>CM024962.1:20361187-21561187 GCA_014282245.1 Rhododendron simsii
TGGCTAAGTATCTTTTGATGGCTAAGTATTTTTGATGGCTTCGAAGGCTTCATCATGCTCCTTTAACCACTTGAATTCCTCCCCTCCTTCAGTTTCAACAAAGAAGAGAAATTTTTAGTTTTTCATGCAGTATTAGATATAAATCTTCGAAGGAAATTTAATGACCAAGAAACCTTTGCAACTCCTTCTTAGAAGAAGGTGGTTTAGCCTCAATGATGGCCTTAGCTTTGTTCTTGTCAACCTGTATTCCTTTACTGTGAACTAGATACCCTAAAAACTTCCCAGCTGATACTCCAAAAGCACATTTTTCTGGATTTAACTTCAGCTGATACGCGTTTCATTTGTTGGAATGTCTTTTCTAAGTGTTGTAGATGATCCTCATCAGAGTTTTGACTTCACAATGATATCATCTATGTAACATTCCAGAAAAGTTCCCACTAAATCATGAAAAATAGTATTCATTGCTCTCTGATATGTGGCCCCAGCATTCTTTAGCCCAAATGGCATTTTAACCCATTCGTAGATGCCAATGTTACCTGGGCAGGCAAATGCTGTTTTATGCACATCTCCTTTTGCTATGCAGATTTGATTGTACCCCTGAATGCCCATCTAAAATGGACAATATCTTGTGGCCAGCAGAACTGTCCACAAGTGATCCACATAGGCATTGGGTATTCATCCTTAGGAGTCGCAGTATTTAGGTTTCGAAAATCAACACAGATTCTGATAGTTTCATTCTTTTTAGGGACTGGAACTATATTAGATTAGCCATTCAACATACCTGGCTGTTCTAATGAAGCCTGCATCTAGAAGCCTCTGCATTCCTTTTTAACGCCTGCAATAGTTTCTGGACTCATCTTCCTGGTTGGTTGTTTCACAGGTTTGAATTGTGGCTTGATAGGTAACCTATGCTCCACCAATCCCTGTCCAAGCCAGGTAGTTCCTTGTAACTCCATGCAAAGCATTCCTTGTTGCTTTTAATAATGCCACCAATTCAGCTTCATACCAGGTTCAAGCTGTTTATTAATAAGCACTGGATTGGGGTCCTAGATAGGTTCCCAATGTAACCTTCTGTGTAACTGTAATGAGCAAAGAAAATTATTTACCAATGTATCAATCTTTATTCTAATGGCTTTGACCATAAACTGGTTTTCTTAGCCGTCCCTTTCTATTTAATGTTATTAATGAGAACATGCTAGTATGAGGAAGATACAAACAGAAAACCCTCCTTCCCATACTGTGCTCTTTACTCCATGTCTATTTATTGCTTTCGCTTCGAAGTGTGTTGATACTTCGAACACTAATCTAGTGTAATTCCAATCGTTCCAACTAACTCATTTAATTCCAGTAGCTTCTTAGCCGTCTCCTCGTAACTCAAGAGTATATGATCTTTTACAACTTACGAGGAGACGGCTAAGAAGCTACTGGAATTAAATGAGTTAGTTGGAACGATTGGAATTACACTAGATTAGTGTTCGAAGTATCAACACACTTCGAAGCGAAAGCAATAAATAGACATGGAGTAAAAGAGCACAGTATGGGAAGGAGGGTTTTCTGTTTGTATCTTCCTTCATACTAGCATGTTCTCATTAATAACATTAAATAGAAAGGGACGGCTAAGAAAACCAGTTTATTGGTCAAAGCCATTAGAATAAAGATTGATACATTGGTAAATAATTTCTTTGCTCATTACAATTACACAGAAGGTTAGATTGGGGAACCTATCTAGGGCCTAATAATACCATGGAGGAGGATCTCTAGGGATCAACCAACTGAGATACAAAGACTTGAACCCTAGCGTCATGGGGACTTGATTCTATCTCCTTACAAGCTCCATTGGTAGGGAGATAGAGCTCAAAGCCCATTCTTGTCTTCGAAGCAACAGCCCGGTACAGACACATCATGAGTGCTGATGTGTCTATACCTAAGGGCTTTAGGGTTCAAAGGGAATATCATGAGGGCTGATGTGGCTATGCTTCGAAGTTCTTCTTCGAAAATACAGGATGAGGCTTCATGATGACTACCTTTCCTGTAGCCTTACTGGAAAGTTTGGTTTGGATGATACCACAGGAAGGAGAAGTGAAGAAGATGATCTGTGAGTTTTTCTTTCCCCAGAGACCTCTATTTATACTAGTAGATAGTCATTTATGACTCTTTAAGATACGGTAGGTGAGGAGTTGGCACAGTAAAGCAAAGGAAAATAGGAACTAGTGTCGATCTTAATTACAGTTGTACTTATCCCAAAAATTGAACGAAATAAAAAAAAAAGTACAAGCTGCGTGAAGTTACAAAAAGGGGCTTATTACATCACAAATAGTGGTTAGTAGCCCTCGAAGAGAATTAGAGTTAGCATCCAAAAGTGAAGTATGGACAGCTCTTCTTCTCTGTTCCTCTCGAAGAGAAGGAATAAGCTGTGGAAGCGTTGATTCATCCCGTAATGCCTCGTCTTCAAGCTCTGGAAAGCCATTCGAAACTTCAGCTATCTCTTCCCTGACCTTCTTCATTTCTTCTTGTAACCACTTCATCTTCTTGTCAAGTTCTGAAAGTTTATCCCTTCGGGCTTGATAAAGGGACAGACGAGAAGCAGTCTCAAGTGCTTTGGCCTCCAATCTGTTGGTTTTCTCAATAGTTGTGCCAATGCTCTCAGACAAGAAGTGATTATAAGCAATCAATTCACTAAATTGTTTAAGGTGCTTTTGAAGAGTGAAGTTGATTGAAGAAGGGAGTCCTTGGGAAGGGACAAGGCCTGATAGCATACCTCGAAGTGATAAGTTAAACTATGATCAATCAAAGCAGGAAGTCCTAAATGATTTAAAGATTTCAGAAAACTTTTTAGTGTTAGAACTTCTTCCTTTGAAAGAACATGTTTAATTCTAAAGGAAGGTAAGTCAGAAGGCATGGAGGGGCTCAAAAGTTGTTGAAGGCTTTCGAGAGAATTCGAAGAGGTAGGAAGGATGGGATCAGCAATCTGGTTACAAAATTTTTCCAATTGACTCTTAAAGAGGGATATGTCGAAAACCACTAAGGACAAGTCAATTGGAGCAGAGGAAGATGTGGGATGATCTTCAAGGAAAAGGGCCATGCCTGTTCCCTGCATAAGGATTATAAGTTAAGGTTAAGTAGAATGTAAAACAAGAAAGGAAAGGTATGATTGAGTATCAAGAGTACCTGATCTGAGGAGGAGGCCAAACTGGAGCCTTGATCCTCAGCATTTCTAAGAATATGGTTCTTCGAAGCCAAAGTAGGGTCCATCCTTAAAGGTCCCTCCCCTGAAACCGATAAGGGAGTTAAGGGGAAGTCTCCCTGAAGGATGGGAAGTGGCCCCAGAGTCTTCGAAGGAGCCAAACTGGCCAGTACCTGTGCAAAGGTTGGCTCAGTAAGGAAGGACAGCAAAGTGTGCATGTCAATATCCTTTGCAGCAAAGTCTTTCTGTATAGAAAGAGCTTGAACAGGGGATGCCTGTAAAAAACAAAAGAAAGTTAGAGTAAATCCTTTCATAATTCGAAAGGCGAGTATTCAGAGGATACCTTGTGAGGGGCATCTACTGGCATTTGGATTAAGGGCTCTATCACTTCTTGTTGAGGGCAGGGAACAAGACCTAGGTCCAACGCCTTAACAGGGGATGCAACTTGAGCCTACAAAGAAGTTAACAGCAAGTCACAAGCACAGGAGACACATGAGAATGTATGCAGTTTAAACTGACTTACCTCTTTTGGGGAGGGAGGCTTCTTTGGAGAAACAGGCCTCTTGGGAGGAGTTGTTTTCCTCACATAGCGGAGGGTCTCCTTCACCTGTCTTGTTTCACCTGGTTCGAACTCAAGAATTAGAATTACAGTAAAATCCTCTTGTTCTTAAGGGAATACTGAATCATAAATGAGGAAGGAATTTACCCCTTGGGGCCAGTATCTCTGTGTCACTCTCTGTTTCTTCATCACTGGAAGAAACCTGAGGGCCACGCTTCCTGGTGGTCCTTGTCCTCTTCGAAGCTGAAAGGAAAGGGATAAGAAGGTGACTCGGATAAATGATATGGGGGTTTAAGAGATTAATTGGAGGGAAGGAAACCAACCTGGAGGTGCAGCTGAGGGCTCAAGATAGTGCTTGGTGGGAATTACTTCTGTAGGTTGAGAAGTAATCTTTCTCTTCTTCGAAGCACTTTCTGAAAAAGAGGTGGCACCTGTGGGATGGAATGTAATTAGGTTTGGTTTCAGCAAAAGAGAAGAGATGTTCAGGGACAATTACCTCTTTTTTGTGTTACCCTCGTAGATTGCCTTCTTGGTGGAGAGGGGGGAACGACCATTGCGATTGGGGAGGCTTCGACTGGAGTCAATCTTTGTTCAACTTCGCCTTTAGCAATGTCTTCGATCCCTCCAGCCAAACCAAATTCGTTGTCGGAGGAGAAAGATGACGAGTTATTTTTTCCTCCATGCCCAAACTCAGACTTTTCGAACCCAATGTGGGCTAGAAACTGTTTGAAGGGTTTAACCCTGAGAGGAAGGAGCAGTTGGAGTGCCACCAGTTGTCAAATGCAGGGGTGGTGCGCACTTCAGGTTCCCTGAACTCCTGAGTGACTGTCCTCCTCAATGCATGTCTGGCTTGGGCAAACCCCGTCAGGAATTGGTCAGCCATAATCGGTGATCGTTCAGACATATAGATGTTGGCGAGGCCACAGTAAGGAGTGGGTATGCCTTGAACAAAGTCCAGTTGCCTAGCAAATTGTGCAGGGCAATATACCTCTGCATGTGCTATGGACTTGAGGGTATTCGACGAGGAAATGAAGATCTCTCTGCTTGTAAGAATGTTGCCCCATGCTTGGAGAGCTCGAGAGGATCTTCCCTGTCTGTCCGCCAGAATGTCAAACAACCATGTCGGCCCAACAAGAGTAGGGTATGGATTGGGCCACTCCCTATCTGAGGCTAGACCAGCAAAAAAGCAGAGGTAGTACACCAAAGTCTGTGTTGTGCTATCCTCTGGGTGAACGTAGTTGTCACCATGAACATTGGGCGCCTCGACGACGCCAGTAAGGGATGTGGGTGCTTTGAAGGGACCCAACTCAGGAAAGTAAGCATGAAGCCATAGTTGGATAAACCATTGGGGCCCTCCCTGCGAATAGTTCAAACCCTTTTGGTAGAAGTCGAACCCAACTTTGTAGACGTGGCCCAAGAAGTAGGAGGCGAAGTCAAACTCTTCTCCTCTAGCAAGTGCCAGTGCCAATGGAACAAATTCATTCATCACTCTTTTCCCAAAGTGGCAGAAGATGTGTTTGCAGAGGGTGTAGAGAATGTAGGCAAAAAACTCTGTCTCGGTCACTTCTCCTACCAATTTCCTTTCCCTGTGGTAGAACTGGGAAAAAGCCCCGTTGGTGGCAGTCAAACGAGTAAATCCCTCGGGAGGATAGAACTCCTTGGTAGGGTCGAATTGGGGGCCATACGGAATAAGCCCCAGCATTTGGGTAGCATCCACAACTGTGGGTGCCATCATGCCACAGTTAAAGCGAAAGAAGTTGAAAGATGGGTCCCAAAAGGCCAAGGCGGCCTAAATCAGAGAAGGATTTTGTGGGACCCCCCTTCGAAGGAGGGTAATAATTCTTTTTAAACCCACCTTCTCTAAGTCGTCCGACTTCGCAGCCAACATACGAGTGGTCCATATCTTCCAATCCTTGTCCAATGTGGGCCAGCAGGGGAAGGATTTCTTTGGAAAATTTTGCCAATCGAGGTTTGAACAAGCCCGGATTTCAGCATCCCCCAATCGAGGATAGTAGAGAGAAAGGCTAGCAGGATTTCTCCTATGAGTTGAGGGCCCAAAATATAAGTACCTTCTTCGCTAGGGTTTGGAATGAAGACCCTGGCATCAAGATAGGGCTCTTTGGTCGGTCCTGGTGTTTGTCCTGACACGAACCGTCTCAAGGCCAAAGAGGGAGTAACATGTTCTCGGGCTGCTGGATTGCTGGAAGAAGCCATTGATTCAGTTTGGGTTTAGCGTTGATGACGAGGAAAAGGAGAGAGGGTTCTGTTCTTGAGAGTTTTGAGTTTGAGAAAGCTTGAACGAGTAGAGTGTAAGGGGTGGTTTTGAATCAATTCCGCTTTTATACTCCTGCAGGTGGGCCAGGCCTGTAGTGGGCCCGTACCTCGGAGTCCGCTGGGGTTGGTTTTTTCTCTTTAGTAGAGTTATTATTGTTAGAATTTCTATTTTTACAATAAACCTAAGTCCAGCGTGTTGATAAAAAAAAGAGGGGAAAATTCCACTGAACAAACCTACTGGATTACAAAATTGAAACTTGCGTATTTACACAAAAAAAAGGGCAAAACAAGGGAAATCCTAGTTCCTATGAAAAGAAATACAAATTAGGCCTTCGAAGGGCCTGGGTGCTGAGAGGTTGCTTTTTTATTCTCAAAGTAATGAGGAAAGGACCAAGTAACAAGGCTATGAAACTTGTTCCAAGCAAAATGGAGGAATTTCAGTTCCATTTTCCTCATGTCTTCTTTGGCGTCTGATTCCAATTTTTTCTCCAGCAGGGGCCTAAAACGGAGCACCAAAGCTTTGGCTTTCCTTCGAAGCCGAGCCTCCTTTGTTGGACGCTTCATTTGTTGCCTTTTGAAGCGCCTTCGAAGCTTTTTGTCAGCATGGCCAGGCACCACTTCGAAGGACTCAGTAGTGAAGTTATGGATTTGGTCATGCAGTTTTTCAATCCTTTCCTTAGTAAGAGCATAGTCTTGAAGGGTTTGATCGAAGCAATACGCAGCGGTATTGGCTTCGAGCCATGACTTGATTACTGGTAGAAAATCCAGGAAACAGTGGATTTGATAGGAAACCGCAGAGGGGATGGAGCATAGCACCAGTGTTTCGCAAGCCCATTTGAAATTGGTGAGTGGGACTTGTTCTTCCAGGATATGGATATCCAGAAAGGAGAAAGCTGCAAGAAGCTGCAAAGCTTTGCTCTTGTCAGCAGGGTAGATGGAATAACCATATTGCCATTGGAAATGAGGGGTGTTAATGGCAAGGTTATTCACCTCATTGAACCAGTCGGGCTCTTCAGGAAGAGGAATCAACTTGTTGGTCTCTTCGAAGTCAGCTGGGAAGTGTGGGGTTTGCACCTCTGTGAGCCAGAGGGTTTTTTGGGCTTGGGCCATGTGTTTGAAGTCGCAATAAGGGGCAGGCCCAAGATAGTTTTCTTCCTGTTTGAGGAAAGGAGAAAACTTGAGAGAGGAATAAATGGATTCGAGCATGCCCATGTGAACGGTGTCGTTACCGCTCAGGGGTAGGAATTGGCTTGCGAACAGAGTTCGAAAGTGATGAAATTTATGAGGTGTAGGATCAGGCTGATCGAACCGGACCATAATGGTGCCAGTGTTGGTATTAGTAGGGTTTTCTTCCCATGAGCCCCAGTTGGACCCATCGAACGAATTCGAACGGGTTAAAGAGGAGTCCCAACCTGTGGGGGATGGGTTGGGGGTGTGGAATGTTCGATCCGAAAGGATTTTGCTTGCCAACATTCGAGGAGAGTTTGGAGGAGACATTTGAGGAGAAGGGGTTTGGCAATCGAGATTGTCCAAGATAAGATTGATTTCTGGAAGAGAGTCCATAAACATAAGATTTCTTAACAAAGGAAAACTCGAATTCGAAAGGGTTTATGAGGGGTAATGTAATTCGTTAAACCCTATCATTAACTGCCATTTATAGGGAAATTATTGTAGCTATCTTTGGGAAGCTCAATAGACGTGCATGGGAATGAAATCCTGTCATGCTTCGTGCATCCGAAGTTGAAGGGATATGGGCAGAGAACGTGTGCCATTAACATTTATTTAGCATAAATAAAATGTTAATGCGGGGGGTGTGTTTACATCCTAAAAAGTGCTACCCAATGAAAAAATTCCACGTGGCCCCGAACGGTACGGCGGTTGCATAAAACCTGTCCCAGTCGAGTACCAATTACAGAGGATTGCGGGAGTTAAAAAGGACACTGTTGTATGACAAACGGTGTCGTTTTAGAGTGAACCGATGTCGTTTGAGTAGTAATTAAACGATGGTTTAGGAGGTTATTAGATCTAACCATTAATTTGGACTTTACGATCATCTAACGGTGTCCTCACTGCCCTGTTTTATAACTGAAATTAGATGCAATTGCAGGGAATCATTTTGGAAGGCAAACACGTTGCATTGATTCACGTTGCTTGAAAATAGGAACCACGATCCAGGAAGTGGCCATGAACACCATGATCGAAGCAAGCAGGGGAAGAAGGAATTCTGGAAATATCAGGGTAACCGTTCGAAGACCCCCCTCAACCGTTTTATGTGACCAACGTGGATATCAATCGAAGACGTGGGGGTCGAAGGCAAATGCAGCGTCTATAAATAGAAGAAGCAAGTGAAGAGAAGAACACACGAAAAAATCCATATCATCTGACAATTCATACAAAATGATTGCTCAGAGATCTATCTTAGATTAGTTTTAGTTTAGAGTAGGGTCTTTTTTGTAAGTTGAAGGCTTATTTGCATGTAAGACTACTTTCGATTAAATTCAAGTTTTCTTATTTCCTTTAAGTTCTTTTCTTACCAAAGAATAGTTGTTTGCAAGTTCGCTTTTGATTAAATTCAGTGTGCTTGCATTTCTCTATTATTCTTGATAGAATCTTAAGAGTGTTTGTATACAGACTTACCTTTGATTAGATTCAGGTTTGTTTGTGTTCAATCATCTTTTCTGATTTCGAAGCGCGTCAATCTTTTATTTGGTTGATACCTTAAGGAAAAATCCTCTTAGTTGAGGTAATCGGACGGATAACACAATTGCCTGATTTAAATTTGTGGTTTCAAATCATTTTGAAAAGAGTAATTTCTTCTTTGAAGTTATTTCTTTTCTGGCACGCCCGCACACAATTATTTGTCGATTGATTTGAGTTAATTCAGCCCAAACACACCCACCCACCCACCCACCCACACATACACACAAATGGGGGCATATGCCTAAATATGATATAAATGAACACCAGCCATCTTGTGAAGATAAGATCCTCAGAGCTTCGTAAAATGAAACTCAAACATCTTGGGACAACAAAATTCAGAGCTCCACTGTAACGCCCCGAATTTTGGGTACATTAATTAGGCAATTTTATTAAAAAACTAAATAGAGTCTTGCTCATTATTACATCATAATCCCCATAATTACACAAAGGGTGGGAAACTGGGTTCTTAACTACAGCTCCGCCTGCTCTTCCATCCTAGCCAGCTCTTCAGCTCCAAAGGCCTCCAATGTGTATAGCTTATCCTGTTCATTTACAAAGTCTGACACATTATACCAGCGTCGCCACCGATATAATATGTCAGGGTCACCAAAGGTAACACCATGAGCTACAAAAGCTCAGCAGAACAATCCCATACCCGCTAACCCATAACTTATAACAATAGATCATATACAACAGATAGTAACAATAACACATCCACATTCGCTATTCAACTATCGTAGGTGTCCATGATTTTCTGAGTTTCTCCTACGCGACTCATCGTAAACCGTGTCATCATTTTCACTTTTCTTTTTCCAAATCAACATTTCCCAAAATAGTTTTTAACACACCCAACCTCGGTTCCGCCGTTCCGGGTTCCCGAGTATCCTCACAATGGTTCCGTCGTCTCGGGTTCCCATTGGCAGACAATTGCATTGGCTCCTCTCCGCGGATAACCAACCCATACCTCACCATGGTTCCACTGTTCCAGGTTCCCATGGGAGCGCACACAACCTCACAATGGTTCCGCTATTTCGGATTCCCATTGGAACACACACACACACACACACATCTCACATAATACCACTAAAACTGGCCATTATGTAGTTTCAAAAATATTTCCTTCTTCGGAACACAATTTCCTTGTTAACCACACCCTAGGTGTCATGTCTCTAACTTTCTTGATTTCGGTGTCTCATTTTCACGTATAGACTCCGCGGTAGGACTTTCCACACAAGTATTCATCATTCATTTGTAATCTTCAAACTAAACTAGCAAGATCATCCAACTCTATATTATTTAGCATGCTCAAATCACAACTTAAAGCATAACGCCACTTGTACGGACGCCCTTAGAGTGAAAAATCACTTATGCTTTATCAACAACCACAAGTAATGCAAGCAATTCATGTATACATGCTCATAACCATCCTAAATATCAAAATACGAATACTTACATTCAAATGTTAAAATTATTATCCATCGAACCTTGTTCTTTCTTTCTTTTTGGGAAGTTCAAAACAACATATGCTTTTCCGGAAAATAAAGTTGATACGTTTAACATACTCCCCTTCCTTTTCATCCTTTTAAGGAAAACACTTTTCATGTTTCTCATGCATCTCAACATTATAGGTGACAGATAACCTTATATACTTATGACGGATAACCTTATATACTTATGACAGATAACCCTATATACTTAGAATTAGAGTGCTAGGATAATCGACTTTTCAAGATACGGTTCTATACTATACGTAGAGTTAGTAGACTAGGGACTCTACCTTTCTTCTTGGCGGTAGGGCGGCTATGAAAAGTACGTCAGTGGTCGGGCGAAGTAACTTCCTACGGAATGCTTATGGTAGCTTTAAAAGAGAAAGATTTCTCTCGAAACTAATTCTTGACTATTACTACTACAACTTTTGGATCGAGAGGGTGGTCGGGTGGCGGTTTAGTGGTGGCCTTGATGAGTTTCCTGAAGAACACAAGAAGAACTTCGAAAACAAGAAGAACTAAGCAAGAACAAAGGAAGAATACAAGTTTTTCTAGAGAGAGTTGGTAGGTGAAGGTGTGAGTTGAATGCTTGGACAAAGGTGCTATTTATAGCAAAAGTCTTGGCTATTACCCAAGAGATAAAATTTTCCGTGGCAATTTTTGTCCAATGGGTAAAAGGCCTTGAATGACTAGATTTTGTACTTTAGGAAATCTAGGCTTTATATAATATGGTATATATGTACTCATGTCCAATATTTAAATATGGAAGCAAGTAGTATCAAATTAATTAAAAGGCTAGGATTCTCCCATTAAGATAATCATGAAGTACTAGTACTAATTTATTTGTTATAGTACTAAAAATCTAGGAATTAGATTTACCCATATATTTTAATGCATAAAAAGCACATGGGAAATCTATGGAGGGATTATTTAAAGAAATCCTTGTACTTTGTTGGAAGATTGGTTTTATTACCCATTGGGAAATAATTTCCCTTGCGGTTAATGACCAATGGATAATGGGGGTGAGGTGATATCTACTTAAATAATGCCTATTTGTCCTTTAAGCATGTGTACATCTATCATTATATAATTATATAATTGTACTTAACAATCTAGCATAAAATCCTTTTTAATGGAAAGTCTATTGTCCAATGGATAAAAGTTTCCCTAACTTTTATCGTCCAATGGTTAAAGAAGAAAACTAAAATAATAAAAGAAAATAAATAATGATTTTCTAGTCTAGGGTTGGAAAGGTTCACAAGGCTCAAAGATGGTCAAAAAGATCCACCTAGGGTTAGAAAATTGTAACTAGGTGAATTGCTAGTTTGGTTTCTCCAACTAGTTGGTTAAAATCTAACTCTACTTGCCAAGTAAGGCTTTTAATCAAGAAACGAATTTTAAAGGCCTAAAAATCTAATTATGACGAATTATTAGAAATTTAAAAGGAATTTTTAAAAGTAAATCCAAGTAATTAAAATAAAATTCAAAATTTTAACGAAATTTTTATTTACCAAAAATCAGGGTCGTTACATCCAACCAAGACACTGACCAAAGTTTAGTGCAGCAACCAAAAATAATATTGATCCAAAGTTACAATGACCAATTTCAAAGCAATTCTGGTATCAAAGTCATGTAACCCCCTTCAAGTGTCCCTAGAAATGAGATAAATTTTTAAAACTCTAAGGTACACACATTGATATCAGTTAGACCAAGAATCCAGACTGAGAAGTAACAACCAATATGATGGCATTCATCTAGTGACCAGCCGAGCATCCAAAAGAATTATAAGATTATCTATCCGCAAAATATACTTTCCCCCAAGACAGTGATTGCCACCAATTGCATTAGTAGCCAAGATTGGGATGAGTAGAAGAGATTGATCAGTAGCCAGGATTGGGATGGGTAGAAGAGATTGATAAATAAAAGATTTCTGATGATATTATCCTTGAAATTTCCAAAATACTTAATTTAGCCCTCAATGATGTTACTTAGTAGTCATTATTTATCTCCAAAAGTAATAATTGTTTATCGAAATTTAATTTTGCTATTTATATGTTAGCATATATATTTTAATTTTAATTTTTTTGCCTATGCACATCCAAAAACATCCAAAATCTGTTTAATGGGTTCTACTATTTGCAGCCACATATTTGCAAAAATACAACCCGTTCAAAACTCAAAAAATTCAGACAAAAATTTCCTCAAATGAATTGACAAAAAAACTAATCTACATACAACCATGAAAATACAAGCACCCACTAAACTAGTCACCTTGTCCACTGTCATCTTATTCCCCCTCCACCACCACGACCGTTGGCCACCATAGCACCACCACAACCAGCAGCCATTCCACCACCACCAACAATGTCATACAGAAGTGTAGACACCTCCCAAATCGAGCACGGCCATACAGATTGATCAATGTTTGTTTGGTTGGTTGTTTGCTTCATAAACCAAGATCGTGGATATTCTCATGGTTATGAACATCGCCACATGATAGTGGTTATCATCAAAATAGAGTCGCCATCTAGTTTATAAAACTAGGAAAAATAGTTAGAGATTCTGGGTACGGGAGCCAAGAGTACAATAAGGGGAAGGTGTTAAGCACCTCTCTTTGCCAGTCATGAGACTGGCCCATAATCGTTCGCCATATGATTAATACTCGCTTTATTCAATTCTAAACACATAATTCGGTTATTTAACCTTTAATAATTGATAAGGTGAGCCAGAACGGTAATGAAAGCATGCATCAAAATAAGCAGAAAAGATAAATTGTTCCAAGAAAATAGATCCCTCGGTCGGTGAATAGATGTCACGGCCGAGGAATCCCACTGGATCAATGTATTGGCCGAAGGATGGATCCCCCAACCGATTTTCTTCCTCACACCAGAACAAATACTTTAACAGAAAATCAAAACACTATGATTAATGTACAAAGGCATGAAATAAAGCAAAACGTAGGCCCTTGGGCCTTACTACCTTGATCCCTCAGTTGCTTGATTGCTTCAGATTGAGGGTGATTGACTAATTTGGTTCTCCAAAAACCTAGGGTTTAGGGTTTGTACTTCGGGGTTTGATCGTCAGATTCCTTTGGATGGTTAGGGCTTTTGTAGAGGGAGTATGAGAGAGTATTTGTGCAAAATTTCGTGGCTAGAAAAGGTGATTATCTGTGTTGGATCGATGTCTATTGGAACCCTAAGTGCCTCTTTATATAGGCAATTGGTGACTCACTCCGGCCAATCAAATGGCGTGAATCAATAAGGAATATAGGGTAAATAAGATCTCTAGAAAAAATCTACATCGTAGCCCGAATGCATCAAAAAAAGGCTGCTAGGGTTTTGGTGATCGGATCAAACATATGACAAAACATTCCAGAATCTAGAAAATACATGATCTGGTGGCCGAGCAATGGATCTGGTAGTTGAAGGATGATTGGGCGACTGAAGAATCGATCTGGCTGCCAAGGAATCAATCTCTCATGGAGTTTTTCAAGCTACATGTTTCACGGGTGAAAGAATGAAGTTGAGGCAGTGAGATTAATGTTACGGGCGAAAGATAGATTTTCCTAGGATTTTGTATTTCTGTCTGAAAGGCTATATGGCTCTGAATTAGGTCCTCTAAGTGGAAAAAGTACTCACCAAAAGTCCATGGGTTTACGAGAAGTCAATTAGCAATCACTGTATCTATTCATCATCGGGATGGTCCCCAAGGTGGGACTTGGAATAATCGTTAGGCCAAATTAGGGTGTCTACTGATGCCTCTCTTTGACTGAACTTAGACGGATAGCGAGAAATGTTTAAGTAAGAGTCAAAGCCGTAAAACAACTTCAATTTGGTCGAACCACAATTCCAAGGGTTTTTTGAAAAAGGTTTTAGTTATGGTCGGGCCAGGAGGCTGCCCATGTATTCCACAAGGGAAATTCAGACTAATAGTAGTTCGAGGCAATAAAACAAAAGAAAAGTTTGGAGGGTTAGAGACAGAAGACGTACCTTCAGGCTTTAAAAAGCCACAGTGCAACATACCTAGGCTATGCCAGGATTTTGGAGGAGAGAAGTTGAAGGAGCGTGGAGCTGCTGGGGAAATTTTTACGGAGAGCGTCTTCAGAATTTTTTGGGTAGATCAATACACGACGGGTGTGAGTCGATTGCTTTTCATGATCGTCCTTACTTTCACTAAGGGTAGCTCGGTAGATTAGCCTATCCTTGCGAATGAGCTTGATGGAATTGATATAATTAGGTGGAATCCAAACCATCTTCTGGAGATAATCAGATGCCAGTTTTGAGATATGGGGGGCACTGGGCCAGTAACGGGAGCACGGAGCTTGAGAAGAGAGAATCGCAGCACGGAGCCGGTTGCAGTCATGAGGCGAGAGCCTAAGGAGTCGGAGCTTAGAGTTTGAAGTGATAGAACCGAGGCGTAGAGCCGGTTGGAGTCTGAAGGTCAGTACACGGAGCTTTTCCATCATAAATTTTAGCGTAAAGCTAGAGGATTGGCACTGGACCGATCAATAAAACTGAGGCATAAAGCTGGTTGATTACAAGATTGACCCGTTTCATGAGAGAGAGATATGCAGAATATGTATATGATGATGATGGTTAGATGCGAATAGCTATGATGATAATGGTGATGTAATTGATGCAGACATGATGATGACAATGGTGATGTAATTGATGCTTATGTGCACTGGCCTGTGCATGTGTGTTTGATTTCAGCGTAGAGGTTCTTTCAAGTTCTGGACTTGAGCATTCAAGCGTAGAGCTCGAGCATTCGAAGGGTAGAATCCGAGCATTCAAAGTACAGGCTTTGAACATCCAGTACGCAGTGGTTGGGCATTCAAGCATAGAGCTTAAGCATTCAAGTGTAGAACTTGAGCATCCAGTACATAGTGGTTGGGCATTCGAAGAGCTTCGGGCATTCAAAGTGTTGGACTTTGAGCATTCAAGCGTACAGCTTGAGAATAGATGATGTCTTGATGGATGTTGGCGTGGAGCCTGCTGAGATAGTGGGCATTGTAGGCGTAATGCCGCTGATTGATTGGTCGTAGAGCCTATTGAAATAGTTGGCATGGGCGTAGAGCCGTTGAATGACTTGATATGGTGAGATAGTGAGAGTGTAGCTGCTGAGATGGTTAGCTTGGAGCTGTTGAATGAACTTCGAGCTACTGAGCGATAGTGAGTATGGGCATAGAACCGCTGAGTGAGTAGGCATAGAGCCACTGGATGATTACGATAGTGAGCATAGGGCATTGAGCCATTGAGATGGCGAGCACGAGCGTAGAGCCGCTGGGACGGTGAGGTAATGAGCACAGGGCTGTTGAGATGGTGAATATGGAGATAATAACCATAAGGCTATTTGTGGAGCTTGAAGTGGTATGTATGGAGTATTGAGTGAGCGTAAAACTGCAGGGATGGCGAACATAGAGCTGCTGAGTGATAATGAACACGGGCGTAGAGTTGCTGCGATGATGAAGTTGTGAAATGAGGTAAATAGTGGACATGGAACTGCTGACTGGTTACGAGTGTAGAGCCATTAAGTTTATAGGCATAGAGCCACTGAATTTTGTGGGTGTAGAGCCGCTGAACGAGTAAGCAAAGAGCTGCTGAGATGGAGCTGCTGCGAGACTTGAGCACAAGGTTGTTAAGTGAGTATAGAGCTGTTGATGGTGCAAGGAGTATGGGTTGTTTGAGCAACAGGGCTGCTGAAGAAGTGAGCGTAGAGCTGCTGAGGTGGTGAGCGTAGAGCTGTTGATGGTGATTATGGATTTGCTGAAGTGTCAAGATGGCGGGCACGGAGCTTGAAGTTGTGAGCCTTGCAAAGATGCTGAGATAATAGGCTAAAAGTTGTTTGAATAGCTGAAGAGTGTTTTTTTTTTTTTGAGGAAGTGTTGTTCTTCTGGAGTACTGCAACTTGGAACCTAAGCATGAGGTATTGAGGTTCTTTTGTGAGTGAGAGCTCGGGGTTGATAACCTTCAGTAGTTAAGTGACCAGTAATTTGTGAGCTTGCTGTGAGCCTATTGCTATGGAGAGAGAGCTTCGGAGAATTCTAAATGTGGGCTTAATGATGGTGTTTGAGATTCCATATGCTCGAGGATGCCCCCAAGGCTAGTTCCGATCACATCGTATATGCTCGGGAGTGTCCCATCATTGTAGTCACGGACCTAGAATTTCATAATTGCTTTGGTTAGTGCACTGGTCAAGATCCGACGTGGTTGTGGGAGATGACTTGGAGGGCCAGGAAATAGATCTCACAGCCGAAGAATATATGACTCGGTTGAGGAATCGATGACTCGGATGTGAGAAAGCCAAAAGTCAGAAAATCGATTTAAGTTAAGTCTGATCGATCTCACGGGCCATTTTATCTTTGTTCTTCTTTCCTTTCGTCCGAACGATCTCCTCTATTTCCTTCTCCCCTGTCACTGCCGTTCTTGCTGACGGTCGCCATCTTGCTTCCTTCCTATGGATCCGTCGCATTCTCCTCCTCCATCGTTCGACTTCCCTTCGTCTTCTACCATTGCATCAAGGGATACGGGCAAGGCCCCGGCCATTGAGGCCGCTGTTCTTGGCAGAGTTTCGAGTACTCGCGTTCTTCGCTCGAGTCGGCGTACACCTACAGTCGGGGGAAGTTCTTCGCAACCCAATCATCCTAAAATAGATTTCGAGGGCCCTTCTGATATAGGTATCAAAGCTGTGCCGCCATTCAATGCCGATATGTACGTCCCTCCAGTTCACATAATTGGGCGGGGCGGTTCATTGCTATATCATCCTCCTCTCAGTGACGTTTCACCTAAGGTTTTGCACAGAGAGTCGGAGCAGCATTTCGGTTTCACCAATGTAAAGGTAATTTTTCTTTTGCCAATGATATTGTTTGTATGAGAATTTATGAAATAATGATTGATATTTTGGAAATGAAATTTGGTTTTAGAATTTGCCCCATGTATGGGCGATTTTGCTATTGTATTGATCCTCTTTTGTATTTTGCCAAGCAAACGAGAAACTGTGCATGTGGGGGAGCTGTCCCTAGGTTTATGAGTGGTATGAGAGACTTCCTCAAAATGCCAAGGATGCAGTGGCCTTGGCTGGTTTTGAGAGCTTGATACTCGGCTTCCACCTTCCGAAGGTTGAGTTAGGTTTGACTACAGAGCTGGTGGAGCGGTGGTGGGATACCACGAATACTTTTCATTTACCAGGAGCTGGAGAGATGACAATTACTCCAGGCGACTTTGCTTTGCTTACAAGCCTGAGAGTTGGTGGTGATCCTCTTCCTATTGATCCATGGATCCATGAACGGAAGGGTGCTTTTGAGTACCTTTTTGGGAAAGTCCTTAATTTGTCGGAGAGCGGTCACGTCACATATTCATGGCTCCGGGCACAGTATGATCGGGAAGGTATATTGACAGAGGTATCTGTTTCTCATCTGGTACGAGCTTTCCTCTTTTATCTCCTTGGTCAAACCTTATTCTGCAAAAAGGAGAACTCGGTGCACGTTCAGTTCTTGGCTGCTTTGGTAAACTTGGAGACTATAGCCAAGTTTGACTGGGGGGCTCCTGCTTTGGCTACACTGCACAGGCACTTGAGTGCTTGCTCTCGAGGTGTTAGCCTCTCCTTGGGTGGGCACCATCGCGTTCTTAAGGTACATGTTTCAGCTTTCTTTGTCATTACTACTTCAATTTCTGCATTCCATGCTTATCCTTCAATTTTGCCTGCAGTTATGGCCTTTTGAGCACCTGTTGTAGTTTTCTCCCCGGACTAGGCATGAAGAGCCTAGGTTCATTCTACGGGCGGCCCGCTAGCTAAAAGGAGTTCGGAGGACACGATCGCCCGCTATGGACCTACTGGTTTGGAGGTGAGTTTTGGACCATTTGATGGTGGATCAGGTATAACATGTTTTACCCCTTTTCTTTCATGCCATCTTCCTGCTTCGTTATGTTAATGTCATTTCCTTTGTCATAGGTGTGGTTCGATCCATGGGATACTCTGCTTGACGATGCTCCTCTAGAGTTGACCTCAGCTCAGGCTTTGGACAGCCAACACTTCTTTCTGGAAGGGCCTTTCTCGAGAGCTTGGTATCTTGGAGAGAGGGTGGCTAGCCAGAACTTCCTGCGCTCAGAGGCGTTGCAGTTTGTTCCCCTTCCTCCCCCTGCTGGTATGAGGTTTACTCACCTTTTGATGGAAGAGGGCTTGTTTGTTGCCCTTGAGAGACAGATAGCCACGAATTTTCTTGAGGTAGGAGATTATTCAGCCTTTCGACTAGCTTCGTTGGCTTTGCCTACTACTACCACTACTGTTGCTCCTCTTGTTTGGCCACGGGCCACTAGCATCGTGTCTTTCTATAATAACAATGGGGAGGAGGAGCGTTTAACGCTGACCCCATGCACGACTCAGCTCTATGTATTACCCACTGGGGTTTAACAGGTAATTTTGCGAGTTTCAGTTGCTCTTGATATCCTTCCTATGCTTTGCTTTAAATAATGCGACCTCCTTTGCAGGTGCCGACGGATGTAGTTCAGGAGTGGTTGTGTGCATTTTAGAGTGGAGAGGCCCTGATTCGTAGAAAGCTTAGCCGGATAGTTGAGGTATGTATTCCCTTAATTTTCCCTTTATCATTCCATATTTGTGTGAACCTAAATTTTGTGTCTTACAGCTTGAAGCAGAGCGGGCACTGACGATGTCTGTTACTCAGAGTGTTAATGCCAGTGAAGGTGAGAGTACGAGAGCTGGTGATGGGGGTGCTAAACGGAGGATTCCTATCCCAGTTCCTAAGCATTTTTGTCCTTCCTCTTCTTGACATGCACTCAAGAGGGGCCGCGGGCAGTAGTTTAGCCCTTTTGTTCCTGTATTTGTTAGTTCTAAAACAGACAATGATATGTATTTTTATGACGTACCCTCAGCATGCTTGGTGAGTTTATGATTTAAACTCGTTGTTTTATGGGAACATGTCTTGTCCTTGAGATACTTCAGGATTGTATGCTATGGCTTGTTTCGAACAAATATTTGCTATGTGCAATGAGAGTTGATAACCTTGAAAATGATTTTACAGCAAAAACTGTCCTTCGGTAGGTAAATCAAAACATCGGCCGAAGAAACGATTGCTCGGCTTAAGATTCCATTCTTCGGCTGTTACTTTATTTCCCAGAGAAGCTAGACTTTTCATTTTAGCCAAGTGGCGTTCCTTCCTTCTTATGCTTGAATTTGATTTATGCCTTTTGTTTGCTTTTGCCATTTCTATAGTCTTTTTGCCATGCTTTAGGATCTCTAGGATATCTTGTCCTTTATATTGATGACCTTTGAGTCAAAGAGGATGAGTAATGATTCTCATGACTTTTTGTTTTTGTCAATTCTTTGAAAAAATGACTAACTCATCTTTTACGAGCTCAATACGCAGGGTTAGCTATGTCTATCATTGAGTAGAGACTCCTTTGATATGTTTCCTTCTCTCCACATGTTTGGGCCGTATCTTAATGTGAGATTGCCTACGTATCCCAATCAGGGAATCAGGTCATGAACGTAGTTCCAAAAATCACCACCTTTGAGGTTGGGTTTCCACTCTTGGTTTTCCTTCTCACATGCTCTTAAATTTTCTTAGGTTACCTAATGAAGGTTGAGTACCTAGCGAGCTTTTCTTTGAAAGCCTTAACTTTTGCCAAGGTTGTGCTTCTGCAGTTCCTAGCAGGCTTTGCTCTTTCTTTTGCTTGGGTTCTTTCGTTTACCCAACGAGCATTTCACATAAAAGGGCTTTTGTATCTTTGGAGAAGAATTTGGTGGAGACAACTTTTTGAATCTCCTTTGTGTTTGTACTTTCATGATGGGCAAGCTAACTCCAAGTATTTTTACGGAGATAACGTCTTCTTTCTAAGTTTTAACAAAATCATAGTTCTAAGCAATCAAGGCTTGTCCTTTCTTTCCTTCTTGTTAAAAACATAAAGAATTTGATTCTTAAAATCCCCTTTCTTTGGCAAAGAGACTGTAGTGTATGGCAATTGCAATTTAAGATCCAAATCAATTAAGCATAAAATGGAAAGATAAAATGGGAATTCGTTTAGTCATAGAAAATACCCAAACAGGGGCCCAAAACATGTCATAGCTTGATTTAGGAAACAAAATTAATGTTTAATGTTTTTGCCATGTCATGACTTTGCAATTACTGCAGCATCTTGGGGGTTGCTCCTTTTTCCTTGCCTTTCACAATTTTATATTCTTCTTCACCCTCTTCTTTGCCAAACAAAATTTTTAGGTCAAATCCAACTAGCAAATCGATCTAGTCTTTGGGGACAGGAGATGAGTTTGTTGGTTCTTCTTCCATGTCACTGTCGGTCCATTCTTGATCAAAGAAGATTTGCATCCCAGGATACCTTTACTTGGTGGTTGGATCTTCCCATATTTCTGTGAAGCCATAAAAGGGGAAGTCGTCGCCTTCTCTCACAAACCAACCATTGAGTGTTTTTGGAACCACAAATGCCTTTTCCTTGATTATGTTTCCTTTTGCTTTAGACGTTTCCATGCTTTCTTTCTTCTTGTTTTCTATCTTGGCCTCCGTCGGGGTGTAGCCAAGACCAAAGGCTTATTGATTGTGCAAGAAATCAACCATTTGTGGGATGCCTTATGATCTTTTGCCTGAACCCAATCTAGGAAAGTAGTTTTGCTTCTTCATCATTCGTATGGCAGGGGTGCTTATGTAGAAACTTCTCTCAGTCATCAAAGCTTGTACGACAGTTGCTTCCTCAAGACTGAACCCAGTAAGAAAGGTTTCCTCGGCCCCTACTTCTTGTACAGGTGTATCAGAATAAGTTCAGATCGATGAGTTGCCTAGAATGGTCATGACCCTTTTGTCTACTGCAAACTTAACTTTTTGATGTAAAGTGGAAGGTACTGCTCTAGTGTCATGTAGCCAAGGCCTTCCCAACAAGGGATTGAAGGTGGCTGGTATGTCCATGACATGGAATTCCACATTTCTCTTGATCTTTTCCACTTCCACTGGTAGGGTAACACACCCAACCACTCTTCTCTTTGAATTGTCATACCCCCTGACGCCTTGGCTTGAGGGGCGTATGTCAGTAATGCCTACCCCTAATTTGTTGAGGGTTCTTTAAGGACACACATTCAAAGCGGACCCATTATCCACCAAAACCAATGGGATCCACTTAGTAAGACACTTAAGGGAGATGTATAGGGGTTTGTTGTGTGCAAGACCTTCAGGAGGTAGATCCTTGTTAGTGAAAGCTAATGTTGGTTTTGAGGCTTTGGATGCCATTATAAGGCCCACCAGATTCTCAGGAGTGATATCGATGGGAACTTTGGCTTTTCCCAAGGTCTTAACGAAGGAATTACAATGCTAATAAGAAGACATGACTAGTCCCCAGATAGAGATATCAGCTTGAATTTTCTTTAGTTGTCTTAATACTCTGTCTTCTTTAGGTTCCATCCTTTGGCTTTCTTCTTCTTCTTCCTCCATTACTCGGGTTGTGACCGAGCCTTCTCCACTAAGCTTGGGTGGCTTGTACACCCTTCCACTTTGGGTGAGATGACCTATCTCTTTTTCTTGAGTGCTCTAAGGATTAGCAGGCTCGATTCTTTTGGTTCCCCAATCGCTTGGCAGGGCTTGGCGTACTTCCAACCACTAATCCCCATCATCAATTGCATAGATGTAAGGGAAATTGAACTCCTCTTTCGTCACAAGACACCCATTATCCTTAGGAAAAGTCAAAGAGGTTTGGCTTGGGTAGTTGGGATGATGAATTGGGTAGGGTTATATGTGGAGTTGTTGGATAGGCTTATGAGATTGATGTTTCGAGGTGGTGGTTCAACATTGTGAGTGGGGATTGGGTTGAATTGCACGTTAGGTTTGTGTGGCTTTATAGCTTGGCTATCAATGAGATCCTAGATATCATGACGGAGACGCATGCAACGGTTTGTCTCATGCCCAGGGTGTTGATGGTAAATGCACTATTTGTTCGCATCATAGTTTGGGCCGCGAGGTGGCTGAGGTGGTGGGTTGTTCAAGGGCTTCAGATGCCCTTGACGGCTTAGAATAGTTAAGGCTTGAGATGAGGTCATAGTCAAAGTTGCGGCGGGGGCAATTTAAGTTTCGGAATGAGCTAGCTTGGAAAGGGTCTTGAGGTAAGGCTAGGTCAAGAGTGTTTACCAAGGCGTGAGATGCACGGGTTGGGAAGGTTTTCTTGGGTGGAGGAGGAGCTTCTTCTTTCCCAATGAGCCCCAGCTTGATTCCATCTTCAATCTATAGCCCAGTAGCATGCAAGTGTTTGAAGTCGGTGATAGCTTGAGTGTAGATATGCCTGAGATACTTGGGTTGCAGGTTTTTGACAACTATCCTCACTTGATCTTCTTTAGAAGGACGTTTTTCATTTTGGCGGCTTTTTTTCTCCATTTGGCCACAAAGGTAGCAAAATCTTTGTTTGACTCTTGCTTGGTCATCTCTAAATCTCGGGTGGTTAGCTCAATTTGGACATTGTATGCATATTGCTTGACAAAAGCATTGGCAATTTGTGGCCAAGTTTGATAGTGCACAAATTCCAAAGTGAGAAGCCAATCGAGAGTGCTTCCAGTGAGAGTCCTTTGAAATAATTGAGCGATGAGCTCATCACTCAAACCCATTGGCTTCAGGATGTTGATAACATGGCGGACAGGGCTAGTTGGGTTACCAGTTCCGTTGAACTTCTCAATGTTTGGCATCTTGAGTTTCTCAGGCAGTTGAGAATCCATAAAAAGGCAAAGGCCTTCAAAGTCTAGAATTTGGTCCCCCTGGGAATGGGTCAAGGCGTGTTTGATCTCCTTGATTTGCTTGGCCAATTCAGAATTTTCTGCCAACACCACTTCACGGGGATTCTCTATTTCTTCCTCGTCTTTCTTGTCTTCAGCATCTCTTGCTACTTTCTCGACTAGTAGATAAGCGATTTGAGCTTGGATTTCAGCTATAGTGGGGTCACTGTCTGTCATTCTTGAAATGGGAGTGGGAGGATAGCTTGATGAAGCTTGGGGATTGGTAGATGATCGGATTCGCTGAGAAGATGGCCACGAAGTCCCAAGAAGTGATTGAGACTGTTGCGATGTAGGTGTTTTGACAGGGGAGGATGGCAAGCAGGATGGCTATAAAGACCTTTGTTTGCCGTAGCTTCGGGTGTTGTAAAAGTATAAAACTGGCTGTGGTTGCTTCTTTGTTTTACCTATTGTGCTTCCTAAGTGAAATACCTACAAGTCAGTATTTGGCTGTATAGGGTTAGGATTTGGGCTAACGATCCTAACCCTTCTGCATATAAAGAGATGTTACAACAACAAATGATATAGGGTGTGAAGAAGAACTTTAAAGCAAAATGCAGGAAAATTTCTTAAGCTGCGGGTTCCTGTCTTATTTTGATAAGTTCTATGGCTCTTTAACACATGTAAGGTTTGGGTAGTCTCAAGGGTGCCCCGTTGTCAAAGGGCACCAGTCCTTTCACCAGCCCCTCATAGGCGGCGATCGGATGGTTCCCTTTTTGATATATCACTAGGTACAAGTGACTGTGGAGTTTGCTGGTACCCCTAACATAGCTCGTGACACGTCGTGATATTAGGTGAACTCAACGAGGTTGCCCGCTCGATGCATATGATAAATCAATTAAATAAAGCATGTATTAGTCCTATGTCAAACTTTCTAGTTATGGCTCTCAAGTCCCCAACGGAGTGGCCAAAAATAGTAGACACCTTCCAAACGGGGCATGGCCATACAGATTGATCACTGTTTGTTTATGGTTGTTTGCTTCATAAACCAAGATCGTGGATATTCCCAGGGCTAGGAACATCGCCACACGATAGCGATTATCATCAAAATAGAGTCGCCATCTAGTTTATAAAACTAAGAAAAACAGTTAGAGATTCCAGGGACGGGAGCTAAGAGTACAATAAAGGGAAGGTGCTAGGCACGCCTCTTTGCCCAGTCGTGAGACTGGCCCATAATCGTTCGCCATATGATTAATACTCCCTTTATTTAATTCTAAACACATAATCCGGTTATTTAGCCTTTAACAATTGATAAGGTGAGCCAGAATGGCAATGAAAGTGTGCATCAAAATAAGCAGAAAAGATAAATTGTTCCAGGAAAATAGATCTCTCGGCCGGTGAATAGATGTCATGGCCAAGGAATCCCACTGGGTCAATGTATCGGCCAAAGGATGGATCTCCCAGCCAATGTTCTTCCTCACACCAGAACAAATACTTAACAGAAAATCAGAAAGCTATGATTAATGATCAAAGGCACGAAATAAATTAAATCGTAGGCTCTGGGCCTCACCACATTGATCCCTTAGTTGCTTGATTGATTTGGATTGAGGGTGATTGACTAATTTGCTTCTCGAAAAACCTAGGGTTAGGGTTTGTACTTCGGGGTTTGATCATTGGATTGCGGCTGCCTTCAGATGTTAGGGCTTTTGTAGAGGGAGTATGAGAGAGTATTTGTGCAAAATTTCGTGGCTAGAGAGGGTGATTATTTGTGTTGGATCGATGTCTATTGGAACCCTAAATGCCTCTTTATATAGGCAATTAGTGACTCACTTTGGCCAATTAAATGGCATGAATTAATAAGGAATATAGGGTAAATAAGATCTCCAGATGAAATCTACTTTGTAGCCCGAACACATCGAAAAAAGGCTATTAGGGTTTTGGTGATCGGATCAAACGTATAACAGAACATTCTAAAATCTAGAAAATAGACGATCTGGGGGCCGATCAATGGATCTGGGCGCTTGAAGGATAGATTGGGCGGCCGAAGAATCGTTCTGGCTGCCGAGGAATCAATCTCTCAGGGAGATTTTCAAGCTACATGTTTCAAGGGTGAAAGAATGAAGTTGAGGCCGTGAGATCATTGTTACGGCCGAAAGATAGATTTTCCTAGGATTCTGTATTTCTGTCTTAAAGGCTATATGGCTCTGAATTTGGTCCTCTAAATGGCTAAAAGTACTCACCACAAGTCCATGGGTTTACAAGAAGTCAATCAGCAATCACTGTATCCATTCATCATCGGGATGGTCCCAAAGGTGGGACTTGAAATAATCGTTAGGCTAAATTGGGTGTTTACAAGGAGGAGGGTGTCAAGCCCTCGATTTTCCACATAAATAAATAAGCCATTACGATAAAATAATCCTCGCATAGGATAGTTAATACCCAAAATGGTTTCCCACCTGTTTAACTTACAAACAAGCCCCAAGTTTAAGTAATTACAACCTTAGCACCATGGCCCAAATTAACTTCGATACAAGTACTATGCGTTTAGAATATTACAAATTTTAGTAAAAAGGGGTAATTCAAGAGTTAAATTAGTTACAAAACCATCTTTAATTAAAAGTAAGTCTATTACAAAGATGAGAGAGTAATTAAGTCAAGTTAGCTTCCAAAAATTTTCATATCCAAGCACACCATAGCATGCAGTCTATTGCCCGGCATTAGAACCTGAAAAGAAGGATTTTGTTGAGCTACATTAACCCAGTAGGAAATTCTCTACAAAATCTATATGTAATGAGATGATGAGTACGAATACAGCAAATTAAATTAGATGTCAAATCCAAACGAATATACGTCAACACCCTTTACGAGTTTCAAAACATTCTCATACACATATACATGCGCGCGCACACACACACACACACACACTTCTTCCAATGAATCTCCACCCCTTGCGAAATTGTATTTCCACCATTCGTGTCACAATATACTCCACCCCTTGCGAAATTGTGTTTCCACCCCTTGCGACACAATATACTCCACCCCTTGCGAAATTGTGTTTCTACCCCTTGCGACACAATTTACTCCACAATCACTTCACATCGACAACCACCCTGTTATCGAAACCAACACCAATACGATAAACTCATTCCACACACAACCAAATACTATCAAATACGTCATACATAACTCATGAATCACAACACTCAAGTCCACAATACCACTTTCAAAGAATATCCAATCCTTAAGCCATAAAACATTCTATTCGACCATATATAGCAAATAAACACCTAAATCACACATGGTCACCGCAAAACATGTAGAGGAAGAGAGAAATCCCTACCTAGATGAGTTTTGAGCAAAACCCTAGGTCTACCAAGTGCAATAAGCTTGAATCCTTCAAAGACAATCTTCACCCAAGCTTGGACACTAGATCTAGAGCAAATAAAGCCCAAAAATATGAATAACAAGCAAAGATCAACAAAGAATCTAGAGGAGAGAGAGAAAAACGTGATAGAGCTTCAAGGAGTGAGAACAAGAACACAAAACTCACCCTTGGTTCACCATATGCAAGAATCTTGTGATTTTGAGGTTGGAACCCTTTGGATCTTGAAGATTTGAGGTTGAAATCAAGAGTTTTTGGTGAGATTGGAGTTGGGTAGGTGAGAAGGGGTGTTTCCAGGTGTGTTTCGTGGGTTTTGAAGTGAGAAATGACAAAGGCGGGGGTATTTATAGAAGTCCAAAAAGCGTGCTAAAAATTACAGAAAAACGCAGCGAGTACCGGTACTGGGAGTCTTCAGACGCAGCTGCCGTGAGATTCTATCAAGTTCACAGTTTTCTCTGACGTGCTATACTCGCTTTCCTTCTATTAATTAGTAAATGTGCGAGGAATGACATTCCTCATTCCTATCACGTCAGGATCTGTTGCTCAAACTGAATTACGCCAACGTTATGGAAGTTCCTGGATTGTGTAAAATAAGAGTAGTACCAAAGGCAGCACCTCTTGCTTCAGTAATGAAAAAAGGAAAATGAGACAAAGCCAAGAGGGGAGAGTCCGAGTACCGGTACTAAAGCCTTCAAAATGTCAATTTGATCAAGGTCTGGACAGCGGGTACCGGTACAGCGCAACAGCCAGTACCGGTACTGGGCTAGGCAAAAAGTGAAAAATTTTAACGGACTCCGCAACGAACCCAACTTGATACTAGCACCTCCAAACAAGATTACAACATCAAAACTTACATTTTACTATTCTCCGAGAGTTCGATACGCAACCAAATAGTATATCCGTACACCCCCACAAACAAACTCATGACTTTATCAAAATACGATCTTTTCACACATTAAACGATTTTCAAAAATTATAATAAATTTGCGAATCTTTACATTCTATCCTCCTTAAAGAAATTTCGTCCTGAAATTTACAATTTAAGTCAAACAAACTCATACATCAAGCAAACATGCTCATATCGCAACACATATCGTTAGGCAACAAGCTAACATTCATGAAGTCAAAATTTGATACTCACATTGACTTAATTCGGAAATAATTGCGAATACTTCTCCCTAACTTCGTCTTCCCTGTCCCATGTCGACTCTTCCTTTTTGAGATTACTCCAAACAACTCGTACTAACGTATCGTCTTCCCTTAAAACTTGGTCACGCGAGTCTAGGACACGTATCAGCTCCTCTCCGTTAGATGCATCGGCTTCCAATTCTAATTCGGACCATTCTAGAACGTGTGACGGATCCAGCTCATACTTTCGCAACATCGACACGTGGAATACATCATGAACGCCCGATAACCTTGGTGGCAAAGTCAATCGATATGCCACTTCTCCAATTTTCTCAATAATATCGAACGGTTCGATAAAAGCGGTGAAAGCTTCCCTTTTTGCCTAAAGCGAGATAATCCCCAACGCGGTGACACCTTAAGGAAAACATGATCCCCCACTTCAAACGATAGTGGTCGGCAACGGCGATCGGCATAACTCTTTTGCCTACTTTGCGCAGTTAATAATCGCTGACGAATCACTTTGATTTGCTCGGTGGTCCTCTTTTGCGCTTCAAGAAGACGTTGACGAATCGCTCTTATGCTCTCGGAGGTTTCTTTGATCAAATCTGGCCCAACTAACGTAGCCTCGCCTAACTCAGTCTAACAAATAGGTGATCGACACGGTCTCTTATACAAAGCTTCATACGGCGCCATCTCGATGCTAGATTGGTAGCTATTGTTGTACGCGAATTCGACTAACGGTAGGTGATCTTCCTAACTACCTTAAAAATCCATAACACAAGCCCGAAGCATTTCTTCAAGAATTTGGATCGTTCTCTCAGATTGCCCATCCGTTTGATGATGATACGCGGTGCTAAAAAATAAGTTAGTGCCAAGAGCAGCTTGCAGACTCTGCCAAAAGCACACAGTAAACCTTGGATCTTGGTCCAACACTATAGAAACGGGAATTCCATGAAGACGGATAATCTCACGAATGTACAAACGACTAAGCGTATCAATTGAATCCGAAATCTAAATAGGCAAGAATTGCGCTGACTTGGTCAATCGATCAACTATCACCTAAATGGCATCATGCCCCCTCAGCGATTTCGGTAACCCAATAATGAAATCCATAGTCACGTTCTCCCACTTCCACTCGGCCACTGGTAATGGTTGTAACTCCTTGGCGGGTCGTTGGTGTTCGGCTTTGACTTGTTGACACGTAAGGCACTTAAACACGAAAATAACGATGTCTCTCTTCATTCCCGGCCACCAGAACTGTCTACGCAAATCATGATACATCTTCGTTCCCCTCGGATGGACGGCCAAAGTTTAATGGTGAAATTCTCTCAATATTTCCTCCCGACACAAAAATGGGTACGAACAATTTTCCTTGGTATCTCAAACCTTGATCGGCATGAATCATCCACCCCTCTCGAGCCTTTCTGCCAAGAAATTTGGTGCGGAACTTTCCCGCTACTTCATCATGTTGTTGGGCCTTAATTACTCGAGTTGACAAGGTCGATTGAACGGTTAAGCTATATAAGGTGACTCTCTCTTGAACTTCCTCAAAATGCAAGGCATAGGCACCCAAATCATTCGTCATTTTCCACTCATGAATGGCTAGATTCGCAAGGTGTGTCTATTTCCTACTTAATGCATCAGCTACCACGTTCGCTTTGCCCGGATGGTATTGCAACTCAAAATTGTAGTCTTCTAAGTGCTCTATCCATCGACGTTGTCGCAAATTTAGCTCCTTTTGAGAAAACAAGTACTTTAAACTCTTTTGATTGGAAAAGACTTCAAATGTCTCACCGTATAAATAATGATGCCAACTCTTCAAGGCAAAAACGACGGCTGCAAGTTCTAAGTCATGGGTAGGGTAGTTCCGTTTGTGAGTTTTCAATTGCCGTGATCCATACGCTAACCTAGTCCCAATTGCATCAACACACACCCTAACCCCTCCTTAGAAGCATCACAATACACGAAATATCCAACTCTTCATTCGGGCACAACCAAAACTAGCGCAGTAGTCAATCTTCTCTATAATTCCTCAAAGGCCTTTTCACACGTATCGTTCCAAACAAAGCGAATTCCTTTACGAGTAAATTTGGTCATTGGAGCTGCTAAACAAGAAAAATCAAGGACAAAATGACGATAGTAACCAGTCAAACCCAAGAAACTACGGATCTCAAACACACTCTTTGGCCTCTACCAATTCATTACTGACTCTATTTTCCCCAGGTCAATAGACACCCCATCCTTTGCTACAATGTGACCCAAAACCTTAACTTCGGAGAACAAAAATTCGCACTTGCTAAGCTTGGCATACAAATGGTGGTCTCTCAAAAGTTCAAGAACAATGGAAAGGTGGGTTTAATGTTCCTCCTCCGAAGGCGAATAGATAAGGATATCATCTACAAAAACAACCACAAAACGATCAAGATAGGCATGAAAGATGCGGTTCATTAGATCCATGAAAGTTGTCGGTGCATTCATCAATCCAAAAGGTATAACAACAAATTCGTAGTGGCCATAATGAGTACGAAAGGCAGTTTTTGGAATGTCATCCCTCCGAACCCTCAATTGATGGTAACCAGACCTCAAGTCAATCTTGGAAAAACAAGTCGCGCCACGTAGTTAATCGAATAAATCATCAATTCTAGGCATTGGGTACTTATTCTTAATGGTGACACGGTTCAATTTTCGATAATCGATACATAGACAAAGGGACCCATCTTTCTTCTGAGCAAACAATGCCGGTGCTCCCCACGGTGACATACTCGGACGGATAAACCCCAAATCCTCCAATTCTTGCAGTTGAGTCTTCAATTCTTGCAACTCGGCGGGTGCGAAACGATAAGGAGGTATGGAAATAGGAGCGGTGCCAGGAAGTAAATCGATGGTGAACTCAATCTCTCTCTCGGTTGGCAAAGCAGGTAACTCATTCGGAAATACATCCGGAAAGTCACAGACAACAAGGGGCAACTCCCCGCGTGCGGACACATCCTCATCTAAGGCCAGGCTCGCTAATAAGGCATGCATCGATTCTTGCTCCCGAGACCCACACAAATACGGCTCTAACGGTTCCCGACGCTCCTCGAAAAACTCAAAACAAGAACCCTCAGGTGGACAGATACAGACCCGACACTTGAAGCAATCTATGGTAGCGTGAAATGCAGATAGCCAATCCATGCCCAAAATGAGGTCGAACCCCGACATATTCAACACAATGAAGTCAAAGGTAAAACGACGATCTCGAATAATGAGTTCACAATCCCGGCAAATACGATCTAACGGTGATCTACCCCCTATAGGTGTCTCAACGAACAACGGAGGACTAATATTCTCAATTTCCAATTCCAAAGCACGCGCAAAAGATGCATTGATGAATGAGTGTGATGCTCCGGAATCAAATAATACTGTAGCAAAGGAGTTAAACAATAGAAATGTACCCCTCACAACCAAAGTCTCTGGGGTCTGAGAAGTGATAGGAGGTGGTGGAGGCGGAATAGCTGATGTGATCGCAAAAGCCCTTCCCTGAGTTATCTGACTCTGAACATGTCCACCTCGCTAGCTTGAACCCTATGTAGGCGTCGAAGAACTCGCTCCTCTTTCACTTTGAGATCCCTGAGCTGCCGTGGTTTGACGAAAGTGAGGCTGCTGCTGCCTCTGAGTGCCTCAGAATGATTGCCGACCAGTATTTTGACCACTCCTCGGTTGCTGCACTAAACCCGACTCGCTTTGTCTCCCTTTCTCAATCGGATAGTTTCTCGCATAATGGTCATTCCTGCCACAAGTAAAGCATGTTCCCAATGTCGTGGACACTGAGCACGATTGTGCCTCGCTTGGCTACACTCATGACACATGATCGAAGGCCTATTTGAATTTCCCTGAGCCCCAAACAACGAAAAAGATGGAGGCCTAAAGTTCGACAGACCTTGCGAAATTGAAAATTGATCTCGCTGCCTCTTCCTCGCCTGACTACCAAAACTCCCCAAAGATGAACTCAAACCTCCTTCGGATTGTCTCAGTTCTCAAGCCTTAGGATTTCTCGACACTTCCTTAGGAGTCTCAATACTCCTTGCACACTCTACAACTTCAGAAAACCTCCCTTTGCATTGTGCCATTACAAACTTCTTCATGGTTTCGTGTAACCCTCTCTCTAACTGCCTACACTTCCTTTCCTTGGTAGCCACTAACTCCGGCGCAAAACGAGACAAAGATTGAAATTTTAGGGCGTATTCCGACACGGTCATATTCCCTTGTTCCAACTTCTCGAACTCCTCCCTCAATTGGTCACGGCTAGTCTCTGGAAAGTATTGCTCCTCAAAGAGCACTTCAAACTCGGCCCAAGTTAAGTTCTCCACGTCTGGCTCATTCGCTTGAACCGCGGTCCTTGCCGCTCTCCTTGCATCCTTCCTCGACTCTAGCACGGACTCCCACTACCATTAGCCTCCCCAGTAAGTTGAACGGCCACAATGTTGACTCACAAGTCATCCTCTGTAATTCCAAGAGCCCTAAAAAGCTTTTGAATTTGAGCTAGCCCATGATCGGCTATAAGAGGGTCACTGCTCGATCCATCAAACTTTGGTGGATTTCTACGACTGAACTCCCTCATGGCTGACAATGCACAACTATCCAGACTTTCCCTAGGAGCTGAGTTTAGAAGGTTTGCAGCCGCAATAGCCTCAACGAAATCCCTAGCAAAAGGGTTCTGAACTACCGGTACTTCCTCTCCCTGACCATGCCCGGCCTCTTCTCCCGGATTTTCACTTGGATTCTCACCATGCTGACTAACCTCGTCCTCAATTGGCTCCCTTCGGCCACGACCACAGCCACCCCTACCGCGACCACGACCACGACCACCCCGACTCTCGGCCTTACATGCTTTAGCATGCATTCTTGGAGGCATTTTACTACATGTTATTAGAAAGAAAGATTCATCAATAATGACTTCATCTCATGAGGTCGAAGCCCCCAACTATCCCAACATGGGTAAAACAACTCTACACCACTTCACCATATTGAAATACAATGCCAAGTAATCCATGTAATGTCAATGCACTTGGGTACACACATGTTTATGCAAAAGGAATGACTTTTGAACCCATGAGACTAGAAGTCTCCCCACGGTCTCAAAGTATTCAAACCTAGATGCTCTGATACCAATTTGTCACGCCCTCGATTTTCAACATAAATAAATAAGCCATTACGATAAAATAATCCTCGCATAGGATAGATAATATCCAAAATGGTTTCCCACCTGTTTAACTTACAAACAAGCCCCAAGTTTAAGCAATTACAACCTTGGCATCACAGCCCAAATTAACTTCGATACAAGTACTATGCATTTAGAATATTACAAATTTTACTCAAAAGGGGTAATTCAAGAGTTAAATTAGTTGCATAACCATCTTTAATCAAAAGTAAGTCTATTACAAAGATGAGTGAGCAACTAAGTCAAGTTAGCTTCCAAAAATCTTCATATCCAAGCACACCATAGCATGCAATCTATTGCCCGGCATTAGGACCTGAAAAGAAGAATTTTGTTGAGCTACACTAGCCCAGTAGGAAATTCTCTACAAAATCTATATGTAATGAGATGATGAGCACAAATACAGCAAATTAAATTAGATGTCAAATCAAAACGAATATACGTCAACACCGTTTACAAGTATCAAAACATTCTCATACACATATACATGCATACACACACTTCTTCCAATGAATCTGCACCCCTTGCGAAATTGTATTTCCACCCCTCGCGTCACAATATACTCCATCCCTTGTGAAATTGTGTTTCCACCCCTTGCGACACAATATACTCCACCCCTTGCGAAATTGTGTTTACATCCCTTGCGACGCAATTTACTCCACAATCACTTCACATTGACAACCACCCTATTATCGGAACCAATACCGATACCATAAATTCATTCCACACACAACTAAACACTATCAAATACATCACACATAACTCATGAATCACAACACTCAAGTCCACAATACCACTTTCAAAGAATATAAAATCCTTAAGCCATAAAACATTCTATTCAACCATATACAGCAAATAAACACCTAAATCACACATGGTCACCGTAAAACATATAAAGGAAGAGAGAAATCCCTACCTAGATGGGTTTTGACCCTAGGTCTACCAAAAGCAATAAGCTTGAATCCTTCAAAGACAAGCCTCACCCAAGCTTGGACACAAGATCTAGAGCAAATAAAGCCCAAAAACATAAATAACAAGCAAAGATCAACAAAGAATCGAGAGGAGAGAGAGAAAAAAATGTGATAGAGCTTCAAGGAGTGAGAACAAGAACACAAAACTCACCCTTGGTTCACCAAATGCAAGAATCTTGTGATTTTGAGGTTGGAAACCTTTGGATCTTGAAGATTTAAGGTTGAAATCAAGAGTTTTGGGTGAGATTGGAGTTGGGTAGGTGAGAAGGGGTGTTTCCAGGTGTGTTTCGTGGGTTTTGGAGTGAGAAATGACAAAGGCGGGGGTATTTATAGAAGTCCAAAAAGTGTGCTTAAAATTACAGAAAAACGCAGCGGGTACCGGTACTGGGCGACTCCCAGTACCGGTATTGGAGCCTTCAAAATGTCAATTTGATTAAGGTCTAGACAGCGGGTACCGGTACTGGGCAACAGCGGGTACCGGTACTAGCTAGGCAGAAAGTGAAAAATTTTAACGGACTCTGGAACGAACCCAACTTGATACCATCACCTCCAAACAAGATTACAACATTAATACTTACATTTTACTATTCTCCGAGAGTCCGATACGCAATCGAATATGTATATCTGTACACCCCCACAAACAAACTCACGACTTTATTAATAATACGATCCTTTCACACATTAAACGATTTTCAAAAATTATAATAAATTTTCGAATCTCTATAGAGGGAGAAAAGAGAGAGAGAGAGAGAGAGAGAGAGAGAGAGAGAGAGAGAGAGAGAGAGAGAGATAAGGGCTAGAGAGAGGGAGAACGGGAAGAGAGGGAGAAAAAGGGTGGGAAGGGGAAAAGTTCAAAATTTTGGGGAATACGATTGGTTTGGGGTATGGAAGGGTAATTTGGGAAGTTTGAGGGTATTTTTTGGGTTATATGTAGCAAATTATTATAAGGATGTGGGTTTTATTTAGCAATGAGTTGTATAGACTAAATACGTGATTGCAATTTGATCTTTGGAGACAAAAGAAACTCATCACAAATTACAAATTTTTTCGTCACAAATAGTATGGGTGATGAAAAATCGTTTGTTGACTAAAGGTTGTCAAGGATTCCTACCTGGGGACAAAATCTGTTTTTCACCACCTATAGTGCATTTTGATGACGAAATATTTTGTCAGCAAAAAATGAATAATTGGTGATGAATTTTTTTTCCTCACCTGAACATTGATGATAGCTTGAGGAGACCACATCATACTTGTGCATCCAACTTTGTCCCTAGATAAGGTGGTAGTTGGTTTCTGCATTGATGACGTGGAACTTGGTAGCAGCGCACATGGCACCTTCCGCGAGATCCACCACCACGTATCCTAGCGACCCTTTCTTATCACCCCCAAAACTAGTGATGGTTATGGGGCTTTTTGACAATCCGATCTTTTAGAATCTCGATCTTGTTGAAAGTTGACAAAGGCATGAGATTTATGGAAGCACCACCATCAAGGAAAACACGCTTCAACTCTACTCCATTCACATGAGCTGTCACATACAAGGGTTTGTTTGCGGGGGAAAAGGCATTCCTTGGTCCGCGTTTGCGAAAGTGATTGCATTGAACTCATCTCTTCTGATTCGCAGGACCAATCCATCCGCGAATATATAGGCCTCCTGATGGATTTCTACAATAGCCATGATGGTCTTCGTCATCTCTAATCTCGCGACTGGTGCGAAGCCAAAACCATTGAAGAAAGCTTTGAACTTAGTGCTATTCTGCAACACCTTAACCATTGAATCTCGATCAGGCATAATAGTGGGGCTTGGATAGCTCACGACATCCTCAACGATTTTGTAACAAGAGGTTGTATAAACCTAGCCCTTTGAAACTTCTTCCTCATCTAGCATGAAAGGGTAACACTCTGTTGTGTTCACTGCTCTCTCTTGATTTCTGGAATTTGGGTAGGGCTCTTCACAGTCGTCAAGCTAAGGATAATCGGGTGCGCGCCCAAAAGCTTCTCTATCTTTTCTCTTCTTGTCGCTGCCCCTTGCTACTTCTGCACGATTGAAGCAGTAGCAATAGTAGGTTCGATTTCTAGGCTTTGGAGGGAGGATAAGACAACCTTAGCTTTCTCTTTCAACACAATGGCCTGAACATCAACCAAAGTGATGAACTGACTGATGGCAGAACTATTTTTTAGCACTAGTGTGTCTTTGATCCCCTGACGCCGCTGCTACCCCTGTTCCTCCCAGTGCAGCCTGTAGTGTATTCAGACCTCCAAGTGACGTTAGAGGAGGATTCTGACTCTGTGGTATACCTTGAGGTAACACCATCTGTGGTGGAATGCTTCTACATGGATCTGCTGAGGAACCTCTATTGCATGTGCTGAGGTGCTAGGCAAGACCCTAGTAATAACCTCTATGTGACTCTCCAGAGTTGTGAGAAGCTGCTTTTGAGCATCTTGTATATGCTTCTGTCCCTCCTGGAGCTTTAAGAGCATGCATGGCGACATCGCCGCGGATAATCTCGGCGACTTCTTCCAATACTACTTCCTTGCACTGCATGCCTCACTCTTATAGGGTTTCTATCTGACTTCTCAATTGTGAACCAAAAATATGCCTCTCCAGCAGAGTTGCCTGATGTAGGATTGGGTTCTTTTGAGGTAGCCTACATGTGAACTTTGCATGAGCTGGAGATGTGCAATTGGCTAATGATTAAAAAGGAGAAGAGATGAGTGATCTAGAGGGATGAAGGAAGAAGCAAGGGGATAGAAGAGACCAAGGCAGCGTGTCCTTAGCCTTTCCGTGAGAGGTATAGATGGGTTTCCTTAGATGGATTGGGTGAGGTCACTCTTTGGAAGAATGTTCTCCTTCTTTAGAATTTGTGCCCACCATTTTCTCTCTCTACGAAAATCTCGTTTAACCATCCTCAAAATCTGAGGGGATGTCTGGAATTTGTAGGCATCTAGGCTTGGTTCAGGCCTAGAGTGATCCAATAAAATCCTTACATGTGTCCCTTCTATACCCCTGGTCGTGAGGGTGACGTTACCCCTCGTGAACCTTTGCTTGCGGGCGCGGCCTCCTCTCGACGGTCATTCTCCCTAAGCCACCAAACCACTAGATCACCCTCAATTTTCACTAGAGCAAGGTCACGACCCACCGCGATCACGTATTAGGAAGGTCCCTTGGTCCTGCCTAATGACCAAAGCGAGCACTAGACATTTGTGTGAACTCTGCACATTCTTGGCTCTTCTCGCGTCTTGGTCCCTTACTCGGGCCTCGTGACCTCGAGGACCCTTGCAATGGCTCTTGCTGGTCCATTTGCCCTCGCGAACTTGTTCACCTCTCGAGGTAAACTCTGGAGTCTTTACTGGATAAACTCTTCACAATCTAGGGTCTCGCAACCTCGGGAACCCTCCCAATTGGCTGTCAGTCTTCCATCTACCTCGTGACCTTATTTAGCTCATGGGTCCCATCTTGTGCCGCGTGGCACCAATTCTTTCTCTGCGTGGCAGTCGCTAGCCACATGTCATTCTCACGACCCCTCCCACGTCCCATCGCTGTAGACACCACAATTTGGCTAAATAGATATTTCGGGTCCCACCTTGGGGACCATTTGATGATGAGAAGGCAAGTGATTGTTGTGATTGACTTCTCGTAAGCCCAAGGGATTTTGTGAGTTCTTTTAGCCACTTAGGGAGCCTAATCGAGAGCCAAAAAAACTTTTTAGATAGAAATACAGTTCTCAAGTTAAATAGATCTGCTGGCAACCAGATCTTTGTGCTGTTCGCCACATCGTTCTTTCCCTAGTGGAATCTTTTTAGTCCAAATCTCCCAAAGAGATCTTTTACTCGTTCGCGAGATATTTTCCTTCGCCGCCACATCTTTTCAGCGGCCGCCAGATTGATTTACCCAGAATTCTGGAACATTCTATCATCATTTGATCCGAACTCAAACCCAGTGAGTTAAAAACACCCAAGCAATCCAATCCCAAAGAACCCACTTAGTTTTTAGGGTTTTCTAAAACAATCACTCCAATCACTCTCAATCTGAGCAATCAAGTTACTAAGGGATCAAGGTGGTGAGGCCAATTGGCCTTTGGTTTGCTTTATTTTCTGTATTTCAATTTCTAATATTATTCGTTAAGTTTTGTGATATTTATTTTTGGCATAAGGAAGAACATCAGCCGATTCTTTCAACCGATGACCAATACATATAAACTAGCATGATCTGCTGGCCGACAGATGTATCCTGCGGCCACCAGTTCGATTTGCTGGAATAGTATTCTTTTCCGTTGTTTTTTGTTATTTCTGCATGATCCCCTACCCCTTCCCTGTGTGGTTTCTGTTACTGTTTAAATCGTGTTATTACTATTAATGGTTGTAATAAATGGTAATATGCGAAATCAAATCAAATAATAATTTATGTTATGCTGAATGATTAGGGGTTAGCCTTATGGTTGGGCGGAGAGGGGTGACTAACACCTTCCTCTCACTGTACATTTGGCTTTCGATTCCAGAATCTCTACCTATTTTCTTAGTTTTCTTAAAAACTAAGTGGCGACTCTATTTGAATGAGACTATAACTATGTGGCGATGCTTCTAGCCATGCGAGCGTCCATAGTGTTGGTCCTGACCAGTCAAACTCGTAGCATGATCACTGTGTGGTGATGCCCCTTTGGGGAGGTGTCCACAGTCGTGTGAGTGGTCGGTCAAACTTATTCGCAAGTCAACGGTCATAATTTTGACCGCGCCTAAAAACTTGAATTTATACGAAGCTATTGGTTGTACTTTGTGTGGATACCCGCCCATGCAGAGTAAGTACACAAGATGACCAATAAGCAAAACACTTTAGACACCCCGCATAAAATTGTACAAACCCGGAATAAGTTTCTCTTGCTTTATAGTTTTAAAATGTGTTTAAGATAATTATGTGGATGATATTGTGTGAAGGCTTTTGTGTAACCGTGTAAAGACCCTTAAAATCTTAATTATTGAAATTACTTGTGAAATGTTTAATTGGGAAATTTTGGTTTATTTAGTGACTAATTAAATTGGGGATTGAAGTGAATGAATTAAGAACTTGAGGGAGTGTTAGTGTGATAAAAAGATATAGGGGTATAAATATGGTGGGTGGGTGTGTTTGTAGGAGATAACATTTCATCTCCCATCTCTCTCTCTCTCATCCGTTCTATCTCTCTCTCTCTCTACACTAATAAAAAATGGTATAAAGATCACAGTCCAAAAACTAAAAAGGTCTCACTTTTTTGTAAAAATGTAATAAAATGTTATGGACTATAGTTTTAATCTCAGTTATACGAAAAAACTGAGATGGAAAGATTTTTTAATCTCAATAATCTAAAAAGTGAGATTGTAACTTGAAAAATAGATCTCATTCTAAAAAAACTGAGATTATATATGAAAGAATATATCTCATTTCGAAAAAAACTGAGATGAAAAGATTTTTTAATCTCAACAATCTAAATGTGAGATTGTAACTTAAAGAATAGATCTCGTTTTTTAAAAACTGAGATTTTATGTGAAAAAATATTTCTCATTTCAGAAAAACTAAGATAAAAAGAACCTTTAATCTCAGTTATCTAGAAACTGAGACCATAAGTTAGAGAATACATCACATTTTTGTTTAGACTTGAAATGAAAGCTCTTATATAGGAAAAGTTGAAAGTCGTTTACCCCTTAATTGACTTTGCTCGCAATACCCCTAAATAATTGTCATTCTCAACCATTTTACAAAAAATATTTCTTCAAAAAATGGGATATTTTCGGCGATGAAAATATATTTAATCGTCAAACGGGTACCTTTGGTGACAAAATTTATGAAGGTTACGTTTCATTGCCAAATGTATTTCAAATATAACTCTATGCTCAGAACTCCATTAATTTAGATAATTCAAATTGGGTTTGAATAATAACGCAAAGGGTTACAACTTTCATGTTTATCAAAATTTCTAATTTTAATATTTAAAGGTTCAAAATGATGTTCGTAATATATTTTAATGTTAAACACATATGTTATATATTAAATATTTCAATTATAAATTGAAAAGTGCGTGTGGAGCAGTTGGTTGAAACTTCTATGCAAAACTCAAGAGACTTAGGTTCAAAACCCAACAGGATAAATAAAGTGGGATTTTTTTCCATTAAAAAAATGCTACCTTTAATCTAGTTTTTTTCAAAAACTGAGATTATTACTCTCTAAACAACCACGGTTTTATAATAAAACTGAGATGTTAAGCTATTAAAGGTTACGGTTTTATCATTTTTAACCACAATTTTTATGTTTTTAGTCACAGTTTTAATGAGTTTTAATCACGGTTTTTATCCCGTGGTTAAAAGATAGGGACTTTTAGTTACACCTTGATAGACCACGGTTTTGAATGCGAGATTAAAAGTGAAAGATCACACTAGATGACCGAGGTCTTTATCTATTTTTGCAGTAGTGCTAGCCGAAATCCCATCTCTCTCTTCTCTCACACAAGAACCTTGCTCCATTTCTCAAGATCTTCAAGAAACAAACCTCCCTCCAACTTCCATTCGCGTTCTCAAGCTTGGAATTCCTTGGGTCGGGCTTGAATCGAAGCTTTGAGGTTCAAAGTGGTTAGGGCTTGCTCAAATCTTGAAGATCTTGGTTATCATCGCGAGATAGGGACTTCTTTACCTCTTTTATATGTTTATATGATGATTTGATGTGAGAATCGAGCTTGGTTTGTCTCCCTTCATTCATCTCGAACGCTGTCGAAATCTGCAGAAAATCGCCCAAAATCTCATAGGGATCGATCCCTAAACTTGGGGGATCGATCCCCCTTTTTGTTTCTGGTCCAGTAAGCCCAGAGATCGATCCCTGGTGGTGGGGGGATCGATCCCTCCCCTCTCTGGAAATTCTAGCTGTCTTTTGAGTTTCAGCCCAACTTCAAACGGCCATTACTTCTTCGTCCAATGTATGTTTCATGTAAATTTTATATTGATTCAAAGGTGTTGAAGTCAGCTTTCCATTTCCACCAAAATCATATAAAGACTCTATCAGAGGGGATCTTAGAGCATCCGCAATGGGAATAATCAAAACCAATAACCAAAATGTACCACGTCAGCATTTGATTATCCATTTAGTTCATAATGAAACTTAACAACCTCTACTTTTACCTTGATTATTTTTGCATCCCTAACCAAAAAACCCTCACAATACACAATGTACATATGTCCAATCGCAAATGAGTTCCAAGCACGCACCCGACCACACCAAATTATTCGTCTCAATGAGACGATTCCAATGTGGGGTGTTATTGAGTTATTGAGTTTTGAGTTTGCTTATTGAGTTTTGGTCATTGGTAAAAATTGTTAAGTTTGGTTATAGAATGAGTAGAATTTGATTATTTGCAAAAAGACCTGTAACTTTGCTTATTATAATGTGGGTTATTTTTTGAGCATTGTTGTTATGTTTGCTTAACCACGCCCATTTGCTTATTACAATGGGGATGCTTTTAAACTTAATCCCAAACCACCACAACCCTAGCCTAAACCCTAGCCACTATACATAATCTCTAAAATTAGAACCCTAATCCTAGCCTTTGTCTTGACCTAGCCCTAACCCAAATCCTAATCCCTCCCACCCATCAAAATCCCAAATCGGACACGTAATTGAAATCTATAGCCATTAATCACTATTCACTAATTACTATTCCTTGTGTACTGTTCACAGATTACTATTCATCATTGTTACTGTTCATTGTGTAATGTTCATCACTGTTACAATTCATCATCACTGTTCATTGCAGTTTGGTACCATTCTATCACTATTATGTACTAGTTGTTCTGGTAATGTTGGATTTTGGTCGATCTATAGTTTACTTGGATTTGGATTTCGGTTCTTTGCATGTGGTAATAATATACAGTTTATTCTCTCTAATAAATGGTAGTTTGGGTATGGTGAAGTCTGATTTCGGTTGTTGATTGTGTTGAGTTATTTGGTCTATGTTGGCATATGAACTCTTGAATGTTGCTCTATATTGGGATTATGTTGTTCGGTAGTTGCTTTGGTTTTGTTGAAGTAGTTGTATGCATGCGTTGTCGTGCCCTTGGTTATGGGTGCTCAAGAAAACCATCCAAACCGTAAAACCGGTCCGATCCGGACCAAACTGTCCTATTTGGTCAGGTTCTGCGGTTCTACGGTCAAGTTATGGTTCCAAAAAAATAAGAACCGTTAATTTTGATTCGGTTACTAGTTCTCAATTAATAAACCGTGGTTAGAACCAAATCGGACCGTTTAAAACAAAGATAAATATTATGTGTTTATAACTAAATATGTATTTGAATTTGGTAGGTTAATCTTTTTCTTGCTAAACTTAATTTATTTAAAGATCAAATCTCATTTGTTAGCAAAGCTTCTATTTTCTTCATTCATTTCCTATTTCAGCAGATTATATTCCTATTTCTTTAATTTTATGAGTTCATATTTTGTGAATAAGTGTTTGGATGCTTGTTGGATAGAACCGGAACCAAACCAAAATCGGATTGGTCTTGCAGTTCGGTTCTGGTTAGGTTCCATACATATGTTGATTAGGTTCTGGTTTCAAATTTTCTAGAACCGTTTGAAATGGTCTGGTTACTGATTTTCTAGAGAACCGGACCAATCCGGACCGTGTAAACCCCTACCCTTGGTTATTAGCTGGTCAATCAGTTTCTTATTTCCTGTTTATTGGTTGTTAGTTGGTGATGTATTTATTTGGTTGATCTATTGGTAGTTGACTAGTTGCCTCTCATTGTATGGGACATGTTTGTACTGAAATCTGATCAACTTTTGCTATTTCTGGTGCTTTCAGTTCTTTATTCAGTCGTGTCTGTGGTCGCGACCATGATTCTAGGTACAGTGGTCGGGTTTTTGACCATGTTTTTGGTGGTCATGATTCTGGTCATGGTGGTTGTGGCTTTCGTCCTGGGGGCCGCATGTCATGGGGAGGTGACCATAGTTGAGACTGTGTTTTCAAACTGTGTACTCATTGTGGGGGGAACAAATCATACGGTGGAGTACTAGTATGACCTACGTGATTTTCCTCAGGCTCACCGGGTTACTCCTTTCAAAGATGTTTGGCAGGTTACTCACTCTACTGCTATAATGACTATTTCTGTGGAGAAGTACCAATACCTAGCATTACTTCAGACAGGTTCTTCTAGTGCTTGTATTGCATCTTCCCGTTTTTCTATTCCTTGGGTTATTGATTCTGGTGCATCTAATCATATGACTGGTACTTCTACTATTTTTTCTGACAATCAGTCTATTGATAAACCAACTCATGTAACCTCAACCGATGGGTCTACCACTGATATTATTGGTTTGAGTTCTGTTTCTGTTACTTCCTCTTTGACTTTGAATTTCGTATTGCATGTTCCTCATTTTTTATTAAATCTTATGTCTGTCAGTAAACTTACCAAATCTTTAAAATGCTCTGTCACGTTCCTTCCCGATGGTTGTGTGTTTCAGGATCTGTAACGCCCCGAATTTTGGGTACGTTAAATAAAACATTTTATTATAAAAACGAAGCGAGTCCAGCTCGTTATTACATCATGAACCTTACAAAAGTACTTTTATTTACAAAACAGAGGGATCTAAGGTTCCTAACTACAATTCTTCTTGCTTCTCCATCCTAACCCGCTCCTTGGCTCCGAACGCCTCCAAAGTGAATAGTTCGACCTGTTCGTCTATCAAATCTGAAATATTATACCGGCGTCGCCACCCATATAATATGCCAGGGTCACCACAAGGTAACACCGTGAGCTACGAAGGCTCAGTAGTATATTCCTAATACTAGCATCGATTTCCACATGATAAGTACATAAGCAGTGATAAAAGACAATAGCGCTAACAATAGCTTTATGATTTCCGTTGGTGTCGACTCATCGTGAACCTTGTCGGTATTACCCCTTTTCAAAAACCCTTTTTAACTCACCCAACCTCGGTTCCGCCGCGCCGGGTTCCCGAGTATCCTCACAATGGTTCCGCCGCGCCGGGTTCCCATTGGCACACATTTGCATTGGCTCCTCTCCGCGGATAACCAAGCTATACCTCACCATGGTTTCGCCGGTCCGGTTTCCCATGGGAACACACACAAACTCACGTAATACCCTCGAGATGGTTCTTACGTAGTTTCGAAAATATTTTCCAACCGGGAAAACACAACTTCCTTGTTAAACACACCCTAGGTGCCATGTTTCTACTTTTCTCGGTTTTCGTGTCACGTTCTCATGCAAGACTCCGCATGTGAGACTTTACATACAACATGCATTCAATCAAGCTTCGAAATAGTACAACAAGATCATTTAATCAACATAGCATGCTTGAATCTTAAAACGACATAATCATACATTTCTACTTTTTCACCTACAATCAAGTAACTTTTTAAACTTTTGGAAAGATAAGTAGAGATTCAAGTAGCAAGATTATAACTACTTAACGAAAATAAAGTAAGCACTTGGAAATTAGGTAAGGATCACTACCTTAATCCGAAACTAGTCGGGGCCGAATAAGCTAGGTGGAATTTCTCCCGAATCTGGACCAAACTTCGGACGGCAGTAGCTTGGTCAATCTTTGGCCGAATACGATCGTTCTTGGGTCCAGATCGAAGATCAAGAAACCCTCTACAACTTCCGTGAAGAAAGTTAATCCTAGAAACTACTCTAAGTAGGAGAAAAATGGTGAGGAAGGAGGTGACAGTAAGCTGTCCAGAAATTGGGAATCCGAGATTTTACTGAACTTCGGATGCCAATATCTTGGTCATTTCTTGACCGATTGGGGTGGTTCTTGAGCCTAACTTGAAGCTCTCGAAGTGTTCTACAACTTTCCCGAAGGAAGTTGGTTCTAAAAACTACTCTAAGAAGGAGAAAACTGGGGATTTTTGAAGGGCAGTAGGCTGCCAGGAATGGTTTCTAGAGAGAAGGAGGAGTAAATGCTTGAGGTGTGAGTTGAAATGCTTGGAATGGGCCTCTATTTATAGGCAAAGCTTGAGCTCCTCCCCTCTCTCTCTCTCTAAGTCTCACCTTGACACTTGGCATGAATCTTGGAAGATCAAAGGAAATCCTAGGCTTGCATGGCTACTTTTGTACCAAGATTTGATCTTGGATCAATTGAATGGCTAGGATTGATCCTTGGTGGGCAAGAAAGAGATTGGTACAAGATCCAAGGGTTTAAACCATTGCAAGGTGTATACAAGAGTACAATGGAGGTCAATGGAGGTGATTTCTTAGCAAGGAAGAATAGATACACCAAGGATTTGAAGTACTTTGAAAGATCAAGCAAGTACCAATCAAATCTCCTTCCTCCTTTCTTCCCTCCTTCCTTCCTCTCTCTCTCTCTCTCCGGCCTCTCTCTCTCTCTCTCTCTCTCTCTCTCTCTCTCTCTCTCTCTCAAGTACATATATGTATATATACAACCAAGCAAACAATAAAATCTAAGTACTTTTTGTACCAAGGATCCAAGTAGACTTTAATAGCTAGGATTTGCTCAACAACAAATGAATTGGCACATGGCAATATTTAAGTCATCCAAGTACTTATATAATATATACATATGTACTCATGTGATCTAGGAAGATCAAAATCCCAATAAAATAATGCCAAGGGTACTTTAGGAAATCTAGGGTTTTGATTTACCCCAATAATTTTAATGCACAAAATCACATGGGAAAATCCAAGACTTGATTATTTAATAAAATCCTTGTACTTTGTGAAAGACTAATGCTATTACCCAATGGGTAATAAATCCCCTAACTTCTATTGTCCAATGGACAATAGTTATTAGGTAACTTTTAATATTAAAATAATCAAAAAGGTACTTTAAAGTAATCAAAAAGTTACTTTTTACTATTCATAGCACTTTAACCAAGTAAACATTTAATATAAACAAATGGGGTTTCTATTATCCAATGGATAATAGTTTCCCTAACATTTATTGTCCAATGGACAAAGATTAAAACCAAAATAATTAAATGAAAAAGAATATTAAATTCTTAGTCTAGGGTTCAAAAGGTTCAAAGTGTCTAATGAGGGGCAAAATGGTCCAATTGAAGTAACGAGATAGCTTTCCAGTCTAGTTCTTCTAACCGGATGGTTAGAAGCTAGTTAGACTTGCTAAGAGGGGCTAAAGTGCAAGAAACGATAGTTCAAGGGCTAAGTTGCGGTTATGACAAACTATCGGAAATTAAACCAATTTAAATAAATAATTTGAATAAGAAATAAATTCAAGGGGCAAAAATGTAATTATGGCAAACCACAAGGAAATTAAGGAAATTGAAATAAAATTCAAATATTTAACGAAATTTTCACTGATTGAAAATCAGGGTCGTTACAGGATCTCAAGACGGGGCGAAAAATTGGTGGTGGTACTAAACGTGGTGGCCTATATTACTTTACCGATGCTGTTCACCCTAGCTTTGTTGTCTTTCAATCTTCGGTATCACCCTATCAATATCATTGTCGTCTTGGTCATCTATCCCTTCAAAACCTTAAACGGCTAGTACCTTCATGTAACCGTGTTGATGTTTTGCCCTGTGAAGTTTGTGAGTTTAGTAAACATCATAGAGTGTCTTTTTATCATATGGTTGAGAGTCGTGTGTCTTGTCCTTTTTAATTCGGTCATTCTAATATTTGGGGCCCAATGCATGGCCCTAATATTTTTGGCTTCCAGTATTATGTTATCTTTGTCGATAATTACTTTTGTGCCACGTATCTTTATCTCATGAAAGAGAGGTCAGAGTTGTCTTCTATTTTTAAGTCATTTTATACGGAGATCAAAACTCAGTTTGATACTTGCATTCGTATATTTCGTTCTGACAATGCAGATGAATATTTTCATAATTCTCTTTCTAAGTTTTTTGATGATCATGGTATAATTCACTAATCTTCTTGTGCTCGGACTCCACAACAAAATGGAGTTGCCGAACGCAAGATTAGGCACACTACGCCAAATTAAGCTTTTTGCGGCATTTTATAAATGCCGGTAAAGATCAAATTAATGCCGGTAATAGTATTCCCGGCATTTGTTGACGGAAAAAAAAATGCCGTCTAGGTAGTATCGGTAATACATAAGCAACATTTTGTACAAATGCCGGAAATAAAACCGGCGTTTGTTACTACTTTTCTCGGCATTTGTAAAATGCCGGAAGGAAAAGGTAATATTACTGGCATTTTATTAGTGCCATTTTTTTTATAACTTTTGCCGGCATTTTTCAAAATGTCATTTTTATATCTTGATATTTTCTTTTCATTGATTTTACTGGCATTTGTAAAACGCCGCTAAAAGTTTTTTTTTTTTTTTTGGCCAATTTTCATTTTAATACATGATTTTTTCATTAACAAATTATCCCAACCTAGTACCATTTTTGATAACACATTTCCTACATACAAAATTGTAACTGTCCAAAACAATTTGAAGTTCCACTACCAAAACCAAAATGCAAATTCTGTATATAAGCAAATTGGACATCGTAAAAGACAATCCCAAAACAACAAAAAATAACAATGCTAGGCATAGAATGCCAATGTGAAAATCAAACCCAAAGCGTCAAAATATAAGTTCCAATTGCATGTGTATCTCCAAAACAAAAGATCATACTAACCAAAGCAACACAAAGACCCAAAATATGCTTTAAGTTGCGAACTCCAAAACAAAAAGAACAAAAATAGTTTTCATTAGCTAGAAGATTTTCTGTCATTCCTATTGCATGTCTTCCATGTTCGTCTACGTCCTATCAACCTGCAAATACAAGAAACAATTACACGTTTATACATAGGTGTGTCGGTATCTATATAGTCCACGACATCCTACACAATTAGTAAGTTTAAAGATACAGGACACAAGCATCAAACACATCCCAGTATAATGGATAAATGCAAGAAACTAAACTCAACCATTTATGATTGAAGCACCAACAATCCAACGTGGTCGTCTGGGAAATGTCAAATGTAAAATGGGCAATAAAACAACCTTGAAGCGTGGTTGACCCAAGGTGCATTGTGGCCAGTTGGGGTGCCGGGTGAATGTGAGTCCCCCTAAACTCCATTTGGAGTATTTTTACGGGGAAAGGCAAGAGTGTTAAGACACATCTTACACTCTGTCATACACCACCTCAAGTGGAGTCCAGCATTAGAGAACGAGTGTATAGGCCTCTTTCCATTGGCAGGCATGCGTAAAGAGATTGCTTCATGGCATCCAACTGTTATTCTCTTGTAAGAAGCATGGTACAGATACTGGACAAGGACATGACACGGACCTGCGGACACGTTGGGAGGTGAAAAGCATGGTTATTTTGAGTATCTTCTCCTTTTTGCCTTCCCAAATCTATAATCATAATAGTCAAATTTAAAGGGTTAGCTGGGTCCAAAACCTCTTCACTAACATATTTTTGGTAGCCTAAACCACTAACTCTAGGGCGGGATATTATACATGGAAGATTTGGACAAGATTCAAAACCTACGAAAGAACTTCATCATAAAAAAAAAAAAAAGCACTGGAAAAAAGTCCAAGTACTTGCATCATGGTTTGTATGAGTAGTCTACGTGGTTTCAAGGGAGGTCTATAACGAGGTGATCTATCAACTCCATTTTGAGGGTCGGACTTATGTTGCACTCAGAAGGAGTGATTTCTAAGTGCTTGACTTGGTAGATGTCACGTCCTGAATTTTCAACATAAATATAAATGATTTTCATAATAAAAATACTCACAAATATCTCCTTAAGACACCCAAAATAATCACTGCATTCTCATTCCCCCGGCAAATACTTCCAAATTCACACGGTTCCAAAATATTACAATATCGGCTCGACGGCCCCAAATTATCATAAGTGTCGAATTTCGAAAGAGAATTAACGGTTACAATATTTAAGTCAAAAGAATTACAATTTTAGTTACAAATGCATCTTTCAAAATAAATTTACAAAGATGAATAGGTAACTCCTTCAATTAGCTTTCAAAAGTAATGTCCACACGTCAAGCACTCCGAGCAATTCAAGCTATGGTTCCGGATTAGCACATGAAAATAATATAAAGGTTGAGTTACATTAGCCCAGTAGAAAAGTCTATGCAAACTCTATATGCAAATGAGCGAGACGAACAAAGGAATGATGGAAAATCAAGACAACGGAGGAAGCACAATTATCATGAACGAGTGTCCCAAAATCTCCAATCTTTCTTTTATTCAACCCACAAATCATACTCGTCCAATTTATGTCTCAACATGTTGTGTCGTCTATGTGTCTGAGCCGAAGCTTTTGTCAGGCTAATTTTGGGACCCTGATATCCCCTGCCAAGCACCCACCTTGAAGGTTAGGCCTTGAGTGATTATTTTGAGCATTAGCTCCTGCCAGGCTAATTATGGGACCCTGATATCCCCTGCCAGGCACCCATCCGTCGATGGGCCCCAAATGTTCGCGCGTCATTCATAAGTTCAAGTGTATCGTTGGTACTAAAGTTGTGCAAGAAACTCCCTTTTTTTTTTGTCATTCCAAGATTCCACTAGTTGATTATACCTGTGTGTACCACGTCATTCAACAAGGAAAGAAAAGAAACGTAGGCTGACTGTCCATTCATATTTGATTATTTTATACTTAAACAACCCATGAACTAACTGAGGACTTGGAAAGGAAAAAAAAGGAATTGCTTTTACACAGAATCTGCCAGGTTGACTGGAGACCTACCGGTAGGTAACAGGGGCTATCGATATAGTCTGGGAACATTGTGAACAAAATGTTGCCATGCAAGGTTTCTACCGGTAGGAAAGAAAGGGGTACCAGTAAGTGTCTGAGAAAAATTAGTAATTCTATCGGTATGAAAATAAATTCTACCGGTACAAACTCAAAACAGAGGCTACACATAATTACCACGACATGGTTCTACCGGTAGAGAAAAATGTCCTACCAGTAGGAATCCAGAATTTTGCGATTTCCCATCAGATAACAGATTTTGATCCAGACCAAACAACAACCAATACAAGCTCAAACAAGGGTTATTTGCAAGGACACCCCCTCAACTATCACATTTTGTCAACATAACCCCCCCATCTTCAAAACTCGGCAAACTGACCCCCCAAACTATCAATACTCATCAACTACACCCCTTTCCCAAATTTCCGTTAAAAACTTGGACAGAAACAGTTGAAAAGACTAAGTTGCCCTTTTGTCAGTCTGTGAAAGAAAGAAATAGGGTTTGGGGGACATCACAACACAACACACGCCTCCTCTCCTTCTCTCCTCCTCTTCCCCCTCTCTCCTCTGTCTCTCTCTTCGATCGACAGCCTAGAAAATCAAAACCCTAGAACACCAAGAACGTCAAAATCCATCACGTTCGAAACCCTCAATCAAGTCATTCCAACAAGTTCGAAACCCAGCAACAGAGCACGAGTTCGAGTTCATCTTCTGCGTTGGAAACCCTCTGCTCGTTCAAAATCACAAGTTGCGTAAGTTGTAAGTTCAAACTTTAGGCTATAAAAATCATACTTTTTGGGGCTATAAAAATCATACTTTTTGGGACTGTAAATGTATGATTGGGAACCCTAAAATTTTGATTGAAGTTTGTAAATGTTGTACCAAGAAAATACGAGATTTAGGGCTATAAAAAACTGAGAAGTTTGGGGATCTATTCTAGGGATTTAGGGCTATAAAAAATACGAGATTTTACTAAAATACGCCATTTTTAGTGATCTGTTCAAGATTAGAGGTATTAAAAATTGGGGATTTTTGTATTTTTCCTCCAAAGCAACTTGAATAAAATATGCACTTCTCATAGATTTTCAGTAAAATATTTGGCCCGAAGTTCCAGATTTAAGTCCCAGATTTAGTGGTCTCTCTTTTTATGCTTTCCATGTGTATTCTTTATAAGTTTTAGTTGACATTTTGTTAATTTATAAGTGTTTGTATGCTTTTTATGAGCTTTTTCAGTTAATTAATCCTCTGATTAATAAAGTGTGTTTGTATGGTTTTCATGAAAATTTTCATTTCATAAGACAAATTTTTAATATAACTTTATTGGTAGCCATATTTTAAGTATTGTATGCTTTCCATATTTTAAGGCTATGGGTGGTTTTTGTTGGGGTAGTTTAACTAGACATCCTTTTATTTGCCCAAGTACTTATATGGTTTTCATGCAAATATTTTATTTTTAATACAACTATTCTGTTGCAGATGCAAATGGCGGAGGCACTTGACTTAAGGTGTACTTTGTTAGCTCGTGTTAGTGGTAAGCTAGTCAGAGGGGCCCATTGGGAATACAAGGATGGAGTTATTGCTGAAATCAAGGTAGACCCAGATTCCTACACCTTTTACGAATTCATGGATGTAATTAGGGAGATAGGATATACAGTTGAAAAAGATAACATTAGTGTGTATTATACACTTCCTCCTGATATGAACAATGACATCAACAATGGGTTAGTTGCCTTGAGAAATAATGATGATATGGTTAACATGTTTGCAGCACATTTGTTGAATGGTATGCAGTATTTCTGTATTGATATCTATGTTGACTGTCCTGACGTAGTTGATTCAGAGGATGAGGAGTTCATAGGTGTAGACCATGGTTGTATAACTGAGTTGAGAGGTGACCAAGAAGTAGGAGAAGGAGAAGGAGAAGGACAGGGAGGAGGGCATCAATATGGAGAAGTAGGAGTAGGAGAGGGAGGTGGTGATCAAGATGGAGATGTAGGAGAAGTAGGAGTTGGAGTTGAAGGTGTGGATGCAAATAAAAGTGGTGAAATGAATGATGATGATAGCTTAGACAGTGAGTGGTTGCCCAATGATGACAGCTCTACTTCCACTGCCTCTTTTAGTGGGGTAGAGGAGTCTTCTGATGAGGAACAAGAGGAGAGTATTCCCTTGGTAGGTTTAGGGAAAAGCTTACTTGGGAGTTTAGGTGAACAAGAACATGATGGTAGTTCTGATAGTGATTATGACAACATTGCACCTGAGGTTGATGAAAATGGAAGGCCTATTTTTCCTGAGTTCAAAGAGAGTTACATGAACAAACCTCAGTTAATAGAAGGGATGAAATTTCCTAATGTGGTAGTTTTTAGGAAATTATTGAGAGAATACCACATAAAGGAAGGCTATGAGTTCAAATTTTTAAAGAATGAGTCTAGGAGGGTGACTGTAAAGTGTAAACTTGATTGTGGCTTTAGACTTCATGCCTCTCCCATGTATGAAGAGAGATCCTTCCAAATTAAAAAGATAGATCAACAACATTCATGCACCAGGACATACACTAATAATAATGCAACCTCATCTTGGCTTTCCCAGAGGTACTTAGCCAAAATTAGTGATGCCCCTGAGACTAAGGTCAGCTCAATGAAGAAAACTATTAGGAGAGAGTGGCTGTTAAATGTTTCAAAGAACAAAGTGTACAGGGCAAAGAGAAAGGCACTTCAACTGATACGGGGAGATCATAGAGGCCAGTATGCCAGGTTGTGGGATTATTGTGAGATGGTTAGAATACAGAATCCAAGTAGTACTGCTAAGATTAAGGTGGATACAGAATCATTGCCAGAGGGAGGACCAGTGTTTGAGAGGATTTTCATAAGTTATGATGGACAGCTGAGGGGATTTCTATCAGGTTGTAGACCAATAATTGGGTTAGATGCCTGTTTTCTGAAAGGTCCCTTTGGAGGTCATTTGATGCATGCAGTTGCAAGAGATGCCAACAATCAAATGTTTCCTTTGGCATTTGCTGTTGTGGAGTCTAAAACAAAAAGTACCTGGACTTGGTTCATGGAGTTGCTGGTAAATATGATAGGAGATCCAGAGGAAAGAGGATGGTGCTTTGTCTCTTACAGGCAGAAGGTACTTTCTTTGTTGTTTTTAATTACTGCATTTCCTTACTTAAATAACTGCAATCTGTTTTTTGTTTATATTTACTGAAAATCTATTTTTTTTTTTTGTTTTTTTTCACTTAGGGCTTGACACAAACATTTGCAGAGTTGTACCCTAATGTTGAACATAGGTACTACATTAGGCACATGTACTCAAATTTCTCAAAAGTGTACAAAGGTAAAGAATGGAAAGACCTAATGTGGAAGGCATCATCAGTGTACACAGTTCAAGAGTTTGAGTACCATATGAATGCCATTAAGGAAATTGATGAGGGTGCATATGAGTACTTGATGAGTGAAGACCCTAACACATGGGCTAGGTGCATGTATGGGTTAAGGTCAAAATGCAATAGAATGGACAACACTAGTGAGGCTTTCAATCAAGCAATCAAAGATGCAAGGGATGAACCAATTTTAACCATGTTGGAAAGTATTAGAAGGTATCTCATGACTAGGTTGCAAATTAGGAGGCAAATGTGCATGGCCTGGGAGGGTACCTTATGTCCAAGGATTAGGAAAAGGGTTCAGAAAACTTGCAAGCTGATGGGGGAATGTCAGGTTATTTACAGTGGTGACAAGATTTATGAAGTAATGATTGTGCTGAGGACATTTATTGTGGACTTAAATCAGAGGACCTGCACATGCAGGAAGTGGGATGTGTGTGGGATACCATGTCAACATGGAATGGCAGCAATCATCAGTAACAAATCTAATCCTGAAGAGTTTGTTGATGAGTGTTTCCATATCAGTACTTTTGCCAAGACATACGACTTCACCATAAAGCCAATTCCTGACCAAACAATGTGGGTTCGTAAGGACTTAGCTCCTATACAACCTCCTCTTTTTAGGATCAAGAGTGGTAGACCAAAAAAGAATAGGAGGAAAGGGCCAGATGAACCACAGAATCCTACAGGAGGTCCCTCAAAGGGAGTGAAGAAGTATTACTCATGCCTTAAATGTAGAATTTGCAAGCAATCGGGCCACAATTCCAGGACATGTCCTCAAAAACCAAATAGCACAACTGTTGAACAAGTAAGAGCTGACATCATTTATTCACCATTGGTTTAGCACTTAATTTTTGTTTCATTGTGTTTTTGTGTACCATTTCTGTACAGGAAATGGCAATGGCAGAGGACTTGGAAATGATAATGGCAGAGGAAATGATAATTGGTAAAGAAAGAGGATTGGTTCCATGCACAAGTAGTGGAAGGAAAAAAGACAACAACACTGGGAGTGGTAGGGGAGCAAGAGGAGGGAAGAATGCTGCAACTGGAGGAAGAGGAAAAGGAACAAGGGGTAGAGGAAAGGTTGGTGGTGGAGGAAGTGGTGCACAAACAAGTGGTAGAGGTGGCACAATGGTGGTTGGAGGGACTGGTAGAGGTGGTGACCCTGCTCCAAACAAAGGACAAGTGGTGATTGGAGGTAGAGGTAGAGGTAGAGGAAGAGGAATAGGAAGAGGAAAAGGTGGAAGCACTCCTGCTCTTCCTGGAGTTCTTATCAAAGAGAGATGTGAACAACATGGTGGTAACAATAGAAAATGTAAAGAACCAAATATTGGGAAAGGTAAAGAACCAGTCCTTGCAAAAGCCAAAGTACCAATTCCAAGGTTTGGAGGTGCAGGAACTGTTGTCCCAAGGATTGGTCTACCAAACCAACAAGTATGAAACTAATCTCATAATTTTAAGTTTCTAGTCCATACTATAATGTGTGCATGACCCATATTTTATCAGCTTTCATTACATGGTGTGAATGTAGGGATGGAGAAGATCCAGTAGGATAGGGAATGCAATTTTTTGGAGTCAACCATCAAGTTCATCAGCTGCATCATGTGGAAGTGGTAGTGGAAGTGGCAGTGCCACAATGCCAACTACTCCAATCCTCAGGCTGGACTCCCAAGGAGCAACTTCAACCCCAAGTTCAACACAGAAATCTGGCATTTGAATATGGTTTAGGGCATAGTTTAAGATAATGACCAATGTGTAAAGGAACAAGAACTTTTATCTTTTATTGGTTCCTACTACTGAATGTAATACTTTAGCTTGGTTGGCAGTAATTTTGTTATGTGTAATATTGGTTGGCAAACAATGTCATGTGACTGGAAGCTGATGGGGGAACTTGGTTTTAATGGTTTAATTTCATGCTTTGGTTTGGAGGCAGTGTCAATGTAAATAAACTTGTTTCATGGTTAGTTTTTGGCCTGTTTGACTGGAATGTGAAACTTGTTCTGTTTAATACTTGTGATTGGAATGGTTAGTTTGTTTTGTTCTTTCATGATTTGTTTTTATGCTTACAACACATGTTAATGAACCTGTTGTGCAATGGTTTAGTCTCTGTTCTTTTCATTTTTTGCTTGTGTTACTAATGCAATGATTTTCCATGTGAATTGGAATTCCAGGTTTATGAATTTCCAGGATTATGGACAAAAGTGCTGTTATGGTTCTGCTTTTCTTTGCCTTCCAGAAAGAGGAGTATTTACTAGGGTAAAATACCATAATTCCCTTGCATGTTTTGTGCATTGCTGGTGTTTAAACTTAAACAAATTATTCATGACAGTCAACCATTTGTTTTTCATTCATATTCATTCAATGCAAATACAGAGGGGATTTCTTAGGGGAGTGGTTCACAGTTGACACAAACACACCAATCACATAGGCAATGACAAACAGTAGGACTACCACTACTATGATTTTCCTAGAAAAACTTGTTCCAAGCTCCCTAGGCTTCTTGGCTTGAATTTGTGCCTGTAGAGCTTCGTTCATAGTTCTTAGGTTGATATTCATCTCAGTCAAATCTGCTAGTTTGACAACAAGGGCATCATTCTCTTCTTCCACCATTTGCTTTCCTCTTTCCAACCCCTCATTGATCATCTTCAACTCTTGAACTTGTCTTTCAAGGTCATCTTTTTTGGCTTGCATTATCTTGGCATATTCCAATCCTCTAGGGCAAGTTTCTGGGTCCACCCACACAAAGAAATTGCAATCATTCTCCTTCTGAAAATGAACACAACAATATTGAATTATTACTATTTATTCAAATGTACAAAATCAAAGATGATTTGGAATTTCTTAAAAAAAATCGATTACCTTGTAGTTGATACACCCCAAGAATCTTCTTCCTGGATTTTTCACGGTTAGTGACGTTCGCATAACAACCCTCTGTCCACATTCACATCTTTCTTCTCCTTTGTACTGAGAAAAGTTGGTGCTAGTAGAGCTGCTGCTCATGTTTCTGTATGTTTCTGGGTTGGGTTTTGATGTTTGGAGATGGGAGAGGAGAAGGCGAAGAAGAAGGAGAGGAGAATGTTTGGAGATGGGAGAGGAGAAAGAGAAGAGAAGAAGAGCAGATGACAGTAGCAGATGAGATTTAAAAAAATCTGGGTTTTCAGGGTTTGGGAGAGGTTGGAAAGGAGAAGAAGATGGGGTTGGGACAAAGAAGGGGTGACTGGTTTGGAGTCATTTCTTCTTTTGGGTGTTTCTGGGTAGGGAAGCAATGGGGAGATGGAGATGAAGTTGAGAGATGGAGATGAAATGGACTTGTGGCAGAGAGAGAACTTATAGAGAGAGAGAGAGAGAGAGAGAGAGAGAGATGGAATGGAATGGATGAGAGAGATGAGTTTGGGTTAGAGAGAGAGCATATATAGCTCTGGTTCTTTTTCCCGCCCAAGACCAAGGGAATTTTAGTCTCAATATTTTTTTTTCCATCCAACTTAGCCTAAAAAGTTCACATTTTTTAACAGAATTGGACAGAAGGGGTGTAGTTGATGAGTTTTGATAGTTGGGGGGGTCAGTTTGCCGAGTTTTGAAGATGGGGGGGTTATGTTGACAAAACGTGATAGTTGAGGGGGTGTCCTTGCAAATAAACCCTCAAACAAAGCATGGAAATACTCAAGTAAGACATAGGAGAACCCAGATAACATATAAAGAGATGTAGAATTTCCTACCTCGAGTATCCAAACCCAAAATGTAGAGATTGATTGAACCTTAGCTTCCGGAATCCAAATCAAGTGAAAATACTCCCAACCGAGCTCTATCCAACGTGATACGAGCCCGAATACGCAAGAAGAAAATGATTTAGGAGTTGATTAGTGCGGGTCTTTGAGTGATTGGGTGAGTTTTTGGTTGAGAGAGTGAAAGAGATCGAGAGAGAGCTGAGAGACAAGGGAGAGATGAGAATGAAAAAAGAAAAAAAATCCCCCTGCTATACATACACGGCAGACACACACACACATGCACATAATTATGCTAAGACCCAAAGTTCTCATATTCTTGCACATTGGACCACCTCAATCACATTCTCATCATTTTCATTTTTTTTTTCAATTATAAACATTAAAATCAAATAAAGAAAATTACGGGTCTCTACATTCTACCCTCCTTAAAAAAAATTCGTCCTCAAAATTCATTAAACCATGCTCACTAAGTCATGCATCATTTAAACGTGCAACAAGTATAACCATTAATATTATGCAACAATTAAGTATCAAAATACTTCAATCTCGAGTACTCACATTGGGTTACTCCAGAAATAAATACGGATACTTCTCTCTAACCTCATCTTCTCGTTCCCAAGTCTGATCCTCACTACCCTGACTTCTCCATAAAACTCGTACTAACGGTATCGTCTTACCCCTCAACACTTGATCGCGAGAATCTAGAATACGCACCGATTCTACCCCATAAGACGCATCCGCCTCTAACTCGAGTTCGGACTACTCTAACACATGCGACGGACCCGGTTCGTATTTCTTCAACGTAGACACGTGAAACACGTCATGTATACCCAATAATCTCGATGGTAGAGCCAAACAGTACGCAACCTCCCCGATCTTCTCAATGATATCGAATGGCTCAATATAACGCGGCGATAGCTTTCCTTTTTTTCCGAAACGAGATAAACCTCTACGCGGTGATACTTTAAGGAATACATGATCCCCCTCTTCAAACGACAATGGACAACGACGACGATCGGCATAATTCTTTTGCCTAATTTGCGCGGTCAACAATCTTTGGCGAATCACCTTAACTTGTTCGGTTGTTCTCTCTTGAGCTTTCTTAAGGCGTTGGCGTATTGCTTTCATGCTCTCGGAGGTCTCCTTGATCATATCCGGCCCCACCAGCGTAGCCTCTCCTAGTTCAGTCCAACAAACAGGCGATCGACATGGTCTCCCATATAAAGCCTCGTATGGTGCCATTTCGATACTAGATTGATAGCTATTGTTGTACGCGAACTCGACTAATGGCAAATGATCCTCCCAACTACCCCGAAAATCTATGACACAAGCCCTAATCATATCTTCTAAAATTTGAATCGTCCTTGAAATTTGCTAACTCAACTCCATCCGAGTCACCAGCCATAATATCGAATCTCATACTACAACCTCATAATCATCACATCATCCACTCTTTTTTACGTAAATTTTTTTTTATTTTTATTATCTGAATGACTCCACAAAATTTTCACTATCGGTATGGTTCTACACTCAACACTCAATCCTGAACCTCTATTATTTTATCACACCCTCAAATCCCAACATCTGTACAAGAATCCTAGTCCCCACACACTAATCATGACATTCAGACCACAACCCGACAAATAATAACCTCACATTTTCCAAATTCCAAATTCCAAATTCTACATTTTCGTTCCATGGCCCTTATTCTGCCAAGTACTTATCGAACTTTCTAGAAGGACGAATTGAACTGCTCATAGAAACTCAAATTTTAAACTCCAAATTCTATCTTCCCTAACCAACATAAAACAGCGAATCACTTCGCCCACCAATCCAAAGAACCTCAAATAATCTCCACTGGAACAAAACTAATGAGCCTCGAATCCTTAAACCACATAATGCCTTATCACCCTTGGATCAATTATAAACATCCACTCACCATAGTCAAACCTTTCATGCTTCAAGTTATTGATCTTTCTCTCAACGTCAAGAATAAACATACCTTATCACTAATTCACAATATTGATACTGCTATTAACCGACTGTAACACCATATTAACCGACTGTAACAACATTTCCCTTAACGTTTCTCAAATGACCCATTGCCTCGTGACACTCACCTCCCTCTCATAAGGACACAATTAACCTCAATCAGTATATCAATACCCTTATAACACAAAACTGCTAGCTATTACCTCCATTTCACATATCTATTACCCACACAACTCTCATATAAATTCTACATAAACCTCACAATTTTTTTTTTTTACATTCGAATACAATCAAAAGTCTAACACTACTCCACTTTCCTTAGTCCACTCAAAATCATTACTGGTTTCTACTTTTTGAAAATCCAAACTCACTTCTATGGAATTATATCTTTGCTATATAACTCAACACAATGCAACTTTAGATTTGTTCTGAGAAATTCCCAAGTTCACTAGTTCCCTTTATCACAAACCATTAACTACTCTCAACTATAGGTTGACACCCTGTTAATACCTTCCATATCTAACCTTCTAATCATTTCATACAAAATGATAACAGAGGCACATGCCAGATTCTAACTAAGAATCCTCTCTTCGTACCCACATACCCATCAGTGTCTACTCTGTACCGTACATTAAGGCAAATCGCATTCATTGGGATTACACATCAAATTAAGCATGCATGCTGAATAACGACAAATTTCGTACATGAAGTATAAAAACAAACTATTCATACGAATTACTGACTTACACATGCCAAATTTATCCACGTATCAACAAACTCACTCAGTATCCAGTACATCAAAATTCTCTGGCCCTAGCAAGCCCAATAGTAATCCTTTCATCTCATCCTCGCAATACCTCTCATGTTTTCCATTCACCCATCAATCTTGGATACTCACATTCTGTTACTCTAGTCAAGCTAGGTATTCAATACACTCACAACTTTAAACATCACTGAATATATAATATACACACCAAACATACGTACTCTTTAACACTTAAATCAAATCTATAACTCAACAGCAATACAACCTAACAATATCTCATTACTCAAAGAGCTACACAAAATAGGTGCCATGGCTGCACCAACAAACATCCAATAATCTCGAATATCTCTATGCTAATATCCAATCACCAATACAAACCAATTGAATAGAAAAAAAAAATTCCCTAAATACCCACAAACTCTGGGATTTCAAACAATAAATCTACACTTCTCATTATGTTCTAAGACTCCAAGTACCTTATCACTTAGGAATCAATTTTCTCGCACCAATAACTTCTAATAGTTCCGCTCACCACAACTTTTACAGCTCACAAATTTCTTCTCTCAATTAAGTAGTCATAACGACAACAATCTTCCTCAAAGATATATACCACAGTTGCATTCAACCTCAATAATATCGGCTACACCATTCCCATCACCATCACTGCTATCACCATCACTATTTAAGCCCTAGTCCCTTACTAATCTATCACCTCAATGAGTCATGTACTGTCATCAGTCTAGTCTACGTCGCCAATTTTACATCACACACAATCTCCACACTCCAACCTTTTAACTCACAACAGTCCTCATTCATATTGCCCTCACTTTAAACAAGTCTTTCACCACATACTAACATCAATCACTCGTCTCAAATCACATCGATATAGTACACCCCAAGTTTTGTCTCTCCTTTCATTTTGATTATGAAATTTTTTTTTCCACATGGTGCTATCACTATTTTCTATCAATCTACCATAACGACACCATCATGACATTCACTACAGTGATGACGACTACAACACTATAGCTTTTCTCAAACCTAAAGATCTAGCCCCTATACACAATCCTAGTGTCCAATTGACTTTCTGAGACTTCCATCTAGAAGAGGCGGTGATCAAACACCTCTTCCAACTGGATCTCATAGGTAGTCGCTTGGGTGTCCAAAAGACACATACTGTATCTAGACACCCTACCTATGACTCTCATCTTCCTAAGTCAACCTCAGATACTTACAACTCTCTACGAAGGCTCAACTTATCTTATCTATACTCAAAATCACTACCTCAATAATTACCATAATAATGACAACACACAATTATTACCACAATAAGATATCATCCCTTCATACATTTAAGACACTCACTAGCTCAACCCTCTAACTATGATACATTTCACTCACTTCCTGGACAAACTGACAAACTATGGCTCCTCTCACACCTCAACATGCACTCTCTTTTCTCTTTTCCTCCTCGATCATAACAAACATACTACCCTACGCTCGTTTACACTTAACGCATCTCACATCACATAAAATCAACTTAAAGCATTTAAAATTTAATGCATAATCAGCGCAATTTGAATAAAACATATCTAACACTAGGCTCGCAAATCTTTCTAATAGCCTAACACTTCTATTACATATTAATGGCCATCTCATATGTCAGTCTCGCCACCACGCACAAGCCCTACGAAGACCTCGACCTTTCAGATTCTTTCATGTCGAATATCTCATCTAAAAAGATACCTTACTACAAATGGTTCAAGACCAAGACTATCAACAATAACCATAACCATAACAACAGTCACAACCATAGCCACCACAATCCTTCACGGCTTTTCAGTTCACCTAAAAGGTATTTTTACCACATTGAATCTAAGAACAAGACTGCTAACGAAAATAACAACAATAGCAACAGACGAAGTCATACACGTTATGCACAGGCCAAACTTCCATTTTTCCCAAACATGGGTCACCAACATTCTACCTATCTGGGTAAACGTAAATGCAATGCAACATCGGTGAACAAACGTCAGTCATGCAAGCACACACATGTTTTTGTTAAAAAGATATGCAATGAATTTTTTTTTGAACCCATGAGACTAAGTCTCCCCACGGTCTCTAGGTATTCAAACCTAACGCTCTGATACCAAGTTGTCACGTCCTGAATTTTCAACATAAATATAAATGATTTTCATAATAAAAAAAAACTCACAAATATCTCTTAAGACACCCAAAATAATCACTGCATTCTCGTTCCCCCGGCAAATACTTCCAAATTCACACGGTTCCAAAATATTACAATATCGGCTCGACAGCCCCAAATTATCATAATTGTCGAATTTCGAAAGAGAAGTAACGATTACAATATTTCAAGTCAAAAGAATTACAATTTTAGTTACAAATGCATCTTTCAAAATAAATTTACAAAGATGAATAGGTAACTCCTTCAATTAGCTTTCAAAAGTAATATCCACACGTCAAGCACTCCGAGCAATGCAAGCTATGGTTCCGGATTAGCACATGAAAATAATATAAAGTTTGAGTTACATTAGCCCAGTAGAAAAGTCTACGCAAACTCTATATGCAAATGAGCGAGACGAACGAAGGAATGATGGAAAATCAAGACAATGGAAGAAGCACAATTATCATGAACGAGAGTCTCAAAATCTCCAATCTTTCTTTTATTCAACCCATAAATCATACTCGTCCAATTTATGTCTCAACATGTTGTGTCGTCTGTGTGTCTGAGCCGAAGCTCCTGCCAGGCTAATTTTGGGACCCTGATATCCCCTGTCAAGCACCCACCTTGAAGGTTAGGCCTTAAGTGATTATTTTGAGCATTAGCTCCTGCCAGGCTAATTATGGGACCCTGATATCCCCTGCCAAGCACCCACCTTGAAAGTTAGGCCTTGAGTGATTATTTTGAGCATTAGCTCCTACCAGGCTAATTATGGGACCCTGATATCTCCTGCTAAGCACCCACCTTGAAGGTTAGGCCTTGAGTGATTATTTTGAGCATTAGCTCCTGCTAGGCTAATTATGGGACCCTAATATCCCCTGCCAAGCACCCACCCGTCGATGGGCCCCGAATGTTCGCGCGTCATTCATAAGTTCAAGTGTATCGTTGGTACTAAAGTTGTGCAAGAAACTCCTTCCTTTTTTTTTGTCATTCCAAGATTCCACTAGTTGATTATACCTGTGTGTACCACGTCATTCAACAAGGAAAGAAAAGAAACGTAGGCTGACTGTCCATTCTTATTTGATTATTTTATACTTAAACAACCCATGAACTAACTGAGGACTTGGAAAGAAAAAAAAAAAAAAAAAAGGGAATTGCTTTACACAAAGAATCTGCCAGGTTGACTGGAGACCTACCGGTAGGTAACAGGGGCTACCGGTACAGTCTGGGAACAGTGTGAACAAAATGTTGCCACGCAAGGTTTCTACTTGTAGGAAAGAAAGGGGTACCCGTAGGTGTCTGGGAAAAATTAGTAATTCTATCGGTATGAAAATAAATTTTACCGGTACAAACTCATAACAGAGGCTACGCATAATTACCACGACATGGTTCTACTGGTAGAGGAAAATGTTCTACTAGTAGGAATCCAAAATTTTGGCGATTTCCCATCAGATAACAGATTTTGATCCAGACCAAACAACAACCAATACAAGCTCAAACAAAGTATGGAAATACTCAATTAAGACATAGGAGAACCCAAATAACATATAAAGAGAGGTAGAATTTCCTACCTCGAGTATCCAAACCCAAAATGAAGAGATTGATCGAACCCTAGCTTCCGGAATCCAAATCAAGCGAAAATACTCCCAACCAAGCTCTATCCAATGCGATACAAGCCCGAATACGCAAGAAGAAAATGATTTGGGAGTTGATTAGTGCGGGTCTTTGAGTGATTGGGTGAGTTTTTGGTTGAGAGAGTGAAAGAGATCGAGAGAGAGCTGAGAGCTGAGAGCTGAGAGACGAGGGAGAGATGAGAATGAAAAAAGAAAAAAAAATCGGGTCGGGCTATTCGCACCCACAAATTTACTCCCATACCCCGTTAAGAATTTTCAATTAGACTCGACAGTTAGTTACCGAAATTGAGATACATTTTCAGCATCCAATTACCGAAATATGAGAGTTTACCTGATGTTTGGAGACGAGAATATATTTTCGACATGTAGTTACCGAAATATAATCTTATTTTCAACAACTATTTACCGAAATGTTATTTATAATTTTCAACAACCGCTTGCCGAAATATAGTGGGGTATGGGAGTAAATTTGTGGGTGCGAATAGCCCGGCCCAAAAAATCCCCCTGCTACACATACACGGCAGACACACACACACATGCACAGAATTACGCTAAGACCCAAGGTTCTCATATCCTTGCACATTGGACCACCTCAATCACATTCTCATCATTTTCATTTTTTTTTTCAATTATAAACATTAAAATCAAATAAAGAAAATTACTGGTCTCTACAGTAGATTAGAATAGTACAAAGTGAAGCACGTCACTCGTATCCAATAACTAAATTAAGGTCCAAGAAATGAAGGAAAAAGAATAGGTAGCAGGTCTTATGATCACACAAAAGGGGTATCAAAACACAGACATCAAAATTATGGAAGCATGTCAAGATCACACAAATCAAAAGCCTCAAAACTGTCCAGCCACATAGCATGCTACTAGTAACCTACTCTAAACACATTTACATCATCAATTAGAGTTTTCAAGCAAAAATTCTCGACTTTATTTATTCAATCAGTTATATCCATGAAGCCCGTATGCATCTAATAAAAGACAAAAGGATTTCATAGAATGCTATTCGTAACCTAATTGAATTTATTATTATTTTTCTTTTGAAAACCCTTGGGAGAGGTGTAAGGCCAAAGGCCAGCGACAAAAACCCTTTTCAATGCAAAAATTTCCAGCTAATCCTACCGGTGCTGCCAGTACTTTAGCAAAAGGATGGAAACTGCTAAAAAAACTACCCAAAAACTGGTCTAAAATTGCCAAAAAAACTGTTGTAAACTGCAATTATCCTTATGTTTTACTCTTGACCAAAAAAATTCAACTCCAATTATCTACATAGAACAAAAACAGATACGGACACAGAAACAAAAAAGGACACATTGAATTCTAAACAAAATGGGACACAGCCATCCACACCCAAATCCAATCTATAATTTTCAAGTTCTAATCAACCATGGGTTGACCAAAGAATCACATTACAAAGAACATAAACTTGCCAATAAACTTGCTTCTAAGTAGACCGCAAAGGATCATTTTACTACCAAACCATCTTCACCTACTTAAACAAGTATTTTAGCAACCAATTTATAGGCCTCTTTCAGAGACCACAAAGCATACTTATTTGGGCTCAAGCTATATATTTTGGCAACAACACAAATCAATCAATATGAGAGGCAATATGAGAGGGAGGTATATTTTCAATCAATAAAATGGCCAACTCTATTCTCATTGCCTCAAAAAGTACCAAGAAACCACAATTTACCTGTCCATTGTGCTCCATTAGTGACGGTGTGTGGTCTCCATCCCCATTTCCAGCTCCATTTGCTGATGGAGGCAAAAGGTGTCTTGCACTTTTCATATAAGCTGCCATGGTTGCATATTGGTTCTTCAATTGAGTGATTTCATCACTTATGCCTCTTAGCACCTCTTGTCGCAACTTTGCACCCAACTCAGCACGCAACTCCACACGCAACTGATCCTTGACACGCTGCTCCTGAGATCGTGTATATATGGTCCTAAACACTTGACTCGGACAAGGACCCAGGCCATAGGTACGCACACGTCCATTCCTATCTGGTTTTAGTACGTTAGTGAATAACTCCTCCCGTAAAGCAGGTGACTCTGAGGACTGAGGAATCTGAGAGGCTCCCTCATTAAGACGATACAGAAATAAATGAAACCTATCTATAGTAAGTAAAAAAACAAAAGCAAAGATTTTATTATGTAAATAGACATAGAAGAAGCATACCATTAAAATGAATCTAAATAGATACAAAAATGAACCAAGTAAATATACATACTATGGCCAAAGCTGATGCTTCATCAATTGGTTGTCCATCTTTCTTCATATGAGTCTTAATGAATACCTGTATACGATCGGTGGGCTCTACTACTACTCCATCTTTAATCTGTGTCAACTTTATTAGCGTACAAAAAACTGAAGTATTTAGTAACACATTTGACATATAAATGCATTGAATTAAATTTAGTTCTGCACGTTAGTTAGTTAATTTAGGTTTCGTAGTTAATTTAAACAGTAATACGCACACCAAAATCTTGGTTTCGTAGTACTCTGGTCGCCGTATCTAGTAGGGGTTTGTAGTGCTTGATTGCAAAAGGAATCTATAAAGCCTATATATAGGATTAAATGCGACTATAGAGGGAGACTCTATGGGGCCAACGTTTGTAACTGTCCATTTCTCGAACGATCCATTAGTCGTTGCGTTAAAATAGTGAGTATAAGCCACCGCGTGGCCAATCAGATTGGTCATTTTTAATTTTCTCATTTTGTATCACGCACAATGCACTAGACTTCAATAACACTTATATTCAATGCTTAAATTCCATATAGTAGAATGATTACTTCGTTGCCTCTTTGACGCTCTGATATCATAGTAGAATGCGTGCCTCTAAAACTCATATCCTTATTTATGTTGGGTTTACATGAACTATACCATCAATTACTAATCTATACCCTGATGAAAGAAAGTATCCATTTATTTACTTGTGATACATGCTGATTAAAGTGCTTGCTTTTCGGTGCACACCAATTCATCTACCTGAATTTTCCTATCTATTCAAGAACAAAATGCTCTCATCTATCAATCGTGTATAGAAAATATTTAACCCTATAGAAAGCAGATGTTCTACTTTTCTCATATTTGATGTTACTCCTTGACCTCCTATAAAGTACAGATTTCACCCATCAAAATTGGTTGTCAGAACTCAGAAGACTCAGGACTAACCTCCCTTTCCTACAAAGCACGGAATGAAAAATTGTATCTGCGGCAATGTTAATTGGCCAATGGATTCCAAATGATGGGCTTTGAAAGAGATGGGAAGAATTGAGACAGGACGGATTTGCATCCTGGGCTTGAACCAGCTACGCATAGATGAGGGAAAGGAGGCTTTCTCGAAGGTTAACGAATTGGAATCCTTGACGGGGGCCAGGAGTTTAAGCTCTTAGTATCTGCTTCTAGGGCAAGTGAAGTTAGTGCAAGGTCTTGCTAGTGCTGGTTAGCTAAGTCATAGTAATTCTCCTCAGTGCGTATAGGCTCCGTGCTAGTTGGGCAGTTTTCGTTTTGTAGATATTAGCATTTCCATGCGGGTAGCTATGGTATGGCTATGTTAGAAGATATCTGTGCTTCTTCTAGTAGGCTTTCTTTTGAGGGAGAACCAAAAGAGCTAACTGGAGCGGTTACACCTTAAACCTAAGTCAAGGCGAGTTCCTAGGATAGATGATAGAATAGAAAGGGGGCCCTAAGATAGATTCCTGTCAGATAGCTCGTGGCCTAGCTACTAGATAGAAAATAGTCTTACCTGACCTAGCTTGATATAAACCTAGCAAGAGGAACTACATCCTACAGGAAAGATATTGATTTGTTGCCCGGCAGGTCGCTTAGCTGCACGGATTGCATCTTCGCCTTAGGTTCAGCTCGAAGGATATATGATCTTTACTGTTATGAGGAGAACATCGTACTAACGGGTACCATAAGAAGAGACAATCTAGTCTTATCTTGCCTTACCTATTAGAATCTAAACCTTAGGAAACCTTGGAACAACCCCCCAGTTAGGTAAAGAAGGGAAAGGAGAGCACTAACCCTAAGATAGATTCTTTCTTCTACGTTGCTCGTCCCCTATCTATAATCCACAAGAACAAAGAAAAGATACCTCAGATAGTCTTACCTGTACTCAACCTTTATTACCAGTAGGAAATAGGAAAGATATTAAAATAAGAGTACTCACTACACATGCTTACCACATTCAAATCGAAGAACTTACACCCTGTCCTAAAGGAAAGAAATGTCGAGAAGGAAGTCACTCCTATCTAGGGGTGATACCGGTCCGGTTTCTACCGGTTTCGGCATATATTTCGGTCGAAACCGGTTATCCGGCTTGAGATTTTTAGAAACCAGAACCGGTTGAGATAATCCGGTCCGGTTTCGACCGGTTCTTCCTGTTTCGTTCTGGCTTATCCGGTTTATCCGGTTTCAACTTCCACAGAGAGAGAAGAGAGCACACCACCGCCGGCATCAAACGCTTGCACCGAGCTCCATCTCAGACTAGATCTGAGTTTGGGGTTTCAAACAAAAGAAAAACAAAAATCAAACCAAAAATCAAATGAGAGATGGATGGGAAAAGCAGAGAGAGAGAGAGAAAGAGAGAGAGAGAGAGACTCACGGTTTCAAAGATACCAACAGTCGCCGGACCCAGCATCGCCAGACTCGCCATTGTAGAAAAAGAAGAAGAGGAGAGAGAGAGAGAGAGAGAGAGAGAGAGAGAGAGAGGCGCTGCGCAGACTAGAATAGTCTTTTTTGGAAAAGAAAACAATAACTGGAGTTTAGGGATTGGGTTTCTATATATGAATAGCGCTTACGGAATCTAACAAATATAATTATTATACCTATTTCACAGAACCGGAACAATAGCCCAGTGGTAAGTTGGGGCTATTTCCACTGCTCGGTCGCGAGTTTGAGCCCCGGCTCCTACAATTTTTACATGCATGTAGAAAACCGAGCCGGTCCAGTCCGGTCCGGTTTGGTTTGAAAATCTACAAAACCGGAAACCGGACCGGAATAAATTTTAAAAAGAATTTCAAATCGGACCGGACCTGTTCTATTAAAAAACCAGAATTTTAAACCGGTCCGGTTTTCCGGTTCGGTTCGGTTTCCCTGTTTATATAAACACCCCTACTCCTATCCATATGTTATAGAGCCATAGCTAAATGACCTTACGGAAGGAAGAATACTTCACTCCTGCTACAAGAGAGACCTCTCTTCGCATACTAACCCGGAAGTGAGTTCCATTTCTAGGGCGAAGCTGAGCACTTGGGACATAAAGGCCTGCAGTGATTATTAACATGCAGTCAAGTTTGAAGAGAAAATTCTGGGGGCGTAAAGTGTAACTTGTCCCCTAGATATTTGAGCAATCATATTAATAAAGACACGGGACTGTTATTCTTTTTAATTGCCAAAAGTTCCCATATTATTAACCTCCACAAACCACTTCATGTGTTTCCTATACAAAACCTTGTGTGGCTCTTGGTAAATTACTGAGAACAAATGCAAAAATTTTGTAAACTTAAAACCCTAAATAGAGAGAGGGGATGCGAAGTACAAACCCAAAATGCAGATTTGAAGAAGAAATCGTGTGTATCTGCAACGGTGAGATCTCATGCAATCACCAGTACGAAGACGAGCTAGGGCTTCGATCGATCACGTGAATTGAAGGGTTCGTCAAAGTCGTTGCTGGTGAGCTAAATCCACGGGAAGTGAAACACGAGATTTTAGGAGTGAAGCAAGAGAGAAGTCGTCGAAGGCTTCTATTTTTGGGTTTTGATTTGTGGATTTTTGTTTGCAGGGATTTTAGGAGTGAAGAGAACATGCAAGGGAAAAATAGGAGGAAAATGGGGAAAAGTAGGAAGGAAAAAGGAAAAGTATGAGGGAGACGACATCGTTTAGGATGGGAGAAAAAATCGCGCATGTTTGTGGTGATATTGTCATCCATAGTCTAAACTAAAAACGGCATTTGCTACAATAATGCCGTTTTTGAGTAATTTTTACCAGCATTTTATTACTAATGTCGTTTAAAGTTTATATTTTTCGGCATCATTGTTAATGCCGGGAATAACTAGTATTATTGGCATTTTAACACATGCCGATAATAAAAATGCCGTTAAAGCCACAATTTCTTGTAGTGGCATTTATTGGAGGTTATGCACGCTCTGTTATTCCTAATGCAAGTTCTCTAAGTCTTATTGGAGTTATGCTATTCTTACAGCATGTTATTTGATCAATCATATGCCATCTAGAGTCCTAGGCGATCAGATACCCCATATGGTTTTATTTTCTGGTCGGCCTTTCCACTCATTACCCCTACGAGTGTTCAGGTGCACTTGTTATATTCATGCTCCTGATCCTGACTGGGAAAACTTGATCCACGGTCAATTCGGTATATTTTCCCGGGATACTCGCGCACTCAGAAAGGGTATATAAGTGTTACTCACCATCTCTACATCGTCATTTTGTTTGTGCTGATGTCACGTTTAATGAGTCATTACCCTTTTACTTGGGTCACTGTACTCCAAGTGACCTTCCTAAGACTAAGTCTGTGTTTCCTGTTTGTGTACCATCTGTGCCACTCTTGCAGGTGTATGTTCATCGACAAAAAGTATTAACAGCCCCACCTGTGCCTTCCGTCGTGCCTCCTCCGTCTCAAGATGTAGTTCCACAACTACCGCCATCACCACCACCACCTTCTCCACCTCTATCATCACCTGGTCTTCCTATAGCTCTTTGCAAAGATATTCGGTCTTGCACTTCTCACCCTATTGATCAGTTTGTTTCCTCTACTCACTTGTCTCCGTCCCTTCGTGCTTTTACTACTTTTGTTTCGTCTATTTTTGTTCCTAACACTGTATAGGAGGCCTTATCTATTTCTGAATGGCGGACAACTATGGAGGGTGAGATGTCTGCTCTCCATGACAATGGCACTTGGGATATGGTTCCTCTTCCACTAGGAAAGTCTACTGTTGGTTGTCAGTGGGTCTTTATGGTCAAATATCATCCTGATGGGTCTGTTGAGCGTTACAAAGCTCATCTTGTTGCTAAGGGATATACTTAGACTTATGGTGTTGATTACGCTGAGACTTTTTGTCAAGTTGCCAAGCTTGGTTCTGTCCGCCTTCTTATCTCCCTTGCAGCCAATCTTGGTTGGCCTTTATTCCAGTTGGATGTTAAAAATGTCTTTCTTCATGGGGATCTCCAGGAGGAAGTTTATATGGAGCAACCAACTGGGTTTGTTGCTCAGGGGGAGCGTAATCAGGTATGTCATCTTTGTAAAGCACTATATGGTCTTAAGCAGTCTCATCGGGCCTAGTTTGGCAAGTTCAGTACTGCAATTTTGAAATTTGGGATGAATTGCTGTTAGTCTGATCATTTGGTTTTCTCTCTCACATCTGACCAAGGGAAAGTATTATTGATTGTTTATGTGGATGATATTATTATTACGGGCGATGATCAAAAAGGTATTGATGAGTTGAAGGTATTTTTGTAGAGTCAATTTCATACCAAAGATCTGGGAAGGTTGCGATATTTTTTGGGTATTGAGGTTGCACGATCTAAAGAAGGCACTAGTTTACCGCAGAGAAAATATGTGCTAGATATTCTAGATGAGACTGGTTTATTGGGATCGTGGCCTGTCGATACTCCTATGGATCCTAATGTTAAACTATACGTTGATTAGGGGGAGCTGCTTTCTAGCCCTGACCCATATCGTCGCTTGGTTGGTAAATTGAACTATCTTACTATGACACATCCAGATATCATGTTCGCAGTTAGTAGCGTGAGTTAGTTTACATCTGCTCCTTGTCTTCCACGTTTGGAGGTTGTTCTTAGAATTGTAAAGTATCTCAAGGCTCATCCAGGACGTTATTTGTTTTATTGAGCTAATAGTCACTTACGTATTGAGGCTTTTACTAACTCTGATTGGGCAGGAGGACCTTCTGACAGGAGATCCACTACAGGATATTGTGTTTTTCTCAGTGGAAACCTTGTCAACTGGAAGAGTAAGAAAAAAATAGTGGTTGCACGGTCTAGTACAGAGGCAGAGTATAGAGCCATGGCCCACATGACATGTGAGATTGTATGGGTGCATTATTTTCTTTAGGAGATAGGATTTAGAGTGCAATTGCCAATGAATTTGTATTGTGATAATCAAGCAGCAATTCCCATTGCATTCAATCCAATATTTCATAAGAGGACTAAGCATATTGAAGTTGATTGTCATCTGGTACGTGAGAAGGTAGTTGGTGGTGTGATAGCTACTCTCTTTGTGCCTACAAGTGCTCAGTTAGCTGACATGTTTAGTAAGTCATTGTTTAAGCCCCAGTTAGTGTTGTTATGTAAAAAACTAGGACTTTATGATATCTATTGTCCAACTTGAGTGGGAGTAATGGAATATTTGAGTAGTTGTTATGAGTTTTGTCCAACATTGGTTAAACAAGTCGTGTATCAAGTCATCTCTTAATATAAATAATGAATCTTTGTGTTACGGTTAATTAACACCCTATACATTTTTCCCTCTCTCAAATAACAGTTGTGCTTATATATACTACTCTTCTACAACCACACACAACACACACAAACTCCTCACATGAGGAGTAGTGCTGTGGGCCCCACTCCTCAGTATGAGAGAGTTTGTGTGTGTAAGTGTGTGTGGTTATAAATTAATTGTTAAATATATCATAGTCAAGAAAAAACAAAACCCACTTTACTCCTTTCTCTCTCTCCTCTCACGCCTCTCTCCTATTCTCTCCCTCACTCGGCTCTCTCACTCTTTATCACCTTAGAACACTCACAATACCTTGAACACGCAAAAATCCATCTTGTATTTGTTGTATTCGAGGGTTCTAGAGCTTGGAATTCGCGGGTCTTAACTTGGAATGGGAGTATTCAATTGATTCAAAGCTTTTGGAGCTAGAGATTTCTTAGAGCTCCTTGGTTTCGACTTTTGGACATGAGGTAGGGATTTCTCTCCTCCTTTATGTGTTGATTTGGTGTGTTTAAGGGTGTTTGAACTTCCATTTCATTGTTGGGTGAAATTTGTCCAAAACTTGAAATCATGCGCTGAAAACTTAGGTTCTACCAGTAGGGATTTTGGTCCTACCGAAAGCCACAATCTTGTGGTGGGTCTGTTTTGGTTCTCTATCGGTTGGGCTCTTTTTGTGAGTGCCCTCACGTTCGAAATATTAATACGATGATAATTCGTGACTGACATTAGTTATTGGTTGCGGGCAGAGTCATAAATTAATATTTTTTACAAGTCAGTCGGCCAGTCATTTCAAATCTTTGTGTTTTGGATTTTTTCTTGAAATTCCGAGAATGGGGTTACTCTCTTAGAATAATTTATTTTGGATAATGTGCGAATTTCATATTTTTCTAAGTCCAAAACCCGTACAGCTTTTCGAGAGTTGCGTTTCGGAACAACCCATGCATGCTAGTTGTCAAGACCAAGTTAACTCTAGGCAAAACCCGCTAACTTGGCAAAGTGCCAAGTGTATGTGTGATGGCATCCTAGATAATTAGTAGTATATTTGTTTTTACTTTAATGCATATATGTAATTATCCTACTATTCTCCTCTAGGAATTTAGTGAGACATAGAAGAGAGAGAGAGAGAGAGAGAGAGAGAGAGAGAGAGAGAGGAGGAGGAGGAGGAGGAGCAGGAGGAGGAGGAGCAGGAGGAGGAGAAGAAGAAGAAGAAGAAGCAATAGCTAGCATCCTCAAGCCCTTAGACACCAAATTTCTCTTTCAAGATCAAGTAGGCAGTTTTTTTTTTTTGTGTGTGAATAACTTTGATTAGGAATTTCTAAGCCTCTAATTCTGGACTGCTAGTGTCACGCCCTCGATTTTCAACATAAATAAATAATCAATTCATGAAAGATTCTCGCATAATATGAATAATACCCAAAATGAGATTTCCCACCTGCTTAATTACAACAAGGTCCACAAGTATAGGAAATTACAACTTTGGCACCACGGCCCAAATTAAGCTAAGTACATGTACAACGTCTTAAGTTTATTACAAAGTTTTGTCAAAAGATCAACAACGAAAATTAGTTACAATACCATCTCTGTCCAAAAGTAAGCTATTTACAAAGATGGGCGAGTAACTAAGTCAAGTTAGCTTTCAAAAATCTTCATTTCCGAACACACCAAGTCATGCAACCTACTGCCCTGCGTTCGAACCTGAAAAGAAGGATTTTGTTGAGCTATACAAGCCCAGTAGGAAATTCTCTACAAAATCTATATGTAATGAGATGATGAGCATGAATGCAGCAAACCGAATTTAACATCAAAACCAAATGAATGTACGTTAACACCACTTACGAAATATCATAATATGCTCACACACACACACACACATACACACACACACACCTCCCAACAGTCCTCCACCCTTTACGAAATTGTGTTTCCACACCTAGCGACACAATAAACTCCATTCCTCGCGACATTGTGTTTCTCACACCTTGCGACACAATATACTCCACCCCTCGCGAAATTGTGTTTCTCACACCTTGCGACACAATATTCTCCACACCTCGCGTAATTGTGTTTCCCACGCCTTGCGACACAATATTCTCCACCCCTCGCGTAATTGTGTTTCCCACACCTTGCGACACAATATTCTCCACACCCGCTTCACATCAATAACCAAATACATCACATATAACTCAAATCCACAATACTACTTTCAAAGAATATGCAATTCTCGAGTCATAAAACATTCCATTCAACCATTTATGGCAAATAAACACTTAAAATCACGCACAATCATCGCAAAACATGTAGAAGAAGAGAGAAATCCCTACCAAAATGGGTTTTGAGCAAAACCCTAAGTCTACCGAGAACAATAAGCTCGAATCCTCCAAAGACAAGCTTCACCCAAGCTTGGACACAAGATCTAGAGCAAATAAAGCCCAAAAACGAGAATAACAAGCAAAGATCAACAAATAATCGAGGAGAGAGAGAAAAAAACGTGTATAGGTATCAAGGAGTGAGAACAAGAACACAAAACTCACCCTTGGTTCACCAAGTGCAAGAATCTTGTGATTTTGAAGAAGAAACCCTTGGATCTTGGAGATTTGAGGTTAAAATCAAGAGTTTTGGGTGAGATTGGAGTTGGGTAGGTGAGAGGGGGTGTTTTCAAGTGTATTTCGTGGGTTTGGGAGTGAGAAATGACCAAAAGGGGGTATTTATAGAAGTCCAAAAAGCGTGCTGTAAATTGCAGAAAAAACGCAGCGGGTACCGGTACTGGGCGACTCCCAGTACCAGTACTGGAGCCTTCAAAAATATCGATTTTGAACACCTTCTGGAGAGTGGGTACCGGTACTGGGGAAAAGCCAGTACCGGTACCGGCTAGGCAGAAAAGTGAAAAATGTTCAACGGACTCCGGAACGATCCCAACTTGATACCAAAACCCCCAAGCAACATTATAACATCAAAACTTACATTTTACTAATCTCCGAGAGTCCGACACGCAACCGGATACGTATATCCATACACCCCCACGAACATACGCACGACTTTAATAATAAAACTATTCTCATGCACAACAAACGATTTTCGGAATTTGCATTAATTTTATGGATCTTTACATCCTACCCTCCTTAAAGCAATTTCATCTCGAAATTTATAATTCAAGCCAATCAATATCAAATATCAAGTACATATGCTCATGTCACAACATATATCACCAAACGATAAATCAATATTCATTGGGTTTAAAATTTTAAGACTCACATTGGGTAATTCGGAAACAAATGCGGATACTTCTCTCTAACTTCATCTTCCCTTTCCCACATCGACTCCTCCTTTCCGAGAGTACTCCAAAGAACTCGCACTAACGGTATGGTCTTACCCCTTAAAATTTGCTCACGTGTGTCTAGGATACGAATCGGCTCCTCCCCATAAGATGCATCGGCCTCTAACTCTAGTTCTGACCACTCTAGAACGTGTGATGGATCCGGTTCGTACTTTCGTAACATCGACACGTGGAACACATTATGAACGCCCGCTAGCCTCGGCGGCAAAGCCAACCGATATGCCACTTCCCCAATTTTCTCGATAATATCGAACGACCCGACAAAACGAGGTGAAAGTTTGCCCTTTTTCCCAAAACAAGATAACCCCCGACGCGGTGACACCTTAAGAAAGACATGATCCCCCACTTCAAACGATAATGGTCGGCGATGACGATTGGCATAACTCTTTTGCCTACTTTGCGCGGTTAATAATCGTTGACGAATCACTTTGACTTGTTCGGTGGTCCTTTTTTGCGCTTTAAGGAGACGTTGACGAATCGCCTTCATGCTCTCGGAGGTCTCTTTGATCAAATCCGGCCCAATTAACGTAGCCTCGCCCAACTCGGTCCAACAAATGGGTGATCGACACGGTCTCCCATACAAGGCCTCATACGGTGGCATCTCGATACTAGATTGATAACTGTTATTGTACGCGAACTCAACTAACGGTAAGTGATCTTCCCAACTACCTCGAAAGTCCAAGACGCAAGCCCGAAGCATATCTTCTAGAATTTGGATCGTTTGCTCGGATTGCCCATCCGTTTGAGGATGATACGCGGTGCTGAATAAGAGATTGGTGCCAAGAGCAGCCTGCAAACTTTGCCAGAAACGCGCGGTAAACCTTGGATCTCGGTCCGACACGATAGAAATGGGAATTCCATGAAGGCAGATAATCTCACGGATGTATAATCAACTAAGTGCATCAATCGAATCCGAAACTCGAATAGGTAAGAAGTGCGCTGACTTGGTTAATCGATCAACTATCACCCAAATGGCATCGTGTCGCTTCGGCGATCTTGGTAATCCGGTAACGAAATCCATTGTTACGTTCTCCCACTTCCATTCGGCCACTAGCAACGGTTGTAACTCCCCAGCGGGCCGTTGATGCTCGGCTTTTACTTGTTGGCATGTAAGACACTTAGACACGAAAATGACGACGTATCTCTTCATTCCCAGCCACCAAAACTGTCTACGCAAGTCGTGATACATTTTCGTTCCCCCCGGATGGACAGCCAAAGGTGAATGGTGAAATTCTCTCAATATTTCCTCCCGACACAAAATGGGTACGAACAACTTTCCTTGGTATCTCAAACCCTGATCAGCATGAATCATCCACCCTTCTCGAGCCTTGCCGCTAAGAAATTTAGTACGAAACTTTTCCGCTTCTTCATCTTGTTATTGGGCCTCAATTACTTGAGTTGACAAGGTCGATTGAACAGTTAAGTTACATAGGGTGACTCCCTCTCGAATTTCTTCGAAATGCAAAGCATAGGCGCCCAAATCATTTGTCATCTTCCACCCATGAATGGCTAGATTTGCAAGGTGTGTTGACTTTCTACTTAACGCATCCGCTACCATGTTAGCCTTTCCCGGGTGATATTGTAACTCAAAATCGTAATCTTCTAAGTGCTCCATCCATCGACTTTGTCGCAAATTAAGCTCCTTTTGAGAAAACAAGTACTTTAAACTCTTATGATCGGAAAAGACTTCAAATCTCTCACCATAAAAATAATGACGCCAACTCTTTAAAGCAAAAACAACGGCCGCAAGTTCTAAGTCATGGGTAGGGTAGTTCCGTTCGTGGGTTTTCAATTGCTGCGATCCATATGCCACCACTCGTCCAATTGCATCAACACACACCCTAACCCCTCCTTTGAAGTATCACAATACACGGAATACCCAACTCCTCATTCGGGCACAACCAAAACCGGCGCGGTAGTCAATCTTCTCTTCAATTCCTTAAAGGCCTTTTCACATGCGTCATTCCAAACAAAGCGAATTCCTTTGCGAGTCAATTTGGTCATTGGAGCTGCTAGACGAGAGAAATCAAGGACAAAACGACGGTAGTAACCGGCCAAACCCAAGAAACTACGAATTTCGAATACACTCTTCGGTCGTTGCCAATTCATTACGGACTCTATCTTCCCCGGATCAACGGACACTCCATCCTTCGACACAACATGACCTAAAAACTTAACTTCTGACAACCAAAACTCGCACTTACTCAATTTGGCGTACAGACGATGCTCTCTCAAAAGCTCGAGAACAATAAAAAGGTGAGATTGGTGTTCCTCCTCCGAAGACAAGTAGATAAGGATATCGTCAACAAAAACCACCACGAAGCGATCAAGATAGGCACGAAAGATACGATTCATTAGATCCATGAAAGTCGCCGGTGCATTCGTCAATCCAAAGGGCATAACAACGAATTCGTAGTGGCCATAACATGTACGAAATGTGGTTTTGGGAATGTCTTCCCTCCGAACCTTCAATTGGTGGTATCCGGACCTCAAGTCAATCTTAGAAAAAAAGTTGCGCCTCGAAGTTGGTCAAACAAATCGTCAATTCTAGGCATTGGATACTTATTCTTTACGGTAACACGGTTTAACTTACGATAATCGATGCACAATCGAAGTGACCCATCCTTCTTCTGAGCAAACAAGGCCGGTGCTCCCCACGGCGACGTACTCGGACGAATGAACCCCAAATCCTCTAATTCTTGTAGTTGAGTCTTCAACTCTCTCAACTCGGCGGGTGCGAAACGATAAGGAGGTACGGAAATGGGAGCGGTGCCAGGAAGTAAATCGATAGTGAACTCAATCTCTCTCTCGGGTGGCAAACCAGGTAATTCCTTGGGAAATACATCTGGAAAATCACAAACAACAAGGGGCAACTCCCCGCGTGCGGACATATCCTCATCTAGGGCCAAGCTTGCTAATAAAGCGTACACCGATTCTTGCCCCCTAGGCTCGTACAAATATGGCTCTAACGGCTCCCGACGCTCCCCAAAGAACTCAAAACAAGAACCCCCAGGTGGACAGATACGGACCCGACGCTTGAGGCAATCTATGGTAGCGTGAAATGTGGATAACCAATCCATTCCCAAAATAAGATCAAACCCCGACATGTTCAATACGATGAAGTCAAAGGTAAAATGACGATCTCGAATGATAAGCTCACAATTCTGACAAATACGGTTTAATGGCGATCTACCCCCTATGGGTGTCTCAACATACAGAGGAGGGTCGATACTTTCAATTTCCAATTCCAATGCACACGCAAAAGATGCAGCGATGAATGAATGTGATGCTCCGGAATCAAATAATACTCTAGCAAAAGAGTTAAACAATAGAAAGGTACCCCTCACAACTGAAGCCTCCGGGGTCTGAGAAGTGGCAGGAGGAGGTGGAGACGGGATTGCGGAAGTGATAGCAAAGGCTCTACCCTGAGTCATCTGACTCAGAACATGTCCACCTCGCTGGCCGGAGCCCTGGGTAGGTGCCGAAGAACTCGCTCCTCTCTCAGCCTGAGATCCCTGAGCTGACGCGGTCTGACGAAAATGAGGCTGTTGCTGCCTCTGAGTACCCCGAAATGATTGCCGACTTGAACTCTGACCACTCCTCGGTTGCTGCACTGAACCTGACTCGGTTCGTGTCCCTTTTTCAAGTGGACAATTTCTTGCATAATGGTCATTCCTTCCACAAGTATAGCACGTACCCAATAGCCGCGGACACTGAGCACAAATATGCCTCGCTTGGCCGCATTCATGACACACTATCGGAGGTCTATTTGAATTTCCCCGGGCCCCAAAAGAAAAGGATGACGGAGGCCTAAAATTCGATGGACCCTGCGAAGCGGAAAATTGATCTCGCTGCCTCTTCCTCCCCTGGTTGCCAAAACTCCCCAAAGAAGAGCTCGTACCCCCTACCGGTTGCCTCGGTTCCCAAGCCTTAGTACTTCTTGACACTTCCTTAGGAGTCTCAATACTCCTTGCGCACTCCACGACCTCAAAAAATCTCCCCTTGTGTTGAGCCATAACAAGCTTTTTCACGTTCTCATGTAAACCCCTCTCGAACCGCCTACACTTCCTCTCCTCATTAGTCACTAACTCCGGTGCGAAGCGAGACAAAGATTGAAATTTCAAAGCATACTCTGACACACTCATATTCCCTTGTTCTAACCTTTCAAACTCCTCCCTCAATTGGTCCCGACTAGTTTTTCGGAAAGTATTGCTCCTCGAAGAGCACTTCGAACTCGGCCCAAGTTAAGTTTTCCACATCCGGCTCACTTGCTTGAGCCGCGGTCCTTGCCGCTCTCCTCGCGTCCTTCCTTGATTCTAAGACCGACTCCCACCATTCATTTGCTTCCCCGGTAAGTTGGACAGCCACAATGTTGACTCGCAAGTCATCTTCTGAAATCCCAAAAGCCCTAAAAAGCTTTCGAATTTGAGCCAACCAATGATCGGCCACAAGAGGGTCACTGCTCGACCCGTCGAATGTTGGTGGATTTCTACGGCTGAACTCTCTCATGGCTAACAATGCGCGACTATCAGCACTTTCCCTAGGAGCTGGGTTTAGAAGATTAGCGGCCGCAAGGGCCGCAACAAAGTCCCTAGCAAAGGGATTTTGAACAATTGGCACCTCCTCTCCTTGACCACGTCCGGCCTCTCCCCCCGGATTCCCACTCGGATTTTCGCCATGAAAGCTAACCTCATCCTCATTTGGTTCCCTTCGGCCCCGACCGCGACCACGGCCTACCCAACCGCGACCACGACCGCCCCGACTCTCGGCCTCACCGGCTCTAGCACGCGTTCTCGGAGGCATCACACTACAAATTTAAAAAGAGAGAAACTCATCAACGACAACATTATTCAATAGGGTTTAAGCCCCCCGGCTATCCCAACACGAGCGAAACAACTCTACGCTATTCCATCATATTGAGATATAATGCCAAGTAATCCACGTAATGTCAATGCGCTCAAACACACATATGTTTATGCAAAAGGCGTGACCTTTGAACCCATGAGACTAGAAGTCTCTCCACGGTCTCAAAGTATTCAAACCTAGATGCTCTGATACCAATTTGTCACGCCCTCGATTTTCAACATAAATAAATAATCAATTCATGAAAGATTCTTGCATAATATGAATAATACCCAAAATGAGATTTCCCACCTGCTTAATTACAACAAGGTCCACAAGTATAAGAAATCACAACTTTGGCACCACGGCCCAAATTAAGCTAAGTACATGTACAACGTCTTAAGTTTATTACAAAGTTTTGTCAAAAGATCAAAAACGAAAATTAGTTACAATACCATCTCTATCCAAAAGTAAGCTATTTACAAAGATGGGCGAGTAACTAAGTCAAGTTAGCTTTCAAAAATCTTCATTTCTGAACACACCAAGTCAGGCAGTAGGTTGCATGACTTGGTGTAATGAGCATGAATGCAGCAAACCAAATTTCACATCAAAACCAAATGAATGTACGTTAACATCACTTACGAAATATCATAATATGCTCACACACACACACACACACACACACATACACACACACACCTCCCAATAGTCCTCCACCCTTTACGAAATTGTGTTTCCACACCTAGCGACACAATAAACTCCACTCCTCGCGACATTGTGTTTCCCACACCTTGCGACACAATATTCTCCACCCCTCGCGTAATTGTGTTTCCCACACCTTGCGACACAATATTCTCCACACCCGCTTCACATCAACAACCAAGTACGTCACATATAACTCAAATCCACAATACTACTTTCAAAGAATATGCAATTCTCGAGTCATAAAACATTCCATCAACCATTTATGGCAAATAAACACTTAAAATCACGCACAATCATCGCAAAACATGTAGAAGAAGAGAGAAATCCCTACCAAAATGGGTTTTGAGCAAAACCCTAAGTCTACTGAGAACAATAAGCTCGAATCCTCCAAAGACAAGCTTCACCCAAGCTTGGACACATGATCTAGAGCAAATAAAGCCCAAAAACGAGAATAACAAGCAAAGATCAACAAATAATCGAGGAGAGAGAGAGAGAGAAAAACGTGTATAGGTATCAAGGAGTGAGAACAAGAACACAAAACTCACCCTTGGTTCACCAAGTGCAAGAATCTTGTGATTTTGAAGAAGAAAACCCTTGGATCTTGGAGATTTGAGGTTGAAATCAAGAGTTTTGGGTGAGATTGGAGTTGGGTAGGTGAGAGGGGGTGTTTTCAAGTGTATTTCGTGGGTTTGGGAGTGAGAAATGACCAAAAGGGGGTATTTATAGAAGTCCAAAAAGCGTGTTGTAAATTGCAGAAAAAACGCAGCGGGTACCGGTACTGGGCGACTCCCAGTACCGGTACTGGAGCCTTCAAAAATATCGATTTTGAACACCTTCTGGAGAGTGGGTACCGGTACTGGGGAAAAGCCAGTACCGGTACCGGCTAGGCAGAAAAGTGAAAAATGTTCAACGGACTCCGGAACGATCCCAACTTGATACCAAAACCCCCAAGCAACATTATAACATCAAAACTTACATTTTACTAATCTCCGAGAGTCCGACACGCAACCGGATACGTATATCCATACACCCCCACGAACATACGCACGACTTTAATAATAAAACTATTCTCATGCACAACAAACGATTTTCGGAATTTGCATTAATTTTATGGGTCTTTACAGCTAGTATCACATTCTCAACATATGTATGGGGTTTTAAGGTGTTAGGAGTTGATTACCCTAAAAAAAGATTAGGTAAAATCACTCCAATTTCTAGAGACAGATTAATACCCTTTGAGAAATTCGTATTTTGAGAACCCTTTTGCTATGACTCAATTTTTAAAGTCTTCACCACTTTTAAAGTACATTTATAGAAGAAAAGATTAGTGCCAAGAAACATGCAAAACTGATCAACACAGTATTAGTTATGATATTTGGAATATGGACGGATGCATATGTTTCGAAATTCAGGAAGAGCTATCTTCTTTTGATTTCTTGGAATTTCTCACCTCTTTGGTGGCTATAATATTTTTATAGGGACTAATCCTTTGTATTGGAGACATTTGGGCATTGGAATAAAGTTATTCGAATACCTATATTTTTTCAGTGAATTTTTAAAGTAAGGTTGTGTGACTGGAACAGAAGATGTGTAACGATTCGGATTTTCAGTAAATAAAAAAAATTCATTGAATTTTGAATTTTATTTTGAATTACTTGGATTGCTTTTAAAATTCCTTTTTAATTTCTAATAATCCATCATAATTAGATTTTAGTCCTTTTAAATTATATTTCTTGGCAAGAAATCCTACATGGCAAGTAGAATTAGATTCCAACCGATTAGTTGGAGGAACCAAACTATCACTTCTCCTAATTACAATTTCCTAACCCTAGATGAACCTTTTTGACCATCTTTGAGCCGTATGAAATCCTCTCAACCTTAATTGAACCTTTTAGACCTAGGGAGGTAATCATTATCCTTCATGTCTAGTCATTTCAACCTTACTTCTCATCAATATTCCTCTACCCATTGGATAATAGTTGCTAAGGAAATTTTTATCCCTTGGATAATAGAAACTAAACTTATGAATGTGTATATAGATTTGACAACACAAATCATGGACCATATATAGGAAGCCATCATTTTGCTTCTAAAAGAAGCAAATTTAGCCTTACCATGCATGTAACCCTAAGACTTATAGCCCTATACCTAAATTGCTCACCAATGTTACTTTCCTAGATTCTCTAAGAACATGTGTATACATATATATAGGTATATATACCTCATGGCCTATTATAACATGCCTATATGTCCATATATGCACTTTCTAGGAAAATATTACCCAAGGGACAATTTTCTTGTCATTGGAAGCCTTACCACTCATCACCTCCTCTTCCATAGACCTAATAGGACTATTGGGTACATTAGTGTACTTATATATATATATATATATATATATATATATATATACACACACACACACTCTTAGTACTTGAGAGAGAGAGAGAGAGAGAAAGCCAAGAAGGAGAGAGAGGGAGAGAGGCCGAGAGAGAGAGAGAGGGGGGGGAGGGAGAGTGAGTGTGTGCATGTGTTTTGTCACTCAAACAAGCTACCTATTGATCCAACTTCACACTCAAGCTTAACACTATTTGACAACCCATTTCTAGGCTTCTTTAAATACAAACCTAGCCAATCATTTTGTTCTTTCTTACAAGCAAGCCATCCTAGGACAAGACAAGGCCAAAAACCCTTCATAATGACCTAGGTTATGGCTTAAAGTAGAAATGACAAATGGGGGAAGTCTTGGCATGCTTGATTTGACAAAACAGCGAAGCAAATTCATGGGAGAGAGAAAGAGAGAGAGATAGAGAGAGTTCATCCAAGGAGGGGAGAAAGGGAGCCAAGTTTTTGCTATAAATAGGACCCCCCTCATGCCATTCAACTCACACCTTCAAGTCTTCAACTTCTCTCTCTAGAAATCTTGTGTTCTTACTTTATTGTTGCTTGTTCTTCCTTTGTTCTTGAGTTCTTTCTAAGTTCTTCAAGAAACTCATCTAAGACTGCCACCAAACCACCATTCGACCACCCCCTCGATCCAAAAGTTTAGTAGTGTAGTCAAAAACTAGTTTTGAGAGAAACCTTTCTCTTTTGAAACTATCGGAAGCTTACCGTAGGAAGTTACTCCGTTCGATTGTCGACTTACTTTTTCGTAGATGCCCTACTACCAAGAAGGTAGATTATCCTTACCCTCTATCTCTAAGTATAAGGTTTAGTATATGTAGAATCCCCATACTTTAGAAAACTATAGTCACTTTTTGTGTTTGAGATCGTATGGAAGAAAAATAACTAGTAAACTTGTTCTACTAAAAATGCAAAGAGGAATATGAGTATGATGAATAACTCGACTTTTACTCTAAATAAACATATGTTTTGAAATTTCTAAAAAGGAAGAGAGAATGGGTTTTGGAATATAAACTTGAATGAAAGAATTCGTATTTTGATCTTAGGGATGGTTATGAGAATGTATATGTGAGTACTAGAATTCCTTGTTTGATGTATGATAAAGCATAAGTGGTGTCCACTCCAAAGGTGTCCGTCCATGTGAAACTATGCTTTATATTGTGTGCTAGATGTTTGAGCATGACTACACGATAAATCCCTTAAACTGTTCCCCCGCCCTAATTGGCTAAAAAACAATTAATGAGAGTTTTAAATCCCTTAAACTGTTCCCCCGCCCTAATTGGCTAAAAATCAATTAATGAAAGAAAAGTGCAAAACATTTTATAAATGCCTGAGTAGAGACCGATCTTTGGATTGGGCGAGAGGGGTGCCTTAAAATCCTTTCCCTCTCGTAACCTGGCTCCCGAACCTCAGATATCAAGGTGAAAACGGACCGGACTATGCCTTTTCAAAAATCAAACAACATAGCAAGCGTTTCAAATTCGGTTCCTTGGGTGTCATCCATCAAAAACCCAAGTGGCGACTCTGAATTGAGCGCTTCGCCGTGCTTTAAAAAGGGGCGCACCCGCATCATCATGATACGATTTTCGAGGCGTGTGCCCACAACATCCTAGGAAATTTGTATATTTTATTTTTACTTTAATGCATAAATGTAATTATACTACGTACTATTATTCTCTAGGAATTTAGTGAGACATAGAAGAGAGAGAGAGAGAGAGAGAGAGAGAGAGAGAGAGAGAGAGGAGGAGGAGGAGAAGAAGAAGAAGAAGAAGAAGAAGAAGAAGAAGGAGAAGGAGAAGGAGAAGAAGAAGCATCAGTAGCAGCTTGCACCCTCAAGCCCTAAGACACCAAATTTCTCTTTCAAGATCAACTAGGTAGTTGTTGTTTTTTTTGTGTGTGAATAACATGAATTAGGGATTTGTATGCCTCTGATTCTCAACATATGTATTGGGTGTTAAGGTGTTAGGAGTTGATTACCCAAAAAAAGATTAGGTAAACAACTCCATTTTAATAACCCTTCTGCTATGATTCAATTTTTAAAGTCTTCACAACTTATATAGTACATTTAAAGAAGAAAAGATTAGTGCCAAGAACATGCAAAACTGATCAACACAGAATTCATTATGATAGTTGGAATATGGACGGACACATATGTTTTGAAAGTTGGGAGGAGCTATCTTCTTTTGATTTCTGGGAATTTCTCCCAACTTTGGTGGCCATAATACTTCTACAGGGACTAGTCCTTTATGTTAGGGACATTTGGGCATTGGAATCAAGTTATTTGGACAAATATACGATTTTTGATGAATTTTTAAAGTAAGGCCTGTGACTAGAACAGAAATTGCAGTTGATCTGTATTCTTTTGATTACTGAGAACTATCCTCTTAATTTATGAATCTGAGATATTTTACTTGGAATAATAATTTAAAATGTGCATTTTTTGGTATTGGTTTCAACATTTTTGGATCTTGTATGAATAAGTTATGATTTTTCAAAGTAAAAATGGCAGATTTTTTTAACTGGTCCAATAACAGCCTTTATACCTAAAACTAACTCTATGTATGAAGTTTTGATTTCTTAAACCAAATCTAATATTCTAAACTTGGATGTTTATGATAGGAGAAGGGTGTGAGCGTAACCATTTACCCTTAAAAGGCACAATTACATGTAGTTGTAAGTTTAGAAAGTAGTCTTCTATTTTTGTGAGCTTAGGCATTTGGATAGTTATATATGGTTTTGCCTTCTTCAACTAGGAATTGTTGATTGTTGAGTTGGGGATAGTACGGACGTGTGTATCTATAGCTGCGTCTGAATCTTTCTGTTACGGTTAATTTACAACCTTTATACTTTTCCCTCTCTCAAACAACAGTTGTGCTTATATATACAACTCTTCTACAACCACACAAACACACAAACTCCTTTCACATGAGGACTAAGGCTCACACACAGTGCACAAACACAATATATGTCGGCCCCACTAGTCATTGTGAGAGAGTTTGTGTGTGGTTATAAATTAATTGTTGTATTTATCGAAGTCAAGAGAAAACAAAAACCACTTTACTCCTTTCTCTCTCTCTCTCCTCACTCGGCTCTCTCCTGTTCTCTCCCTCACTTGGCTCTCTCACTCTCTCACCTTTGAACACTCTCAATACCTCGAACCCGCTAAGATCCATCTTGTATTTGTTGTATTCGAGTGTTCTAGAGCTTGAAATTTGCGGGTCTTAACTTAGAATGGGAATATTCAGTTGATTCAAAGCTTTTGGAGCTAGGGTTTTGCTTGGAACTCCTAAGTTTCAACTTTTGGACATGAGGTAGGGATTTTTCACCTCCTTTATGTGATTATGTATTTGATTTGGTGTGTTTAAGGGTGTTTGAACTTCCATTTCATTGTTGGGTGAAATCTGTCAAAAACTTGAAATCGTGCGCTAAAAACTTAGGGACCAGTAGGGATTTTGGTCCTACCGATAGCCACAATCTTGTGGTGGGTCTGTTTTGGTTCTCTATCGGTTGGACTATTTCTGTGAGAGCCCTCGCGTTAGAAATATTAGTACAATGATAATTCGTGACTGCCATTAGTTATCGGTCACGGACAGAGTCATAAATACTTTTTACAAGTCAGTCGGCCAGGCATTTCAAATCTCTGTATTTTGGATTTTTTTCTTGAAATTCCAAGAATGGGGTTATTCTTAGAATAATTTATTTAGGATACTGTGCAAATTTCATATTTTTCTGAGTTCGAAACCTGTACAATTTTTTGATTCACACGCAAGTTGCGCTCTGGGGAGAAACAGAAGTAAAAGCCGAACACCGGAAAGACGAAGGGCCTCTTCACGAAAGAGAAGGAGCGGAGACCGAAGCTCCACCCCAGAAGAAGAGGAAACAAGGAAGCACCACCGGGACAGGTACGAGAGACCTGATGCTTATTGGGCCAAAGCCATAGCTCACAAGACGAAAGAATTCGAGGATGGAACAGTAACTGCACGAGAAGCAGCACGAAAGGCCCTGAGCAACATAGCAGCATCCCCCTTCTCAAGGAGATTACAGGAGGATAGGTTGCCGAGCAGAGTGAAGCACGGTACGTTCATACTTTACGAGACAAACACGGACCCCGTAGCTCACATACAGCACTATCAGCAGGCTATGTTCATGCATGAAGGGGATGAAGCCATCTTATGCAGAATGTTCCCTTCAAGTCTTGGCAAGGTGGCTCTGTCTTGGTTTCAAAAACTAGCACCATGATCCATACGAGGATGGAGGCAGTTGGCAGAGGAATTCACTGCTCGGTTCTTAACAAGCAGAAAGGCCCCAAAGACGTTTGAAAGTCTTTCCACCATGAAACAGGCGGAAAACGAGCCGATCAGGGACTACGCAAAGAAGTACTGGGAAACTTTCAACGAAATTGAAAGTTGCAGTGAGGAGTATGCCATTGCAACCTTCAAGACTGGATTGCCTGTTCGGGGAGAGTTGCGCCGCTCGTTGAATAAACATCCGGTTGCCACGTTGGCTAAATTAATGGAACGGATAGAGCAACACGCTAGGATGGAGGATGGCAGGATCATTGCCGAACAGCTTAAGGCACCTGTCAAAAAGGTCGATAAGCCAGAGCCCAAGACTTACAGAGAGAGAAAGGAGTACGGGCTGGCTAAGAAAGAGCCGTACAAGGATAAGCAAGCTCCTGACCCTAAATCTTTCTTTTCCATCACTACGGTTTGGAAGGAGCCAATTTATAGGATTCTTTATCGAATAAAGAATCAGCCATATTTCAAATTGCCCCCAAGTCTAGGCGGAGATAGGGATGCAAAACGTGCTACGAATCAGCACTGCAGCTACCATAAGGATTGGGGCCATATGACTGAGGATTGTGAGATGTACAAAAGACACCTTGACGACTTGGTCTCTCGAGGCTACCTCAAGGAATTTATCCAGGAAGACCCCAAAGACAAAGGGAAGGCCATGGAGATGGATTACGAGCAAAATCCTAAAGGGGTAATCCATATGATACATGGGTTGGCCACACCTTATACAAGAAATGAGGTAAGGCTATTACAAAGGCAGGTCAAGCATGATCGGCATGTGATGCGATTAGGAAATAAAAGAGGGCGAGAGAGTGGGGTATGCAATGAAAGCATTGCATTCACAGATGATTATTTGGGAGAAGTCTAGATACCCCACAATGATGCTTTGGTCATAACCCTACGAGTTGGGGAATATGACATTGAGAGAATTCTGGTGGATTCTGGAAGTTGTACAGAGATAATGTACTACGATGCATTCAAGAAGCTGGGGCTGGCCCAAACGGACTTGGAACAATCCACAACACCTCTGATTGGGTTTGGTGCGGGAGCAGTCTAGCCCCTTGGGAAAGTCACACTACCTGTTCGGGCCGGGTCAGTGGTCTTGAGGACAGACTTTTCTGGTGGTAGATGTCCCTTCCTCCTATAACGCAATTATAGGAAGAACTTGGTTGCACAAAATGAGGCAGTTTCCTCAACTTACCACCAGATGGTGAAGTTCCCAGGATCCAATGGAGTCGAAGTAATTAGGGGAAATCAGAAAGTGGCCCAACAGTGTCTAATTTCCATTGTCAAAAGGGCTCCAAAGGCCCACCACGTTCATACATTAAAAGTACCGGATCAGCCAACTATTGAGGATGTTGGGAGAAGTCCGGCAGAGAAGGTGGTTGAAGGCCTAGAGAAAATTCTAATCAATGAGACTGATCCTGAAAGGTATTTTCTAATTGGAGAATCATTGCTAACAGACGAAAGGGCTGAATTGATAAGATTCCTGAAAGAATATATCGATGTATTTGCATGGGTCCCAGGGGAGATGCCAGGAGTTGATGCGAGTGTGATTTGTCACCATCTAAATGTTGATCCCCAGCATAAGCCGATCATTCAGAAAAAACGAAGGGCAGCTGTGCAGCATGTGGATGTTGTAATTGAAGAGGTCGATCGCTTGCTGGAGGCCAAAGCAATACGCGAGGTTTACTATCCTGAATGGCTATCCAACACAGTAGTGGTAAAGAAGAAGAACGGAAAGTGGCGTGTCTGTGTAGATTTCACAGACCTAAACAAGGCGTGTCCAAAGGATAGTTTCCCTCTTCCAAGGATAGACCAGTTGGTTGACGCAACTGCTGGATACGAGCGAATGAGTTTCCTCGACACATATCGAGGATATCATCAGATTGCTATGTTTGGACCTGATCAAGAGAAGACTTCTTTTATTACACCACAAGGATTGAACTGCTATAGCGTCATGCCATTTGGGCTAAGGAACGCTGGGGCAACGTACCAGAGACTCGCAACCATTATGTTCAAGAAACTGCTTGGTAAGTCTCTGGAGGTTTACATAGACGATATGGTGATGAAGAGTCAAGATAAACAGGGACACATAGCAGATTTGAAGAAGGCTTTCAAAATCCTGAGGAAATACAAATTAAAGCTCAATGCCTCGAAATGTGCGTTTGGAGTTGGTTCTGGGAAGTTTCTAGGCCACTTGGTAACCATGAGGGGGATTGAGGCCAACCCCGATCAAATTGTAGCCCTGCAAAGGCTACAAAGTCCCAAAACTACGAAGGAAGTCCAACGACTGACTGGAATGGCTGCAGCACTTAATAAATTCATCAGCAGGTCAAGTGACAAGTGTAGACCCTTTTTTCAGCTATTGAAAAAGAGGGAAGGGTTCGATTGGGGAGCAGAGTGTGAGCAAGCTTTCCAGGACCTGAAGAAATATCTGGCTGAGCCTCCACTTTTGTCAACTCCACAGCCAGGTGAGTCTTTAGTTTTATACTTAGCTGTTTCTGAGCATGCTGTTAGTGCAGTCCTGTTAAAGGATTTGGGAATCGAGCAAAAATCCCAATTTATTACGTTAGCAAGACATTGCTAGATGCAGAGACGAGATATCTGCCCCTAGAGAAACTTGTCCTGGCATTTAGGACAGCCACGAGGAAATTGCCACACTACTTCCAAAGCCACAAAGTTGTGGTTTTTACTGAACTTCCATTGAAGTCACTGCTACGAAAAGCAGATTTTTCAGGAAGGATCTCAACGTGGTCCGTCGAGTTAAGTTAATACGACATTGATTATCAACCACAAACGGCAATTAAAGGCCAAGTGTTGGTAGATTTTATGGCGGAATTTTCTCCCGCAGTAGCTCCCATGCCTCCTACGAGAAAGGAATGGGAGAAAGACACACCACCCAAGAAGAACCAAGTTTCAGCCGAACAGGATCCTATGGAATGGAAGTTGTTCATCGACGGATCAACATGTAACACTGGTTCAGGAATTGGGGCTGTTCTTTTTCCTCCTGAGGGGGTTATGATCGAACTATCTGTTTGGCTTGGTTTCAGTGCATCAAATAATGTGGCAGAGTATGAGGCACTCTTAGCTGGATTAAGAAGCGCAAAGGTTTTGAAAGTGAAACGAATTAGGGTGCATTGTGATTCACATCTTGTTGTTAATCAACTGTCCAGGGAGTACCAAGCCCGGAATGACAAGATGGCGGCAAATGTGGAAGCAGCCAAAGATCTACTTGACACCTTCGAGAGGGTTCATATTGAACAGATAAGTTCTGAACAGAATGCTCATGCCGATTCTCTAGCTTGGTTAGCCGCAGCTGTCCCGACTGAACTCAAGCGAAGGGTAGCAGTTGAGTATCTGACAGAGCCAGCATTGGGAGAAGTGTAGAGTTGGTCTTGGACGTGAACCAAGGTCTGAGTTGGATGGACCCAATTGTGGAGTTTTTACGAGATGAAATACTCCCCATTGATAAAAAGGAAGCTCATAAGATCAAAACCAAGTCTGCAAGGTTTTGGCTGTCCCTAGAAGGAAAGCTTTACAGGAAGTCCTTTACAGGACCATATTTACTCTGTGTGCACCCTGATATGGTACAAAAATTTCTTCATGAAATCCATGAGGGAATGTGTGGGAGTCATGCTGGAGGGAGACCCATCGCCCACCGAGCAATTACCCAAGGCTATTGGTGGCCACATATGCAGGAAGATGCCAAGGTATACGTAAAAATTTGTGAGAAGTGTCAGAAGTTCTTACCTATGATTCAAACACCAGCCGAGGATCTGGTGCCTGTGACAAGTCCTTGGCCATTTGCCCAGTGGGGAATGGACATCGTGGGTCCCCTCCACAAAGCAAATGGGAATCGAAAGTTCTTGCTTGTTGCAACAGATTATTTCACTAAGTGGATTGAGGCAGAACCACTGGCCAAAATCACCGAACCTATGATAGAAAGATTCGTGTGGAAGAGTATCATTACTCGATTTGGGGTCCCCTATTCTTTGATTACAGATAACGGGTCCCAATTTCAGAAGAAGTTCAAGGCTTTTTGTGCCCAATATGGAATACAAAATTATTATTCGACCCTAGCTTACCCTCAGAGTAATGGGCAGGCAGAGGCGTCTAATAAGACCATCCTTGACGGGATCAAGAAGAGGCTGGATAAAGCGAAAGGGAAGTGGCCAGATGAGTTACCACTAGTACTGTGGGCTCACCGAACAACACCTAGGAGGTCTACTGGAGAGACCCCCTATTCGCTAGCATATGGAACGGAAGCAGTGATTCCTTTGGAAGTTGGTTTGCCAACAAATAGAACTGCGTTGGTCGAAAGTGGGGGCAATGACAGGGCCCTTGAAATCGAGCTTGATCTCGCCGAGGAAAGGAGAGAAAGGGCCCTGGTGCATCTATCTTCCTACCAGGAACAGCTGATGAGAAGCTATAACGAGCATGTACACCCTCGAGAGTTTGGTGTTGGGGACCTTGTACTACGAAAGGTGCTCGGCAACACCAAGGTAGCCAACGAAGGCAAGCTGGGGGCTAATTGGGAAGGCCCATATCGAGTAACCGAGATTGTAAGCATCGGGGCCTATAGGTTGGTTGATTTGGACGGCAATCCAGTGCCAAGACCTTGGAATGTCCATAATCTAAGAAAATTCTTTGTTTAAAGGAATTTTATTTTGGAACACATCACGTGATAAGGTGGGAGCTACGAACAAAGCTCCTTTATTTTCCATGAGTTTTTAAGATACAAGGGGCACGAGTAATGCCACCTTGACTTTTACGTGATTATGTGGGAATTGCGAATATAATTCCTTTGTTTTAGTATTTGATTTTATTTCGTTGCAAGGGGTACGAATAACGCCCCCTTAAGTTTGAAGTTCATGGATTCAGCTATGTCTTTCTAGATAAATCAAAGCTTTTTTTTTTGAATTTTCATTTTTTGAATATGAAATATGAAGTTTGGTATTCTCTTCCTTTTTTCATATTGGGGAGTGAGGAACTGGTGCGACTGCCATATTTAAAAAGTATAAGATACTTACTAGCAAATATGAGATATTTAGCTTCGGTCTAAAACATGAACAGTTTGCAATAGGGTACGAGATACTCAAAGAACGAAACACTTACAAAATTCTAAGTATGAAATACTTGGGTAACAGACATAACGAAAGATGTCTAAAACGAAAACACAATATTAAGTATGTGAGACTTATGAGTATGAGTAAACTCAAGAATGCATACGAAAAAATGCAGACATTAGGTATGAGATACTTACAGGCCAATATGAAACACTTGGCTTAGCTTAAAAACATAAGCGAGCACATGGTAGCCGGGTTTTTCGTAACACCTAAATACTTAGCTTTTTGTTTACAGCATAAAATGCTTGAAAAGAGTATGAAGAACCTACAGACATCTAAGTACGAATATACTTAATAGGTTTTGAATATAAGCAAATTTTGGATTTGCATACGAGAACATGCTGACATCAAGTACGAAATACTTGATCAACAGACATAGCGAGATATGTCTATAATACTTTTAACTGAGTACGAGAGACTTAGATCTATTTCTTATGTAAAGTGAACCTTATGTAGCAAAATGAAACACTTGCTTGCTGAATACTTAGATTTGTTAAAAGCACGAGAAGCTTAAAACGACATACGAGATACCAAATTGCAAATAAAGACTTAGCTGTGCATTTGAATACATGCATCAGAAAGGGAGGTATGAGATACCCACAAAATAGTTCAAAACAACCACGAAAGGGTTCATGGCCGAGCAGATCAAATGTTATGGAGAGAGCCAAATATCTGTGTTATCAAAAGAAAAACAAAGAGTTGTATTGATGCCTCGCAGGGCTGAAATAACTACGGTCACACAGGACATGCAAGTTGTTCGGAGAAGTCGAGTGGAAACGATCGTACTTACCAGCCAGTTCAATCCAAGTTTTGGATCTCTGGGGGAATGTCATTTGGAACCTCGGTGCTAGCATTAGCAGCAGCACCCTCTTCCAGGATGATGTTTTCATTGTTCGCCTCCTGAGCTGATATATGTTCCGCCACAGCATCTTGAGATTCCATCTGAATCTCTTCATCAGCATCAGCAAAATCGTCTATCTGTCGTTCAACGTCATCAGTTGTGTCCTCATCCTGCTCCTGAGTTGCTGCTGCCCGGCTGCTAGGAAGTTCAATCTCAGTCCACAATGGGGAATCATATGCGACACCAACCTTGGTCAAACAAGCTTCCCAGCAAGCAACCCAGACTTGGTCTTATAGGCCTGGTATCTGCTCCACGTAGCTGGTCGTGGTGGCGTCATATCCCTTCTGATAGCCATCTTCAAAAGCAAGCTTCTTGGCACTGTCGATCTCTGCAAGAGCTTGACCTAGACTATCCTCGGTAGTCTCAAGCTTGCTTTTTGTTTCAGTGACTTCCGCTTTGGCTTTGTCTTTGTCTCTCTCTCTCTAACCTCGAGACTGTTCGGAGCAGCCTCGTGTTGTCATTCAAAAGCCTAACTCTTTCAGCATCAGCCTCTTGAAACTTTTGACCCAATGCCATCATCTTTTGGATAAACTATACAAAAACCAGACATAAGATTAAAAGAATTCTTAAAAAACAAACAAAATTGTAATCAAGGTAAAATTAGGAGGAGAATACTCCGGTTACCTTGATTCCACTGATGAGACCAGTGGACACAAGTCTATCTGCAGATGATGAGGATTCTTTCTGCATGTCCACGGGAAGCGATAGGCCCTGAGCTAGGGCTAGTGCAGTTTCAGAGGAACTAGCACTGTCCCCAGTGTTTACGGGTCGGTCCCCCCTCATGAGTCGAGGGGCCCAGACTTCTGGAGTAATAAGGGTGCTCGGCGATGGAGTTTCCAATGGCACTGAAATAGCTGGAGCACCGGTATCTCCGGCTTCTTCGCTCCGAGGACGTTTGTCCCGATGAGCATCAGCAACCTCGAGGGAACTATCTTGTTCCCGAGGAGAAGACGATGACCGAGTAGATCCCCCCTACTGCGACGAGATCGGGGGGGGGGGGGGGGCAACACCAGTCGATGCTGCCCTATTGGCAGCACCACGCCCTCGTCCGGAGACAGTGAGAAGGGTGCTAAGGTCGACAGGCTGAAGGGTCATCATACTTGGGCTCTGAGGAGATCGAGAATAGCCGAAGGAAGACGATTGGCTGGTGACGCAAAGGGGAGCGGGCTGTTCAGAAATAACCTGTCTTCGTCTGGATCTCCTGAGTACCATGCGTGTCAAAGGAACGCCTTCAGGAATAGTGACTTCACCTGGCTGCCCGGCAAGGTTGACTCCAGCCTGTAGTCTTGAACTCTGTGGTTGAGGAGCGATCGAGGTTGAGGCACCACTTGTGCTTGGGATGGCTAGCCTCCTGTCAATGAACCCTCTATAAGCAGGGTCATAGCCCAGCAGGATGTGTGCGTCGCGACCACAGCCAGCAGTATGGGTACCAAGCTCTCCTGTGTATTTGAGGATCCTGTTAATGTCCTCTGCTCGGAGGTAGCTTGGCTCTCATCCAGAGCGTTTGTTGGCGTTATCTGCTGCAATGACAAGGTGCAAGCATGAGTTAGAGATGCATGGAAATTACGTAAAGACAATGAAAGAGAAAGAAAAACAGGAGCATACGTGGGTAGCCCCATATGTGGGGGCAGTGCAGGCCCACCATTTGGCTGTCTTCCCCAATAGGCTCGAAAGCTCCAGTAATATAGAGAAAGTTAATTTCATGATCGCGAGTAGAATCAGGCAGGTTGAGCACAAGACGTTTTTCTGCTCTCCTCACTTTGAAATAATAAGTATTATATTCTGGGTTAAGTACAATGCTGTATCACCACTGAATTTCCCAAAGGCCTACCTGAGTTCCTAAGATCCTATTTAAAGCTACGACTCCCATTATGAGTCGGAAAACATTTGTGGAAACCTGCATTGGTGTGAGTTTGTACCAATTCAGGACCTGACAGAGTAATGGGTGAAGGGGAAATCGAACCCCACCCTCAACAATGGCTACGATTGGGATGCACATTCTATCCCATGAGCCTCTGTCCCTGTCTGCATCTAGTGGGGTGAGTTCGAGCCCTACATTCTCAGGGATATTATACTCTGTTCTAAAAGCCGTCATGGCTATAGGGGTTTCACAGAGCTTTCTAAACTTTCCGGGCTTAGGGCCGTTATTATCCTCATCCGCCATCGAAGTATGCAGAGGGAACTACGAATAGACTGAAATCTGGAAGGGGCTACGAATAAAACCCTAGGAACTAATGAATCAGAGAACGAGATCTTAGAATGAAAGGGAACGAAAGGGCTTACGGAGTAGACTATGGCGATGTCTGAGGTTGCAGAAGGAATACGCAGACGGCGGCGATGGCGGCTGAACCGTTCGACCAGTAAGAACGAAGAAGGACTTGGGTTTCTTTTTAAGAAAAGATCCAACAAACCCTTTTCGAGAGTTTAAAAAGAAGGAGACGGAGACGAAACGTCTCCTCTCACACCGTTTCATCGAAAGTAACGGAAAGAAAGGCGTTGTTCTGACGCCGCTTAATAAAACGTCAGTTCACAATTAATGTGAAGCATACGAAGTATGCCACGTAGAGTCATTACCTCGAAATGGTATAGTGAAAAAGCCGCCAAAACCATTAATGAGTATCAAAACGCAATTGCCCGGGATTGGAAGAATTTGGTCCAAAACGTTTGTTTCTAAAAAGCTTTACCAGTTGCCCCCGAACAATGGCAAATAAGTAAAGCTGGGGAGCAATTGTAGGGAGGTATTCCCAAACAGATACAATTAGCAGCCAAACACGTGATGTACAGAAGCACGTGGTAAATACCAGAGGGCGAACCGCCAGTCAGCGCGGTGAACGGCGATATGGACTAGAGGCATGGGAAGTCATTGGTCCGGGCAGTCTGTTCGGCATTGTAGGGACAAAAGACATGAGAAGTCATCTGTCCAAATATAATGATAAGAACCAGTTGCACGAGAGGTCATTGGTCCAGTTATACTGTTCGGCAATGAGATGGCCGAACAGGGAAAGAGTTATTAAGTAAGCGGCTTTGAATGCTAAGGCGATTGGAATGCTCTAGAAGATTCCAGAATGGCCTTATCTTCTAAAGGGTAAGATCCGAGTATATAGGAAAGATACCCAACGAGAATGGGATGTTCGGCCAGCTATGGAAAAGAGTCCTAAAAGGACTCTTAAGTAATAAGCTGATAAGGGAACGAGAGTCCAGGAGACCCTGAATTTCCTATACGAGATAGGAATCCCAGGGCAACAGGGATACTTGGGCAGCAAGCATCTATGAATCTATAAATAGAGAGGTAAACCTAGATGTAAAAGGTACGCAATATTTGGGCATTTCATATTGTTCTCCTACTGATATTTAGGGTTTGTTATTGGTTCGTGAGACTAATTTTGGCATCGGAGGGCCTTTACTACGAGAAGCAAAGGTGCGCTCACCCCTTGTCTGTCTTGCAGATTAGGATTCCAATGACGAACTAGGATTCCGGTGTAGAGGCAGGTGAAGCCGTTGTAGTTTGGTGTTATCCAGAGCACCAATTGTTTTCATCCCCCTACAGCTACCATAAGCGTTCCGTAGGAAGTTACTTTTCATAGCCGTCCTACCGCCAAGAAGAAAGGTAGAGTCCCTAGTCTACTAACTCTACGTATAGTATAGAACCGTATCTTGAAAAGTAGATTATTCTTGCACTCTAACTCTAAGTATATAAGGTTATCTGTCACCTATAATGTTTGAGATGCATGATAAAGCATAAGTGATTTTTCACTCCAAGGGCGTTCGTACATGTGGCGTTATGCTTTAAATTGTGATTTGAACTTGCTAAATAATATAAAGTTGGATGATCTTGCTAGTTTAGTTTCAAGATTTCAAATGAATGATGAATACTTGTGTGGAAAGTCCTACCGCGGAGTCTATGCATGAAAACGAGACACCGAAAGCAAGAAAGTTAGAGACATGACACCTAGGGTGTGGTTAACAAAGAAAATGTGTTCCGAAGAAGAAAAAAAATTTTAAACTACATAATGACCAGTTTTGGTGGCATTATGTGAGATGTGTGTGCGTGTGTGTGTTCCAATGGAAATCCAGAATAGTGGAACCATTGTGAGGTTGTGTGCATTCTCATGGGAACTCGGAACAGCGGAACCATGTGAGGTATGGCTTGGTTATCCGCGGAGAGGAGCCAATGCAAAGTGTGCCAATGAGAACCCGGTGCGGCGGAACCATTGTGAGGATACTCGCGAACCCGGAACGGCGGAACCGAGGTTAGGTGTGTTAAAAACTATTTTGGAAAATGTTGATTTGGAAAAAGAAAAGTGAAAACGATGACACGCTTTACAATGAGTCGCGTAGGAGAAACTCAGAAAATCATGGACACCTACGATAGTTGAATAGCGAATGTAGATGTGTTATTGTTACTGTCAGTTGTATATGATCTATTGTTATAAGTTATGGGTTAGCGGGTATGGGATTGTTCTGCTGAGCTTTTGTAGCTCATGGCGTTACCTTTGGTGACCCTGACATATTATACTGGTGGCGACGCTGGTATAATGTGTCAGACCTTGTAGATGAACAGGGTGAACTCTACACCTTGGAAGCCTTTGGAGCCGAAGAGCTAGCCAGGATGGAGGAAGAAGCGGAGCAGCAGATAGGAACCCTAGTTCCCTCCCTTGTTTGAATAAAAGTACTTTTGTAAGGTTTATGATGTAATATTGAGTCAGACTCTATTTAGATTTTCAATAAAATTATCTATTTAACGTACCCAAAATTAGGGGCGTTACAGTTCTATTATCCCTAACTTCCTTTTGATTCACGCCATTTGATTGGCCGGAGTGAGTCATCCCATGCCTATATAAAGAGGCCTTAGGGTTCTGAAATACAGGATTCAAGACACCCATTCAAGAGTTAATACTCTGCAGAAATCATCTCTCATACTCTCTCTACAAAAGCCCTAAACCATCGTAGGTAGCCGCGATCCGACGATCAAACCCCCAAAGTACAAACCTTAACCCTAAGGTTTCGAGAAGAAGATCAATCAATCACCCTCAATCCGAAGCAATCGTGCACTGAGGAATCAAGGTGGTAAGGCCCAGGGGCCTGTGGTTCATTTGTATCTTTAATTTGTAGCATGCTTTAATTCTTTGATTTTCCATTAAACTGTTCGTTCTAGTGTGAGGAAGAATATCGGCCGAGACATCGTTCCCGTGACCGGTATATAGATCCAGTGGGATCCCAAGGCCGCAACATCCATTCACCGGCCATGGAATCCATTTACTGGGACAGTCGGTCGTCTTTTGCTTATTCTGATGCATGTTCTATTTATTGCTTTGGCATACCTTACTAACTGTTTAAAGGCTAATAATCAGATTAATTGCCTAGAATTAAATAAAGCAAGCACTAATTGTATGTTGAACAATTATGAGCCGGTCTCACGATTGGGAAAAGAGGGTTGCCTAACACCTTCCCCATATCGTACTTTTGGCTCTCATACTCGAAATCTCTATCTTGTTTTCTAAGTTTAAATATAAACTAAGTGGCGACTCTTTTATAGTAAGTTGTTATCGTGTGGAGATGTTTCTAACCATGGGAATATCCACTATTTCGACCATTGGTGAAAAAGCAAGTGTTAGAGGATATCTGTATGGCGATACCCCTTTCAGGAGGTATCTACAATGTTACTGTTTTTTATTAAAATATTTTTCTTCACACTCGTCTTCCCATAAGCATATAGAGTTTGTTAGAGATTTTTTTACTGAACTGGTGTAGTTCAATCCTTCATTTTCAGGTACCTACCTTGGCATGTAGTTTGGAGTGCCCGGAGTGCATCACTAATGTTTTTTGAAAGCTAGATTGAAGGAGTTGTTCTATCTTCCTTGTAAACCATATATTTTGAAAAATGTACCTCAAACTTTATCTTTATTTCATTGACTTCAAAGGGTTGTAACAGACTTAACTTTTTCACATACCAATTATTATGCAACTTTGGGTTGTAGTCATTGTATTGTAATATTTGAACTGTTTATGATTCAGTAGAGTGAGTATGGAAAATCTTTTTTGAAAGTTATATGTGACATTGCGATTGAGGATTCTATTTATGAAAAATTATTAATAATTAGGTTTAAAATCGAGGGTGTGACAAAAATGAATTAAAATTTATGTACTCTCATTTGACCCCAATGTGCCAATCACAATCTACTACAGATCCACTTGATGATCCGATCCGTCTATTTTATAAATTTAGATGTGTTTATCATTTACCCCAATTTATGGGAACGTTATTTTTAAAAAAATTTAACATTTATTAAATGTAAAGTCATTACAAACTAAATTCTCCTTACATTCAAATTATAGTTAATAAATATGATAGGAAGGGCACTAAGGTAAATCTACTCCTCGCATCGTTCCTTTTCCTCGGCAAGTATCTGATCAGTACCGTACTCCTCCAGGAAAAATTGTCCATGTTTGTCACCTAAGTCTGGTATAAAATGTTAGGACCACAAAAGTAGCACCATGAGTTTTTAAGCTCAGTCACTAACTCCTACCTCTGTGCGCCATACTAGGGGTGTACACAATCCGAATTGGTCCGGTTCTCTAGAAAACCAATAACCGGACCATTTCAAACGGTTTTAAAAAATTTGGAATGAGAACCTAACCAATATATGCATGGAACCTAATCAGAACCAAACCGCAAGACCGGTCCGATTTTGTTTCGATTCCGATTCTATCCAATAAGCATCCAAACAATTATTCATAAAATATGAATTCATAAAATTAAAAAAATAGGAAGATAATCTGCTGGAATAGAAAAGGAATGAAGAAAATAAAAGCTTTCCTAACAAATGAGATTTCATCTCTAAATAAATTAAGTTTAGTAAGGAAAATATTAACCTACCAAATTCAAATACATATTTAATTACACACATATGTATTGCTATATTTATCTTTGTTTTAAACGATTCGGTTCGGTTCTAACCACGGTTCATTAATTGAAAACCAGTAACCAAACCAAAATTAACGGTTCTTTTTTTTTGGAATCATACCCTGACCGTATAACCGCGAACCGAACCAAATAGGACAGTTCGGTCCGAATCGGACCGATTTTACGGTTCGGGCAGTTTTATTGAACACTCCTACCCCATACACTAGCAAAAATAGCTACAACAGTATATTATTTCACAAAAATTTCATATCACAGATGTAAAGTGTCTGTGTCAATTTAGGATTATGGATTCACAACGTTTCATTACAGTGTCATAATTTTATAATTTAGTTGGTGATGCACTGACCCGTTGTCTGTCTTTCAGGACCTTCCGGCTGCTAAGCTAATTTAGATTTTGCCACCCAAGGTTTCGTTTGATCCCTCTTTCAGGATGACGGATCTTGAAAAATCAAGGTTCTTAACAATCCGAAAAAAACCCTACCAATATGAATGCGAATCACCAAGTAATACTACCAGCAAAAACTACGCAATCAATCAATCAATCATAAAACGCAGAGATATACGTGGAAAACCCCTGAATGGGTAAAAACCACGAGAAGGAATCAAATCACTATAATCATTGTGTAGTTACAGATATACCTATCCAAACGTAGTAAATCCTCACAACGTTCTAAGTATCACCTGCCGAGTCACACGTACACCGCACCCAGTGATCTTGATTGCCAACGGCGTTGAGTCCACAAGCCCTCCAAAACTTTTACGAAAATCCCTCTTTCGAATCGCTCTAAAAAAACAGCCGCATATCCTTGCTTATACTGCTATTGCTTTTTTTCAATTACAGTCCACGCATGTATGTGGCTTGCCTCCTACCTTTTTATTTACTGCCGCCACACATATCTTTTTTTTAATGGCTCGAAGAGCTTTCCTTCTTTTATACACTTCCAAGCAAAGCCTTTTGATTGTTGCACTTTTTCCTTGTACCCTAGAAGCAAAATAGGAAATAGGAAAACTATCATGTGTGTCTGTAGCTTCCGATGGATGTTTGATTGATATCGCGATCAATCAGTTCCGATTTAACCCCTTTCCATTGGCGAAGTCATTCTGCCTTTAGACGTGCGATTCACTCTCACTCAATTACAAATAAATAGATTCCTTCCACTTTAATCCTATACAGACTCACTAGCCTATAAAAATAATAAAATTACAACTCGATATAAAATACTCCCTCCGTCCCTTTTTAAGTGTCCTACTTCGTAACTCCAACTTGTTAAAAAGACATCATCATTATACCTTTCACATCAACTTTTTCCTTCACTTTTCCTACTTACCCATCATCATTACATTTTTACTCACTTACTTTTCAAAAAGGAATCTACTTTTAGAGACAAAATAAATAATTCACCAACCTTTACCCACTAACTTTACAAAATGGACACTTATTAAGGGACAACCCAAAATGGAATACCGGACTATAAATAAGGAACGGAGGGAGTATGTGTTTTGTCAAACGGAATTGCCAATACACAAAGTCTCCAGAAAATGGTCCTTACAATCTCCCCCTTTGGCACTTCCATGACAAAACACAATACAATGAAAATCTAACGATTAAGATAGAGTTGTAGAGAAGCTGCAAACAAAACTCGACATCCAAACACATTAGAAAAATAATCAACCTACTCCCCCTTTCATCATTCTCCCCCTTTTTGATATGGAATGACAAAGGGTGAATAGGATAAACAATAAAGCAATAAATGTGAATGGAAGAGAATTACGCAATTTGTGACTAATAGAAGTAGCCAAATAAGAAATTTAATCGAAGTGCAAATAATAGCATAAATAACATGGCAGCTAAAATCAGGCAGAATGAAGAACTAACAAACACGCAAAAACCAATAAAAGAAAATTAAACTAAGTGCTAAAAGAAAATGAGAAATGTGAAGATATGAGCATAAGATAGTTTTATCGCAAGTTATTATATCATGAGATGAGATGAAAAAGACATCCAAATTTTAAGGCATCACTTAATGATATAACACCATGCAAGGCAGAAGGAATGCAATACACCAAGATCATCGACATGGCAGGAAAGTGTGTATGTGCATCCATGACCAAAAAATTCAGCAACTCAAAACATGGCCAAGATGCTCAAGTGCTTAGGTTTATCTAGTGACTCCCCCTCAACAAGATACACCTCTCTAGGTTCGACATACAAGTCACAGATAATTAATCATAAGCTCCCCCTCAACAACAGTTGGTTGTTTAAAAAGTAATCAATAGAAATTCATACCGTATTTTTACTTTTACCCTACCGCTGTTTGACGCGAATATTGAGAGTAAGAATACCTTATACCCAATGTCCGGTTACTAAGCAAATGGTCCAACACGGGTGCCTTCACAAGGTCTATCCATTTTTTACGCGAACGCACAAAGTGAGAATACCTCACCCCAATTGTCCGGTTAATTAATGAACGCCCGGATAAGCAAAATTCAAGAAATATATTCTCTTTTTCTTTTCTATTTCTTTTTCTTTTCTTTTCTTTTTATTTCTTTTTATTTTTTTATTTTTGGAATAAACGAGGGCTCTAACTACGGAAACCAAATAAAGGTGGTCATGGCTCAGGGAAGACACAAGATAAAAAGAAGCATATGAGAAGAGTGATCCCTATTTGAGAACCTGACCAGTAGCCATGGATGAGTGTACATAATGTCGAATACTCATGATTTATTTACATTCAAACATATTTGCAATGAGAATACCATGAAGGAAGCGCAATAAAAATATGGATAAACATGTTCATAAAATCTAATGATATTCAACTACGCACCAAAAACTATCATGCTCAATCCAAAACCAACTCATAAAACAAAACAAAAGAAATAATTTTTAAAATTTGTATTTAATAACTCAAAAACAAACACGAAACAAAAGAAACACAAAATTATGAAACTCCATAACTCTAGGTAATTAGATATGCAAGAATCATTAAACCTAGATTATGGAACAACGACCTAATGTTAAAAGGCAAGGTCAACCCCTCCGGATAAACTATAGTTATCTAGAGAGTCAAGGTCATCACCAACATTTGAGACCAAATCAATTTTACGTACCCAAATCTGTCTAGTTTTTCCTTTTTCAACATGAGTGTTTTTATTGACCATGGGTTTTGGATTTACCTTTGTAAAATTAACATGCGAAGGCGTCCTACGTCTAGGACTTTGAAAATACTCCCTTTGATTATTCATATTATGATAGTGGGGAGGAGTCCTATGGTAGCCATGAAGGGCAAAACAGAATAGACGAATATGGCCTTTAACTCCACAATGATGGCAAATGGGCACAAAATAATTATGTCCAGAAGGAAGAGCTACATGTGTATGTGAAGTGTATGACTCATGCATCTTCCTACAATGCGGTCTAATATGGCTACTCATACCACAATAATGACAAGTAGGAACAAATTTATTAACAACAGGAGTAAAAACGTGAGACTGAGCAGTATTTATAACTTTAGATTTTACCTCCTTGCGCTTGTGATGTCCGTTTACCTCTGCTGTCAATTGCTTCTTTGTCTGCTTTGTCATAGGAGAACTAATCATGTTCTGCATATCCTTATCATTAGTCTTCTTACTTGGACGTTTAGTTCCGTTTCTCCCTATCGGTGGAGTTGATGACATTGCATGATAACCAAGCCCTGAACGATCGCTAGGTCGTCGTTGGATGGACAGAATATGATCCAACACCTTGGTCCCTATTTGAGTGTCATCCTCTGATTTATCCTTAGATTTGTCTCTAGCAGTCAAAGCTTTGTTTTTCTCAAGAAGAAGCTCAATTTCTTTCTTTCTCTCATCACTCTCTTGAGTGCATTCATTCAAAGTATTCTCTAATTTCTTAATCTTATTAGAAAGTTTTTCACTCGCCTCTATCAGTTTTTTACTAAAAAAATGGAGTTTGTTGTATTTTTCTCTGACCTCATCTATGTCATCACAACTATCCGCATCGCTATCATCTGTTTCAGAACCACTCGATTCGAAATGATCATGTGAATTCAAAGATACTCCAAAAGCCAAAAAATTTCTTTTATCATTTTCATCGGCCGCCTGTTCTTCATTCGATTCATCGGAATCGCTTTCATCCCACATTTTAGTGACGAGGGCCTTCTTTTTCATTTTGTTAGCACATTTTTGGGCATAATGACCAAAACCATAGCACTCGAAACATTGTGGTCCCTCAGGTGGTCCTTTTCCCTCCCTTTTATTTTTCTAGAAAATTCTCCTTTTTCTTTATCATTTTTCTTTTTTGTAGTATTTTTAAATTGTTTGAAAAATGCTTTCATCTCCTCAAGATCGACATCACTATCACTATCTGAACCTTTCTTATATTTTTGAGTACTTTTAAAAGCAATCGGAGTCTCCGAAGGTTTTACTTTGGGTTTAACAGGTTCAGATTGCAATAGGTTAGGCTCATAAGTTTGGAGAATCCCAACGATTTCTTGAACAGATTTTTCTTTTAACTTTTTCTTACCCTCTAGCATAGTAACTTGAATTTTAAATCTAGGAAGTAAGGAGCGCAAAATTTTTTTAATAATACGAAAAGAAGGAATTGACTCACCCAAGTTCTCGCAACTATTAACGATGGCGATGAGCTTGGAGTAGAATTGATTGAACGTCTCTTCCTCCTGCATTCTGATGGTCTCAAACTCCGTGGTAAGCCTTTGCAACTTAGACTGCTTAACAACTTCTGTCCCCTCGTGGCAAGTAACCAGAATATCCCAAGCCTCTTTCGCAATTTCACAATTAGCTATTTTCCTGTGCTCATTTATGTCAACAGCAGCAAATAAAATATCAAGTGCACGATTATTAGCCTGAAGTAAGGGTTTTTCTGTGGCTGATAACTCAGACGCAATTTTTTGAACCGGCTTGTCGTCAACAATTTTCGTGGGTCGAATGTAACCCAAAATACACGAGTCCCAAATTTCTCCTCCGGCTGATCTCATTATAGCCTTTATTCTAGATTTCCAATAATCAAAATTATCAGCATCAAGTATAGGCATATTTCTAGACATGTGATTCATGTTCATATTCATGATGGGTCTGCTCTAGAATAAAATAAATTCTAACGGAAGAGCAGCCCGCTCTGATACCAATTGAAAAATCAAGGTTTCTTAACAATCCAAAAAAAACCCTACCAGTATGAATGCGAATCACCAAGTAATACTACCAGCAAAAACTATGCAATCAATCAATCAATCATAAAACGCAGAGATATACGTGGAAAACCCCTGAATGGGTAAAAACCACGAGAAGGAATCAAATCACTATAATCATTGTGCAGTTACAGATATACCTATCCAAACGTAGTAAATCCTCACAACGTTCTTAGTATCACCTGCCGAGTCACACGTACACCGCACCCAGTGATCTTGATCGCCAACGGCCTTGAGTCCACAAGCCCTCCAAAACTTTTACAAAAATCCCTCTTTCGAATCGCTTTAAAAAAACAGCCGCATATCCTTGCTTATACTGCTATTGCTTTTTTTCAATTACAGTCCACGCATGTATGTGGCTTGCCTCCTACCTTTTTATTTACTGCCGCCACACATATCTTTTTTTTAATGGCTCGAAGAGCTTTCCTTCTTTTATACACTTCCAAGCAAAGCCTTTTGATTGTTGCACTTTTTCCTTGTACCATAGAAGCAAAATTGGAAATAGGAAAACTATCATGTGTGTCTGTAGCTTTCGATGGATGTTTGATTGATATCGCGATCTATCAGTTCCGATTTAGCCCCTTTCCATTTGCGAAGTCATTCTGCCTTTAGACGTGTGATTCACTCTCACTCAATTACAAATAAATAGATTCCTTCCACTTTAATCCTATACAGACTCACTAGTCTATAAAAATAATAAAATTACAACTCGATATAAAATATGTGTTTTGTCAAACGGAATTGCCAATACACAAAGTCTCCAAAAAATGGTCCTTACAGATCTAAAGCATTGGTTCTGTTTACTCTCTCTTTCAGAATGACGATTGACCAAGCTACATACATACGAACTCTGGTTTCGATCGCTCGCTGTCCCAAGCTCCCTGGTTTACATACGTACACCCGAGCCATGATTCTGCTGACCTTTCTTTCAGGACCTACCGGGCTCTCGTGCTCATACTGTCACGCCCTCGATTTTTAACATAAATAAATAATCCAAATTGATAAAGATCCTCGCATAACATAAATAATACCCAAAAGAGTTCCCAATGTTTAACTTTATAAGCAAGTCCCCAAAGGTTAAAATTATACAACTTTGGCACCACGGCCCAAATCAACTTAATTACAAGTTCGAATCTGTTTAGAATGTTACAATCTTTTTAGTCAAAAGGAATTCAAGAACAATTAGTTACAAAATCATCTTTACCAAAAGTGAATAAATTACAAAAGATGATTAAGTAACTAAAACAAGGTTAGCTCCCAAAAAGTCATCATGTCCAAGCACACGAATGCATGCAATCTATTGTCCAGCATTTTGTCCTGAAAAAAAAGATTAGGTTGAGCTACACTAGCCCAGTAGGAAAATCTTTATCAAACTTATATGTAAATAAGATGATAAGTGCAAACAAAAGGGGGACAAGGAAATACAGCTCGATAGATGGTAATCAATCAACTTGTAGACGAGCCTCTATCTGGGTTGAATGCATAAGTCATATGACACAAACAACTCAAACAATCTCAACTTGACTCACTAACCCAAACTCCCACCATCTGTATTTCCACCCCTTGCGTTACCGTATGACACCACAATAATTACCGTGTTACCACCCCTTGCGTCACGGTGATCCCTAACAACTTGGGTAACCGTATTACCACCCCTTGCGTTACGAAATCCCTCTAAGTCTCCGTATTACCACCACTTGCGTTACGAGACTTCCTAACCCATCCCTCAACTCATTCACCTACCCTCGCACTCTACAAGCCAACTAAGGCTCTACCTTAAACACTCGTTCACATGAAACATCATAAGGTATTCTAATAATGCTCTAACTATGCCACAAGCATAACTGAGAGATCAATTAATCATTAAGACATATTTTAACAAATTTTCTAATCAAGTAAAACCTTATTCGGTTCTAGCTAACGGAAAGCCAACGGACCAAGGAATACGTCAAACCATCATAGGAAGTCAATTAGACATGCTTGAGATAGTTTTGGAGGTGTCCAATAGGGTTTAGAAGTGATCGGGGGTCAAAACAATCGATGGAGAAGCAACAGGAGCAAAACTGGAGTTAAGGCCGTGGTATCGATACGCACAAAAATCGTATCGATACAACATTAACTGTCAACGGAGATAAGTTTATAGTATCGATACAACGCTTAATCTATATCGATACCACGAGGTTTCGAGCAACGATTTCTGCAGATTTTCAAGGCAAGCACAACAACCAAAATCCAACGATGCAAGGCATGATTCTACACCAAATCAACATATAAACATATAAAAGAGGTAAAGAAGTCCCTACCTCGCAACAATGGTCGAGATTCAAGCGATTTGAACGAGCCATAGCCTCTTGAACTTCGAAACTCCAATTCAAGCTCAACCCACGGGTCTCCAAGCTTAAGAACGCGAATGGGAGGTCGAAAAGAGGTTGGTTCTTGGAGATTTTGGGAGTTAGAGTGGGGTTTTGAGTGAGAGGAGAGGAGAGAGAAAGAGAGATCGGATGAGGGAGAGAGGGAGACGGATGAGAGAGAGAGGCAATGGAGATAAATAATCTCCTACTCCTCACGCACTCCTATATATACCCAAGTATCTTTTTATTACACCTACACTCCCTCAACTTTCTATTCTTTCACTTCAAACCCCAATCTAATTAATCACCAAATAATTCATATTTTCTCAATTAGTCATTTAATAAATAATTTCAATAATTAAAATTACCCGAGTCTCTACACATACATTTATTAATCTTTTCCATTTTGATTTATTTTTTTTCTTCATTTCCATTCCTTACATTTTCTTGATTCTTTTCGAAAATTATTTTCCGTATCTTGTGTCTCGTAATCATGCATCATTTTCTCACGCCCACATTTTTTTTTCAAAGCTTGCTAAAACACGCGATAATATAAATTGATCTTAATTACCTTTCTTTTCTTTTCTGTCAATCAAAAAGTACAACGACACTTAAATAAGGAATTACAATTCTAACACTTCATCGATAAACATGTTCTACTTAATCATTTGTAAATTTGGCACACAAATATTGGTAAACGCTATTTTCAAAAATCAAATCCTAAATCATGCTTTCCTAAACAAATTAATATGGCATCTAATAGATCAAAAACCTTTCTTCCTAGTTACAATACCATTTCCATTTCCCTGGTAGTTTTACTAATGCAGTTATCAAATTAAATCATAAATCATGCTTTTCTAAAACCACAACTGTAGCTAGCAACATTTTTTTTTTTATCGTGAATATCATTTCCGAAGTTTTCCAGTGGGTAACTTATATGTCTAATTCTTTTCATGTAATTTTCATTGATAACTAATTTTTCGATATTCGATAGTAATTATAATAATATACTTCGGTAAGTAGATAGGAGGTTTCTATCGTTCTTTTCAACGGTGGTCGGGTACAGTACGTCGGAATGGGTGACGGGCGGAGTGACGGCTCGTTGGGTTGGATTCAGAAAAAAAGAAATTAAATTTCTTCTTTAGAATCAAAACAACATCTAAAATTCTTGGAGTTAGGAATTAAGATCAAATGGTGGTCTTGTGTTGGGGATTTGGTGGTCCTAAAAGACCTAAATTTTTTCTTTCTCCTCTCCGTCATTTTGCCACACACACACACACACACTCGCTCTCTCTCTCTCTCTCTCTCTCTCTCTCTCATAAACTTCAAGCAAAATGGTGTTCGTAATTTATTTTAATCAACGGGTATCTGTGATCTTAACATGGGGAAATTAATAAGTATTTAATAACATGGAGCTCGAAATATAATTGAGATAAGGATGGGGGAGTGCAATTACAATTCTGTAGTGGGGTGAATTGTATTTGTGTGATAAGAAATGGGGCCGGCTATTCGCAGCCACCTATTTTCTCCCATAGCCCACTATATTTCGGTAAATGGTTGTTGAAAATCATAAATAACATTTCGGTAAATAGCTGTTGAAAATAAGATTATATTTCGGTAACTACATGTCGAAAATATATTCAATTTTCTGTAAACAACTACCAAACATGCATTTTCGGTAAATAGCTATTGAAAAAAATATCATATTTCGATAATTGGATGCTGAAAATGTATCTCAATTTCGATAACTAACTGTCGAGTCTTATTGAAAATTTTTAACGGGCTGTGGGAGAAAATATGTGGCTGCGAATAGCCGCACCCTAAGAAATAGAATCTTGGTGGGATTAAAATTTCTTATTTACACAAGGAGCCCAGATTTATTTCTCCTTAGGTCCCTACCCTAGCCCTATGAATATACCTCTTTGTTGTCTAGGTCGATGACACGTTTTTTGAGAGATCAAAAAAGTGGGTTGTGAGAGAGAACAAACAATCACATAGGGTTTCCACAAATGGGTACGTGATTTGAGGTATAAAGGAATATGGCAGAAGATTCGTAAGGTACAGTCGAGCAGTATTCATGGCATATAGCAAGATGTGTTGTAACAAGTTCAACCAACGTTCGTGATGCTAGAGTTGTGGTAAAACCCTAATTCCGCCTTGTAATGTTTTTGCAAGTTTTGTTGTCTAATCTGTGCACATCATTACTGGGTCTTGGGGATTTGGTTTTCCAACAGTGGTATCAAAGTAGGCTGTAATAACGCGTATAAATTAAACAAGCCATGTTGTCCATAGGTTATAGAGGGTAGAATGTAGAACTGTGCTAGCCCTTGTTTTGTAGCGTTCTTGCCCAGCTATTATGGTCACATGTTTTTTGTTAATTTTGTGTGATTGGATCCCACGATAATTTTTTCATGGTTATTGTTATTTATTGGGAACTACGATTATTTTTTGGGTTGTAATAATTAACGTAGCATGTGTTATTTATTAGGTGCCACGATTATTTTTCATGGTTGTTATAATTAATGTAGCATGTAAACTCCAATGAAGGCATAAGATCGATGTATGTATGTTTCTTCGATTGTAATAGCATCCGACGGTTATTCGGAGATTGAAGATGGTAAATACATAAGATACAAATTGTTTGGCTTACAACAAATTTTTTCCAAATTCATAGGGTCTAATTGCTGGGCAATTTCGACCCAGTCAACGGAAGTTGTAGATAATTGAATTTCAAATCCAACCTAATTTGAATCACTTCAATTGGAGGTCGGATGAGGAAGATATGGCCAAATTACTGAAGGCTGTGCAGTTTACGCGGGAATATATCAAATTTGAATTTTCTTGCCTAAGTACGGTTGGATTTTGGTTTCCTTGATTGATTCAAAGTATCTAAGCCTTCCACACAAGTATGGCTGAAGGAGTTCAAGTTGGAAGGATTCCGTATTGCTTAAGGATTTCAAGCTATGGAAAGATTCTTTCTCATTTAAGGATTTCAAGTCATGGAAGAATTCTTTGTCATTCAAGGATTGCATCATTGACCATAATAGCTGGATTCTTTTATCTTGGATTTCCTAATTACTTGTGTTTCCATATTGTTTGCATGTGTGATAGTTTACCATATTGGGACAACATGGTAATATTTGGCCTTTGACCTAGATCACAATTTGTTTGCAAACTAGAAAATTTGATAACCCTCACAAATTTTTTAAATAACTAAGTGCGAAAGGAAATTTATTTTGGATAAATCACATGGTCTCCATTCCTAGTCTGTAGATGATATAAATAATTTTGTGTGGTTGTTTCAAAACCTTCCTCCCTATCGGACAAAATTAATTGTGGCATCATCGGTACAAACTTCGTAAAGGGATAACTCTAAGATAATTGTTGTGTGGGTCACTTCTCCATCTGAAGTGGTTCATAATGGAACAATAGGTCTAAAAGCTAGGTCATGGTATACACTTAATTATAAATAAAAATATCCTCTCTATCTAAGTCACTGTTATTAGTTATAGGACCGAACCAGTATTGGCTATTTAATTTTGCTTGGCATGGTCTAGTGTCTAGATAGTAAAATTAAGAGGTTGTGTCTATCTACATGAATGATGAAGAGTAGACGACCTTTCCACCGAGACATGCTCTTCGCGGTTCATAGGGTTGCCAATATTTTTCTTTTAACATGTGGTTGAGGGAACTAATATTAAAATGAAATTCAAGTTTTTATTGCCCTTCACAATTTTTGTTATGTGATTCTCAGATTCATAAATGGGTTCTTTCAATCCACTTGCGATTATTCTCAATGCAAATAAACTTACTGAATTGAATTATATTGATTGAAAAAGGAATTTGGATATTGTATTAACTGCTGAAAGGCACAAATTTGTCTTGTCTGAGGTGTGTTATCCTAGATCTGATGAGAATGCCACAGAATAGGAAGCAAAAATTTATAAAAATTGGTGAGTATTACCCATGTTGAAGGGATCTTGACTAGAGATCATGTTTTGAAGATGATAGCTCTTCTTAATGAACTAGAGATCCTTGGAGCTGAAATTGATGGAGAAACCCAGATCGATTTCGTTTTTAACTCACCACAGTCTAAGAGTTTTAAGTAGTTTCACCTGAACTATTCTATGAACAAAATGCATTTAATTTTGGCGAAACTTCATAAGGACAAGGATTCTACGTTTAATTTTGGTGAAACTCCATGCAGTTGAGGGTCTTGTGGGTGTGAAGAAACCATCTGTATTAGTGGCAGAAAAGGATTCTACTTCTAAGTCGAAAGGCAAGAAGAAGCAGAACAAGTCTTAGAAGAAGGTTGTGGAGCCAGTTAGAGCGCCTCAAGCTGGAATGAAAAAGCCGAAGGGCAAGTGTTTTCACTGTAAGCAGCAAGAACACTGGAAGAAGGAATGTCTATTCTATCTCAATAAAGTGAATAATCAACATAGATCTTTTCGCTAGTCGTTGAATCATGTTAGTGGTGTTATCTACCAATATCTGGTGTGTAGATACGAAAGCCACTAATCATGTTTGCCATTTGTTGCATGGGTTCCGAGAAATCAGAAGACTTAGTGATGGATAGATTTATCTGCATATGGGTAATGCTTCGAGAGTGGCAGCAGTTGTAGTAGAAAATGTTATTTTAAATTTTAGTAACAATAGGAGTTTAATTTTGAGAGATTGTTTTTATGTTCTCACACTTAGAAGAAACTTGGTTTCAGTTTCTAAGTTGATTAAAGATGGATACTTGGTTTATTTTAGGAACTTTATGGTTATTAAGTTAAATAAATATTTTATCTATTCTGGTTCATTGGTGGATAATCTCTACTTTATTAATCCTATATTTCCTATAGTACAATTGCATGAATTGAATAACACTAATAATATGTCATATAAGAGAAATGAGCCTTCTAAATTGAACAAAACGTATCTTTGGCACTTACGCCTTGGTCATATTAATCTGAATAGGATTTCTAGACTGGTCAGGGATGAACCTTTAGGTTCATTGGAAGTTGTGGAACTTTTAGTCTGTGAATCCTGTTTAGAAGGTAAGATAACCAAGAGGCTTTTTTATCAGCCAAAGGTTATAGAGCCAAAGAGCCTTTGAAATTGATTTATTCTGATTTGAGTGGACCCATGAATGTCCAAGCAATAAGTGGTTATGAGTATTTCATCATTTTGATTGATAATTACTCGATGTTTGGATACATTTATTTGATGTATCGTAAGTTTGAATGCTTTGAGAAATTCAGGGAGTATAGGGCGGAAACGGTGAAGCGTGTGGGTAAATGTTTTAAGACACTGCGATCTCATCATAAATGTCTTAAGACACTGCGATCTCATTGTGGTGGTGAATACCTCTTTGGAGAGTTTAGGGAGTACGTGTTAGTTGAAGGGATTACATCCCAGTTATCAGCATCAGGTATCCACATCAAAATGGTTTAGCAGAAAGAAGGAATATGACTCTTATAGATATGGTGAGATCAATAATGAGTTATTCAGATTCACCAATTTCGTTTTGGGGACATGCGTACATTCTTAACTTGGTACCATCTAAGTCAGTACCATCTACATCCACAGAACTATGGACTAGGCGCAAACCTAGTTTGTAGCATGTTTAGGTTTGCGGTAGTCCAGCACATGTGCTAAATGGAAACGCAGGACATAAGTTTGTCTGTTTGTGGGGTACCTTAGAGGAACAAAATATGGATTATTTAATAGTCCTAAAATCAGAAGGTCATTCACCAATGCCTGGTACTTAGTGAAGGACTATGTAATAGACCACAAACCAGAATCAAGATTGTTCTAGAAAAATTGAGAAGAGGGGGACCGACAAAGACTTATTCAACACCAATAGAACAAGAGGTTACACTGCAAGAAAGAGTTGTTGACACACCGGTACCTCATCGTAGTGGGAGGGTTGTTGTCCCACCCAATCGGTATACATTCTTGGGAGAATCTTATGATATGATCCTTGAAGAACAACATGTTGAACCCTGCAACTACAATGAGGATCTAGAAGATAAAGATGCGGAATTTTGGCAAAAGGCTGTGAAATCTGCATTCCTTAATAAAAATCTTGATGAATGCATCCACATAATGAAATCAGATAGATTCATAGTAAAGGGTCAAAAGCACATGTTGTGCAAGCTTAAGGAGTCTATTCATCGACTCAAGCAAGCATCTAGATCTCGGAACATCCGTTTTGATCAAGCAATCAAGTTTTTTTTTTTTGGTTTTGATCAATGTCCGGATGAGTCATGTGTGTACAAGAAGCGCAACGAAAAGTGGTGGTATTTTCTAGTACTATACGTAGATGATATCTTGCTCATCGGAAACGATGTGGGAGTGTTGTCTTCAGTGAAAGTGTGATTATCTGGCTAGTTTGATATGAAGGACTTGAGAGAAGCTGGTCACATCCTTGAGATTAAGCTTATGTAAGATCACAAGTATAGGATGTTGGGCTTATCATAAACTACTTATATCGATGAGATCCTTGCTCGTTTTAGCACACAGGATTCCAAGAAAGGGTTCCTCCCTTTTTAGACATGGAATCAACCTATCCAAGGATCAATGTCGTAAGACACCTGAGGAGATGAAGAAGATGAAGGCAGTTCCTTATGCCTTGGCAGTAGGAAGCCTCATGTATGCTATGCTGTGTACTAGACCTGATGTTTGCTTTGTCATTGGCATGGTTAGTAGATTTTAGTCTAATCTAGGGCAAGAGTGTTGAACTGTGGTGAAACATATTTTCAAGTGTCTGAAAAGAACTAGAGATTATATGTTGGTTTACCAGTCAGATAGTCTGATACCTTATGCGTACACAGACTAAGACTTTGTGTCAGATAAGGATTCCAGAAGTATACCTCAAGATATGTGTTTACTTAGGAGGTAGAGCCATAAGTTGGAGGAATATTAAGCAATCATGCATTGATTGATTCCACCATGGAGGCCGAGTATGTGGTAGCTTCTTAAGCAGCCAAAGAGGCCGTTTGGCTTAGAAAGTTCTTGATGAATCTAGAAGTGATTCCTTTAGTGCAATTAGCTATTACATCTATTGTGACAATAGTGGTAGAATTGCTAACTCTAAGGAGCCATTAACTCATAAGAAGGAAAACACGTCGAGTGTAAATATCACCTAATTCGAGAGATCATTCAGCAAGGTGATGTAGCTATGTCCAAGATCGCATCGGTAAACAACCTAGCAGATCCTTTTACGAACAGCTTACAGGCTAAGACTTTTGATAGTCATGTAGAGGGAATGGAAGTGAGATGCGTGGCAGCATTACTTTGAGTCTTAGTGAAAGTTTATTAGAAAATTATACTAAAAGTCATGCTTTTGTATAATGGATTAATATTTGACTACTATTTATTAATCAGTTTTATCCATTTTTGATGAGAATCTATTTTTGATGAGAATCTTTTATGGGCAATGTTTGCATAATATTATTGTATGTTGTGTATGTGTGTCTTTTATTTTACAAAGTAGATAATCCGGTGTGTAGAGTTTGGCTTACATACAGAAGATCAGATCATCGATTCTTATGAAATATAAGATATGGTTCACAGTCTTAGATGGAACTGGAAACACCATCGGTAGGACTGTAGTACAATGTTTAATAGGTCTCTATTGACTATAGGGAACGGTCTAATTCCAACTCATTGTGCTAGTACACTTTGTGTGTATTGAACGGGACCACATTGAGGTGATTGTCTTTGTACTAACTTTATAAGACAATTGGAACCTTATGGTTATTATGAATGCTTATGCTCTTAATCCAAAGATAATTATTAGAGGTATATATTTAATGTTATTGACTTTGATTCATTAAAGAGTGAGATCTTTATACGGTCAATAGTCTTGGTGAGTTGGGCGGCAACATTATATATATGACAACTATTAATTATTGATGGAATCCACGTCCTAGTAGGGATTGATGATACCCCATTGAGTAAGTTTATAAGTTTCGATTATGTCAAACCCCTGCAGGTGGATATTTGTATCCAACATATCGAATAAGTTAAGCGGATAGTCTCAAGGTATAAGATGTTGATTAAGTGGGAGATTGTTAGTAATTTATTTTAATTAACGGGTATATGTGATCTTAACGTGGGGAGATTAAGTATTCAATAACATGGAGCTCGAAATATAATTGAGATAAGAACGAGAGTGCAATTACAATTCTGTAGTGGGGTGAATTGTAATTTGTGTGATAAGAAATAGAATCCTGGTGGGATTACGATTTTTTATTTACACAAGGAGCCAAGATTTATTTCTCCTTAGGTCCCTACCATAGCCCTATGAATATGCTGCTTCGTTCTCTAGGTCGATGACACGTTTTTTGAGAGATCAGAAAAGTGGGCTGTAAGAGAGAACGAGCAATCATGTAGGGTTTCCACAAACGGGTACGTGATTCAAGATATAAGGGAATATGGCAGAAGATCGTAAGGTACGGTCGAGCAGTATTCGTGGCATACAGCAAGATGTGCTGCAACAAGTTCAACCAGCATTCGTGACGCAGGAGTTGTGGTAAAACCCTAATTCCGCCTTATAGGGTTTTTGCAATTTTTGTTGTCTAATCTGTACGCGTCGTTACTGGGTCTTGGGAATTCGGTTTTCCAACAAATGGAACAAGGAAGAAGGGAAGAAAGATTGAGTAAAATGGAGAAGTCCCTCTCTCTCTTGTCCCTCACGACAGCACCTCTCCCATGCTCTCTCAAAATTAATTTTTCCCCAATTTAAGGGATTACAAGTAATCAAATCCTTAGAAAGCCTTAGGTGAAATCCTTAGGTTTTAATTGCAATGCTAGGCTTTTGTACAAGAGGGATATGCATGGTACAAGAGGGAAATTTTGGAATTTCCCTCCCATTTCACTAGCTCCCTCATTCGGCGCTCTCTCTCTCACCTGTACCTCTCCTCTCCCTCTTTCTACTCTTGGATTTAGGGTGGGTGATGGTGGAGTTGATAGGCCGGTGGTGGTGCATGTTCATTGGTTTTAAGGGTGTTTGATGGGTGGATGGGATTAGTGATGGGGAAGGTGGTAATCTTTTGGTTAATAGGGTGGTTGATGGAAATGTTGATGGGTACCGGTGGTGGTGGATGTTCATTGAGTTTTTAGGTGTTTGAATGGTGGAGAGTATATATGTATCAAAGAGTACAAGATTTTCTGCAAACAAAATTTAACTCTCTCCTCTCTCTCTCGGCCACAACACACACATGCACCTAGGTTTTTCTTGCTCATCAATTCATGGGATTTTAAGGGTACAAAAGATCATGACAAATCCTAGTAAAAATCTTAGGTAAGATCCTAGGTCCTTAAGTTCTTGATGTATGTTTGTACAAGGTAAATCTTGGGGTGCAAGATTACAACACAAACCTCTCCCTTCTCTCTCACTCATTCGGCTATACACCCACCCACCCACTCACACCCTCACTCTTTTTACTTAATTCCCTGTATAGTATTGGTTTTAGGTTTATCAATTAACAAAAATAATTATATCTATAAAAATAATTCAATAAAAGGTTTAATTTTATTCGGAAAAAATTGGCCCGAAACTCGGGTCGTTACAAGTACGAACTTGATCCACACCTATCGGCAAAAAGAGAGATAGTTTGTCAAACACTGACCATCCATTTCTCGTTCAGGTAGATACAATGATACAATGATTAGTCTAATCTTTTGCACATATAATGAACGTTTGGTGACCTGTAAAATAAACGAATTAGTTCATCAAGTGAAAATGCATTGAAACTAATTTTGTGTCACATGCAAAGTTGTCAAATCCGTTCTGTACCGGTGCTTAAACGGAACGCGCAGAGTCAAGATCCGTTCCGGTTGAAATACCGGCTTATTCCGGCCAATACCGAATGTATCGGACAATACCAGTTTGTTCCGGACATTTTCCGGTGTTCCGACCGGTACAAAATTACCTTTTTTTTTTTTTGTTTATGTTTATACTTAAAATTTTAAAAAATGGTAGATATATATTCAATATATATATATATATAATATTAATTGCGGTAAATCCGGAACGGTACCGGAATACAGCCCGGTACCGGCACGTACCATTCCAGTAGTGAAAACGGTACGCTGGCCGGTACGGTATTGACAACTTTGGTCATATGAGAATCAGAGAAATGGATTTCATAATCAAATAATGTAGTGAGTTAATCGAGGGCCCGTTGGTTAGGTGTGAACAACCAATTAAAGAGTGTTGTGAATTGATGTCTAGAATCCTAAATTGATACTAATTCGAAATCAAGCAGAGCATCAGAAAACTAGTGTGATGTCAATATCACGACCTAAACTTAGCTCCTTCCCTCACTGTTTGATCACATGGCGCCGCTCCGCCTCATTGAATCATTTGTATAGGGGCTTACCTTTATTTTCACCTGCCCCTTTCTCGCTCAGTTTTTTCCTCTCTCGTGCTTCACATGCGGAAAATAGTGGGTGTAATGGTTCAGGTTTGATTCTTGAAATTTGACCGCAAAAAGGTACTAACTTTTTAGAAATTTCATAGTTTCGATGCAAATGTCCTACATATGACTTGATCGGAGAAGGAATTAGTCATGATCGACTGCAATATCCCGAGAAAAAAACAATTTGATCACATGGCGCTGCTCTCACCTCATTAAATCTTTTATCCATGGTCTTACCTTTTATTTTCACATGCTCCTTTTCTCGCTAGTTTTTTCCTCCCTCGTGTCTCACAAGCGCAAACAGTAATTCTTCGTCCAGCCCTGTGGTAAGTCGAGGGATTGGTGGGTGTCTTCTCTACACAATTATCCGAGTTCGATTTTAGGGGCTCGAGAATGCTACTAAGCAGCTCCCTACAGAGCAACTCATCCGGTAATTCATCTCAATATGGAAGGTTCGGATCGAATATGAGAACGTATAAATCGCATACAAATTTAAACCGTCTATTGCTCGGTTAAGATCCAAGCTATCGATTGTCGAGATGATGCACCGCTTTACAAAAAGATGCTCAGTAGCATCTTCCATTCCGATTTTTAGGACCAGACAGTAAAGTACTCTTTTCGTCTATTTTCAAGTATTCAGCTTCGTAATTCTAACTTATCAATGAAACATATTATTACATATCTCACAACTATTATCACCACTTTCCAAAATTATCCTTCACTTCCACTTATTAACTCTTTACCCAGTGACTTTTTAAAATGTATAGTATTTATAGGAAAATGATATTGTCACACCATTTTGTGATAATGCCACACCCTGTAAGTGTATTTTTGCATCAAAAATACAGGGTGTGACATTATAAAAAAAAAAAAAAAGGGTGACCCTATTTATAAAGGGATAACTTAAGATCAAAGGAGAAATTAGTTGAAATATCTGTATGCTGGTTTGCACACTCCATCCTGATTCCTTACAACAATGAAAACAGTGGGAGTAATTTTCTTGTCCAAAGCGGTAGCACATGTCCTGTCCCCATCAATATAAATATACCCTCTGGCCACTTCATTATTCAATTCAATGTCGTCTTTCCGTAGATACACAGACGACGAAGATACTTCTGTTCTTGAATATCTCTGCTCCCCTCTGTCTTTCTATTTCCACTTTCCAGGCTTTTAGGTGTCTCTCATAATTTCTCAAAGAAAGTGAAAGGCTCACAGTGAGATTTACAGAGAGAGAGAGAGAGAGAGAGAGAGAGAGAGAGAGAAGGGAGAAATGGCAGAGGAGGAAGGTGTGAGTAGCGAGGCAGTAAGTGGACCTATTCGTCGCGTTCTCTTCATCTCAGCTGGTGCTAGTCACTCTGTTGCTCTCCTTTGTAAGCTTCATTTCCATTTTCTCTGTGCCAACATTACCCTTTCTATTCGTACGGGTTAATTTAGCCGCATTCAAGCATACAAACGTACATGCTGTTTTATCTTCTGCACTTGTTCTTTTTTGTTAGATGCTCTTGTTCTTTTTGTTAGATTTTTCATGGAGTTTTTCAACTTAAAACCAATTTTCAATTGGTAGAGTTGAGTGTAGATTATATTAACTAAACTTGGGTAGCTTAGCTGAGCGCCGTGAGATGAAGTCTAACAATTTTTGGCTGCAAGTTTTGATTTTGAGTCTTGTTCTTATACTTTGATTAACTATTTTGATTTCTAAAACTGCAATTGGTGACCATTAAAATACATGGTTTGGTTGTTTCTTTATGATCTGAAATTAGTAATCCTGAAAAAGTTCCTTCCATCGGGGTGTAGTTCGACCTTGTGAATTAGCAGTCCTGATGACTATGCAAGTTGCAGCGCTATTTTTTCTTTCTTTTTTGGGGAAGTAACCAAAATCGGGTTGTTAGATGATGAAAGGTATAAACTCCTAAAGGTGTTATATTTGTTCTGTGATATGGTAGCTTCTCTCTCGCAATAGTGCAATGTGACATGATGTTAGGTTTATTAGGTATTTGCTTTATTCTCTTATAGAAGTTATAATGCTGTCTAACTTGCGCCGAAGAAGAAGATGCAATGGTATTCCTTACTATGTGACGGGGCAGTGAAGAACTTAGCCCGTTTCTGCAGTATTTTGTTTTGCTATGTTTTATCGATATTGGGTTGACTGCCGGTGGGCTAGACGTCCATTGGCAACATGCCAGACGCCGGTCAACAATGGTCTACCCTACTATGGGAGGCTGATTGGGTGTACAAAAGAAAATTTTGGGTGTGAGCATGAGGGTTGTTTCTGGTGTTATGGTAGGTGTCTAGGGGAAAGATGAGGCAAAATATTTTGGTAGGTAGGAGAAAACATAGGGTGTGTATTCTGATGTCGAAGCAGCCATTCTATGGACTTAGATATAATCATAGCCTCTAGACTTGTATGAAAGATGGAATTTTTAACGCAAATAGATCCATATTTCTCATTTGTTCTCATATTTTCCAGAATGATTGGAATTTAAATATTAAGATAGAGATTTTTTTTTGGGACAATGGGGGACTTTTAACTTGTGAACTAAGTTGCTAGACATGCTCAATGAGTCTTTGATCAACTCAAGACATGAGACACGTCTTATACCCTTATCCAAGCACCGGTATTCTGCATGGCTGATGTCGAAGGGCCTATGGATGATTCATAGCTCATTGTTTTTTGAGAGTCTTACTCAGCATTTTGAAGTCTTTTATGATTTGTAAAGGTAAAATGGGCTGCCTATGAAGTCAAATTGTTTTGGAGACTTCATCATTTTCGATGTTTCGTGGGCTATTTTTTCTCCTATGATCTAAATGATCAATTCTAGGGTTCATGTGGAGTAATGTATTTCATAGTCCGCAGTATGGAAACTGTAAAATTTGTTAGATAGAAGCCTCTGCATGCCCTAGAAATAGCTATGAAATCGTTGAAACTTCATAAAATGTAGAATCCATCGGTTAAGTCCTCTACATCCCCTATTTGTAGCTCTAATCTTCTAAAACCTAAAGGGTTAGAAAATCCACAAAGATCGTCAAAAACGAGTTTGGGAATTCTGAAAAATTACCTGCTTCTTCTTACCATGACCTCTTTGTATATATTTATAGGCAATAACAACCAATGTGAACCTTCCTTCAGTGGAACATGGGAAATTGCACTCCTCCCTGTTAGTTTTTTTAAAGCATGTCTACCAACCTCGCATCTTTGACCTGGCATAGAACAGTTTTCAGTTCCTTTATGGAGTAGTCCACATAGTCCCATAAATTGCACAGTAATTTCTCAAAATACTGGCAGCACACTGTTTAACTCCCCATGAAGAATGTTCCAGGGGGAAAACACTTTTTCCATTTTATTCTTGCACAATATGTAGCCGGACAATTTAAACATAGAGCTCCATTTCTAAAAGCAATGGAAAGGTCTATTGAAAAAGCGTTAAGTGACAAAGAAAAAGATCAAAATGGATGAAATGGTTTAATGGACAACTCATAGAAAGAAAGAGAAAAAAGTCACAAATAAAAGACTAAAAGAAAAATTGGACACCTCATCATCTGCATGCAGTAATCTGTCCACTGTGCTTTACTTGTGGCACTGCAAATGGATGAGGATACTCCTTGAAACTGTTTAGACTTAAACAGCTTTGCATCTATTGACTCACTTGCCCTTCGCCATAATGTTCTTATATTGCATCCTTCCCTGAAATAACTTGTGATTCTAGAATTCTCCTTCTTTCATTGAGCAGTTCAATTGCTGTGATTTGAGTTAAACCTGTTTTAAGAACCCAACTTAAATTCTGGACATCAAAATTTCACTTATTTTTTGGGAGAAAATATTAGGTTGTGGTATTGGTGGACTGGTCTTTACTTGGTAGAACCCTCGCTTAAAACTTCTATCAAAAGCATAATTTCTCATCCAAGCTTTGGTATCGTGATGCATTTCTTTTATAGAAGGGTAAGCTGCAATGGGGATTCCGTTTTGCCTTCTAACTTGCAAGGACCATAGTAGTTTATCGTGTACCTGGTTTGTTTATCTTAAAGCATGTCACCTACGTTTATCATTGTGTTATTGTGCCTCCATCCATGGCTGAGTTCCATCTAGGTGTTTGAGAGATTGATAAAAGTTTTCAGGCCCACCTTAAATGCTTTAGCTTTTGAGACAACTGGTAATTTATATGGTATCATACCTTGTTTTTAGGTCTTGGATTCAAGTCTCTTTGTTTGCTAGTTCCTGATTCGCATTTTATTTCTCTCCATTTGCAATTTGTTTCTTTGCGTATTTTTTTGCATCTCCATGTGCAAGATGCGGTTGCACATTGGGGAGGGTACTAGATAGCTTGTTATATATTCCAAACTGCGCATGCTCTTGGGACAATTGGGGATGTGACAGTTTGAAACTTGCTGTAACTTAAATTTAGTTCATACTATTTTGCAAATAGAGACAAAATGACGGTTGAAATTTTCAGCTGGTAACGTTGTCTGCTCTTGGGGGCGGGGGGAGGATGGGCAGCTGGGCCATGGTGATGCTGAAGATCGGCTTTTGCCTACCCAACTCAGTGCATTGGATGACCATGAAATAACCTCTGTTACTTGTGGAGCTGATCATACAACCGCATTTTCTGAATCGAGGATGCAAGTGTACAGTTGGGGATGGTACGTCGTTTTTTGTATATCATAATGCAGAAAGAAAAGTTTTTTGATGAACTAGCAGAAGATGGTGGTTTTTGGTTATCTTGGTCTTATTGAAAGGGGTTGGTTAGCTAAAATCTTTTACTGGTTATAGACAAATCTGCATCAAGTTAGCTTAGATTTGGGAAGAGTGTGCGCTCAAATAAGATGATGGAATTTAGAAAAGAGAATGTTTCATTTAAAAGATGTTGTGGTAGAGAAAAGAAATGGCGAGCTAGTCAGCTAGAAGTGATATTGCCATTCTGGGTAGCTGTGGGGAAAAAATAATTTGTACTTCAATAAGAGGCCATGATATACTACATGCTATTTTTTTGGGGTAACTTGGCTTGAAATAGAAAAAAAAGGCTAACCAAATATACAGCCTACAAGGGGCATACCCTAGGAGGAAGTAAAGAAAAGAAAATAACGGAAAATTATCCAATCTTATGCCAAAAGGCTACATGGTGCTAATAGAGTAATATCGGATGTTTCCTATCTATCTAAGGAGAGGGAGGGAAAACAACAGGGCAAAATAGTCCTTGAGTAGGCACATGGGTAGAACTGACGCCACATGCTTCAAAATAACCATGTCTTGGAATCTCACATGGAGTTCACACGGCAAAGTGCCAAGTGCTAAGAGTATTTGACCATTATTGCTTGGTAGTTGTACCAAGAATTCAATCCTTGAACCAAATATCTAATTCATCATTGGCATGGTAACTGTATCATCCTTTGATCCAAGACTTAGCAACTTCCATTCTTTTGGGGACTGCGCCTTAGCTAATAGCCAACTGAACTTACTATGCTCAATCTAGGCTGCACCCAAATGCTAGACAACAAGGCTAATAACAAATGCAAAATTCTAGGGGGCAACCCCCCAAAGATAGGTGTTTGGCCCATAGTGCCCCCATGGATTTGGTTATACAATGCCACTCCGTGGAACGACTCTAAAAATAGACTTGCAGGTGCGATGTCGAATGCCATATCAACTTAATTATAACCCTACCTAACACCAATTAGTTTTAGGAGAGATGGTGGAAAAGAAGTCCAACAAGTGGTATCAGAGCCAGAAAGTCATGGATTCGAGTCGTGGGAGCGTCATCGTGAGGGAGGGATTGGTGGGCCCGGAGTGCCCCCCTGGATTTGGTTACATAATGCCACTTCTGCGACCGCTCTAAAAACAGACTTGCGGATGCGATGTCGAATGCCATAAAAGACTTAATTGAAACCCTTCCTAACACTAATTGGTTTTTAGAAAGATGGTGGAAAAACGGTCTGCCAATAGGTAAATTAAACAACTGAAAATAGGCATTCCAAGACATCCCCCACAGATAGACAATCATCCAACAAACAGTTTACGTACTTGTTGATTGGAAGGGGAGAGAATAAGTGTATTGGGTGTTAATTAACTTAACACAAGAGAGCTTTTATTTATAATATGGGGAGACTTATTACATAACTCAACCAACCAATGTGGGACAAAGTCCAAATTCTATTCTAACACTCCCCCTCAAGCTGGAGAATAAATGTCACAAAATGCCAGTTTGTTACATAACAACTCTAAGCGTTGTTTGAACAATGGTTTGGTAAAGATATCTGGCAACTGAGCTCCTGTAGACATGAAAGGAGTAGCCAACGCACCACCGTCTATCTTTTCTTGAACAATGTGACAATCTACTTCAATATGTTTGGTCTTATCATGAAACACTGTATATGAAGCAATATGTATTGCTGCTTGATTATCACAATATATAGGAATAGGTAACTATATGCCAAATCCTAACTTCTCGAGCAAAGCTCGCAACCATAACAACTCTATTAAAAAGGATTTTGTTTTGAGGTTTCCTTGTAAAATAATTATCCATTCCTTCTGGAACTTAGATTTGGTTAAGAACTCATGATTCAGCGTAACAGTTTTATCTTGGGACTTTTTGTTTCTTGTCGTATGATAGAAGAACTTAATTTTTTACCCAAACCCTTACCCAACCAACTGCAATAGGTATCAAACTCCTTTCATAGGATTTCAACCTGCAACCTCACAGCTTTTAAGTGCTCCATACAATGACTAGACCAACTGCCTAGGTTTGGGACTTTGGGATGTATTGTTTGAGCGGAGATCTTGTTGGTGCATTTTCACTTTGGTATCAATCGTTTTATCCAATTGAGAGAGCGGTTTTACGTTGGTTCCCATTTTTTCTGTATTTTTCGTTAACAAGTGTCAAAGTTACCTACCGAAAAGAGGAAGGTGAACTGTGCTAATCAAAAAGAAAAGAAATTAACCAGAAAATTACACTCAATTGAATCCATGGATCCAAAACACAATTAGACGAGATGCCATGCTTCACATGAAATTTTCAAGTTCCCATTTGGCTTCTGGTACCAGTCCTTAGTTAGAGGTTGGATTTTTTGCCTATTCAGAAGTATGCTATCCTTACACTTTCATATTCCAATGACATTATATCTGTGGTTTGGGGTAGGCTTCAAATCTTGTCTACAGCTTGAGGTCCAGTAATTTTACAACTAGTATAAGGAAAGTCACCCTTATTTTCAAGCTTCATAAGTTGAACATAATTTAGTGCAATATGGATAAAGCTATACTTCCTTCACTCTAGAAAAGTAAAGAGGTTGTGGAACTCTGTAATCTTTGATACCTTATACTCTTCCAATAGTGGCGTGCAGGTAGCATACAAAAATTATAAGCAAAATTCACCAGTTTGTTGGGTTTCGTAGCATTTGCTGCATTTCTACTATTCTCCTTCAAGGTGTTAACTGGTTGATTTTATGATTTTCTCTGCATTACCATCTGCAGCTTGTCATTTTGCTTATTATCTTTATCATTGTAAGCTATTTGTCTGGGACCTGTACTTCATGCAGATTACAATAGAACAATAGCGTAAGTTCTTCCGTCATTGATGTGTCCCTAGTTGTTACAAACTTGAGTATGAACATTTTGAGCTTTTTATTTCTCTTCTGTAGAGATTCACGTGTGTGCTACTCAAAATTCTTCTTGATAACTTGTATTCACGTTTTCTTATCGATCACGTTGCATGTTATTTTTGGACTGACATGAACTTTTTACAATTCAGCTTTTTGACCGCATTTAATTGGTTGTTGTTAATCATGCGCCTTCAAAAAGTGAACAGACTTTTCTCGTAGTAGTTTCTTGAATCCAAAAGCCAGTAAGTGGCTCTTCTAATGCTAAAATGTTTAGCACTGTCAAGTTTCTGAATTCTCTTTCGAAAGCAGGTTAGATTTGTCATTTGATGTCGTCATGGATGCACCATGAATATATTGGAAATGTCAACATGGCTAGGAATTGTGTTCCTCTGTAGGAATTGTGTTCCTTTGTAACATCTATTTTAATGGCTCCTGTTGTGAGATTATCTCAAAAGTCTTATAACCGTCCTATTTGATATAATGCAGTTTTTCTTGACAGGGGTGATTTTGGGAGGCTGGGTCATGGAAACTCTAGTGACTTGTTTACTCCTCAGCCAATCAAAGCATTACTGGGTTTACGGATAAGGCAAATTGCCTGTGGAGACAGCCACTGTTTGGCAGTGACCATGGAAGGCGAGGTGCAGAGGTTGGTAGCAAGTGCTACTCTGTTTCCCAATTTGTGGTTATATTTGTTTGTTTGTTTCCTCTTAGGATTACTATTGCTGTGGCAGTGGACCAAAACAAATTTAGTTAACTACGAATCTTTTTCCACTTATTCTTGTTTTGGAGTAATACAAAACTGATAACATGCTTCTATGATCTCATGATAGGGAATAGGAGGAATCACCCTGTAGGATATCCATATTTGATCCTGGAGAATAATCTGTTAGTGTAGTTATTTTGTTTAGAGAGATCATCGAGTAGATTTGTGGTATTGTTTTAGTTAGGATTTATGTATGAGGGAATATTGTTTTGAGGACTCTAATCTTTATCCGGTTGTTGTCATTCAGAGAGCCTATTTGAAATGGGATTCTACTTATGATGGTGGGAATTAATTATATGAAAAGAAATATTTTATGTTTGCGGTTGCCATTGCTTCTCCCGAGATGTGCATTCCTAGGGTTCCTTGGGTGCTGATTACCAAGGTTTATTTTCATTTATCCTTTGTTCTTGATTGTCCTGCATCAACTCGCCGTTTTATGGTAGTCCCAGCATCTATTAATCAAAGTGATTGCTCTCTATATTAAACTTCATAGGTCTAGCATTTGAGCTCTCTTTCAGTGAAGAAATCAGCATATTAGCATTAGCATTTTGATTTGTAGATGTGTAGTAGATATGCCAAGCCTGGCCGGAAAAAGAAAAAAATTCTCTAATTGTGGTTCTCTCTTCACCACCTCATATACGTTGCTAAAATTGCTTTCCGGATACTCTAGCAAGATCATTCAAGTTTTTACACCTTCTGCCCTCTAATCTCTGCTAGTAGTTTTGCTTTCTTTGACTGACTACTTACCTGCAGGATTGAAATAGCACGTGTTTGCCTGCCTTCTAAGTTTTCACGATCTTCAACTTGGGGCTCTTTAATTCCCTTTATCTCCTCCACTGTGTAGTTGGCGGATTTCTTCACAAAGTCTCTGTTTTGTGCTTCCACTTCATTCTTCGCAAACTCTCGCCAGTTCATACGGTCACATCTTCAGTTTGAAAGAGAAAAGGAAAGCGGGTCTGCTTTACTCTGTACATTAGGGGCAGTGTTGCCATTTAGTTTCCTCTATTAGTGTTTGGTCTCTTGTATTGTATTTGTCAATTAGTAAGTAATAATAGAAACTAGAGGCTGGGGCACACGCAACTCAGATTTTGCGTATTTAGCAAGTCATATTATGCACAATAGCTTCCCCCTTTTTCTTCACACGCATTGCGTGTGCCCCGGCCTCTAGTCTATATTATACTCAACTGGTTCAATTTATATAGGATAAGATGCCGGGGCATGCACAATGTGTGTGAAGAAAAATGGGGAAAAGAACTCTAAATAGAAAAAGGATAATCTAAAATTAGGGAAATTAAACGAAAATTAGGTAACTCTAAGCGAAAACTAAAACCGGCCCTTGGATCGTCGTGGATGCCTGGAAGTTTGCCATAAAGTACACACACATAAAAGTAGACACGCACTCCATTCCAAAAAAAGAAGAAGATACTCATTTGATTATTGCTATTGAAATGGAGGGAGAGAGAGAGTGTGTACCTTGGAACATAGCTTTTACATGGATTTGAAGCAGATGTCAGAAGGTTTTGCAATTGAGCAGCTGAAAGAGTTTTGAATAGGAGGCCTGATTTTTTTTACCTTGAAATAGAGCGAAGAAGTGTTCCAGATTCGATAACTGCTAGCAGTTTTGTTCATGGGCGTGTTGTCACTTTGGTATTTTACCCTTTTGTCTGTACGGTTATTGGGTGCAAAGGTGAAGTACAATGTAATTTCTTTTTTGTTTGTGTTGCATTTTTGGATGACCAAAATGTGAGCCAGCCTCAAAAATTAGTACACACCAAAAGGTGCTCCCCCTTTATATATTAGAATAGATTGTCTTCCTCTTTGTGGATGGATATCACAGACCAATTTCAAAGCTTCTAAAACTAGGATATCGAACGACAAAATAAGATGTAAATATTCAAGATTAAACTTCTCACAATGGACCAATATTCACAACTCTTTAAGAAAGACGATAAAGCTTGACAATTTCATTAGAATAGAACTGGGCAGCACGGGATGGAACACATAATGCAATGAGGGAGTTTTGGAGAAACAGACGACCACCATAAGAGTCTAAGATTTCATACAGAGATTCGAATGGCAACATGTTCCAAATTTGAGATTTCTGGAGATGTATTTCTTCGTGAAGTTTTTTTACGCTTCCTTTGTAAACATGTTGTGTTCACATACTCTATACACATTTTGCTTTGCTTTGCTTTCTTATGTATGGTTGAAGTTGGGGGCGGAATCAAAATGGCCAACTTGGTCTTGGCACCACTGAGGACTCTCTTGTGCCGCAGAGAATTAATGCATTTCAGGTATTGTTTATTTTCATACTGAGATTGTTGTATGCTTGCCCATGACAGCCCTAGGTACTGAATGTTTTGGTTTTTAAGCCTGATTTCACGTCATAACTTGAAATTTCCAGACAGTGAAGTTGAAAATTCTACCTTTTGATAATAAATAAACCTTGTTTGAATTCTTGAAACATAACAAAAGAAATTGCCCTGTAAAGGACTAGTTAGCTGTCCAACAACATAAGAGCGATGTGAAAGAGGAGGGTGTGTGGGTAGGTGGGGAAGAAGGCTGGAAATTGAAGGCAAACATCCATATAGAAAGAAGAATTATCAACAGAATAAAATTCAAAATCCCTTGCAAGGTTGGTCTCACAAGGAACTGCCACCATAGGCACGCTCCACTTTTCAAGGGCTTCCCTTTCCAAGTACTTTGTTACCAGGAAATCAGAAAACGGCTACAGGAATCTTTAGATGTTTAGACATACCGATTTTCCATTCCTTGTCGCGCTCATATTTATAGCAGCAGACAGTTAGGGTCATTTGTGCTAATTTACTCAGTATCCTTTCTTATGTTGTTTAATGTAATATCTAAAATACCGTATTAACTTGACCTTAATTTAAGTTGCATGGAGTACAATGGTTTTGGATGCGGATAATGTTTAATTCACTTCATTTCACTTTGCTTTGTTTATTCTTTTTGTAGGGGATCTCTGTCAAAATGGTTGCTGCAGGTGCTGAACACACGGCTGCTGTTACAGATGACGGTGAGCTTTATGGTTGGGGCTGGGGCAGATATGGAAACTTGGGTTTAGGTGACAAAAACGATCGCTTAGTTCCTCAGAAAGTTTCTAGTGTTGAGGTATTTGTCACCTCTTTGAGATTTCTGTTCTTGTACTCATGATATACTTGCAATCTATGTAGCACCAACACCTTTAGAGGTCGAGGTATCGTCGTGTCCGACATGGGGACACGGCTAGATACGTGCCTGACACGGCACACCACACGGTGTGTCCAATTATTTAAGTTAATTTTTTTAGGGGGACACAGCGGGGCACTTTTGGGACATGGTAGGGTCACGGTGGGGGTGTAAGTGTATTTTTTTAAAAAAAATTGAGGGTAACTATGTTGTTACTGAAAAGTTTTGGGTTTAAGTGCAAATTAACCTATAAAAACAAGTCGTAAAGAGAAGAAACACCAACATCAGATTCCTCTCTTCCATTTCGTTTTGTTTATATTTTGCAATTTAAACTTGAAAATATATATTGAACGGTTCGGATAATCAAATTTGATCGGGAAGGGGAAGTCCTTAACAAGTTAAGGGCGTCCTTAGTAGAAGCTTGGTGTGTGTGTATATATATATGGCACAGTTCTAGGGGCATCTAAAAAAACATCCCAAATTTCAATCTCATAGTTCCCGTTTAAATTTTTATGATCCGAACCGTCCAATGTGTGCAAAATGTGATTTTTAAGGGTGCCTTGCGAGAAATTAGCAAAAAATATGACAAGGAAGTGCTTGCAGTTTTTAATTGAACTGCTCATCATTTAATTGAACCTTTCATCAAATCTAAGCTAAAAACTGCTCAGATCAAGCCCTTCCCGGTCATTTTTTTGCAGATTTCTCGCTGATACTCTTAAAATCATGTTCTGATCACATTGAGCGGCTCGGATCATCAAAATTTGATTGAAAACTTTGGGGGGGTTTTTTAGATGTTCTTTTAGGTGTCCCCGGAACTGCCCCAATATACACATAGTGCACGTGGCATGTCCCCTGCCATGTCCGTATCCCTATTTTTTTAGAATTCTTGTGTCCCGTGTCTGTATCCGTGTCTGTGCTACATAGCTTGTGATGAAATCCAGATGCTTTCAGCAGGAAAGGGCTTTTTCAATCGCATTGTACTAATCTAGAGTACATTAGTCTTCACTTGAAAGGAACCAAATCTTTAGATGCTTTTGTCTTTGTGAGTTTGTGCTCTTGTTTGTCGGAAGAATTTACAGTTACCATGATGAGCATTTGTAGGAGCCTGCTTTTTAGAATTGATTGAGATGTGGAAGATAAAGTAAAAACTCACTGATTGAATCAGACTGGTATGAGAATGCCCGTGCCAGCTATTAAGAGCTCAAAGTTAGGCTTCATTTGCCTACTATGTATTTTTAAAACTATGTTGTTTTTAAATATTTTTTTTGAAATTTTCTAATATTTTTCATTGTTCACCACTTGGAAACTCTTGATAACCGGTTCAAACTGTGCATAATGGAATGAGCTTGGGAAGTTTGGCTGGTAGCTCTAGTTGGCTGCATGACTGGACAAAAACTTGAATCACTTGACGAATCTGGGCAGTAAAGTTTTGAGGGATTCTTTGAGTTTGGGCTCCAGTGCTACCTTGGATTGTTAAAATAAGTTAATGGTACCGCAAGTTTGGTGAAATATGGAAGTTCTTTATAAAGTCAAAAATTGTTGAGTCCACCGAATGTTGAGTAACTAATGTTTTCCTTTCATTTTCATTCTAGAATTTTTTTGCATGTGCTTTTTCTCTTTTCCTGGATAGAAACTTCTAATTTGTGTTTGCATTGCAAGTTGTATTCGTATGAGTACTTGCTCGTACCCATTTTCACCACTTGTTAACTTTTAAGGAAGGGAACCTTCTGCCTCATATTCTTTTAGGAACTGCCTTTTTCTTTTGATACGTACTGCACTTTTAAGAACAGGCTTGCCATTCCATAACAGGCCATTTTAGTTTAAGTGCTTATGACTAGTTGTCGTTAGTTTAAATCCCTATGTGTCAAGTTCCTCTTCCCCTTAAACTTGTTTTTATAAATATAGTAGACGTGCTACTTACACTCAAGTCACTGTTTTTAAAGTTCCAGGCAGAGAAAATGGTTATGGTGGCATGTGGATGGAGGCATACAATATCTGTCTCCTCTTCTGGTGGTTTATACACTTATGGGTGGAGTAAGTATGGTCAACTAGGACATGGGGATTTCGAAGACCACCTTGTGCCTCATAGGTTGGAGGCATTGGGTGAACATTTTATTTCCCAGGTAACCTTTTAGGCTATGATTGGATGGATTATGCTTTCTTAATTTTGTATCAGCTCCTTTATATACTAACTTTTGGCAAAGAAAATCAAGAATTAGTCGTATTAGCAAGACAACTGTTACCAAAGTGGCAAAAATCATATTAAGTAAATTATGATTTTAAGTTGGACAAAATCATATTAAGTTTTAGTAGTTCAATATAATTTTGTTTAATTTTTGGTTATTACTCCGAATTAATGAGTTTGTATTGTTAAGCGTGGCTGCGTCAAATGGGCAATTTAGGTGAAGATGATGACTCAAGCTATACAATATAATGGATTTAGCAAGGGCGGAGCTATGTTGGGGCCCGGGGGGCCTCGGCTCCCCGAGCGTCCGAGTTTTGAAATTTTATTTTGTACATACTTGATTTTCAATATTATTGACAATTATTTTTGTATAGCTACTTATAATCTTAATAATTTTGGTTTGATTTGATAAAAAATCGGTTATTTTACATTTTCATTTCTCAGTTTTTTCATAAATAAAAAATAAGCAAGTGTCAGTTGAACGAGTCTAAAGAAAAAAACAAAATGATTGATATACTTTAATTGCATTAGGTTTGAATCATTTCAATATACATATGTAATGTACTGGAAAGCAAATTTCTTATGATATAATGAGCATACGTTCTGATAAAAAATATGTCTATAAAGCACCACCCCCCCGATCAAAATCTTGGCTCTGCCACTAGGATTTAGTGTCAAACAATATTGCAGACTTTAAATTGAGAGGCTGACCATCCATATAGTTGGGTTAGTTTCCCTATGAGTTGGTTTAATTTGAGATAGTCCTTGGGGGCTTGTTTTATTGGGTTCATGACCATAGATCATTTAGTTCTTAGCTGCTCTAAGCCTCTAACCTGCTACTGGATGTGACGAATCTGCTCTAGAACCTCAGTCCTGCGATGCAAGGCATGAATCATGTTAGAACCTTGCTCCCATCAAGAGAGAACTTGCTCTCAAATGGGATAGAGCCTCTCAAAGATACAAATCCGAAATCATCAAAAGATAATATACGAAGTAAAGGAGATTGTGTGGTATCCATCAGATTACAAACAAAACTATTTCAAATCTATTATATTGACATTACCATTCCTTACATGTACATGACTAGTCATTTTGAAGTTAGTAACAGGCGTGAATATTTATTATATATTTGCACCAAGCAAAATCCCTCCCGCATGTTTAGTTGTATATAGCATATAAAAGCTCCTACAGGCGCGCCCAACCTTAGACACTTCTAGACTCTTCCACACCAGCTTCTTGCCATAATGGTTTTACTTTGGGTTATAGACTAGTATATAAATCTTAAAATATTAACTCTAGAAATGCATTAATAAATACATGAAAACTGACCTGCCTATTCTTGGTTAATAATATACATATGAGCGTGTTGATCTGGGAATATGGTACTATTCACTGTCTCTTAACTGTTATCATCTTTAATGTTTTCAGATATCAGGTGGTTGGAGGCATACCATGGCACTAACATCTAATGGAAAACTTTACGGTTGGGGTTGGAATAAGGTTGTTGACTTTAATCTGATTTATTTCTCCAAATTGGTTTCTATTCCATCATATTATCATCAAAATGTGTGCTAGCTTGATAATAAACGAACTAATGGTGTCTCTTGTCATGAAATTAAAACTTTTTGCTTGCACAGTTTGGACAGGTTGGTGTTGGTGACAATGTGGACCATTGCTCTCCTCTACAAGTTAGATTTCCACATGAGCAGGCAATTATTATTCACATATCTCTGGTGGATTTACATGTTCATGAGTTCAATGACAACAATATTTTTGCAAGTCTGTCCGTCCCAATCATCACTTACTTTCACTAGTTTGGAATTCCACTTGCAGAAAGTAGTTCATATCTCATGTGGATGGAGACACACACTTGCTTTTACCGAAAGACACAATGTGTTTTCTTGGGGAAGAGGTACAAATGGACAGCTTGGGCATGGGGAATCTATTGACCGGTAATATCTTTTGTACTGGGCCAGTATATCTTCAATGATTTTTGCATTGGGCGCCTCTGAAATTATAATATATATAAGGCTATAAAATAGTTTTTGTTGCTTTTATTTTTGGTTTGTTTCAGATAATTAAACCAGTTTATTAGAAACAAGAAAGGAGGAGATCCTCGAGAGATACAAAACACCAGATAATTAAACCAGTTTATTAGAAACAAGAAAGGAGGAGATCCTCGAGAGATACAAAACACCAAGGCATGAGCCTAAACAAGAGAAATGCCAAATGTGGCAAACCTAAAGCCTACATAGAGAGATGCCAATACTGCCAAGAGGAAAGCAACAAACTTTTAAACTGAAAGAGGAATGTGTCAATTCTAGCAGAGCAAAGACGATAAGTATGTGAACTTGACATTACTGCTTTGGGAAACCTTAATCCTTATTTCAAATTTGATCTGACTATAACAGCAGAGGGAGCTAAAGAATACCCATAAAAATCCTACTGTTCCTTTCATGTCATAAGAAATGAACTACAGCAGCAAAGGCAAGTCTTTGTAGGAGGTTAGGAAACCCTTTCCCTTTGAAATTAGAGCAGAGCGAGTCTATTTCCTGGGACCAAAGGATAGGACCCCTTGATGATCAAAAAAAGAAAGGATAGGACCCCTTAGAATCCAGAATAGAGTAGCAATAGCAGCCCACACTTGTTTTGAAAAGGAACCCCAGTCAATTTTCTGGAACCAAAGGACAAGACTCCTTAGAATCCAGCATAGAGTATAGCAGCTCACACTTGTTTTGAAAGGGAACACTCAAACATTTATTTTAGGTTAATGGTTTATCAGAACAATTTTGCAGCTGTTGCTGGTAACAATGGGTAATATGAGTGAAGAGAAAACTTGAATTACCCATGAATTTCAGTTCCCAAGTTTGTGGAATCAGATAGCATGACCAAAGTCGGAGCGACCCTAGTTCACTTTGACTACGCGGAAGCAGCCCATTGTTCTGCTCATAAGGATACCTCTTTCTATGTTTTATGCTAGAACTCGGATGTAGAAAATATGCCTATACATGCACTCTGGCCATGGTCTTCGTTAGGGAGAGAAATTAATGCGGGTCGGGAGGAGGAAGAGGGGATAATAAGTGCATGATAGTATTTTTGCCGCGAATATTTAACAGAATCAGGTGTGTGGTTTAGTCCAAAACCATAGGAGGCTGAGTTCATTATACTTGAATGTCATGGAGGTAAAGTGGTTCAACACAACCACCGGGAAGTAGAAAGGATTTTACCCGACTTGTGATGGAAAAGAAAAGACAACACAACCACCGGGAAGTAGAAAGGATTTTACCCGACTTGTGATGGAAAAGAAAAGATAAATATGTAGAAGGGGAAACAAGAAAGCTAGGAGCAATCCAACCTTTGCAATGAAGGAAACTTACAAATATTGTCAAGATCTAGTTGCAAAATCAGCCTCTTCCCTTTGGTTAGCATTCATGAAACTCTCGGTTATATCTATGCTTTCAATCCTTGTCGCAAAAGCCATTTGTTTTTTGCATGTTAAGCCACTTGTTCATTCGTTGCACGGCACGTCTATTGGCCTCACATATCCATGTGTGACATGTGACACTTGACAATTCTTCGTTTCAGATGTAATTTAGTTATTTGTTTGACAATTTATCTTATGGGACCCATTGTACACATGAAAAATCAGTTCTTGCCACTGGAAAAACAAAGGAAACACTATATGTGCAGAGGAAAATTGAAGTAAAATCAATAATGAGAGAGAGAGAGAGAGAGATCTATTGTTACTGATTTTACTTTGATTTTCCGCTGCATATATAGTGTACACATTAATAATCAGTTCTTGCCTCTGGAAAACAAATGAAACACTATATATGCAGAGGAAAATCAAAATAAAATGAGTAACAGAGAGAGAGAAACTCTATCTCAGGTTACACGCAAGTGCTCTCTCTCTCTCTCTCTCTCTCTCTCTCTCTCTTGCTACTAATTTTACGTCGATTCTCCCTGCATATATTGTGTACTCTTGAATAATCAGTTCTTGCCACTGGAAAAACAAATGAAACACTATATGCAGAGGAAAATTGAAGTAAAATCAGTAGAGAGAGAGAGAGAGAGAGAGAGAGAGAGAGAGAGAGAGCACTTACATGTTACCTTTCTTTTTCATTCCAGTTTATAAAGTAGGTATCCTTGCTTTCAAATGCATGCTCTAAAAGGATTCTAATATGGTATCGTGTCGTTAATGTTTAAACCTTTGGTACTTATGCCTACCGGTGAACCTGCATTGTGTTGACTGCCACCTCAGAGAAGTGTGAGACTCTGATGGTATGTGGGCTGTTGCTTAAGGTCTAGGAATCCTTAGTACTTTCTTTTTCACAAATAACTGGTTTTCATTTCCTGGGCTGAAGTCTTTTATGCTCTTTATTAGTAGCACTGCCAATACAGTTTCCAGTACATGCTATTCTTACTTGTCATGGGGGTTAAGGGAGATGAATGCGGATAGGTGGTTGTTTTTGTCTCCTACTTTACCTACTTTATACTTTATTGAACACAGTGCTTTCTCAATGATGGTTGATCCCTGTGTAAATCTTGAACTTACATATTTCTTTTGAAATTCTGAAGAAATGTTCCCACGATCATAGAATCTCTCAGCGTAGATGGATCTAGCGGGCAGCTTATAGAATCCTCAAAAATTGATTCGACATCAGGTGCTCCATGGTTTCCACTATTTCTATTTGTTTAGCAACATTGTAATTTGGACATATATATTAAACTGTAGAAATTACCGCCTTTTTTTTAACAGGAAAAGCTTTGGTTTCTCCAATTGAGAGATATGCAATCGTTCCCGATGATAACGTAAGGCTTACTTTCCAGCAATCTTCATTGCGAATTTGCTACTGCTTAAAAATAGTTGGAATGTAGGAAACGACTGCTAATAAATGGTGGAAGAGGCAAAATTAAGCGCACAAATGCAAACACCTCTTTTGTTTTCCAGTCAATTTCTATGATATTAATTCCAACACTTGTTGGTTGCTAGTGTTGAATAATTTACCTACAGGCCCGTTATTCATGCTCCAGGGAAATTTTGAAACCAGCAGGAGTCTTAAACCTATAGACCAATGGGGTTCGCTTGTTAATCGTTTCTTTAGACCAGTGGTCCATTGGTCTCTAGATGGATATAGTGAACTTTGATGTCAAGGAATTTGTCAAAATAACTGCCTTTAGACCTTGTAATATTTGTTGGAAATAAAATATGTTGATACTATTCAGAGAAAAATAACGGTAGAGTCTTGTCAAGTTGTATTATTTGCAATATTCTATTTTCCTTCTTATGTAACCCTACCCTGACTCACCTCATCTACCCGACTTTCCGGACTAACAATCAAATCACATGAAAATCTACTAGTACTAGAATGTAGGTGAGCATTCATCCAAATGAGCTTAATGGAATTGAAGTACCGACTTTTGTGCAGGTCCAAGGGCAAACAGTAGCTTCAGTTAAGGGTAACGGAAGTGATGTAAGTGTCCCTGAGACTGACGTAAAAAGGATGCGTTTTGGAAATCTTTAGCTTCCACGATAGTAGTACCACGTTTTGTGTTGTGGCAAGTCTACGGACACAAGAATAATTGAAGCATCAATGTTCGCAGCACTACATTCATCTTAAACAGGTGTGAAGGTCATACGGGATGAGTGTAGTGCTACAAAAACTACTGTGCGTGGTTCATTTTGTCTGTAGTCTTATTATTGTTCTTGTTACTACTGAACTTTCCAGCAACGGTATTTTGAGATGGGACGAATATGATTTATGGAACGTGTTATGTCATTTAGCGTTTATCTACTTCTCCTTTCTTTGGCGGTGATTGTATTATTGTTCAAGTTCGATATAAATGCCACATTTAGCTTCCCTAATTTCTAAGTGTAGCTTCAGAATTCCGATAGTATTCTAGTAGTTGCAACCATGCATCTCCTAGAGTCACGATTATGCTTGCCTACGATCAATTGAATGCTTGAATGGCTGCTTTTTTGTGGGTGTTATTGCTACCTCTCTGGATCGGCAATGGGTTCTTTATCATCCTTGTTCTTTTACACTTGTTCATTTCGTCAGCTTCAGTTGACTCCATCTGCTTTGTTCCATGCACAGGGCAAAATTGGGTATATAGTTTTCTGGATTGGAGAGGAAGACGAAAATAGTCTTTTACGAGTTGGTTAAATTTATACAATTGAATGTCTGCATCTACGATTTTTACCATAAAAATAGTGTCCAATGATGTACACTTTGCTTGGAAATATGATGCTTACATCTTCTATGAATCCAATCAGTGGAATCGTTTAAACATACAAAATTGTAGAACTGTCGCAAAACAGAGGCTAGTAAAAGGATTTCAGAAACTCAGATGTGAATATATGCGTTCTGCATGTCTTATGTTTCATTTCTTGTATTTACAACTTGAAAGAACATGTCTAATGTTACTCTGAACCTATTTCGGCACGCATTGATATAAGCTCGTCACTCAGATCAATGACCAAGAGGTCTTGTGAATGCCTTGTCTTTCTTATGAATTTCGTCCACTTGGATATGCTGCTTGAATTGTCTTAGGAAATTTAAGTGTGCCAATGGAGTTGTCGAAGTGTTAAAAATGGCCAACTATTATTGTTCTATTCTAGAATGACCGGCCAGAGTATAGTAATAGTTAGGCGTATCAATGTTGACTCAAAACCCATGAATTTACCTAAGTTAACGCTCTAAAGTCTAGATTAACTCAACTCAACCCACATATGAGACTGGTCGTGTGGTGGCCTCGGTTACCATATCGGTAACCGAGCCTTGCGCATAAGCCAGTGTATCCCTCAGCCTAAGCTGTTGACCCGAAGAGTGTTGTTGCTCGCAGTCTAGGGTTCGGTCCCGGGCACGGGAACATGCTTCGGTATTAACAGCATCCAATGAAGGAGGGGTCAGGCAGTTACAGCAAGTGGACCCCATGTCGAATCTGTTAGAGCAACAATCATTTGGATCAGGTCATGTGCTCCGTAACGGCCTCGTGTCCTCCGTCATAGGTGACGTCACCCAGAGCGGTTACCAGAGCATGATCTTCACGCTTTGGCTTGAGGGCCAAGCATACCTAGGTCTATAAATACAAAGAGATACGCGGAAAGCAAGGTATGCCAGAATTCTCCCCTAGCCTTAGACCTAAATTCTACCCCTGAGATCTAACTTGATCGTCGGAGGGTCACTGGGTCATCAAAACCCTAGTGACTTGATTGCAGGTCGACGAGAGGAAGCGGAGAAGGAAGGAACCAGCCAAATTCCATCTAGGTCCTGACAAATCGAACCCCTACAATTGGCGACTCTGCTGGGGACCTAGCCACTTGTTCGACATCCATCTCACCCTCCAGCTCCGTTCCTCTCCTCCGCAACAGAAAAATGGTTGAGGTTGACGACACGCACCACGGCGGTTCCGCCCACGGGCTCGGTTCCCTCGTGGACCACAGCCTGGCTTCTGGCGGAGCCAATGCCCTGGGGAAGGCCCACGTATCCGTCGGAGTTGGCGCCGGAACCTCAACTCCAGATGCAGTCCCATCTTCCGAACTCCACACCTACATCCGCCATCTCGAGCGGAAAATTGATGATCTCACGACGGCGATGAAGCGCGATCAGCACGTCCGAGACGAGCTGGCGGAGATCAAAAACCTCCTTCAGATCTCCCCGTCTCACTCCTCCGGGAGTCGCAGCGGACACAGGAGTCGCCCTACTCCTCTTCGTAGCAACAGCATCGGTCGCCTTCGGGACCACAAATCCCGTCCGTCCGTCAAGGATCGTCTCGAGCCACCAAGGGCGTCGGACGCCCTGGCTGTCAACGCCACGTCACGAAGGGACCGCTCCCGCTCCCCAGACCGGCGTCGAAGAAAACCATCAGCATTCGAGCGACTCGGTGCAGGAAGTGTCTCCGCCTCCTCCACCCACTCGGTCCGGACGGCTAGGATGGGCCGAGAGCCTACCCCTAGCCTCACAAGGGCAGCCAGGGGAGACGACGGCCTCGTGGAGTTCCAAACCAGGGGGTATCGTGAGCGTCTGAAGAGCTCCAGACCCAAGAGCCCAATTGTATCGCACCCTGCGGGCGCCCGTAGCAGAAGCCCGCTCACCGAGCGCCTTGAGCCTTCCGCTCGAGACAGCCACCGGAAGAATCGCTGCGAGCGTTCCCCCCAGAAGTCGGTCAGTGTCGCACCAAAGAGGAAGGAGTACGACAGGTTGGACAAGCTCGTCCCAACTAAGCGTATCGCGAGTGAGCGTCCAGACGGTCTCGACCGTTCGATCCGACCTCATCGCGACGCACGGCTTACACGACTCACAACCTCCCCCTTCACAAGGGAGATCGACTCCGTCACCCCTCCAAAGGGATTCACCCAGCCCAAATTTGCCAAATACGATGGCAAAACCGAGGCCTACACTCATTTGGTACAATACAAGCTCGTGATGTCACTGTTCCTTCGGAACGAGCCCTTGGACGATGCCTTCCTGTGCAAAGTGTTTCCCGCGAGCCTCGGCAACCTAGGCCTCACCTGGTTCAATCAACTCCCGGCCCGGTCTATCTCATCATTCGATTCTCTCTGCGATGCTTTCATGGCACGGTTCGTGACAAGCAATAAGCACGAGAAAGAGATTGATTCACTCCTGGCCCTTCGCAAGAGAAATGACGAAACACTCCGGCAGTACGCCGGACGTTATTGGGAGCTATTTAACGAGATCGAGGGGTGCGACGGTGTAATCTCCGCCCGAGGATTCAAGCTCGGACTCACCTCCCAGGACGAGCAAGTTTACGACGACCTCGCCCGCCATAAGCCCAATTCCATGAAGGACCTTATGACGCGTATTGAGGGTTGGTGTCAGCTTATCGAGTCAAAGGCGGAGAGGGGCATAGGGAAGTCCACGGCCGGCAAAGTCCAAAGCACCTCGGTTCCCACGTCGGTTCCCTCGCATGTTTCGACCACGAAAAAACAGGTCAATAACATAAAGCAATCTCCGAGGAAAGGGCCGAAGCCCAGCGATTTCAATGCTGAGAAGACCGTCTTCACCATTCCCATTTACCGCATCATCGATCAAGTAAAGGACCAGCCCTTTTTCTCTTTCCCAAATCAGAAAATGGGAACCGAAAACGGGAAGATCAAAAATCCCATCGTCCGGTGCAGCTACCACCAAGAGCAGGGTCACTTCACCACCGCGTGCAAGCCCTTCAAAGCTTACTTGGAGCAGCTTGTCGCAAATGGCCACCTCGGTGACTTCATCGATCGCGAGAAAACAGCGGCACGGGCAGCGCGCACCGAAAACAACGCCGAGGAAGAAGTCCAGACAATCCACGTCATCCACGGGCCCCTCAACCCCGAAGTAGCTCGTGTCATCCAAGATGAATTAAACACGATCTCCTCCTCCTCCAAGCAAGTACTACTCGTCGGTCCCGAACCGAAGCGCCCAAGAACCGACGACGGCTCCAAGTGGACGATAACATTCACCGAAAAAGATCTCGACCGTGTCCAGCTCCCGCACAATGATGCCCTAGTGGTCACGCTACGCATCGGTACATTCAATGTCCGACGCGTCCTCGTGGACCAGGGCAGCTCGGCCGAAGTCATGTACTACTCCCTATTCAAGGATCTGAAGATTCCCGATACCGAACTGCGCCCAACCGAGGTCCCACTCATTGGTTTCAACGGGGCTCCGGTCTGGCCGATCGGCACGGTAACCCTCCCCGTTCGCGCCGGATCGGTTGTCCTGAGCATGGAATTTGTCGTAGTCGACATCCCGAGCCCTTACAATGCCATCGTCGGACGAACCTGGCTCCATAGGCTCAAGGCCATCGCCTCGACCTATCACCAGGTTGTCCGCTTCATCGGTACTGACGGTCGACAGGAGGACTTATATGGCGATCAAGCCGCATCGTAAAGGTGCTACGTCAACGCTGTCCGAAGCAACAAGCGGACGTCTCGGGTCAACCTTATCGAGGTCCCCGACGCTCCGGTGCTGGAAGACTTCGGCAGGCCGGCCGACGACAAGGCGGTGGAGGACCTCGTCACTGTTCCAATCAACGAGGATGGAAGCCGTTTCTTCCTTGTCGGTTCCTCACTCAGTGACACCGAGCGGAATGAGATGGTGAACTTCCTCACGAGCCACATCGAGGTCTTCGCCTGGACCCCATATGAAATGCCCGGGGTTGATCCGTCCTTCATTTGCCACGAGCTCAACATCGACAAGTCCAAACGCCCGGTAGTCCAGAAGGCACGGCGGTCATCCCCGGTTCACTCTGATGCCGTTATCGAGGAAGTGAACCGACTCCTCAACGCGAAGGCCATCCGTGAAGTACAATACCCAAAATGGTTAGCCAACACCGTGGTGGTCAAGAAGAAAAACGGTAAGTGGCGCGTCTGCGTCGATTACTCCAACCTCAACGACGCTTGCCCCAAGGATTTTTTCCCTCTTCCACGGATCGATCAGCTTGTTGACGCCACGTCCGGCCATGAGCGACTCAGCTTTATGGACGCATACCGGGGCTACCACCAGATCGCCATGAGTGAGGATGATGTCGAGAACACGGCCTTCATCACCCCTCCCGGCATCTTTGGCTACCTCGTCATGCCCTTCGGACTCAAGAACGCCGGTGCCACGTTCCAGCGAATGATAACCAAAATGTTTGAGCGTCTGCTGGGGGTGTTTACATCCTAAAAAGTGCTACCCAATGAAAAAATTCCACGTGGCCCCGAACGGTACGGCGGTTGCATAAAACCTGTCTCAGTCGAGTACCAACTACAGAGGATTACGGGAGTTAAAAAGGACACTGTTTTATGACAAACGGTGTTGTTTTAGAGTGAACCGATGTCGTTTGAGTAGTACTTAAACGATGGTTTGGGAGGTTATTAGATCTAACCATTAATTTGGACTTTACGATCATCGAACGGTGTCCTCACTGCCCTGTTTTATAACTGAAATTAGATGCAATTGCAGGGAATCATTTTGGAAGGCAAACACGTTGCATTGATTCACGTTGCTTGAAAATAGGAACCACGATCCAGGAAGTGGCCATGAACACCATGATCGAAGCAAGCAGGGGAAAAAGAAATTCTGAAAATGTCAGGGTAACCGTTCGAAAGCCCCCTCAACCGTTTTATGTGGCCAACGTGGATATCAATCGAAGACGTGGGGGTCGAAGGCAAATGCAGCGTCTATAAATAGAAGAAGCAAGTGAAGAGAAGAACACACGGAAAAAATCCATATCATCTGACAATTCATACAAAATGATTGCTCAGAGATCTATCTTAGATTAGTTTTTAGTTTAGAGTAGGGTCTTTTTTGTAAGTTGAAGGCTTATTTGCATGTAAGACTACTTTCGATTAAATTCAAGTTTTCTTATTTCCTTTAAGTTCTTTTCTTACCAAAGAATAGTTGTTTGCAAGTTCGCTTTTGATTAAATTCAGTGTGCTTGCATTTCTTTATTATTCTTGATAGAATCTTAAGAGTGTTTGTATACAAACTTACCTTTGATTAGATTCAGGTTTGTTTGTGTTTAATCATCTTTTCTGATTTCGAAGCGCGTCAATCTTTTATTTGGTTGATACCTTAAGGAAAAATCCTCTTAGTTGAGGTAATCGGACGGATAACACAATTGCCTGATTTAAATTTGTGGTTTCAAATCATTTTGAAAAGAGTAATTTCTTCTTTGAAGTTATTTCTTTTCTGGCACGCCCGCACACAATTATTTGTCGATTGATTTGAGTTAATTCAGCCCAAACAATTTTTGGCACGCCCGGTGGGACCTCGAAGGTGCCAGAATGCCAAGGCTTCGAAAGCAGATAGGGACACCTGTTGGTGGTCAAGTGCCAGAGGAACAAGCTGTGCCAGAACAGGCCACGGAACAGGGAACGCCTATGAATCATGAGTTCCCCCAATTGGCTTCCGAAATGGGAGAGCTCCCTTATGAGGAGCCTTCTTATGAAGTACCTCCTTATGAAGGCCCCCCAAATTTCCAAAAAGGACAAGCCAGTGGTAAAGACCATGATAAGGAGGAAATGTTCAGAGAAATGATGATAGCTTTTCGAGAGATGGCTCAAACCCAAAGAGCCATGATCAAAAGCATAAGAAGTAGGTTGCCCAACTTAGAGGTAACAAGAAACAGTCCAGGGAATATTGAGCTAGATGATCATGCTAATTCAACTACTCACCAAAATCCCTTCAAAGGAAGGCTTGGAGAGGATGTTGGTCAGGGTAAGATAAGATCTAGAAAGGGTAAGGAAAAAATGTATCCAGAGGGAATACCACAATCTTGGTATGAGCCTTTGAAGCCTACAAAGCCTGTCTTCGAAATCCCAGACCAATCTCATGGAATTCCTATTGGGATTCCAAGAAATGCCAGAGACAGGCAAAGCGTTAATCCTCTTTTCGAACCCACACTTGGGGGATGGGAGGATGATGTAGAGCTAGAACGAGGTTATAGACCTGAGAAAACGAGGGATAACGCACAGCCTTCTCGTCAAAGTCTCCCAAATACCAAAAATCCCACCACAGCGGTTTATGGAAGCCATAGGCCTGCTCGGGTGAACACTACGGCCGACCCAATGCAGCAACCCTGGTATGGGAGACTTCCCAGAGAAAACCAAGGGGATTTTAACACTATAAGGGAAATGCATAGAGATGACTTGGTAGAACCAAATCCACCGGTAGGAAATCAAGAACAAAATTTCCTTGTAGGCAACCCAATACTAAGAGACCAGGTTATGGATCTCATACAAGAAGTTTGTGGGCCTCGAACTCGGGGGGTACAACCTCAAATCTATAGAAAACCATATCCAGAATGGATTGACACAACATTTCAGATCCCTAGAGAATTTAAAATCCCAGACTTTACTTTGTTTTATGGGGATGGGAGACAATCTTCTATAGAACATATTGCTAGGTTTTCTGCCCAATGTAAGAACTTGGCTCAGAATGGTTTCATGAAGTTGAAATTGTTCCCAAATTCTTTGTCTGGGCCAGCTTTTGCATGGTACACAAATTTGCCTGCAGAGTCGATAACAAGTTGGTTTCAAATGGAAGAGGCATTTCATGCACAATTCTTTAATGCTGAGCCTGAAGTCTCTATGGCAGATTTGGCTAGGCTAAAGCAGAAACCGGATGAAAAGGTAGCAGATTTCATATCTAGGTTCAAAAGGGCTAAGACCAAGTGCAAACTCCATCTGCCAGAGGCAGAGTTTGTGAGATTAGCACAGGATGGTTTAGAAAGGGAGCTTCGAAAGAGGTTTGATTCTACAGAGTTCAGGGACTTTGCAGATCTAACCTATAAAGTGGCTAGATATGAATCACTGCTAGAGGAAGATATGGATAGGCATAATTCCTCTTACCCAACATACTATAGGGATCCTAATTATGAAATAGATGCTGCTGAAATTATAGAGCACGAACCTTGTGTTTGTGAGCCCTTAATTCAAAAGAATGTCTCTCTTCGGCAGAAGTTCAAACAAAAGGAAATTACTAAAGTATATTCTTTTGATATATCTAAAGCTGATGAGATCTTTGACTTCTTGTTAAGAAAGAAAATCATAAAGCTGCCTTTGAATGTGAAACTGCCCACAGCGGAAGAAAGGAATGGAAAGACCTATTGAAAATGGCATGATTCTTGGTCTCATTCAACTAAATCTTGTAATGTTTTTCGTGACAGGATTCAGGAACAAATCAAGAAAGGAAGAATCAAATTCCCTGAAAAGACTATGGGGATAGATGCAGTGCCTTTTCCAAAGGTAGAAGAGGTCAACACCAGTGTGCCCTCCTCACTGGCTCGAACTGTCAAGAAATATTGGCAGGACAAAGAAGCACCAGTGAACATGAATACTGTTCAATATGGAAGGGGCAAGCCATACGCTGGCCACCCTCGAGGCATGGGAGCGAGGCCAAGTTCCTATAGGCGAGCCAATGATGGTTTTTCTTTGCAGAAATTCTCAGGTAATAATCACCTGCCTATGCTAGAAGCCTCATTTTTGGAGTGCCTGTGTAGGATGCAGGGCCAACTATTTGGTTTTCAAGAACTTGGATAGAAAGGGCGTGAGTTTTTTCCCAAAAGAAATGGGGATGAAAAGAATGGCCCCAGTTCAAGCAAAGCCAAGTGACAGCAAGTCTTGGTTGGCACCAAAAAGGGACATGCCTACTAGCCCTGTTCCAGCTATTCACAGAAGGGAGCTGCCACCTTCGAAGAAGGCCAATATTGGCCAGACATCGAAGGCGCAAGAAGAGGCCAAACAAGAAGAATTCACTTTGGTGAAAGGGGTTCCTGACTGGTTTCTGAAGCAAGTTAAACCTGATTTGTTTCAAGGATACAAAGGTTCAAACAGGAATGCGAGCAGAACTTTCAAGCCACCAATTTCGAACTCTGGAAACTGGGTGTTGATTAGGGATCCCAAGTCTCAATTACCACAGATGGTTCCATTGCTCTCAAGAACTCAAAAGAGAAAGCTCCAGAGGAAGTATACGCTCTTCCAGTCAGGAGAATCTTCAACGGGGGAGGAATCAGGCAGACGAGCAAAACCTAACCCAAGGTTCGACAGGATCGAAAGGGACCCAGAGGAATTTCGAACCCAGTATCACGAGAGGGAGACTTTGGAAAAGGTTGCCTCTGCTATGCTCGAAGAGGATCTTGATCCACCTTCTCCTAACTCGCTGGCTAGTTATCAGTCTGGTTTGCTCGAGGCCATGGTGGTGGAACAACAGGGGATGGAAGGAACCTTTTCCCCTATGGAGGTATCCACACAAGAATTCGAAAAGAAGGGTGCTGAGGAGACCGAAGCAGTTAAACCAATCAAAGAAGTGGCTACAATCCAATTTGGAGATCAGCCAGAAGTACAAGTTAATATGGTTTATCCAAGCTCTATGGATTTCTTCTCAAATGGTCAGACGTTCAAAAACCAAGATACTGTTTGGTCGAACTTGAGCGAGCCAGAGAATTCTGAAGAAACTCTGAGTGATAAGGAGTTAAATATCATATGCAACGACTGTGACTTGAAAGAAGTATCTCAGATCGAGATGGGTAAGAACTTGGTACGTGAAGTTGAGCAGAATCAAGAAAGTTTGGAGGTAAGCTCAAAAGAAAGTGCTTGTTTCGTGTCAGATTCCATGTCCGACGTCGAATACCCCCTGGTAATAGATTTAAATTATGTGAAAATTTCATATCCATTTAAACTACCTACTAATGCAATGACACAACATTTGCGTCCATTGTATATCACTGCACACTTTGATGGAGTCCCACTTAACAAAATCTTGGTGGATAATGGGGCTGCGGTGAACATTTTGCCTTTCCAAACTTTGAAAAAGTTAGGAAAAGCAAAAGCAAAATTGATTCCAACCAGCACATCCATTGCAGGATTTACTGGGGAAAGCCAACATGCCAGGGGAATCATTTCCATTAGATTGGCAGTAGGTGGAATAGAAACTGATACTGTTTTCTTTGTAGTTGACACATATGCTAAATATAATGCTTTATTGGGAAGAGACTGGATTCATGTTAACGGATGTATTCCTTCCTCTATGCATCAGGAATTAATGATTGTTAAGTATGACAAAGGCAAGGAAGTGGGTGTTGAAGGAGTCAAACCTGATCCACATCCATTTGGTGCCACAGCAAATTTTGCTGAAGCAGAAATGTACAAATTGGATGTAGTTCCTTTGAGTGAACTACTTCAAGCAGCCACCCATCCAACCAACGAGATGGAACTGGGGGAATTGGCAGAGCTGAAATCGAAGCTGAAACAAGCTATTGACTATGAATCAGACACCCCAAAAGATGATGCTGCTTGGATGTGAATCCAAGAGAGAGGCTGAAGAAAAAGCCAACTCATTGGCTTTAGTAAAGTATGTTGCTCTGGGGATCGAACAGAAGATCCAAGAAGAGAACATATGGGAAGAGGTTATGCAGAACAATAACCCTCATGTGAAAGAAATCCAACTCACTTCTGAGGAACGGGTTGAATCACAAGATCTGTTGGAAGAAGTAAGGTTGGGAGATGCACAAAACCCCAATCCAGTGTTTATTAATAAACAGCTTGAACCTGGTATGAAAGCTGAATTGGTGGCACTATTGAAAGCAAACAAGGAATGCTTCGCATGGAGTTACAAGGAACTACCTGGCTTGGACAGGGGATTGGTGGAGCATAGGTTACCTATCAAGCCACAATTCAAACCTGTGAAACAACCAACCAGGAAGATGAGTCCAGAAACTATTGCAGGTGTTAAAAAGGAAATGCAGAGGCTTCTAGATGCAGGCTTCATTAGAACAGCCAGGTATGTTGAATGGCTATCTAATATAGTTCCAGTCCCTAAAAAGAATGGAACTATCAGAATCTGTGTTGATTTTCGAAACCTAAATACTGCGACTCCTAAGGATGAATACCCAATGCCTAATGTGGATACACCTGTGGACAGTTCTGCTGGCCACAAGATATTGTCCATTTTAGATGGGCATTCAGGGTACAATCAAATCTGCATAGCAGAAGGAGATGTGCATAAGACAGCATTTGCCTGCCCAGGTAACATTGGCATCTTCGAATGGGTTAAAATGCCATTTGGGCTAAAGAATGCTGGGGCCACATATCAGAGAGCAATGAATACTATTTTTCATGATTTAGTGGGAACTTTTCTGGAATGTTACATAGATGATATCATTGTGAAGTCAAACTCTGATGAGGATCATCTACAACACTTAGAAAAGACATTCCAACAAATGAAACGCTATCAGCTGAAGTTAAATCCAGAAAAATGTGCTTTTGGAGTATCAGCTGGGAAGTTTTTAGGGTATCTAGTCCACAGTAAAGGAATACAGGTTGACAAGAACAAAGCTAAGGCCATCATTGAGGCTAAACCACCTTCTTCTAAGAAGGAGTTGCAAAGGTTTCTTGGTCAATTAAATTTCCTTCGAAGATTTATATCTAATACTGCAGGAAAAACTAAAATTTTCTCTTCTTTGTTGAAACTGAAGGAAGGGGAGGAATTTAAGTGGTCAAAGGAGCATGATGAAGCCTTCGAAGCCATCAAAAGATACTTAGCCAACCCTCCTGTATTGGCGCCTCCCATTGAAGGAAAGCCAGTAAAGCTGTATTTAGCCGCAACACAAGACTCAATAGGTGTTCTGTTGGCTCAAGACAATGAGGATGGCAAGGAAAGAGCAGTTTATTATCTTAGTAGGTTTTTAAACTCTTGTGAATGCAAGTATGCTGCAGTAGAGAAACTATGTTTAGCTTTATTTTATGCTGCTAAGAAACTCAGGCATTATATGTTGCCTAGAATAACTTATGTTATTTCTCAAACTGATGTAATTAAGTACATGCTTTCTAAACCAGTGCTTAGTGGGAAGATTGGGAAATGGATAGTGTCTTTAATTGAATTTTGTCTTGAGTATGTGCCTCAAAAATCGATAAAAGGCCAAGCGTTGGCCAATTTTTTGGCCGATCATCCAAATGAGTACAAGGCACCAACAACGTTGGAGGCTAGTACAGTTGAAATCAGACCATGAAAATTATGGTTCGATGGATCAAGAACTATTCAGATGGCTGGAGTGGGCATAATTCTGGAATCCCCCCAAGGTTTGAAAACCAAATATGGTTTTAGACTCAGTGAGGGACAATGTTCCAATAACCAGGCAGAATATGAAGCATTGATTATTGGATTAGAAATTTTGCTTAAATTAAGGGTTAGTGTTGCTGAAATCTTTGGAGATTCTCAGCTAGTGATTAACCAACTAAATGGACAGTTTAAATGTACTAGTCCAGCGCTGATAATTTATTATCAGCATGCTAAGAAGCTGATGGATCAATTTCATATGCTTACTTTAACTTATATTCCTAGGTTCTTTAATGAAGAGGCTGACGAAATAGCTCAAAGAGCGTCTGGCTACAAAGTTTTATCAGAAGTTGAAAAGGAATTTTGTCAATTAACTTTGAGGAAATCCCTGCCTATGTTACACAATAGGTTGATGGACTTCGAAGTATTAAAAGTCAATGCTTTAACTCGAAATGCTGATTGGAGGCAAGCATTGATTGAATATCTAACCAAGCCAGACAGTGTTGCAGACAAGGCAACCAAATTAAAAGCAATGAACTGTATAATGTATAATAATGAGCTATTCAAGAGAGGAATGGATGGTCTTCTTTTGAAGTGCTTGAGCAAGGTAAATGCATTTAAAGTAATGGCTGAAGTGCATGAAGGAATCTGTGGAGCACATCAAGCTGGCATAAAAATGAGATGGTTAATAAGGAGATACGGGTATTATTGGCCCACCATCTTCAAAGATTGTATAGATTATGCAAAGGGGTGTCAAGCCTGTCAAAAAAAGGTCCACTCAAGCATTTGCCAGTCACAGATTTGCAATATGTAATAAAACCATGGCCCTTTAGGGGATGGGCTATGGACATGATTGGGATGATTTATCCTCCTTCATTGGAAAAGCATAAATTTATCCTAGTAGCTACTGATTATTTCACAAAATGGGTAGAAGCCCAAGCTTATCAGGAGGTCAAACAAACCACGTAATAGATTTCATAAAGGGGATCATATACAGGTTTGGGAGTCCTCAAACGATAACAGTGGACAATGGTTCCATATTCGAAGGACGATTGGTGAAGGATTTCGCCACGAACCATGGAATTTTATTAATATATACTAGTACTTATTATGCTCAGTCCAATGGTCAGGCAGAATCAACTAATAAAATTATCAAGAAGGGGATCCAAAAAATGGTGGATCAAAACCCAGAAATTTGGCATGATCTGTTACTTGATGTGTTATGGGCATATAGGAATACAAAAAGGACTAGTACAGGTACCACACCATTTGCATTAACATATGGGCATGACGCTGTGCTACCCATGGAGATCACTGTAAGATCCCAGAGAGTAGCATGTCAAAATGATTTAGACACAGGATCTTATCATCAGGCCATGCATATGGAATTGGAAGATATTGATGAGGCTAGAATAAAAGCCTTAAACCAGATTATGCTACAAAAAGCAAGAATAGCCAGAAGCTATAACAAAAGAGTGGCTCTTCGAAGCTTCGATGAAGGAGACCTCGTATGGAAAGTTATCCTCCCTATTAAGGATAGGAGAGCTAAAAAAGATGGATTAGGAAAATGGGCACCAACATGGAATGGGCCTTTTCAAATCAATAGGGTTTTGAAAGGGGGAGCTTATCATTTGAGAAATTTGAATGGTTATGTTCATCAAAGGAAAATAAACGAAAGACATCTGAAAGCTTATATTCCTTCCATATGGGAGTCCTTCCACAAGAGCATTCGAAGACACAAACGAGTCACCATACTACCAATCGAAGCAATAAAGAGTCGAGAATAGTCAAGCAAAAGTTTCATTTCATTAGTAAAAAAAAAAAAAGAAGGAAAAGACCCAGGCAGGTCTAAGTACAAAACAGACCCAAGTAGGTCTGAACAAAAAAAAAAAGACCAACTCTGGTCCAAAAAGCAAAAATGAAGACCATTGGTGATCTTCATAGTCCCAAAGGAGAATCTTCAAGAGGATCCTCCCTCTGGGGGACTTTTTGCCTCATGGGCCGAGAGGACGGTCGAAAGATCATCCCAGGTCCTAGCCAAGCAGAGGCGTGAAGCTGTTTCCACACACACCAGCTGGCTTCGAAGCTGAGCGATCTCACTTCGAAGGGCCTGGGACTCAGCGTGGACGTCCCTCTTCAGCTCCATGATCATGTTAGTCAGGTTGGCCAATTGACTCGTGAGATCAGCAAGATTTGGTTGGTTCTCAGCCATGTTTGTTAGTTTGAAAGAGATGCTCTGATCTATTGACGTCTAAGTGTATTTATAGCTCAAAAGAAATACGGGGAATCTGTCTCATTTATTACCATTATTAAATTGGTTGCAGACGCGTAAAGCCTGTAAGGTGAAGGGTTTGAGAGCGTTAGGCATCATACGTCAAGAGTATATGATCTTTTACAACTTACGAGGAGACGGCTAAGAAGCTACTGGAATTAAATGAGTTAGTTGGAACGATTGGAGTTACACTAGATTAGTTTTCGAAGTATCAACACACTTCGAAGCGAAAATAATAAATAGACATGGAGTAAAAGAGCACAGTATGGGAAGGAGGGTTTCTGTTTGTATCTTCCTTCATACTAGCATGTTCTCATTAATAACATTAAATAGAAAGGGACGGCTAAGAAAACCAGTTTATTGGTCAAAGCCATTAGAATAAAGATTGATACATTGGTAAATAATTTCTTTGCTCATTACAGTTACACAGAAGGTTACATTGGGGAACCTATCTAGGGCCTAATAATACCATGGAGGAGGATCTCTAGGGATCAACCAACTGAGATACAAAGACTTGAACCTAGCTTCATGGGGACTTGATTCTATCTCCTTACAAAGCTCCATTGGTAGGGAGATAGAGCTCAAAGCCCATTCTTGTCTTCGAAGCAACAGCCCGGTACAGACACATCATGAGTGTTGATGTGTCTATACCTAAGGGCTTTAGGGTTCAAGGGAAATATCATGAGGGTTGATGTGGCTATGTTTCGAAGTTTTTCTTCACAAATACAAGATGAGGCTTCATGATGGTTATCCTTCTTGTAGCCTTACTGGAAAGCTTGGTTTGAATGATACTACAGGAAGGAGAAGTGGAGAAGATGATCTGTGAGTTTTTCTTTCCCCAGAGACCTCTATTTATACTAGTAGATAGTCATTTATGACTCTTTAAGATACGGTAGGTGAGGAGTTGGCACAGTAAGCTTTTGGGCGAGGAAAAGTAGGAACTAGTGTTGATCTTAATTACAATTGTACTTATCCCAAAATTGAACGAAATAAAAAAAAAAAGAGGTACAAGCTGCGTGAAGTTACAAAAAGGGGCTTATTACATCACGAATAGTGGTTAGTAGCCCTCGAAGAGAATTAGAGTTAGCATCCAAAAGTGAAGTATGGACAGCTCTTCTTCTCTGTTCCTCTCGAAGAGAAGGAATAAGCTGTGGAAGCGCTGATTCATCCCGTAATGCTTCGTCTTCAAGCTCTGGAAAGCCATTCGAAACTTCAGCTATCTCTTCCCTGACCTTCTTCATTTCTTCTTGTAACCACTTCATCTTCTTATCAAGTTCTGAAAGTTTATCCCTTCGGGCTTGATAAAGGGACAGACGAGAAGCAGTCTCAAGTGCTTTGGCCTCCAATCTGTTGGTTTTCTCAATAGTTGTGCCAATGCTCTCGGACAAGAAGTGATTATAAGCAATCAATTCACTAAATTGTTTAAGGTGCTTTTGAAGAGTGAAGTTGATTGAAGAAGGGAGTCCTTGGGAAAGGGACAAGGCCTGATAGCATACCTCGAAGTGATAAGTTAAACTATGATCAATCAAAGCAGGAAGTCCTAAATGATTTAAAGATTTCAGAAAACTTTTTAGTGTTAGAACTTCTTCCTTTGAAAGAACATGTTTAATTCTAAAGGAAGGTAAGTCAGAAGGCATGGAAGGGCTCAAAAGTTGTTGAAGGCTTTCGAGAGAATTCGAAGAGGAAGGAAGGATGGGATCAGCAATCTGGTTACAAAATTTTTCCAATTGACTCTTAAAGAGGGATATGTCGAAAACACACACCTCGGAATCAGGGGAAGATCTGTTCCTTACCTACCGTCTCAAAGCACGCCCATAAGCCGGTGCTCGCTCCGCCAAGAAGGCAATGAGCCAACCAGCATATTTAATACTCCAGTAAGACATGACTCACGCGAGAAACTAACCTCCCCTTGGAAAAGCTTGTGCTTGATCTTTGTCTCTGCCCTCTCGAAAAACTTGCCCCATATTTGTCAGTCACATCGCCATCATTGTCCTAACCGCGTCCCCCTCAAATCCCTCCTTCGGAAAGCCGACCCTTTCTAACCCGAATCTCCCAAGTGGGCTGTCGAGCTCGCTAACTTCGAGATCCACTTCCAACCTCGGACAGCCATTAAAGCTCAGGTCCTCGCCGACTTTATCGCCGAGCTCACACCAACCGACGCTCTCGCTTCCTCCCTGGCCCCGCCTACCGAGGAGGCTGGCCAGTCAACCCCAAGCTCCGCCTGGAAGCTCTTCCACGACGATATTTGGAAGCTGTACGTTGATGGCGCGTCCAATAGCCGAGGCGCCGGAGCTGGGATCGTACTCCTCTCCCCTTCCGGTGTCATGCACGAGAGCTCCATATCTATCAACTTCCCTACCTCTAACAACGAAGCTGAGTATGAGGCACTCCTCTCAAGGCTCAGGACTGCCCAGGCACTTGGTATCGAGGAGCTGGTGGTCTACAGTGATTCCCAGCTCGTGGTCAATCAGCTGTCCGATAAAGAATACGAAGCTCGGGACGAACGAATGCGAACTACCTTAGCTCCGCCGTCCAACTCATCAAAGACTTAAGGCCATCCGCGTCGAACACATCGCTCGGGATCAGAACGCCCACGCCGACGCACTCGAGGGCTCGCCTCGGCTTGCTCCTCCACGGCGCATCGCTCCATTTCATTCGACTCCATCGACAAACCAAGTTTGAGCTTGAAGTTTTATCCCGCGAAGTCCTTAACATAGATCTCGGTCCAAGTTGGATGGACGAAATCGTCAGTTACCTACGCGATGACGTCCTTCCCTCAGACAAGAAAGACGCCCACCGCCTTCGGAACAAAGTGCCCTCTTCTGGCTCATCCCAATGGCAAGCTTACCGGAGGTCATTCACCGGACCATATCTTCTGGTGGCGCACCCACACCAAGTCCAGGGTATCATCAAAGAGCTTCATGCGGGCGATAGCGGTTGCCACTCCGGTGGACGGTCCCTCGCCCACCGAGCCATTACTCAGGGGTACTGGTGGCCAACAATGAAGAAGGACTCTGAAGATTTGTCAAACGATGCAAGAAAATGTCAGATGTTTGCTCCCATTATCCACCAGCCGGCCCGGACCTTAGCCTCTCACCAGCCCTTGGCCTTTTTCCCAGTGGGTCATGGATATCGTTGGCAAGCTGCCAGTCGCTCCAGGCGGTTTCAAGTTTCTCTTAACTGCAACCGACTATTTCTCCAAATGGGTCGAGGCAGAACCTCTGGTTACCATCGAAGAAACAGACATCATCCGCTTCGTCTGGCGAAACATCATCTCACGCTTCCGTGTACCGTTTGCCATAATCACAGACAACGGAAAGCAATTTACCGGGCAGAAGTACCGAGCCTTGCTTGATGAATATGGTATCAGATGGGACCATCTACCCCAGCTTACCCACAGGGCAACGGCCAAGCCTAAGCAGCAAACAGGCGATCTCATCCGGCCTTAAGCGTCGCCTTGAGTCCGCGGCCGGGGCAATGGGCCGAAGAGCTACCCAGGGTGCTCTGGGCTATCGCACAACGCCTCGCCAGTCCACCGGTCGTACGCCTTTCTCTTTGGCATTCGGTATGGAAGCTGTCATCCCCATCCAAGTCGGGCTTCCTACCATCCGCACTGAGTTTCGAGAGGCGTCGGTTAACAATGACAACATTGCTGCAGATCTCGACCTGGCCGAAGAGGAACGTGAAACCGCCAGGATAAAGCTCGCCTCGTACCAACAGGAACTCGCGAAGGGTTATAACCGAAGTGTTCGCCTTCGCTCCTTCAAGCCCGACGACCTGGTGTGGAAGAAGGTTGTCGAGAAATCCAAGAAGAGAAAGTTGATGCCCAATTGGGAAGGTCCCTATTGTGTTCTTAAGCACCTCGGTTCAGGGAATTACAAGTTGGAAAAGTTGGATGGCTCGCCCATCACCAAGACTTGGAATGCCAATAACCTCAAAAAATTCTATGGTTGATCACCTGGTTATTAGGCCCCAGCTCCCTTTTCACTTGTATTTCTTTTACCTCAATGCTATGGGCGGTACGCCTCTGTAATGACAACATTCCACTCAGTTTGAATAAAAATTTCTCTTTCCCTGAATTATATTTCCACTTTCTGCTCATACTGTCTTCATTACACACACTCGGCTCGTCTTCACCGAGCCGTTTTACCCTGACTTCAGGGATCTTGTCCTTTTATAGGTGCTACCCTTGGACAAAATTCCCACTAAGTCACCCCGGCCTTCCCGGCCGTCTGGGCTTCTGGTCACTCGCAATAAGGATACTCGGCCTCGTACCGAGCCCCTTATTCCGACCCACCGATACCTATTGCTGCTCGGGATCACTGTGCCCCGAACCTATGGCCGAGGCCATCTTCCTTCGCGACGCAGTTGAGATCCCCAAGTAGCACCGCCATCTCGTGAGCCTGCGCCTCTCTCCAAGCGCTCTCGTCGATAACACTTCCGCTTGCCCTAGTCCGACGCAGGACCTCGCTGGACTTCAACCTGCCATCTCCTTCCTTCGGACCTACCCACTTGTTTACCCGTAGTCCTGCCACACTAAGGCTTCGGTTTTCGCTCACTCCTTTTACACTCACATTTGCTTCGAATCATGCTCCTACAATCTCTTCGGTAAGACATTGCTTCGGAAGCACACCCAAAGCAAGGGGCATCAACATATCCAAAGAGCAATCAAAGCAGATATTAATCAGGAGGAAGACATTCATCCAACAATAAACCAAAAGTGAACACTTCATTCAAAATTAAAATCCTACCAGACCTGCTTAATTATTACATGCTCTGGTACGGCAAACTCCATATGTCCGGAGCCGCCCAGTCAAAAACAAGTGGGAAAGAAATCCACAAGGGGGGGGGGGGGGGGGGGGGGGGGGAAACAAGCTCAAACAAAACCCTAGGCATCTTCGGTTGGAGCGGTAGCGTCGGGTCCGTCTCGACTCTCTGGGGCTTGTCGCTCCCCGGTATTTTGCTCCACCTCATCCTCCTCTTCGGGCAGCACGAGCTCCTCGGGGGGCGGCTGGGGCAGGGCTCGGTGCTCAGAATCTTCGGGGATGTTGAGCTTGCGTAGCAGGGCCTCGTGGCCGAAACGAAGTCCGTCCATGAAGCGTTCTCGGTGCAGCTCAGCCTCGATCTCCCGGACTTGTTTCTTGTACTCAGCCCCGGCCGCATCCCAGCCCTCGCCGAAGCCTTTGTCCCTCGCCGCTTCAACCTCCCGGGCTCGGGTGACCCTCAGCGTCTGCGCATCCTCCTCCGCCTTGGTAGCTCGGCTCTCGGCTAGAGCACGCTCTCCCTCGCTCTTCTGGAAGTCGGCCAGGTAGATCTCGCAGGACGCCCAGGCCGCCTTCAGATCCTCCTCCTTTTCAGCAACAAGCCGCCTCAGTTCCACCATTTCTTGATCCCGAGCTTTGTTCCGGTCGTTTATCTCCAAAGCCCGAGCCCCAGCCTGTCAAGATGAAAAAATGTATAGTGAGCGCAGAATTTTGCTCGAATACAGCAAACGGACGTAAAAAGCGACTTACCGCCAGGAGTGCTTGTGCAATTTCCCCGGTGAGATCCTCGGTTCTCCCACTGATTGCTCTGGCGTCTCGAGGAAGGACGCAGGAGCGCAGCAACCCGAACGCCGTACCGATGTTGCTAACGGCACTATCAGCATGGGTGATAAGGCGCCCGGAGTAATGGCGAACCTCCGGGGCCCATGGCACGTCCCGGGCAGCAGCTCGGGCATCTGAGTCGGTTGCCGCGCCGTCGGTTCCCTCCTCATCTTCCTCCCCAATAACGATGGGATCCTGGTCCCTCGCCTGGGTCTCCTCAGCCTCCTCTTGCCGAGTCCTATTCTCAGGACGTCCCTCCGGTGAGTCGGGGGCGACATTTGACGGTCCAGCCCCTGGAGTGCCGGTCGATCCGCTTGTGCCTCGGCCAGCCGGTGTAACGACCCTGATTTTTGGTCGTTAAAAATTTCGTTAAATATTTGAATTTTATTGTAATTGCTTTTCAAAATTACGTTTTTGCCCTTAAACTTTCGTTTCTTGGCATTTAACCCTAATTGGCAAGCCTAGTTAGTTTCTAACCGACTTGTGGGAGAAACCGAGCTAGCAAGCCATTTAGTTACTTTTACCTAACCGCAAAATGACCGTTTTGCCCCCCCTTGGACACTTTGAACCTTTTGAACCCTAGAACAAGTATTGAATATTCTTTTTCTTTTAATTATTTTGGTTTTATTCTTTGTCCATTGGACAAAGATTGCTAGGGCAACTATTATCCATTGGATAATAGAAACCCCAATTGTTTTTATTAAATGAATACTTGGTCAAAGTACTAAGAATATTAAGAAAAATACTTTTTAATTACTTTAAAGTACTTTTTGAATTATTTTAGTAAATAAAAGTTACCTAATAGCTATTATCCATTGGATAATAGAAGTTAGGGGAAATTTTACCCATTGGATAATAGGGTGAATCTTTCAAAGTACATGGGGTTTATTAGACTAATCTTTTTCTTTTAAACCCATGTGTCAAAGTACCCATTTTTTTAATAGGAGAGTACTTAGTATTAGATTCTTGTAGTACCCTTTGTTTATTTTCTATTAGAGATTTGATTCTTCCTAGTGTACAAGGTACATGGTTATATTATACTTATTGCCTTAAAGTACCATGTGCCCAATTGTTGGGTTAAAGGAGAATCCTAGCCTTTTAAGGCTACTTTTGATCTTATGTACCAAAGTGCTACTTTTTTATTGGTTTTCTTTCATTTTTTGTACCTTGGCAAGAGAATGAGAGGGAGAGAGAGAGAGGACCAGCCGGCCAAAGGGAGGGGGAGAGAGAGAGAGAGGAAGGAAGGAAGGAAAGAAGAAGGAAAGTTGGTTGTACCATCCTTGATTTTCTTTGTACTTCATATCTTGGTATATCTTTCTTCCTAACTAAGTAACTAACTCTCCATTAACCTCCATTGTACTCTTTTGTACACCTTGCAATTGTTAGACCCTTGGATCTTGTACCAATCTCATCTCCACCATTCAATTGATTCAAGATCAAATCTTGGTACAAAAATAGCCATGCAAGCCTAGGATTGCCTTTGATCTTTCATGATCTCTTGCCAAGTGTCAAGGTGAGACTTAGAGAGAGAGAGAGAGGAGAGGGCCAAGCTCTTGCCTATAAATAGAAGGCCATTCTCATGCTTTGAACTCACACCTCAAGCATTTGCTCCTCTTCTCTCTAGAAACCATTTCTGATTTTCCAGGCAGCCTACTGTCCCTTCGGAAATCTCCAGTTTTCTCTTGCTTAGAATAGTTTTTAGAACCAACTTCCTTCAGGAAAGTTGTAGAACACTTCGAGAGCTTCAAGTTAGGCTCAAGAACCACCTCAATCGGATTAGAAATGACCAAGATATCATCATCCGAAGTTCAGTGAAAATTCTGGATTTTCATTTCCAGACAGCTTACTGTCTTTTGCTTTACCCCCATTTTTCTCCAACCTAGGGTCGTTTTTAGGAGCAACTTCCTTCACAGAAGTTGTAGAGAATTTCTTGAGCTTCGATTTCGACTCAAGAACGACGCTATTCGGCCAAGGATTGACCGAGTTGCTGCCGTCCGAAGTTCGGGCCAGATTCGTGAGTTTCACCACTCGTGGATTTTCCAACTTGCTTATTCGGCCCCGACTAGTTTCGGATCAAGGTAGTTTAATCTTGCCCTTCTAACTCTAGTATCGTTTCAAATCATATGTTAATAAAATGAATGTTATTAGTAGTAACTTTGATCATAAGGTTATCTTTATTAAATGTTGGAAATGCATGGTTTATTTTCACGATGTTTCAAGCATGCTATGTAACTTAGAGTTGGATGATCTTGTTGGAATGATCTTATGAAATGCATGTTTGTATACCGCGGAGTCTTGTATGAGAACGAGACACGAAAACCGAGAAAGTAGAAACATGGCACCTAGGGTGTGGGAAAGTATTTCAAGGAAGGAAATATTTTGGAAATTACATAATGACCGTTTTGGGTGGCATTATGTGGTGTGTGTGTGTGTTCCAATGGGAATCCGAAATAACGGATCCATTGTGAGGTTGTGTGCGTTCCCATGGGATCCCGGACCGGCGGAACCATGGTGAGGTATAGCTTGGTTATCCATGGAGAGGAGCCAATGCAATTGTGTGCCAACGGGAACCCAGCGCGGCGGAACCGTTGTGAGGATACTCGGGAACCCGGCGCGGCGGAACCGAGGTTGGGTGTGTGGCTTGGTTATCCGCGGTACGGAGCCAATGCTAAGGATTTTGAAAGGATAATTTGTAAATGAAAATAGTGACACGGTATACGATGAGTCGCGTAGGAGAAATCGGGAAATCTTGGACACTAACGATAGTTATGAAAAGATGTTATTGTTATTGGCTGCTATTACTGCTTATATACGTATCATGTGGAAATCGATGTTTTATTGGTTAAGGGTTAAAGAGTAGGATTTTACTATTGAGCCTTCGTAGCTCATGGTGTTGCCTTGTGGTGACCCTGGCATATTATATGGGTGGCGACGCCGGTATAATATGTCAGATTTGATAGACGAACAGGACGAACTATTCACCTTGAAGGCGTTCGAAGCCGAGGAGCTGGAGAAGCAAGAAGAACGGTAGTTAGGAACCCTAGATTCCTCTGCTTTGTAAATAAGAGTACTTTTGTAAGGTTTATGATGTAATAACGAGCTGGACTCGCTTCGTTTTTATAATAAAATGTTTTATTTAACGTACCCAAAATTCGGGGCGTTACAGCCGGCCTTCGGCGCCGGAGGTTGAGGACTTCCCTGCCCCGACCGCTCATCTCGTCGCTAAGCCCGGTCCTCTCCGGGGTGTCCCTGTCTAGCTCTTCTCGAATCACGCCCCGAGGCCCGGAGCTGCTCCCCTCATTGTCTTCGGCTCCGGCTGCCCCTCTTCCTCGTCCTCCTCTTCCCCTGCCTCTACCTCGCCCTCTCCCAGCCCTCGGTACGCCTTGCTGCCTTGGCTTTTTCTTCAGGAAGTTGGTGTTGGAGGCGACGTAGCCAAGCAAATCGGGAGCGTACCGGTTGACAAGTGGGATCGCGAAGGCAGCTGTGATCCGGGACCGAACAGCTCTTTCCCGAAGCCCTGCAACGACGCCTTCAGCTGCAAAAACAGAATACCAAAGAAGGGCGAATCAATACAACGAGCAACACACAGCCATGTACTAAAAGGAATATATGTACCGAGGGTAAGGGGGTTTAACCGACCGGGCGATCCGTTCTCAAAGGAAATGGTGGTGGTCGTGTCCGCTCTCTCCCCGGGACCGAACATAAAGTTCCCGGTGACCGAAACGTAAACGCCGGCCCATTCCTCAGAGTCAGGCAGATGGTCAATCAAAAAGGTGTTGTAGCCGGAGCGGCAAGATAGGTAATACCGTTGGTGTTCGCGGTTGACCCCGAGCGAATAGACGCCGAAGAGCTCCTCTATCCCAAATGTAAGGTTATATTGCCTCCTCAGCTCAATGACACTGGTAATAATTCTATAAGAGTTTACCGTGAGCTGGGAGGAGGTAAGGTTGAGGGTACGGAGGGTTCGTCTGACGAACTGGTGGAGAGGGAATCTAATTCCCCCCTCGGTTATGGCCATCAGGGGGAAGATCAGAGCCCCTTCTCGGTGAGGAAGATCGCTGGGATCGCTGTTCAGTAGCAGCCGTACTTCGACATCGTGCGGCACGCTATAAACACGTTTAAACTCTGCATATGCGGCCGGCGTCCCATCGAAATATTGGTCCCTGTACGGACAGGGCCTCATCGGCCTCCTCCTCGACCAAACCTCTTCTGGTGCGTCGACAAAGGGCCCCGGTCCGTGGTCCGAGGTGCTAGGCTCTGTCATTCTCGGATCAAAGGATGTCTTTCGCCGTGGAGCAGTCGGAGGGGCGTGGGGTTCGATTGAATCAATTGGGATTCGGTAGAAGGCTCGGGACTGAATCTCCGCGAATATTTCTTCGAGTTCTGCAGAAGGGACCGAGCTACTGGAACTGCCCGATGAGAGCTCAATGACCATTCGCCCCTACCTAACAAGAGAAGTGCAAAAAAACCCGTTAGCTATGTGCCCAGGGAAAGAAAGAAGACCTAAGCGCTCGGGGTAGAATGGTCATTGTTCTTCGAAGTTGATTGGCCTCGGTTAAATTCGGGGTACCCTCTTCGGGAGGTCTCCCCTTTTTTTTGGGTCTGGCCAACTCTAAAGTCTAGGGTTGAAGGTAGGCCTCGGGAGGGATGTGCGCTTCGGTCACAGCATGAACAAGGCCGCGAGCCCCCAGCGCCGCCGCGAGCCAGAGGCGGCGAGCGGTGGTTCGATTCTAAACTACGTCAAAAGCGACTGAAAACTCGAAAAAGAGGTAAGCAAGAAGCGAAGGATAAGTCAGGGAGATCGATGTACCTCAAATCCGTGCGATGATCGATGTCCAACGCGCTTGTAATCGTGGTTGAACGGCAGAAATAGGCGGCAGTAGTTCGACTTCAGAGATGGGGAGGAGTGGCCATTTCCTTTCTCTCTCCGTTATTTATATTAGGGCGAACAAGGCGCTACGCGGGAAACGAAGCATCGCGCACCGGTTCTCTCGATCATTGACACGTGTCCCTATCGAGCGGTCACTTTTTATGAGGTTCTGCGACCGAGGCGGGGGCGCCGTATGGCCGAACCAGTGGCCTAATGACGCGTGTCCCCGAGGCAACGCTTCGTACAAATCAACTGACACAGCACGTGCTGGGGCAGCCTTCTACTTTTTCCACCTCGGTGACTTCGACACGTGGATCTCTCTGACACAGAAACAGCTGGAATGGAATCTACCATGGTGCCCTCGCCCTTCGGTGACTTTTCTCCGGGAAGGCTGAGGGCATGATGGCTCGTGAAGATGTCAAGACCCTGAAGCGGAGGATCGAAGCTTCAGAATCTTGAGGGGCTATTGTGGTGGCCTCGGTTACCATATCGGTAACCGAGCCTTGCGCATAAGCCAGTGTATCCCTCAGCCTAAGCTGTTGACCCGAAGAGTGTTGTTGCTCGCAGTCTAGGGTTTGGTCCCGGGCACGGGAACATGCTTCGATATTAATAGCATCCAATGAAGGAGGGGTCAGGCAGTTACAGCAAGTGGACCCCATGTCGAATCTGTTAGAGCAACAATCATTTGGATCAGGTCATGTGCTCCGTAACGGCCTCGTGTCCTCCGTCATAGGTGACGTCACCCAGAGCGGTTACCAGAGCATGATCTTCACGCTTTGGCTTGAGGGCCAAGCATACCTAGGTCTATAAATACAAAGAGATACGCGGAAAGCAAGGTATGCCAGAATTCTCCCCTAGCCTTAGACCTAAATTCTACCCCTGAGATCTAACTTGATCGTCGGAGGGTCACTGGGTCATCAAAACCCTAGTGACTTGATTGCAGGTCGACGAGAGGAAGCGGAGAAGGAAGGAACCAGCCAAATTCCATCTAGGTCCTGACAAATCGAACCCCTATAGGTCGTAATGAGTCTTAAACTCAATTCGGCTCATTGTAAATGAGTCTCAAAATCGATGAGTTAAATGGGTCTACAATCTCATATCGTTTGCTATCCCCATACCAAGAAAAACACTTGCTTGCTGACAGTAGTTCTTTCCCGCAATTTAATATAATTGCTGGAAAAAAGATGACAAAGATATTGGCAGGATTTTCAAAAAATGCCGAGAACAAGGCTGGAAAGCCTTTCGCCAGGATTTTCCTTCAACTTAACTGAGTTTAACAAAAACCTGCGGTGAGGGCTGTTTTTTGATCCTCTGAGATCAAGCTTTCCAACTGTCCATCGAATTTCTCTCGGACGGTTCAAACAGAGATCAAACACTAGTAGAAAGTGCTGATGACACCGGTATAGTGTCACTTAACAATGCTACAATGCTTAAGTCAGTCGAGATGGTAGAAAGTAAACAAAGAGTAGCTTAAGGGTTTCTATCGAGTGAGGGTCTCCTACCTTGGATAATGAAGGGGAGCGCAGATGTCAAGTCTGTATTTGCTATGCAAGATGAGCCTATAGCTGATACAACAAATATTTGACAAGTTGCCACTCTTTATTGATAAACACTCTTTAGTTGAGTGGTTATCATTTATGTTACACTATTATAGCAATGGCAGTAGGAGCAAATGATTCATCACATTCTTCCTCCGAAAATGATGAATATCTAGAATAGTTTGAGTACTTAGACATTGTAGACACCCCATTCTGGACTGTCCAGATTAGTAGTCCTTTTACTTTCTTTATTGACCCTGATGATGATGAACGGTCGAGAACATTTCAAAATCGATAGAAGGTCGTGAGCTTTGAGCGTTGGAACCTTCCCTCTTCAAACCCATTTCGAAACCCTTCAAGTCCAGAGCCAAACAAACCTCAGCAAAACCAAACCTTGCTTACGCCAGCTACTTCTTGGCGTGCGCCAGGTACTTGACATGTGTCGATCATCGACCGTTGACCTAGTTTGACCTGGCGCACGGCAGGTTGTATGTGGCGTACGGAGGGTCAAGGCCGGTCAAATCACCGCTTTTCTGTCACGTGCTCGAGACTTTGCAACCACCCCAGTACAGTGCAGAGCCTCCTGATCATTGCTTTCTGCAGGGTCGTCCCCCTCTCTCTCCTACACACCCCATCAAGCAAGTCTCATGCATTTAATGCATGGAAGGCTCTCTCCTCTCCAAAGCCAGCCAAACAGGCCTTAGCCTAACTGATCTCAGTCACTCTCCCCACCATAAATACCCCCCCTTGCATTCATTTGCAAGGGGTTAGCTCATTCATTAAGCTCCATCCTTTCCTCTCTTTCCCTCTCTTGTTCTTGCTCCTCCATTGGAAGAGTGAGAGGTAAAGAAGCCCTGCACATCCCACATCACTGACCAGTCACTATACATCCCTCCATCTTCAACTCTCAAGGCTCATCCATTCCCTCCATCTCTTGCACCAAAGGTATACCACCTTTGTGTTGCTTTCTGTTTTCAACTCCTGAGGGGAGCCAGAAGGGTTCTGGCTAGTAACTGATACTAGTCCAGACCCCTCTCTGGTAAAATAAACCAGTCGTAAAGGACAGATCATGGCGCACGCCAGCCACATCAAGCCGTACGCCACCTTTGGCAGTATGTGCACTGCTGGCGTGGGGATCATGATGTGTCCATTTATTGCTTACTTCCTTTCTGTCATCACCTTTTAGCATGCTAATAACCAGTTTACTGCTTTCTGTGCATTAGAGGTGTTTAAGTGTATCTTTCAATACCTGTACCTTTCTTGCTTTTTAAGGCCTCTGGGGTATTTCTGGTCATGTTCCAGAGCCCAGATCATGTAAAGCCAAACACTGGACAAAAGAGAAACCTGGCGTACGGCCTCTGAGAAGTGGCGTACGGCACGTTTATCAAAGGCCAGTGCCTGGCCCTTACATCCCTTTACAAACCTGGCCTCTTGTTCCTCCCCACTCTGTTTATGGGGCCTGTCTTGCTGTTTTCCTGGCTACTGGCCATTCTTTGCGTCTGTACATGCGTGTAATCTATGTTATAAACTGCGTGGTTTGCCCTGGGTGTGCACTGGTCCCTTCCAGAGCCCAGGGGATTGAGAATAGGAGCTGTAAGAAATCGATGTGGTAGTGTACGCCAGCCTTGAGGTGGCGTGCGCAGGGTGTACTGGCGTGCCGTGGCTAGGCCATGGCGTGCCGTGGCTAGGCCATGGCGTGCCAGTATGTCACCTGCTCACGCACCCGACGGGCAGCGTATGTCATCCCGTTGAGCTTCTGGCAGCGCTTGTTCTCAATCTATGTTCTTACATTTAGTTCAATCCAAGCAAGCAAATCATCATCCATAAACATTTTGTCATATAAATTGCAACGTGTTACAGCTTTAATCCCTATTAACTGTTCCCCCGCCCTAATTGGCTAAAATTGGTTGAATGAGAGAAAAATGCAAATGTTTTGATAAAATGCCTGAGTAGAGACCGATCTCCGGATTGGGCGAGAGGGGTGCCATAAAACCCTTCCCCTCTCGTAACCTGGCTCCCGAACCTCAGATATCGAAGGTGACGACGGACCAGTCTACGCCTTTTCCAAATCAAATCAAACGCCTTTTTCAAAATCAAAGCAAAACGTAGCAAACGTTCTCGAGTTCGGTTCCTTGGGTATTCTTCCGCTAAAACCCGAGTGGCGACTCTGAATCGAAGCGTTTCGCCGCGCTATTTTCCAAATGGGCCGCCCCCCGAACAATATCTATTCCAAACCAAAATCGGGCGATTTTTCGGGGCGTGTGTCCACAGACATTCACACTGTTGAATGCCTATACGTTCGAAGCCCCCTGGATCCTACTTTCTTCTCTACGCAGCCAACGCCAACTCCCTTGGCTAAGGTACAAATCTTCCTTAGCAAATATGATAAGCCAATTCCAGGCGTACCCTTTGTTGAGTTACTAGACACAAGCTATTAGAGTGTTTAGTAACTCAAATCTTCGTCAATAAATATGATAAAGCCAACTCCACATGTAGGAGACTTTTGAGGCAGCGGGTTAGCCGCTCATTTATTTCCATACTATTCTTACTTCTTCGCCGTCGGTGCCCTAATCCATGTTCAAGTAGTTGTAACGGCGGTGGAGAAGTGTCCACGTAGCGCAATTCGTCCTTGGCCCATCCTTGGGCAGAGAACGGGTCTAATCACCCTCTTGGTGGCTAAGCTTCTCCGTTATACCTCTTTCTCATAAGTCGCTGGTTACTTTTCTTATCTTTATGGGCCAAGTGAAAATATTCTCAATGGTAGTACTAAGGCAGTATCAGCAGCAGAAGCAACCATACTCCATATCGGAGGGCAGTAAAGTCATAGACGGGTTGTTTACACCATTTATTAACACTAATCCAGATTATGACAAGTGTCATTGATTAGTGGGTAATTTGATTTATTTTGAGAAGTAGCGGTTTAGCCTTATTTTAAAAGCACTTAGTTACATGTGAAATTAGTTAATTGGACTAGATTAACTAGTCGAGCGCACTCTTACCTGTTTTTACGCGTGCCAATCAATTGTGAAGTACATTTTGATTGCAAGAAGGCATAGAGCAAGCAGTTAGATTAACTGCCCTATCCAGGATTGAAGAGGGGAACTACTCAAATTCGAATCAAAGGAGGGAATTGCTCAAATTCAAAATTCAAGGTGAGAAGTCAGCCTATAAATAGAAGAATTGAAGAAGTTCACAAGGACACCCAATCGCCCAACGGCTTATCTTTTTATCTGTATTTGTATTTCCTTTCCTAGGAGTAGTTGTAACTTGTAATCGTCCACTTGACTGTCTCAGTCGATTGTACTTCTACTTTGAAGATTAATAAAGTCCATTTATTATTCTTCTTCCACACCTCACTCACTCACTTCATTCAGTTTGCTTCCAAAGAAGTCCTGAAAACGGCAAGAAACCAAACTCCACCTTTCCATATCTACATTCTAACACTCATTTCAATCATCTTCGTTGATTTCGATCAATCGAAGAATTTAGTAAACAATTTTTGGCGCTAGAAGGAGGGCACATTATTAATTTGGAAGTAATGGCAAAGACATGAAAAGACGGACAACAAGTTGAACCTGTCAACGAAGGTTTTGATGTGATCGAGAATCAAGTGAATCCTGAACGGAGAATTCCATAGAATGGACAAGGAAATGGCCTTGCTTTAACAATGTTTGACATGCCTTGCTTTAACAATGCTTGCATACCAAGCCTAACCAAGCAGTTGTCACAGGTTTTGTCCATTCCAGAGGACAAAATCTGCACAAGAACTGATCACCCTATTGAGAAGGGTGGTTTTGCCTGCATCGTCTCTATCAGTTGATGCAACTAGAGTGGTTCACAAGCGTGTGAACCCTGCGATCAATGTGCTTGGGAATTCATCCCAACAGGCATACACAAACCCTACTTTTGAACATGTTAACAATGAAAATAATCGTGCTCCATTAGGTTCAGATCCCACGAGGCCTAATGCAACTAGGCCTGTTCATTTTTATCCGAATGTCTCTCATATGTCACCACACGGCAAATATTGTTGGAGACCGCAGTTTCTTGATCAACTGCACCTTCTAATGCATCTGGAGAAGCATTATGTTGGGAAAGGAGCTGCTGGAAAAATGTCTGATATGGTGGATTGGGGATGTAACTAAGATTAGTGTTTTTAAGAATAAATGGATTCCCAATGTGGATAACACATATGGTGGAAGAGGAGTGGAGAGATTTTGAGGAATGAGAAGTTTTGCTTTAATTTGTTGGGTAAAGGTTGGGTTTGGTCTTCGTCCGAAGTTTTAGCTATTCATTTGGAAGGTGAGATACATAACATTTTGGTGGTTAAGGATGCTATGTTGAGAAGGAAGATTGATATCAATCCTAGTTGTCCACTATGTACAAAGATGCCAGAGACAATGGAACATATGTTTGGGCTGTGCAGTTTTGTGCAACAGCTTAGAACCCAATCGTAGCTAACTTAAATATTCAAATGGCTCTGATGGATTTGGTTAAAGTTGTTAAACTGTCAAGACATGATTTTAAGGGTGCTCACAATGTTGATAGAGCAGCTTTGTTGTCGTATGTAAATTTTTGGTTTAATGGGATGAGCTTATTTTTTACAAGAAAATAATAATAATCTTGACTTTTGTCATATTGGGAATCAATGCCTTATCCTTGTTATTGTGCTACCTGATTTGTTGCCGCTAGACAATGTAGTCGCAAGACTTCAATGAAGTATTGCCCCCATATTACCCCTACCTGGTACCTTCCACGTGCAACGCACGTGCTGCTCTACTAGTTGATTTAAAAGGTCCAAGTCCCCCACTAGCTTGGCAAACTCCAAGCTTGGGAAATTATAAAGTTAGTTTTACACAAGCAGCCAAGTAATTTTTTGCGTCCTTTTTCTTCCTGTATCTTCTTGCAATTTTAGACACCATTGCATAATAATTTCTTCAACGTGGGCTTATCAGATTAAGTTTCTAAAGAGAATCCCAGATTCATGGTTCCAAAATACATTAAGAATGCCCATTTAGCCACATCATACCCCTCCTTCCCCATTTGTTGGTCCCAGTTAGCACTTTTTTCTTCCTGGAAAGATTCTCGCATTTCAAAACTAAAAGAGCAATAGTTAATTTCCTGTCTTACCCTACCATTTTAAAATTATTATTAAAAAGACGATTTGACAAAGTACTTTTGGACTCAGTTGGAGGTGTGCACTGCTATGACACACATGTATTGGTAAACGAAAAAAAGGAGAGCGAAAATTTCACTCTGTTTGATTCTTCTTTTGGCCCCTAATTGGGCAAAAGATTAGTACATCTCAGTTAACTGATGTCCAAGGCCAAAAAATGCATCAAATTCAAAAGATTGAAGGGTAAAAGAGGGAATTCAAGTGATACCAAAAGCAATTACTATGTCCCCTTCCTTATTAAGTTGGAATCCAACAAAAGGGACCAACAAATGGAGACGGACGGAGTAGTTGATTATGACAAGTTTTGTTAAACCAATTCATTTGATGGGCATACAAGGTTTTGGGAGATAAGGAAGAAGGTGAGATAAGAAGTGAATCTATATTCTATTCTAATATAGAAAGGGGGAGCACCCTTTGGTGTGTGAAGCTGTATGGATTTCGTCTATACCGAAAATGCCTCATTAAAAACTCACTATTTACAAGGCATTCAACTGCTGTGGGTAAAAACTGTAGGGGCAAAACATTAAGACCCCAAAAAAACTGCCTCCCAACTACCACTCCCATGTTGACACTCTCATTTTTCCTCAAACTCCTCCCCCTCTCAGTTCATCATCTTCAGCTGCTGAACAGAGAAAGGGACAAAAAAAAACAAAAAAACAAAAAAAAAAAGAGACAAAAGAAAGGGACAGAAGAAAAAGAGAGGGCCGATTGGTACTGCATGCGTCACATGCGTAACTAGGTTTGTACCAATCTTTTACACCTCTACTTTCTTCAATTACTTAGGCAACAAGGGAATTTTTTGTTTGTACGTATATGTGTTTCCCATTTGATCAGTTGTATATCAAATACTTCAACGATCAATGATGATTCAGTTTATCCCAATATTTTCTTTTCCGATTAGAATTTCTGTTCTTCATATACAGGGAATAACTGCAGGTAAAACTAGGAAATTTTCCCCTTTGGTTCCAGTTGGTAAAATTAGGAAAAGGTAAATTATCCAAAACTGATAAACTGATTGTATTATCCGGTTCAGGTCTAGAGCCCCTCTCTGTGCACAGTCCCTAACTAGCAGCCAGGGCATACGCGATGCGTGTGCAAGTCGGATTTTGTCAAAATTTGCACAATAGCTTTCCGTTTAATGTTTGATCGATTTTTCACAAATTTTGTTCAAATCCGACTTGTACATGCATCGCGTGTACCCCGGCCTCTAGTATGTTATAAGGGGCAGTTAGTTAAGAAGGGGGATTAACTAGGTAGGGGTTTGTTTGGTAGTTGAAAGGGATGGATAAGAGGGGGAAGATAAAGAAATAATATGAGAGTTTTTCCTTAGTTACCTTCATATAATCCTTGTAATGAGAATACAACAAGGGTTGGAGAGGTTTGAGGGCACGCCAATAATTACATCCGCTCGGATAAGCTATAATGATGATGGGTGGGGTGGGATTCGGTAAAATCCCCTACATAGGTCTTAGCTTATCTGCTAGACGAGAGTGAGTCCGGATTAACTTATCCCCAAAAGGCCTTATCCACCTCCCTTCTCCGCCCTCTAAACAGGCTGTTAAAGTTGCCTTCCAACGGCTACATGGTTCACATAAAAAATGAGCATTGATATCACTTACTCTGACCTCATCATATTCAGGAAGGTTGAGTAATTGTGACATGTTCTGGATCTAGATATTTTAATTTTCGGCCGAAGAATATTAACAATAATAGGACTTGCTATGGGCTCAATAATGGCAATGGACATGGTCAATATGTGCCTCCTTAAGCACAATATGTACCAAACATGCCTCATACGGCACCAAATGACCCTAATTACCCATGTGGTCAGGAACCCCTGAGGGATCCCATGAACATAAATAGGGCATAACTTATGGAAGTAATCTAGGATATGTATGGTCCAGGTTAAAAAGAATTGAAAAACCTATGTTTAGGAAACCATATCCTCAATGGATTGATGCAGTGCCTTTACCAAGGGGTTATAAAATCCTAGAATTATCACTCTTTACTGGTGAAGAAAACCAATCGACTATAGAGCATGTTGGAAGGTTTTGTCTTCAGATAGGTGAAGTTGGGATTGATGATGTCTTCAAATTGAAGTTATTTCCACATTCCTTAACTAGGAATGCTTTTACTTGGTTCATAAGCCTGCCTGCCAATTCAATATAAACATGGTAGGTTTTGTCTTCAGTTTCATGCCCAATTTTACAGGCATGAACCAAAAGTTTCGATTGCTGATTTGGCTAAATTGAAACAATGGCCAAATGAAACAGAAAAACAATTCTTGACTAGATTTAAGCGATTAAGAAACTAGTGCCATTGTTATGTGCCAGAACATGAAATAGTCAAATTAGCACAAGATGGCCTTGAATACAATTTAAAAGACATTTCAATGGATCTAACTTTAAAGATCTGTTTGAACTATCAATGAGGGCTTCACAGTTTGAAGCCATTCTCCAAGAAGGAGAACAACTTAAAAACACATCACTTAGTACTAATTACCAGGATGTTGAAGGAGATATTGAACTAGCTGTAGCACAAGTTATTGGCAAGACTCCTATAGTCTGTGACATTTTGACCAAGGCAGAAAAACCTATGAATATGCCTTCATCTCAACCTAACAAAAAGGGTAATCAAGCTAACTATAGGCAATATTCTTTTGATTTGTCGCAGGCAGACCAAATCTTTGATCAACTATTAAAACAAAAGTTCATAACCTTGAGTAATGGTCATACAATCCCTCCTGAGAAATAAAGGACTGGAAAAGAATATTGCAAATGGCATAATTCCTTTAAACATAGTACTAACAACTGTGTTACTTTTCGGAATTGTGTGCAGGACCTGATTCAGAAGGGCATGCTCCAGTATTCTAAAGGAAACAAAGAGGTTATGGGCATTGACATTGATCCATTCCCAAAGTTGGAGGTTAACATGGTCACAGTCGGAATGGCCAAAAGGCTGGGATCAAAAGTTGAGAAGAAAAAGAAAATTGAAGAAGAACAAATGGAAACTGATGGGGAATCTTACTCTACATACCCCCATGTTCCTAAGTTTCCCAATGACTATCTTTGCCTCAGATATGGTCAGGAAGTCAAATATGCAGAGGCAATGATGGCAGAAAAAGAAAAAAAGGCTGCATTCTCCAAGTCTGGATTAAGGTTTAACACCATGGGTGGAAATGACCTCCAGATTTATGTTGGAGCAAAACTAATTTATGAAGGCATTGATCCAGGCTTATTCAACAGGATTGAGTCAGATCACTGCTATAGACCAAATGATGGGCCATTTTTATTCAGAGGACAACCAATTAAGCCTGCAAGGCCTGGAGTGCCTCCAAGTCAGAATTTAGAGGCTGTAGAGTACCAATTTCCCAATTGGGGGAGATATCCCATGCATAAGGGAGTAGCCCCAAGAAGAGGTGTTGGACCAAAAGGCAGAGGTCCATATGGACATGGGGGGCATCAACCGAGAATGGTGATGCCACCTAATCAAAACCATGAAGAATGGATACAGTCAGGCATCCCAAGTTTCCAGCAGAAGGGTGGTACGCAAAACCATTCACCTCACAGGAAAGAAGATTGCAAAGAAAGTTTGCAACCAGATGATACGCTAATCCATGGGCTTATACTGAGCCCACAGAAAGGATGGAAATTGATCTTCCAATGTCTAGACCTACAAACATGGTCTGGACTAGAGATCAAAGAGAATCTAGTTGCCAGAAAAGGCCTGATCAAAGGCCTGGGGGGCAAAGCAGTAGTGGTGACTTTTCTGCCCAACCAAAAAAAATGGAGTTGAAACAAAGTTTGAAAAAGAAAATTGATGAATTTCAGAAGCTAATGAAGGAAGAGTCAGAACAAGAGGAACTGATTAAAGATTCCTCTCCTCCATAACAACAACAGGAGCCTCCTTCATTTGGAGAAGCCTTGGAGACTCTGCAATTTGGGTTAGTAACTAGTGATCTTCTTTGCAATATGATTTTGGTACTACCTAAACATTTTAAGTCAAAACCAAACCAACCAATGAATCTGGTTGGAGATGTCAAAGATAATACAAAATCGATTGTGAAATTAACAAATAAAGAAGAAGACACTCAATCACAGTCAATTAAATAGAGAAAGATAAACAAGGAGATAACATAGTGGTTTGAGACCTCCTAACAATCCCTTGATAAGGCATTTGAAACCACTTTATATTAAACTCCATATTAATTGACAGTCTATCAATAAGGTTTTGATTGATAATAGAGCAGTTGTCAATATTTTACCATCTAGAGTGATGAAAGTATTAAACAAAACTGAGGACGATTTAATTCCCACAGAAGTCACAGTAGGGAATTTCGTTGGAGGATGTTCTCCTGCTATAGGAGTTATATCACTTCAGTTGCAAATAGGAACAAGAAAAATGAATACTACTTTCTTTGTTATTCATTCCTCATCCAATTACAATGCCTTACTAGGAAGAGATAGGACTCACATTAATGGTTGTGCCCCATCTTCTTTGCACCAGGCTTTGATTTTCTTAACACAAGCCCAACATGAAGAGATTGCAGAGATGGAGGTCTATTAGGCAGAGCAGCATCCATTTAAATCAGAAACTAACAACATTGAGGCTGGTCTGTACGAAGAAGACTTATGGCCCATGAAGATTGAAGATTCTAAAGTCAAATTGACTGGAGCAAGCCTTACTAAGAGCCAGTTCCTTAAGTGCATCAGGGAAGGTTTTTAGGAATTAAGTAAGGATTTTGTCAGGCCTAATATTATGTCAAGACTTGTTGTGGTGAAACAATTGGTATTTGATGATTGACAACCTAGTTAGTTCTGAGAATGAAAAGTTGGTTGCAGTAAAAGCCACCTTCAAAAACTGTTTTCTTTTCTAGTAGATAGGAAATTGCAGACATTAGAGCCTATTTTTTGTAATTGGGCTGAATGTGTATTTGATAATAGGCCACTAACTATAAAGGAGTTAGGTTAGGTCTAGCAGACTTGAAACCTGCACCAGGCAAGCTAGATGATGAAATTGGGGCTGACGTCAAAGCCATACTTTTGAAATTAAGTTAGGGACTCCAGAAGATCCTAAAGTTACTTATGTAAGTACTACTTTGCCTGATGAAATAAAGGAAAGGTTTAAGTATTTGTTGCTTGAGTTTAAAGATTGTTTTGCTTGGAATTATGATAAAATGCAAGGTTTATACAGATCTCTAGTCAAGCATAAGATACCAATTAAAGAAAGTTTTGTATCTTTTAAACAAGCACCTAGATGAGCAAAGGATGAACTAATGCCTCTAATAAAGAAAGAAATGGAACATTTATGTGAAGCAAAGTTTATTCAACCGGTTAGGTATACTGAATGGGTATCAAATGTGTGCCAGTTCTAAAGAAAAATGGAAAGATGAGAATTCGTGTTGACTTTAGAGATTCGAATTTAGCATCCCTTAAAGATCAATATCCAATGCCAGTGGATGACCTTTTGGTTGATGCAGTTGTTGGCCATCAGATGTTGTCCTTTATGGATGGCAATGCATGATACAATCAAATTTACATCGCAGAAGAAGGTACACATAAAATTGCATTTAGGTGTAAGAACTTTTGAATGGGTTATTATGGCTTTTGGATTGAAAAATGCAGGGGCGATCTATCAAAGGGTGATGAACTTGATCTTTCACGATTTTCTGTATAAATTTTTAGAGGTCTACATAGATGATGTCGTAGTCAAATCAAACTCGATCGATAAGCATCTGCATCATCTTAGACAGACTTTCGAAAGAATGAGACGTTATAATTTGAAAATAAATCCCTTAAAATGTGCCTTTGGAGTCACAGCAGGTAATTTCTTGGGATTTTGGTGCATCAAAAGGGGATTGAAGTTGATAAAACAAAGGCTGATGCCATAATAGAAGCACAACCTCCAACTAACAAAGAAGAGTTACAGCAATTCCTTGGAAAAATAAATTTTCTTAGAAGATTTATTTCAAATTTGTCTGGTAAGACAATGGCTTTTTCCCCTTTGCTAAAATTGAGGTGTGCTAATGAGAGTCCATTGCTTTTAAAGTTGAAAAGCTAGCAGTTACCAAGACGTCGATTCAGTTCTCCAATATAGTGTAATGATGAGAAGTAATCGAAGTCACACGCAAAATGATGTACTAGAGCATTGTGCATGGTTACTAAAGTTGTTTATTTCTAGGTTGATCCATAAATAGAAGATTTCATAGATTTAATCTTTGAAAATTGTCTAGAAAAGGACAAATACTTAGTAACTACAAGCACAATTGAACGAAAAAGAAATTAAGCCTTAAGAGGCCCAAATAAGATTAACACATTGTACGATGGCCTATAAGGAGTCTAAATTAAAGTCTGGCTCTACAAAAGGCCCAAAATACACTTAAATCCTATACACAAGGCTAAATTCAAGCATTCAGTATAAAGTCGATTAAGAAGTTAGATTAGTAAAAAAAGTTAAAAGAGTCTCCCATCTGCCAATCATTTCATTCATTTTGATGTTGTTCCTGAGCAAATCAGCACGAGCAGCAGCAACTTGAGCAGAGACGCCTTTTCCTTCTTCTAATAATTTCTCAAATTCTCGACTGTACTCATTCTTCTCCAGCAACAAAGCATTCTTTTCTGCCAAAATTTGTCCTAGTCGAAGTAGCAAAGAATTTTCCTCTTGTTCAAGTGCAGAAAGTTTTGACTTCACAGACAAAACTCCAAATTGAATGTTTGATATCTTGGTAGAAAGGCTAGAGAAACCACTGAGTAATTCTCTTTTCTAGCGTATTTCTTCACTATGATATTTCTTCACTATGATACTTGAACAAGCTAAAAGTGTCATTTGAAGTATTAAATAAGTGCTCGAGAACTATGTGCTCCTTTAAAGGAAACATATTTTTCTGCACTAATAGAGCCATACAATCAGTTAGTTCCTTTGATTTATTTATGACTAATTCCTCAAAGGGAATTTTTAGTAAGTCAAAGAATAAATTAACTTGTGCTTGGATTCAGGACTCCCTGTTTGAGATCTCAAGGATTGAGAAGCAGCTTCAATCTCTGCAACTAGTTGAGCCAACTCTGAATCTGTTTGGCTAAAAGACTGATTAATAGTCCTTTCTACTTCATTCACTGATTGTGGTGAAGCAACAAGATGGCTACCAAAAGCAGGAACTATTGGATTGTTTTGAGCTTTATGAGTTGTTTCTCTTACAGCTTGATCAACACGGTTCCCATCTAGATTGGAAGCCACATCTTCATTTGATGTTACTATTTGTGCATCACCTTATGATTTGGGTTGCTCTTTTCCTGCAAGTTCTGGCATGATTTGGAGATTATTACCTTGATGTTTCATAACTTGATCTTCTGGATTAACCACAGAATTGCACGTGCCTTCTTTTACATGCATGAATCTAAGGGTTTCAGGGTCCATGTCAACAATTCATTGACCCAAATCTAAACTTCTATCTTCCACCAATTCAGTATTGGCATTCATCACCACAGTATTTGGGGAAAACAAGGTTAACACTGTATCAACTTGATTAATGCCTTTTGGGATAGGTACTTAATCTGTTTCCATAGGTCCCACTGCATTGGTTGGCACTTCAGTCGAATTTTCACTTTCGGGGACTATTGAATCAGACGCAGCAGTGTCTTGGAATTCGAAGGCATCAATCTCCTTATCGGTGGTATCATTTTCCTTTGTTGATGCAGAAATCCTTTGAATTGGAAAAGACTTTGAAGTCTACTCATTTTCAAATGCTTCTATAATCTGTCTTCTTTTTCTATAGACAGAAATACGAATCATAAGGTTAGGAAACTGATAATGATCATATGACCAAAAGAAGAAAAGAATTCAACTTCTTACCAGTTACCAAAAAAAAAAAATTCAACTTCTTACCCCTGGAAAACTGTTTAGTTACTACATTCTTTGATTGTGGTGTCGTAGCAAGAGCGGAAGGCACATCAGATGTGGCCTTTATTTTACCCCTTCCAGGAATATTTTTAGTCACAGAAGTATTCTGTGAAGATTTACATGATTTCTTGCTCCCATCGTAATTTGCTTTCTTTTGCTGATGCAGAATTTGCTTTCTCTTTCCTTTTCCTGTGTTTCTCAACGGGAATTGCAGATAAAGGACTTGCATCTCCTACAAAAGGAATGACTACCTTACCAGAAACTTCTGACAGATGAACTGAGACATCTATAGAAGAAAAAAGAAAATTAATACAGTAAAGATAAAGCCTAAATAAAGCATTACAAGCAAGATAATTACCAGCTTTGTCTTTTAAAGACTTGAATTCAGGATCAAGCCTATAAAGGCATTCTTGGACAGGAGAGTTGAAGAAAATAGCTCCCATTAGAGTTCACCACTCATTGAAAGAATCAGTGGTTCCAGCACCAACTTTGAACTCTGGTAGTCTAAAGTCTTTGATCCTTTTCTTGAAGTCTGTAACCATCATGGTAATCATGTGTGCATCTTTCAACTTGATCGAGTCTCTTTTTGTTGCCATTTCAATAATTTGTTGATGGATAAAGGGCACAGAAATACCCTAAACAAAAACCAAATTGTCTAGCAAATTGACAAGGACTGTAACTTTCAAAGCTACAGTTGCCAAATGGGGTGTTATTTAAAGAAAAACCAGTTGGAATGAGCCTTGGAACCAAAATGCTAGCACAGAATAAACGTTTTTCTTCATAGGCTCCCGCTGTGTTTGTAGAAGAGGAAGGACAAAATACTGCCTTATTTTATGAGAAGAATATTCAAATTCATGAAAGGGATTGAATATAGGCCAGTTGTCCTTGTTATCATAGAAAAACCTAAAACACCTATCAAAAGAGGTATCTTCCCTGCCTGTCAAGAAGTTATAGAATTATTCAGCATAGCTGTATATTTCTTTTCTTTGAGAGTCCTCCCTGAGAGAATACCATGAAGTAAACCTAATTTTTGGAAAATAAGCATACAGCCAGCCAGGCTTGAAAAAACCAAAATGGACCACCACAGGCATCAGACACCTTCTTGTCAACAAATGTGTACATGTCTTTGTATAATGTCCCAAGAACGAAAGGGGCTAAGGCTAACTTCTTGCCTTGTGCTAGGCAGACAACCAAGTTTATGTATTCCCTGGTAACCTTAAAACCTGGGATTGCCATAAGGAATTTGCAAATCAAGAATACATAAAATGAAATTTTCTCATGCAAAGAAGGTTTCATTGATTTCTCTACATATCTGTCAACTAACCAATATTTATAACTTGCTCCCTTGATATCCAACTCAAACAAGGGTTCGTAAGGATCAGGGGTAAGTAATGCATTAACATCAAGGCCTGTGGAAGGAAGGCCTGTCATGTGTACAACATCCAAAATTGTTGGGGAAATCATACCATAGGGTAAGACAAAAGTATTAGAGGTCTTAGACCAGAAGCAAGCTGCAGTGACAAGCAAATTAGGGTTAATTTCTAAGGGAAATTTGGAAATCTCAATGGTTTCAAGAATGCCCATATTAACCCAATCCTTATACAAATGCTTAGCCATCTGTTCTACCCAAAGTGCCTAGTAAAATCGACAGAAGAAGGCCATGATCAAATATAATAATTTTTATCTCATCTAGACCTTTCAAGGTTAGGATGCTTGAGCAGAAGAGGATCACTCTCTTTTTCAAGGTATGTAGTTGATAAATCATTTGGCATAGAGATGTCAAACACAGGTCCTAAAAAAAGGCTTGTAGAATCCTCTATGGCTATGAAAGTTTGAGAATTATGGCTTGCCTCTTTGAGAAAAGATTTAGAAAGGCGAGGAGTGTTAGTCTTGGTTGCTGCAAGAGTTGTTTCTTCATCAAGAGTTCTTAGTGATTTCGACTTCTTTTGCCTTCGAGCCATAGTTGATGAGCAGTTTTCAAAAGTTTATGTTGAGAATGTTTGATGCCCTAACTTTTCAAGTTTCGACGCTTTATATAGGCGCTAATCGATTAAGGGAATATTTACCACAGTTAATTCTTAACTCTGGTAAATAGGGGGGCATTGTTTACACCATTTATTAACACTAATCCAAATTATGGCAAATGTCATTGATTAGTGGTTAATTTGGTTTATTTTGAGATGTAGTGGTTTAGCCTTATTTTAAAGGCGGTTACATGTGAAATTACTTAATTGGACTAGATTAACTAGTTGAATGCATGCTTACCTCTTTTTACGCATGGCAGTCGCCTATGAAGTACATTTTGATTGCAAGAAGACGCAGAGCAATTAGTTAGATTAACTGCCATATCCAGAATTTGGAGGGGAACTACTCAAATTCGAATCAAAGGAGGGAATTGCTCAAATTCAAAATTCAAGATGGGAAGTCAGTCTATAAATAGAAGAATTGAAAAAGTTCACAAGGACATCCAATCGCCCAATGGCTTATCTTTTGTTATGTATTTGTATTTCCTTTCCTAGGAGTAGTTGTAACTTGTAATCATCCACTCGACTGTCTCAGTCGATTGTACTTCTACTTTGAAGATTAATAAAGTCCATTTATTATTATTCTTCCAAACCTCACTCACTTCATTCAGTTTGCTTCCAAAGAAGTCCTGAAAATGGTAAGAAACCAAACTCCACCTTTCCATATCCACATTCCAGCACTCATTTCAATCATCTTCGTTGATTTCGATCAATCGAGGAATTTAGTAAACACGGGTTTGGTGAAAGAAATATAGTTTGTAGGTTGTTTCAGTTATTGGTCCTGAGTTTCGTTCTACATTGGACCCAAGGTGGTCACTTGAACACCCAAAAAAAATATTCCTCAGAACATATATGTAATATTTTTAGTTAATTTTAGTTTAGCCCTTTCTTGAACACCCAACCCAAAATTATTTGAACATCCAACCGAAAAACATTTGAACACTCAGCCCCAAAAAATAGCCCTCAAATCTGTAACGACCCTGATTTTTGGTCGGTAAAAATCTCGTTAAAAATTTGAATTTTATTAATAGTTTGTCGTAATTACATTGTTGCCCCTTGAAATTCATTTCTTGACTTATAAGCCCCGCTTGACAAACCTAGTTAGATTCTAACCAGCTAGTTGGAATAACCAAACTAGGAAATCACCTAGTTACATTTCCCTAACCATAGATGGACCGTTTTGCCCATCTTGAACCTTTTGAACCATTTCAACCCTAGACTAGAAATTGGTTAATCATTTTCTTTTATTGTTTTGGTTTTATTCTTTGTTCATTGGATAATAAATGTTAGGGGAACTATTATCCATTGGATAATAGAAACCCTAGGTTTTATATTCTTGATATTCTTTGCTAGAATATCAAGTACTCTTGTATATATTTTAAAATAGACTTTTTAACTGCTTAAAAATGACTTTATGATTATTTTAGTATAAAATTTCCCTAGTAACTATTGTCCATTGGACAATAAAAGCTAGGAAAATTATTATCCATTGGATAATAAGTTCATCTTTCAACCAAGTACATGGGTTGATTAATTTAATCTCTCTCTTAAAACCCCATGTGACAAGGTACCTATTATTTTATCATAAAAGTTACCTAATAACTATTATCCATTGGATAATAGAAGTTAGGGGATTTATTACCCAATGGGTAAAAGGGTTAGTCTTTCAAAGTACCATGGGATTTATTAAACTAGTCTTTTCTTTTAAACCCATGTGAGGAAGTACCAATATTTTATTTTGGGATTTAAAAGCCTAAGATTCTTAAAGTACTTCCATATTATTTTATGTTGGGGTTTTGTACCCAATTGATTTATTTTAATGGAGAGTTAAACTACCTAGAGTACATTAGTACAAAAGTTACTAGTTCACATGTGCCAATTAGTTGTTAAAACTTAGCCCTTAAGTTTCCTTGACTCAAGTACAATAGTACCTATTGTTTATTATCTTTCTTGTACATTATATATATGTAGAGTACTTGTGCGAGAGAGAGAGAGAGAGGGAGAGAGAGAGAGAGGAGAGGCCGGGAGAGAGGGGAGAGAGAAAGAGAGAAATTCGGCCAAGGAGGGAGGGAGAGAGAGAGAGAGCAAGGAAGGAAGAAGAAGATAGGATTGTACCTTCTTGATCTTCTTTGTACTTCATATCCTTGGTGAATATTCTTCCTAGCCAAAAGACTTAACCTCCATTGTACTCCCATGATTTGTTTCACACCAAGTCTTGTACAACTACCAATTGATTATTCTTGTTCACACCTCTTTTCTTCCAAGAATCAAATCCTAGCCATGCAAGCCTAGGGTTAGGCCTTGATCTTTCATGATCTCATGACAAGTGTCAAAATGAGACTTAGAGAGAGAGGGGGGGGGAGGGGCGGCCATTGAGGGAGGAGAGAGAGCCAAGGTTTGCCTATAAATAGGAAGCCATTCCAAGCATTTCAACTCACACCATCAAGCTTTGCTCTTCCTTCTCTCTAGAAACCATTTCTGTTTTTCCTGGCAGCCTACTGCCCTTTGGAAATCCCCAGTTTTCTCTTGCTTCGAGTCATTTTTAGAGCCATCTTCCATTGGGAAAGTTGTAGAGAACTTCGAGACCTTCAAGTTAGACCCAAGAACCACCTCAATCGGTGAAGAAATGACAAAGATATTGTCATCCAAAGTTCAGTGAAAATCTCGGATTTTCATTTCCAGACAGCTTACTGTCACTTCCTTTATCACCAATTTTCTCCTACTTAGAGTAGTTTCTAGGATCAACTTCCTTCACGAAATTTGTAGAGAATTTCTAGAGCTTCGTTCTCGACCCAAGAAAGATTGTATTCAGCCAAAGATTGACCGAGTTACTGCCATCCGAAGTTCGGTCCAGATTTGGACGTTTCACCGCCCGTAGAATTTTCCAACTTGCTTATTCGGCCCCGACTAGTTTCGGATCAAGGTAGATTAAACTCTACTCGTTCTCCCTAGTATAACTTTTGTTATTTTAGTTTATGATAAGGTTATCTATTGCTATCAATGAAAATATTCGAAAGGTGTTTCTTTGAAATAATGAGAAGGATGGGGAGTATGTTGAACTCATCAACTTATGTTTTGAGCATGCTAGATAATGAAAAATTAGATGAACTTGCTAGTTAGTTTCAAGATTATGAAGCATGATTTGTGATTACGTATGTAGAAAGTCCTACCGCGGAAGTCTTTGCATGTAACGAGACACGAGAATCGAGAAAGTAGAAACATGACACCTAGGGTGTGGTTAATGAAAAGGCGTGTTTGAAACGGGTGAAATGTTTTGAAAACCGCAATGTGCCGGACGTGGTAGCCATTGTGTGATGTGAGTTTTGTGTGCGTTCCCATGGGAACCCGGAGCGGCGGAACCATGGTGAGGTATGGCTTGGTTATCCGTGGAGAGGAGCCAAAGCAATTGTGTGCCAATGGGAACCCGGAGCAGCGGAACCATTGTGCGGATACTCGGGAACCCGGAGCGGCGGAACCGAGGTTCGGTGTGTGTGTGTAACTTGGTTATCCGCGGTACGGAGCCAATGCAAATGTTTGTGATAAACTGATAATTTTTGAAAGGTTGTTTGTAAGTGGAAAATGGTGACACGGTCTATGATGAGTCGCGTAGGAGAATCCGGGAAATCTTGGACACCAACGATAGTTGAATATCGATTGTGGATGAGTTATGGTTACTGTTTGTTATTTACGATCTATTGTTCGTAAGTTATGGGTTAGTGGGTAGGATTTACTCTTTTGAGCTCTCGTAGCTCATGGTGTTACCTTTTGGTGACCCTGGCATATTATATCGATAGCGACGCTGGTATAATGTGTCAGACCTCATAGACGAACATGGTGAACTCTACACCTTGGAAGCTTTCGGAGCTGAAGAGCTGGCTAGGAGGGAGGAGCAGGCGAAGCTGTAGATAGGAACCCTAGTTTCCCTTTCTTTGTAATGAAAGTACTCTTGTGAAAGTTATGTTGTAATAAAGAGCCAGACTCTGTTTTGGAATTTCAATAAAATTGTCTTATTTAACATACCCAAAATTCGGGGCGTTACAAAATCAATCCAATGTAGTAACAATCTGCGCAATTGAATGGGGGATTAGTGGATGAAAAATTGCTTGGCCACTTATATGAAACTATGTATATGATATCGTTGATAATGAGGCTATTATGCAAACATTTCAAAATATGAAAACGTCGCCACCCGGATTTTTGAGATGGTTGATCCGAGAAACCGAGATTTCGTTTGAAAGGAAAAGGCCTTTTGGTCTTAGCGAAAAACGTTGAGACTTTGGATTCGGAAGCCACATTACGAATGGGGAAGGTTTTTGTTGAGAAATATGCACCCCATTCACCCGGTAAAAATCGGTCTCTACTAAACTCTTTCAAGGGGGGAATTTAAAATATCTATTGGAAAATCAAGCTCTTTAATAAACAAATAAAGGGGAAAGGGACATGGGCAATAAATCACGTTAACGTGCACATGGTGTTAACTATACAGTGATGACAAGGATGATGCAGAATAAAAGAAGTTTTCAGCAGAAACTATCTGGGTCTCAGTATCCTTCTTCACGGCATTTCGTAATACTGCGCACGGTTTTACGTTATGCCGTGCGGGGTACCGTTCTATTTCAAGCCATTGTAAAGCTTCAGAACACCGCCCGGCATCTTGGATAACACGCGCGGGGTTTCCAACTGTCATCAGACAATATCTTTACCACTGGACCATTCTGAAAAGTACCACTCTTTCAAGCCATGAACGAAAATTATCTTTTATGCTTCTGATCACTCGTAATGATCGAAGAAACTTTGTTTTTAAAACCAAACATGGCTTGTAGATATGGTCTTATTTTGAAAGCTTCAACACCTGATACTTCAGTACCAAAACAAGCCTGATAGAGGATAGCTATGATCCAGACAGTTTAGGCAAGAAAACAGTAACTACATGGAACGCTGTGCATTTGAGTATACTACGCCGTGCGGCGCATCAAAGCTCCACGCAGTGTAGTATACTCAGCACAGAGGTTTTCTCTTTTTAAAACGTTTTTAAGCCAAGATCCAACCTAAAAGGGGTTGATTCTGACTACAGAAAGGTTCCCTTAGAGATACGGACAGAGCCTACCCCAAGGAAACTAGTTTATACCTTTGATCTTCGAGCTTAGATGTGGATGGACAACTATGGATGAGTGCGGATGAGACCGGTTGAGAAGAGAGGGCGGTGAATGGGCTTGATAGGTGGGTATTAGGTAGTTGGGACCTTAAAGTGAGCAAGAGAACTCACTTTCAATGATGAGGAGAAAAATGGAGGACTTTAAGGAAGAAAGAACCTTGAGAATGTTTTTGGGGGAATGACTTTCTCAAGGCTTAGGAATAAGGAATGGGTGTGAAAGCATGAGGAGAGAGAAAGAGAATTTAGGACCCCTTTTTCTAGAGTGGATGGTTGTATTTATAGGCAAAGGCCAAGGATTTTGAATTTCAAATGGTGAAGGTGTTTTCTGGGCGGGCCAGAAGTGCCATTTCGGCTGAGCTAACTTGTAGCAGTGGCTCAAGTGGGCGTGGCCGACAGCTAGCTGAGCCAATCAAAACCTTATCCAAAATGCCGTGCAGATGACCTCATGACCTCGCGCGGCGTAATGAAATCTATTATGCCATGCAGTGTAGAGGTGTGTCGTGCGGTACTAAGGGTCCAGTTCTGGGCTTTTGAGTTTGTTCCGGGCTTTTGAGTTTGCTCTGGGCTTTTCTTTTTTGGGTTTGTTTTGGGAGAGTCCCACATCCAAGCTCTCGGAGGTATTTGTTTCCTTTATTTCATCATCGGGACATTTAAAGTGCTTTCGAGGTCTGGATTGGGGTGTCTACAGTAGTCCCTCTTTAAAGTAACTCGGACACCATTGTTTGGTACGAGTGACGCTTAAAGAATAGGCATCCCAATCCATTGCTCCAAGGTCTTTAAACGAAGACAAAAACGCATGAAAATCGATATGCAAACAAAATGACGATGGTGGTCGCACCCGTGGGGCTACCTACGTACCCAGTTGTAGGGATCAGACCAGCGTAGTTCGATTGGGACAATGCCAATGAAATGAGTCCCGGAGTACGAATGCAGTAAACTCTGAGTAGATCGAGTGCTGGTGGTGCTGAGTGTTTGCGAATGACTGTGTGTGGGAGATGTGCCTTCAGGAGGTTTGATCGAGATGAGACGAGCCATCGGAGGGCGAAAATAGTGAGACGTGCCTTCGAGAGGTTTAACCGAGACGAGACGAGCCCTTGAAGGGCAAAAATAGCGAGAGGTGCCTTCGGGAGGTTTAATCAAGACAAGACAAGCCCTCGGAGGGCGAAAATAGCGAGAGGTGCCTTCGAGAGGTTTAATCGAGAAGAGACGAGCCCTCGGAGGGCGAAAATAGCGAGAGGTGCCTTCAGGAGGTTTAATCAAGACGAGACGAGCCCTCGGAGGGTGAAAATAGCGAGAGAGATGCGAATACGGCGAGTCCTCGGGGGACGAGAGATCCTAGCACATCGTTCTAAATAGACTTTTCTACAAAACGGCTAGAATATTTGATTCCCAAGGGGATTTTGGTGGCTGGTTTGAACAATTTTCGAGAAAAAGATCTTATCCATGCAAAGTTAAAACGCCGAGCGGTTGAGCAAAGTGTTGCACAACGTTTCAAATTCCCATGCAACTCTTCGATTTCCGAGAACAGTCGGTTGTTTTAAGGGTACCCATTAATACAGGCGTACCCGTTCGAAAGCTTCAATGTCTTTATAAGGGTGGTGGTGCCTCATTCCATGCAACACCACTAAAAATCTCTCAAGTCTTTTGCTTTCTCCTTTTCTCACCAAGATAAGTTTACGAAAAATGACAGACAACAGCGATCTTGTTGCGCAGGTCACTTCTCTCGAGGCCAAGATGGCCTCGTACTGGGAGGAGATCGAGCGCCTAACCATGCAGATCGTGAGGCTTGTAGGCATCATTTGCACTCTCCGCCGTGCGGTTTCCAATCTCCAGGATGTTGCCTTCAACCAACTGGACGACAAGAATGATCCGGAGTTCATACCGGGGCATGAGTCGGAAGAGATTGTGGAGGACTCCGAGGGGAATCCGAATGGTTTCAACGACCATTCGGATAGCGCGAACGATGCTTCCAGGGGAGGGAGTGATTGAGGAAGTAGGAGAAGAAGAGAAAGAGAAGGGGCAATAGGATCTTTTGCTTTTGCTTTTCTTCTTCTTCTTTTTTTTTTGAATGTAATGAACGATTCCGAGGTTTTCCCGGTTTGATGGAATGAAAACGTCCCCTTCTCCTTTTTTCGCTTCCCTTCGCTCTTTGTTCTTGAATGAATCCCAACAAATCTAAATAACCATACCTAAAACTAGAGGAGTCTGTCTAGAATCCAAACTGTTAAAATAGACCAGAATGTCGTGCGTATATTAGGGAAGGACACGCGGTGTAATAAGGTAAAGTATTATGCAGCGCGGTTTATACAGAATGTCGTGCGACACTATAGGCTGTGAACCGGGTCCAGATTTGATTCCAGACGAATCGATTTGAGAGGGGGGATATATACATATACGTGAGGTGTACACTGTACGCCTCACTCCATTCGAAGTTCCCTCTCTCTCTCTCTCTCTCGCTCTGTCTGCTCTCTCTTTCTCCTAACGTCTCTCTCTCTCTCGATCGTCTCTCTCTCTCTCCCTCTCTCTCGGTTCTCTCTCTGTCTTTCTCTGTCCCGACTCTCTCTCTCTCCCTGCCTCGACTGCTCTCTTTCTCTCTCACATCGATCATGGATAATATTGACATGCCTGGTGGTGATCAACCACCGAAGGTCAAGGTTACGCCGTCTTCAGTCGCTCTGGAGAGTGAGGCGATGATTGGGAATGTTCCGGGGACCCCGGGGGTTTCGGTTTTGGCAGCCATGGCCGAGGAGGAGCCGGCCTTGGCTGGCAGCGGTGGTGGAGTAGTGTTGGCTGGTTATGGCCATGGCACGGTGAGCTCGGGTGCAGTGGAGCTATGCGGTGAGGACGTGGCCTTGGGCCAGTCGAGGGTGGTCGGTGGTTCAGAGGAGAGGGTTACGGAGGAGGAGACAGAGGTTTCTCCTGAGAGGGAGCCTCGGGTTGACTTGGGAAAGGCCCCCGTTGTTGAGGAGGAGGCGGCGGAGGAGCAGGAGACTCCGGCCCTGTTTGTAGGCAGCGGCGTACGTGCAGGGTCGTCCCGACCCATAGGGATGGGTGACTACCTGGAGAGTGCGCCCCTCAAGGACCTGGTGGAGACCTCACGGGGGGTGCCCGGGTTGGCGGAGGCCTTGCTTGAGTCCCGAGAGAGGGAGCTCCGGGCCGAGCTTGAGACGGGAGCGGCCAAGGGGCCATGGGTCGAAGAGGAGGAGGTCTTGGTCCCACGGAGGACTGTGGTGGACGAGGTGACGGCGGTCCTTGGGCAAGACCGACCCTTCGAGGAGGGGTCTTACGTGCCTCTTCGACACGTGGTGGTGCCTTCGCTCCTAGACACTTACAGGCCGGAGAGGGCCGTCTACGACGAGTCCCTAGTTTTGAGGGACCTGCAGCAGCACTTGTCTTTGCATCGAGCTGAGGTATGCCTTACTATCCGTATTTCAATACAATGCACTACATTTCTAGTTCAATGCCTTTGATTATTGTTCCATCTATTGAATCATGCTTCTTTCGTAACAGGAGATGAGGATCTCGTGTTACTGTGGTGCGGACGACGTGCCCCAGTTTTAGGAAAGGCTGCCGGAGGCCTCGATGGAGATGGTGAGGGTGGCGGGTTTTGGGGAGTTTGTGGGTGTGCTGACGAGGGCCAGCAACGATTGTCAGGTGGCGAGGGCTCTTGCCGAGAGGTGGTGGGACACGACGAACTTGTTCCACTTCTCTTTCGGTGAGATGACGGTGACACCCTTGGACTTCGTGGCGATCACCGGGTTGAGGGTCGAAGGTGACCCTATCCCTTACGACGCTATGGCGGGGGGAGACCCAGAGCTTCAGAGGCAGCTTTTAGGGTACAAGCTGAGGCAAAGAAGGGAGATGCTCTGTACGCCCAGCTATTGGACTTTTGGACGGAGCCTCCGGTGGGTGGTGTCTAGGAGGAGCAGATGGCCCGGTGCTTCTTGTTGTATGTGCTCGGTGCGTCCCTATTTCCCAACAGACGCAACCAAGTACACTTGTCTTTCTTGCCGGCCCTGGGGGCCATTGGAGGGATAGCCCGTTTTGACTGGGGCGGCACGGCTTTGGGGGCGTGCTACGCCTTCATGGGGTCTCTTTCCCGAGGAGCGGGGAAGAGCCTCAGCGGTTACTGGCGAGTTTGGGAGGTATACTTTGAAACTTTGCTTTTAATATTTGGTTAGCTTCCTATTCATGTCATTGTACCTTCCTGTGCTAACTCCTGATGCTTTAAACTTTGCAGCTTTGGACGTACGAGGTGCTAGACATGTACCCTCCCACGACGTCGTGCCCCGACGACTTAGTACTTCCCCGAGCTCTTCGCTGGTCGAAGGAGTTTCGAGGGGTGAAGAAGGGGAAGGGCGATCTGAACGCCTACCGCCTGTACTTGGACGAGTTGCGTCCCGATCAGGTATTCATGATTCCTTAGTTCTAGTCCTCGCTACTTATGTACAGAATCTGTTTTCTGACATGCATTCCCAATTGCAGGTGCACTGGCGCATCTGGGACCGCTTCGAGGTCTCATTTGTGCCCCGCAGCCATGCTGTGATGAGGGGGAGGGTGCTTCTGGAGTCCCCCTACGGCTGGTAGTGGTATCTGGGTGACCGGGTATCACGTCAGTCGCTGAGGCTGGACACTTTCTTGGTCCCCGGGCCGCTCCCTCCTCTCGTGATAACGACGAGCGATTATACCTTGGAGGAGGTGGAACGGTTCACGCAACCGGACCCTCAACTAGAGCCGCTGTTCCCGGCTGGTGCTGACTACGTAGAGTACCGAGTTCGGTACCTGATGCAGAGCTTTGGGATCCGTGTTGCCTGGGAGGCACGGCGGAAGGCACAAACGGCAGAGGTGGTAGGAGTGGTGGTAGAGGCAGAGGGAGCGAGGGCCCCAGGGGTGGTGGGTCAGGTCAGGGTGGAGCCAGCTTGCCTGCGCTCTCCTGGACGGTGGATGTGGTGACTGCTTAGGGAGTCTCTGGCCTAGTGGAGGTCCCACGCCCTGCGGTTGAGCCTCCGGAGTTCCTTGCTCAGGTATAACTTGTTTATGTTGCCTTCGTAGTTTGACTTTCAACGTATCTTATGTTAATCACACCTTGTGTTGGGCAGGTGACTCCAGAGTATGCGAGGGAGATGGCAGCGGCCATGATGGGCTTGGAGCAGCTCGTACAGCAGTACGCCATGGGCCATTCCCCGCCTGTACTAGCTCGTGCAGGAGGGTCGCTGGTAAACTCTTTATCTCTTGGTTGCCTTCTATTGTTCTTATTTCATGACTTGACAATGCAAACAAGCTGTGTTATTGCAGGCTAGGGGAGGAGCTGCCCGGGGGTTACGTAGGAAGTCTGTTCCCATGCCCATGCAACAGGCTTCTTCTGCTGGCTCTCGGGAGGAGCGCCCGTTGAAAGGCAGCGACACTCCGGTGGCACGGAGGATGAGCCTATTGGCGTCTCAGACGAGACCAAGGAGCCGACAGACATTGATCTGGAGGACACCTCTGGTAGTACTGTGCCCCGGGCGACTTGCACTCAGGAGGTTGCTAGCTCGGAGGTGGTGGAGGAGGTCTCCTAGGAGGACGAGGAGGAGGGCAAGGATGAGGATGAGGATTGAGTCTCCTCTTTTGCTTTTGTTTTTCTGGCGGAGCCTGCGTGCTTCCTTTTGTGGGGTGCCTGTTTACCCTTGGTAGATAGGATTTTAGGAGTTGAGCTTTTATGCCTTGTTTTTTACTTCGACTCATGGATTCCTTCGGGATTATATACAGAGGTTGCTTTTTCATTGCCTTTCGTCGTTCAATTTCTCTTATTGCTGTTGTTTAAAGAAAAATTGAGTAACTCAGACACTTACCGAAATGCGCAACTAACCATAGTTCTTGAAACTGCGCCCCATATGGAACCCACACCAGGCGACTTATTGACAATGGAACAGAAATCAAAGAAGTAACTATGAAAATTGGCGCAACATTTAGGAATTCTCATCAATACCCTTGGTGTGGGTTTGAACATGACCACACACAGTAGTGACAAGTTTTAAAGCATGAGGTGTGCCTTAGAAGTTTGACCTTATGCTCAGAAAACACCTAAAACTAAGAAAAACATTGACTTTGAAAGGTGATAACTTCAAATCTTGACACAGGACTAGGACCGGAACTTGGACTAAGCCATTTTTGACCATGTTGACCTGTAGGACTCGAAGAATTGACTTAAAACGGCTTGAAAATTTGGTACTTTGTCATGGCTTGAAAATGGGATTTTAAGGACTTTTTGTGCTACGATCTTGAATCTCGGGAGTTGACTCGAAGCAAAACATCCCCGAAGTCCCATATACCCGTTGCAATGAGTTCTGCTGCTTGAGAATGTCCCAAAGCCTCCCAAACCTAATTCATGCCTTTGCTATCAAAAACTGCCGAAATGCAGATGCAGTATGCCGTGCGTCTCTTCAAAATGCCGTGCATCGCTTCTCTAAGTTTCACGATATATGATGTTATGCCGCGGTGTTTTCCAGTATCCAATATGCCATGCGTGACCCCACTATACCGCGCGTGGTTATTTTCCCATCAGTCTGCATTTTGCTATTTCCTAAGGCAGATTGCTCGGGGATTGAGGTTTGACCCATGCAATGGTATTTCCGAACCAGTGCATGTATGCATTCCCTTGCCAAGCCTTTTCCTATGTAGGTCTCATGGGAAATTTGCACTTTTGAAACCCAAACCACTTTTTGAAAAGTTGAAGTTGTTCCCTTCACCTTTTCTATAAATTCAAGCCCTTGACTACAAATGCCTTCTACCTAGCTCAAGTCTCATCTCACTCCTCCTCCCCATGGCCCTTTCACTCACGGCCTCGCTCCGCCTGTGGTTAGTCTCGATGGAAGGCATTGATTGGCTCAACTTCCGAGCTCACGGTCTCTACTCCATGAGATACCTCCGCAACATTCGTCTTCGTCCTGAATTCCTGAGGGCAGCAGCTATCTTCTGGGACTCGGAAGTTCTCGTATTTTGTTTCGCCGAACAAGAGCTCTGCCCTACTGTGGAGTAATTTTGTGCCTACCTAGGCGGCTTTGGTTCAGGAGAAGTCATTATCCCTCCAATGCGCGAAAGCGTCGACAAGAGTTTGTCTGCGGCCCTTGGACTAGGCAGCGGTGCCGCCCGCTAGTTAGTGATTGATGGTCACCTCAATGTGATGCGGCTTATCGAAATGTTCTCTCCTTCTGGCGATCTTGCGGACACAACCCACTAGACTCGGCGTATGACTGCACTTTGTATGTGCTTGCTTGCGGCCTACCTCTTAGTGCCCTCCACTGACCATGCTAGCTCCGCCCTGGTCCGCATTGGCATTCAAATTGAGGCTCGAAAGGACGTGGTTCCAATGGTTTTGGCTGAAACTTTGATGGGCTTGGATAAAGTCCACTTTGGAGAGACTGAGGCTTTCGGGGGTAGTCCTCTCCTCCTACAGGTTGGCTTTTCACTCTGCTCTCCTTTTTTAGGTTTTTTTCACGTTCTCATTTTACCTCAACACTCAATTAGGCTTTCTATGGTTCTGACTTGTTTTTCTCTCCTTTGCAGATCTGGCTTTGTGATAAGGTGAATGTGCTAACCATTCCTCCTGGAAACCGGATGTATGAGGCTAGGCTATTGTCTCTCCGATGCTTCGAGTTTGCGGACAGGTATGTCTCTGAGTGGGTCGATTTCTTTAGGCGTCTGCGGGCTGAGACCATTTCTTGAAGGTGTTCATGGCTTGACCTCCCTCCCATGACCGTACATTTCATGGGACCCCAGTGGGTTGTCCTTACTGGTTTGGAGGCCTTTACCTTCTACATCCCATACCGGATTCAGCGTCAACTTGGCCTTAGGCAAGAGGTTCCGACGGAAGTTCTGGTTGATGTTGTGCTGCCCTTGTTTCGCCATTCCATTCTTTGCAACTACCAATGGTTTTGGGGCACTCGTGAAGTGACCGATGCTCACCCTTATCCTTCTGTGATGGTTCGTGGGAGCCATCGGAAATGGCTAAGGAAGGACACTGCAGCAAGAGCTGGAAACTGACTCAATCCTACTACCCTGATCAAGAAATAAATCATGGACCTGCTTTGATCATGTTGTTTATTTTATTTTCTAAAAGTTGTGCTCAGCTTTATGTACTAGAAGCAGTTATTATAATAAAACGAGTTATGGAGGGTTTCCCCTTCCTTGATTCAATACATTGAACTTTTTCAACCTGGATTTTTATTTTGAAATGATAGTGACCGGGCCTCGAAATGAGGCTGCCTACGTATCCTTGTAGTAAAGGAATCAAGTCATAACATAGTTCAGGCCAAGGTTCGCTCTGGTTTTGACACTCTCCTTTTGCGCTCTAAATTTTGCCTAGCACCACCCTTTTGGGTTTTCGATCTAGCGAGCTCATTCATTACTTGCCTTAACTTTTGCTTAGGATGCCCTTGCAGGTTTTCAACCTAGCAGGCCTTTGCTCTAATTTTTGCTTGGGTCTGCCCGCCCTTACGGTTTTCAGCGCAGCAAGCTTCTCTCAGGGGTAATAGCGTTTGAGTTTATCCAGGTTGACCAGAGTCGCAAATTTGTTCCCATCCAAGTCAATGAGCTGCGTGGCTCCTCCGAACAAGATGGTCTTGATGATGTACGGCCCGGCCTACTTTGGTCGAAATTTTCCCCGTGGATCGTAAACTGGTGTCCGAATTTCCTTTAAAACTATGTCACCTTCTGACAAGTCCCTGGGCTTTACCTTCTTGTTGAATGCATGCGCAATCCTCCTTTGGTACCCCTGGATGTGATAGAGAGCCCTTAGCCGGCACTCGTCGAACAACATGAGCTCTGCGAATCGGTTACTCAACCATTCCGCTTCTTGGACTTCACATTCAATCATGGTTCGGAAAGACGGAACTTCCAACTCGATAGGGAGCACAGCCTCCATTCCATAGACCAGAGAGTAGGGAGTCGCTCCTGTTGGTGTGCGTACAGACGTTTGGTATCCCCACAGGGCCAATGGCAATTGCTCATGCCAATTTCTTGCGGATTGAACGGTCTTTTCCAGGATGACTTTGATTGTCTTGTTAGCAGCTTCCACAGCCCCATTGGTTTGTAGCCGATAGGTTGTTGACTTGTGTACTTGGATTTGAAACTCATCCAAGACCTCTCTGGCTCGCCCTTTGAAGTGAACCCCATTATCTGATACAAATGCTTGAGGTACCCCATATCGATAGATGACATTTTGTTTGATGAAGTGAGCAACCTGCACCGCGGTTAGAGTGGCGTATGAAGCGGCTTCTACCCATTTTGTGAAGTAATCCACGGCTACCAGGATAAACTTATGACCGTTGGAAGCGGCTGGCACGACCCTTCCGATGATGTTAATTCCCCACACTAAGAAAGGCCAAGGTGAGGTGATCTGATGCAGTTCAGACGGCGGAACATGAGTCAAGTTGGCGTGGATTTGGCATTTGTGGCACCGCCACACTCATTCCACACATTCTGTTTCCATGGTGGACCAGAAATATCCTTGTCTAAGAATCCTCTTGGCGAGCATCATACCATTCATATGAGGGCCACATACCCCTTTGTGGATTTCTTCCATCACTCTTCTTGCCTCTGCACCATGGATGCATAACTATGCATGCCACAGTGTGATCTCCGATATAAATTTCCACCACAAATGATGTACTGTGCAGCCATTCTTTGAAGGGCGATCTTGTCCTTTTTGCTTGCCTCTACGGGATATTCTCCTTTTTCTACGAATCTCCAAATGTCGTAATACCAAGGGTAGCCATCTTCGGGTTCATCAATGACCATGACATGCCGGTATACTGGCATATCTCTTTGTTCCATCACAATTGGCCTCAACTTCACACCAATAGGGATTTCGTCCATGGATGCTAGTGTTGCCAATGCATCTGCGAATCGATTTTCAAGCCTTGGTACATGAGTGAAGGTCACTTTGTTGAAGTGAGGGATGAGATCTTCCAAGTCTTGATGATACGGCTCCAACTTCTCTTCCTTGACCCTCCAGTTGCCATTGGCTTGTGACACAACCTGTAATAACTCTGAATTTCAATAAATAGAAATTTATTTATTATTCGAGTTATTTATATAAATTGCTTGAATTGCTTTTAATTCCGGTAGTTTGTCATAATTACGTTTTAGCCCTTCAAACTTCGTTCCTTACACTTTAGCCCCACTTAGCAAGCCTAGTTAGCTTCTAACCGCCTCGTTGGAGAAACTAAACTAGAAAGCCATCTAGTCACTTTTCCCTAACCTCAAATGGATCGTTTTGCCCCTCGTGAACCTTTTGAACCCTAGACTAAAGATTGATTATTCTTTTTCTTTTAATTATTTTTGGTTTTATTCTTTGTCCATTGGACAATAAATGTTAGGGCAACTATTATCCATTGGATAATAGAAACCCCAATTGTTTACATTAAAAGTATACTTGGTCAAGTACTAAGAATATTAAAAAAATGGACTTTTTAATTACTTTAAAGTACTTTTTTGTTTATTTTAGTGTATAAGTTACCTAATAACTATTATCCATTGGATAATAGAAGTTAGGGGAATTATTACCCAATGGGTAAAATGGTTAATCTTTCAAAGTACCATGGGATTTATTAGATTAATCTTTTCTTTAAACCCATGTGACTAAGTTCACATTACTTTACTAGAAAAGTACTAAGTACTAAGATTCTAAAGTACCCTTTATTTATTTATTATTGGGGTTTTGATCTTCCTAAGGTATATGGGTACATATGTATATATTATATAACTACTTGAAAGACTAAAGTATTGCCTTAAGTACCATGTGTCTAATTCATTAGTTTATTAGGAAATCTAGACCTAAAAGACTACTTTTGATCCTTAGTACTAAAAGTACTACTATTTTAATTGTATTCTTCCGTTGTAGTATATATATTGTACTTTGCAAGAGAGGAGAGAGGGAGAGCCGAATGGGAGAGAGAGGAGGAGGGAGATTTGATGTGTACTTGGCCTTTGATCTTCCTATGTACTTCATGATCCTTGGTTGGTTGTTCTTCCAAGCAAGACTTAACTTCATTGTACATTTTAGCAATTGTTTAACCTTGAGAATCTTGTACAACTTCTCTTCCACCACAAATTTGTTCAAGATCAAATCTAAGTACTAACCATAACCATGCAAACCTAGGATTTTAGCCTTATTCTTCCATGTGAACACATCTTTTTGGATTAAAAAAAATTGGGAAATAGGAGAGAGAGGGGGGGGCCAGCCAAAGGAAGAGAGGGAGGGAGACTTGCCTATAAATACAAGGCCATTCCATGCTTCAAACTCACACCTTCAAGCAATTGCTCTTCCTTATCTCTAGAATTCCTAGCATTCTTTGTTCTTAGTTCAAGAATTCTCTATGTTCTTGAGTGTTCTTGAGCAATACCACCAAACCACTTTCAAATACCACTCATAGATCCTTAAAGTAGTCCATCGTAGTGAGTAGAGTTGCTTCTAGGAAAAGAAGTACAACTCTTTTCCTTTCGAAGCAAACCGAAGGCCGTTACGCCGCCGATTTCAAACCCGACGACCAACCTTTCCGTAGCCGACGACCGCCTAGAAGAACGGTAGTTTAAATCTCTACTTACTTTTCCGAAGTATAAAAAGCTTAACCTTGCACTTTACTTTTATGTTTCGTATGAATCGAAGCTTGTTACTTTGATCGTAGATAAGGTTATCTTTCGGAAACGAATGGTTTATTTTTAAGATGTTCAAAGCGTGCTATGTAGCTTAGAGTTGGATGATCTTGTGGAATGATCTTATGAAATGCTTGTTTGTAAGTAAAGTCCTACACCGCGGAGTCTTGCATGGGAACGAGACACGAAAACCGAGAAAATAGAAACATGACGCCTAGGGTGTGGTTTAACAAGAGGAATATGTTTCCGAGGAAAAAGATATTTTAGAAACTACATAATGACCATTTCAAAGGTATTATGTGAGTAGTGTGTGCCTATGGGAACCCGGCGCAGCGGAACCATAGTAAGGATACTTGGGAGACCGGCACGGCGGAACCAAGGTAGGGTGAGTAACATGGTTATCCGTGGAGAGGAACCAAGGTAAATGTGTGCCAATGGGAACTTGGCACGGCGGAACCATTGTAAGGATACTCGGGAACCCGGCACGGCAGAACCGAGGTTGGGTGAGTTAAAAAGGAGTCTTTCGAAAAGAAAGGTAGTAATAACAACACGGTCTACGACAAGTGGCGTAGGAGAAACTTAGAGAATTTGGAACACCAACGATCGTTATAACGATTGTGGATATGTTATTGTTATCGTCTTTTGAAACTGCTTACACACGTATCATGTGGAAATCAATGCTTTATGATAATCTATTGATTGTAGTTAAGGGTTAGTGAGTAGGATTTTACTATTGAGCCTTGTAGCTCATGGTGTTGCCTTGTGGTGACCCTGGCATATTATATGGGTGGCAACGCCAATATAATATGTCAGATTTGATAGATGAACAGGGCGAACTCTTCACTCTGGCGGTGTATGAAGCCGAAGAACTCGCTAGGATGGAAGAACAAGAGGAGCAGTAGTTAGGAACCCTAGTTCCCTATTTGTTTCCCATTTTGTACTTAAAATACTCCTACGGGGGTTATGTTGTAATAATGAGCAGTGACTCTCTTTATTTATGTAATAAATTATCCCTTTAACGAACCTAAAATTAGGGGCGTTACACAACCAGGTTAGAGTCTCCTACAACCTCCAGCTTCTCTATGCCGATTTCGATGGCGGCATCCATGCCTACGATGCAGGCCTCGTATTCTGCCTGATTGTTGGTGACTTCGAAGTTTAGTTTGAATGCGAATGAAATGTGAGATCCATCGGGTGCTATTAGCAATACACCAATTCCAAACCCTTTTTGATCAGCAGCTCCGTCGAAATACAACTTCCACATATCTTCGGCTATCGTCATTATATCTTCATCCGGGAACATGAACTCAGTGTCTTCACCTCCCTCAATTGGGCTGTCGGCCAAAAAGTCAGGAACAGCTCTTCCTTTTACAGATTTTCTGGTGACATGATTTAGCTCAAATTCTGACAACATCAATAACCATCATGCCATTCTTCCTGTGACGGCCGGTTTCTCAAACAGATACTTGAGAGGATCCATTCGGGAGATGATCCTTATCGGGTAAGTCAGCATATAGTGCCTTAGCTGCCTAGAAGCCCAAACGAGTGCCCAGCATGTCTTTTCCAGTGGAGTGTAACGCTCTTCACACCGGACCATCTTTTTGCTGAGGTAGTAAGCAGCCCTTTCAACCCCATCGTCTCCTTCCTGTGCTAGCATGCACCCCATGGAGGCTGGAGTAACTGACAGGTATATGATCAAAAGTTTTCCAGGCGTGGGGGGTGTTAAGACTGGAGGATTTTGCAGGTAAGTTCGGATGGCGTCGAAGGCCCTCTGGCACTTGTCATCCCACTTGAAGGGCACACCCTTCTTGAGTAAGCGGAAGATTGGTTCGCAGGTTGAGGTCAGCTTGGCGATGAACCGACTGATAAATTGTACCTTGCCAAGAAAGCTCCTCACATCCTTCTCAGATCGAGGTGGTTCTATTTCTATAATAGCATTGATCTTAGAGGGATCAACCTCAATACCTCGGGAAGTAATCATGAATCCGAGCATCTTTCCAGCTGTAACCCCGAACATGCATTTGGCGGGATTCAAGCGCATCCTATACTTCCTAATCCTTTCGAAGAACTTTCTGAGTGCTGGTAGGTGTCTTTCTCGTTCTCTTGCTTTGACGATCATATCATCAACATAAACTTCTACCTCTTTGTGAATCATATCATGTAACAAGGTCGTTGCAGCTCGCTGATACGTGGATCTTGCGTTTTTCAGCCCAAAAGGCATCACCCGGTAGCAATAAGTTCCCCATTCAGTGATGAACGTGGTTTTCTCCCGATCCTCTGGGGCCATGAGGATTTGATTGTATCCTGAAATACCGTCCATGAAAGAAAGTAAAGTGTGCCCAGCAGTATTGTCGACCAGCACATCGATGTGAGGTAGCGGGAAGTCGTCTTTTGGACTTGCTTTGTTGAGATCCCTGAAATCAACGCAGACCCTAATCCTACCGTCCTTTTTGGGAACAGGAACAATGTTTGCGACCCACTGAGGGTGTTCAGTTACCATTAAAAATCCTGCGTCAATTTGTTTTGTGACTTCCTTTTTTATTTTAAGCACCCAATCGGGTCTCATACGTCTCAGTTCTGTTTCACAGGTTTTGCATCGGGATAAAGGGGAATCCGATGTTCTACGATTTTAGGATCAATTCCGGGCTTATCTGCATGCGACCATGCAAAAACATCTTCGAATTCTTTCAGCAAATTGGAGAGAGCTTGACGCTCTTCTACGGATAGCGTAGAACCGATCTGAATTGTTCGAGGGTCCCATCCATCCCTCAGATTTATTAAGACAACTTCTTATTTTACGGGATGAGCATGCCTTTCTTCTTCCCTTTCGACCAGAGATCGGATTTCTTTAGGGACGTCCCCATCGAAATCAGTCTCTTCATCATCAAGGTCAACACAATTTATTTCAAGATCAAAGTAGTAAGTGAAATCAGGTTCTTTCATTTCATCACTAGTAAAGGCCTCGAGGGCACCATGCACACGGGTCGACTCAAATTCGAAGTACAGATGATGAGGAGTTGGGCCAAGAGGCCCTAACTCAGACTATAGAGACTTAGCAGACTCAGAAGACTCTGAAGACTTAGGTGATTCAGACTCGGATTCAAATCCATGGTGAGTTGCGCTTGGTAAGAAGACCCAATTCTTGTAATCTCCAATGGCATCCATGATGAGTGAAGTTGGATCTTCAAGGGCCTCCTGCCCTAGCATCAGCACTTCTGGTTCCATAACTGTACTCTTTGGTTCGTCTTCCCTAAACAGGACCGCCAGACTCCCCTTGTCAAAGACTTCGACCCAATCAGCTGGTTCCACAGGTTTCTTTGCGACCTCAAATCCTTCGCCATTTTCTGGCCAGACATCGTTGGCAAATATCTCGAATCTCGGAAGCAGAGTATTGTTCTCTTTGTCCCAGAGTGGCTCCGGTTGTCCCTGATAAACTTGTTTTGCCTTTTCCTTGAAAAAATAATCCTCCAATCTATCCCCTTTCTTTACCTTGCCGTTGTTCGAGGCTAAGTATCCAAGGCCAATAGTACACATCAGGGTTCCACGAGTTTCAAACTTTGCAGGACCTTACAGGTTTCTTCCCAATCCCAACCCCGGCATGTAGGACATTTTCTTCATTATTTTCAAGGCGACATTGCTGATAAAAAAGTCATTGTCAATTCTGATTGAAGAGACAGAATTAGGGGTGTCCAACAAAAGGCCTCCCAGAGCAATGTCTTCTTCCTCGTGTTGGATTTCCAAGAGTGGGGCATTGTCTTCTGTCGGTGTGCGGATCCTAGAGTCTCCATGAATAGTGAGCATCCCTGTTTCGAGGCCCAAACGAACCTTTCGATGGAGGGTGGAAGGTACGGCCATGATATCAGGTCGATGTAGCCAAGGCCTACCCAACAACAGATTGAAAGAAGTGGGGATGTTTATCACATGGAATTCCACTTCAGTTTGGTATGATCCGAAAGTTATTGGCAACATGAGGGTCCCAACCACATCCCAACGCGTATTGTCATATGCTCGGACTTTAACTTCCGAGGGGGATAAGTCTTCATTTTTGTACCCTAGGTAGTAGGCGACGCAGAGCGGGCAGACATTGATTGCAGACCCATTGTCAATTAGGACTACTGGAACCCACTTATCACAACACTTCAGAGTGACATAAAGTGGCTTATTGTGATCTGTTCTTTCAGCAGGTAGGTCTCGATCGGTGAAAGTGATGGCATGCCTAATAGGTATGGTTTTGATGAGGGCTACGAGTTCTTCGGGAGTTATTGCAGAGGGAACTTCCAGATGGGAAAGGGCTTGGATGAGCCCCTCACGATGGCGGGTGGAATGAACAAGCACATCCCAAACAGACATTTTAGTCTGAGAGTGCTCGAGCTGTCGCTTAATTGCTCCTTCAGGGTTTTTCTTAGGGCGAGAAGGTTCTTTGTTTGGTGGGGCAAAAGGCTGGAAGGTGTTTTTGACTGGGGTAGTGAAAGGGTCTGAGGGTTCTTTGGCAGGTGGAGCTGCGGTTTTAGAGGATTCTCCGATTTGAAGGTTGGGGGGTTGATAGATACGCCCGCTTCGGGTTAGATGATCAATCTGGCGATATTTTGATTCCTCACTCCACAGATCGATGGGCACTTTGCGCTTGGTTCCAATGGTAGTATCTTAAAGATTAGAGGCTAGGTCGGCGATGACCAAATCTTCCCAAAGGTCCTCTGGTTTCCACTATTCAGCTTCCATTACTGTCCTATTTACGGTCCACTCTTCGTTTCCCACCTTTATGTTAACGATTTTAGTGTTCCCCTATGGCCTTTCCTTGGCTCTTGGTTCATCCTCCCACAAGTTCATCATAGCAATATCAACATCCTTAGGGAAGGTGACCGAGGGTTCTAATTCTGCTTCTTCCTCAAGGTAGTCCATGGGATTGAATTCACTGCTAGCCACTTCTTCTTCTGGGATCCCAGGGGTCTCAGGCCACGGGACGTACCCAAAATTGTTGCCGACGTCGTATCCGAAGGAGTTTGGGTGGAACTCTGGCCAAGCGGGAGCTGCTATCTCAGGCTGGTATCCTTCATCAAATATTGCTAGCAAGGTGAACGTATCCAGCGGATCATTTGGGATCAATAGTTGGTATTCGCTCGGGGTTGGGTCCCATTCCCATCCAAGATAGTTTTCACATCCAAACATCGTATTCAGCGAAAACCCATCTAGAGGATCTGCATGAATGTTCTGCCAATCAACTTCTCATTCCGGCTCTAACGGCCGTTCTTTGTTCAAATTGGTCGCTTCAAATGTCTCCCAGTCGGCAATAAGATCTTTCCACGCATCATCTCCATCCCACAGGAAACAAAGGGTAATTTCTTCGGGGATTTTCACCAGAGGTTTGGGCTCAATATCCGGGGTGATAAAGAGAGTTGAATTGAAATCTTGGGTACTTTGTTCTAAAGCCAATGTAACTTGGTTGACACGGATGGAAGTATTATGTTGCGGTAGAGGGTTTGAAATGGTATGTGGTGTGACCAGGCATCTGATGGAATTCACAATAAACGCTCTGGTTCAGATTTGGTGGAATGGTTATTGGTGGGGGAAGAGGTTTCAGTACCCCTGCTTCTGTACGTTTCTTGAGTAACGCAGACCTTGGAGTGCTGAACTGGGTGAAAGGTCGGCTTTGGATTTTTGGTTTTTCGGAAATCTGGTGGACTTCTGCGGTTTTAGTGGATGAGGTTCCAGCCTGATTGGTGTTTTCAAGGAGGATGTTACTGTTGCCAGAATACACCCTTTTGGCTTTTGATCCAGTTTCCTTTTTTTCCGAAGTGCCATCTCGTAGAGCTTCCTCTACGGCTAGTCCCGAGTCAAAGAAGGTTTCGAAATTTGGGGCAGCTTGGGAGAGAACCATGTACGGGGCGAAGGAGTTGGCAGATTCTTGGTTATGATCCGTATTTGTTCCTTGAGATCTGGTTTATTTTGCATTTGCGCAGCCTTGGCCCTCCACCGTTTCACAAAGTCGGCGAAATTTTCCTTTTCACCCATCTTAGTGCTTTCTAGCTCCCGGGTAGTCATCTTCAGATCAACATTGAAGTCGTATTGGGGTACAAAAGCTGTCCCAATATCTTCCCAAGTCCTCTTCTTTGATGGTTCAAGAGTGAGGAACCACTACAAAGCTGGACTAGACAGGGATTCATGGAATAATTGTGCCATGGCTTCCTTTTCAATCCCTCGCATGGAAAGAGAGCCAACATAGCCTTGTAGGTGCACCCTTGGATCACCGGTGCCGTCAAATTTGGCAAAGTCCACACCTTTGAATTTTTCTAGTAACTTGGCATTGGGAAATAGGCACAGTTTGCTCATGTCTACTTCTCCCTTCCCAAGTCGCCGAGTCTCTTGAACGGACTCCTCTAGCTTGCTGATCTCAGCTATAAGAGCGGCCATTTTAGGGTCCATGGTTGGCTCTTCTTCTTTAGGTTGCTCAGGCTGCGGGTGAGGTTTAGCCTGAATCTTATCGCTGACTTCCTGCATGGCCTCCATCATCATTATCATGTCATTCTTCATAAACGCGACAAAGGTCTTGAGTTGCGCATCGACATGGGCTAGAGATTGCTTAAACTGAGCATCTAAGGCGGCCATGTTCTGCCTAAGTTCCTTCATCCCATTTCCTTGGTCAGCCATTGGCAAAGGATTGTCGGGTGGTGTTTCTTTCGAGAGTACTTGCGATGTTCCGATCGACAGCTGCCCTTCTTGCACTATCTGAACCTCAAATAACTCTGTGCCTTCTAAGGTGTCTATGCGAACCAGTCTTCAGGAGGGATGAAACCAATTAAGTGCAGCCTCTTCTTGCGATCAACCGATGTTTTAGAACTGGCAAGCAAAAGAGGAAACTCTTTAATCTCTCGTGGGTGTTCATCCTTCCCTCGTTCGATCCTCTTAGAAACTAGGCTTAAGACCTACCTTGGTCTAGTCTCCACTCGAGGTGCTTACACAGGAGATTTTCGATAATCCGGGTAGGTTCTGTCAGGCAGGTTTAATTCCGAACGCTTCGGAATCAGAGCCAATCTCCTTACCTTGACCATCCGAGTCAGATCAATGTAGCTATCGGAATCCAGATACTTGCACCATCGAGGCTCGTACTAGACCAAGGGAGCCATTCGGGCACGGCAAACACCAGAGGTATCACAAACTCCATGGATTTAGAGTCTCCTAGACTGACCGAATCCTAAGGTAGTCCTGCGCCTATGACCTACCGTGATCTAGTCTCCACTCGAGGTGCTTGCACAGCAGATTTCTAATAATCCGGGTAGGTTCTGTCAGGTAGGTTTAATTCCTAACTATGGGCAGCGTGCCCTTTTCTTTTCGAGGAAAGGGTTCTGTTCCCTTCCTAAAGAGGAAAATGCCGGTTCGCGGGAGCGCTTTAAGCTGGACGACAAGCGCTCGCAAAAATACAGAGTCGCCACTCGGGTTTTGAAGGTCCGACACCCAAGGAACCGTATTTCGAAGCACCTGCCGCGCTGTTTGATTTTAAAAAGTTAAGGAACCAGTCCGTCATAACCATATCTAGGTTCGGGAGCTAGGTTACGAGAGGAGAAGGGATTTATGGCACCCCTCTCGCCCAATCCGAAAATCGGTCTCTACTTAGGCATTTGCGAAAGATGTTCGTTTGCGATTCTGTTTAATTAATCAATTCTTTAGCCATTTAGGGCGGGGGAAAGTTTAATGGGAATTAAAACTGTAACATGTTTGCAAGATGTGAATGATAGCATGGATGAACAATTAGTATAGGATGAGAACAGACTGTTGTGGGAATTTAAACAAACTAGGAGGCCCATGTTTTGGAATGACATGCGCAGGAAGAAACCAGCATGCACTGAACAAGTCACTGCATGCTGTTCACTCCTGCGCGCATAACTCCAAGACACGCGCTTGCCGGTGAGCTCAAACCACAGCTCTTATTCTCAAACCCTCTGGGCTCTGGAAGAACCAGTGCACACCCAAGACAAACCACGCAATTTATAGGCAGCATAATATACAGTTTAAAGGTTGTAAAGCCTTACAAATTAATAAAACACCCCATAAACAGTATGGGGATAAAATAATGGCCTAAGGCTGAGCTACCCGTGCAAGGCCACTCACTGGTCAGAGGCAGACTATCGTGCAACGGAGCCATTCTGGTGCGCAAGGGTGCGCCCTGGCGATTTGTCGCGCGATGGAGCCAGTCTGGCGCACAATGGTGCGCCCTGGCGCAACCAGACTAGTGCTTGATTTACACATTTCTGGGTTCTAGGATAGGTCCAAAATGATCCCAGGGGTACTCCAAAACAGCAGAATTACAAATTAACTACATACTAGCAGTTTCTAACAACGGAAAGCAGTAAATTGGTTTTGAAACCAATCGCGCGCGTGAGTGGGTCCGTCACGCGTTGGTTCATACCACAATGGTTTTGAAACCTTGCTAGCTTTTGGACCAGGACTGGTATTGATTACCAGCCTTGGCCCTGCCAGCCCCCCTCAGAGATCAGAATAGAAACAGAACAAAGGTAAGCTATACCTTTGGTTTTGGGTTTGAAAGGGCTTGAGCTTTGATGTTTGAGGCTTGATTGAGTGGTTGAATGCTTGATAATTGAAGAACAAAGTGATTGTGCTTGATTGGAGTGTGAAAATGGTTGTGGGATGTTTTTCACCTTTTTGAATTTTGTAACCCTTTTTTTGGAACTCTTTCAATGGAAGAAAGAGAAGGGTATTTATATGGAGAGAAGGAGGTGAATCTGGTTGGAAATAGAGGAGTTCAGCCAGTCCACGAGGCCTGGCTGAGGTTGCATTGGTGGCCAACTGTCCTCCTTCAGAAAGCTTGGTGGTAGGTTAGACCGTCGCGCAACGGAGTTAGTCTGTCGTGCGATGGTGCGCCCTGGCGCTCTGTCGCGCGATGGAGTGAGTCGGGCGTGCGATGGTGCGCCCCGGCGCGGGATGGTTGCGCCCTAGCACGCATCAGTAGGGTTTTTGGTTTTTTTGAAGTGGCATAAGCTAGGTTAGGTTCAAGGGTTTTGCAAATACTCAAAACTCAAACACGCTATCATTCCCAGGGTGTTCTTGATCCATTTCATCATCAGGGAATCAAAAACCGTAAGTAAACTAATCTGAAAGCCCAGATTGGGGTGTCTACATGAACGCTTCGGAATCAGAGCCAATCTCCTTACCTTAATCATCCGAGACAGAGCAATGCGACTATCGGAATCCAGATACTTGCACCATCGAGGCTCGTACTAGACCAAAGGAGCCATTCAGGCATGGCAAACACCGGACGTATCACAAACTCCATGGATTTAAAGTCTCCTACACTGACCGAATCCTAAGGTAGTCCTAACCTCTCGCCTGCAAAATGCAATGATGCATGAATGACATGTATGTACAGGAAAGATAAACACGTAAACAGGGTGTATCACATAAGTCCTAACCATGGGTTCCTGTCCTAGTTGGGATGATTCTATGATTATGTACAAGTGCAAAGGCCGGTTGGGGTCTCAAAAGGGTTCCCCGGACTAGAGCCAAGATGTACTCCCCATATCAAGTGTATTGCAAGACAATGGTCGAATAGCACGATGGCTCATTATCGTGGAGGGTTGCAAGGCATTCCGGGAGAGCTTATCGCCGGCGAACCGGACAAGATTGCCGAAGCACACTGGCAGGATTTGTGCGGTGCAAAGTGTACAGGGTAAAAGAGTTTTGATTTTCTGAAAGATATTGAAAATTCCCCCTTTGGAAGTGTTTTTCAAGCTTGGCTCACTTTATTAATCAAATCCTTGGAGAAAACTACACAGGCGAACAATAGCAAAAGCCCCAGTTCAGAGTGGTCGGATGTAAAATCTTGTTATGTCACCATTCCGTTCTTCAGCAGCGCGGCGCGTACTGTTTTGATAGACTTTTGAAAGATTGTTCGTCCATGTATTAATTTCCAAACTTTTGATTAACATTATCTCCCCAGCAGAGTCGCCACTGTGGGCTCTCCGACTGGCGCGCGCCCAAAAAGAGTCGCCACCCGGATTTTTGAGATGGTTGATCCGAGAAACCGAGAGTTCGTTTGAAAGGAAAAGGCCTTTTGGTCTTAGCAAAAAAAGTTGAGACTTTGGATTCGGAAGCCACGTTACAAATGGGGAAGGTTTTTGTTGAGAAATATGCATCCCATTCGCCCCGTAAAAATCGGTCTCTACTAAACTCTTTCAAGGCGGGAATTTAAAATATCTATTGGAAAATCAAACTCTTTAATAAACAAATAAAGGGGAAAGGGACATGGGCAATAAATCACGTTGACGTGCATGTGGTGTTAACTGTACAGTGATGACACGGATGATGCAGAATAAAAGAAGTTTTCAGCAGAAACTGTCTGGGTCTCGATATCCTTCTGCACGGCATTTCGTAATACCGCGCACGGTTTTACGTTATGCCGTGTGGGGTACCTGTTCTACTTTCAGGCCATTGTAAAGCTTCAGAACGCCGCCCGGCATCTTGGATAACACGCGCAGGGTTTCCAACTGTCATCAGACAATATCTTTACCACTAGACCATTCTGAAAAGTACCACTCTTTCAAGCCATGAACGAAAATCATCTTTTATGCTTTTGATCACTCGTAATGATCGAAGAAACTTTATTTTTAAAACCAAACATGGCTTGTAAATATGGTCTTATTTTGAAAGCTTCAACACCTGATACTTCAGTACCAAAATAGGCCTGTAGAGGATAGTTATGATCCAGACAGTTTAGGCAAGAAAACAGTAACTACATGGAACGTCGTGCGTTTGAGTATACTACGACGTGCGATGCATCAAAGCGCCACGCGGTGTAGTATACTCAGCACAGAGGTTTTCTCTTTTTAAGAAGTTTTTAAGCCAAGATCCAACTCAAAGGGGTTGATTCTGACTACAGAAAGGTTCCCTTAGGGATACGGACAGAGCCTACCCCAAGGAAACTAGTTTATACCTTTGATCTTCGAGCTTAGATGAGGCTGGACGACTACAGATGAGTGCGGATGTGACCGGTTGAGAAGAGAGGGCCGTGAATGGGCTTGATAGGTGGGTATTAGGTAGTTGGGACCTTAAAGTGAGCAAGAGAACTCACTTTCAATGATGAGGAGAAAAATGGAGGATTTTGAGGAAGAAAGAACCTTGAGAATGTTTTTGGGGGAATGACTTTCTCAAGGCTTAGGAATAAGGAATGGGTGCGAAAGCATGAGGAGAGAGAGAGAATTCAGGACCATTTTCTCTTGAGTGGAGGGTTGTATTTATAGGCAAAGGTCAAGGATTTTGAATTTCAAATGGTGAAGGTGTTTTCTGGGCGGGCCAGAAGTGCCTTTTCGGCTGAGCTAACTTGTAGCAGTGGCTCAAGTGGGCGTGGCCGACAGCTAGCTAAGCCAGTCAGAACTTTATCCAAAATGCCATGCAGTTGACCTCATGACCTCGTGCGGCGTAATGAAATCTATTATGCCGTGTGGTGTAGAGGTGTGTCGTGCGGTACTAAGGATCTAGTTCTGGGCTTTTGAGTTTGCTCTGGGCTTTTTTTTTTTGGGGTTTGTTTTGGGGGAGTCCCACATCCAAGCTCTCGGAGGTATTTGTTTCCTTTATTTCATCATCGGGACATTTAAAGCGTTTTCGAGGTCCAGATTGGGGTGTCTACAAAAATGCTTTGAGGGAAATTGTTATATCTTACTCCTCTGTCCCACAAAGTTAGTTCACTTCACAAAAACGTGCAATTTTTGGACAAGAAACAAAGTAATTCCATGCATAATTTTTTCAAATTTTTTCACGCGTTGAGGGCAATTGTAATCCTAGTCCTCTTTCCAAAAAAGTTAGTCCACTGCCTAGAGACGTGCAATTTTTTTATAGAAATTAAAGTAATTCCTTACATAACTTTTCAAATTTCTTCTCACTAAAAAGAATTTTATTCCGTGCGAAGAATTTGAAAATTGTTAATGCAAGCACTTTATTTTTTATTCATTGCCCTTCTTTTGTAATGGACTAATTTTTGGGACATTAAGGAGTATGTATTTTTCCAGTTTCTCTATATTGTTTATATTAATAGATAAAATTTTGTTTATAGGTGTTCTTGTGGTCGTAAAGATTTATGAACACCCTTCTTAGAATTTTTGGAGCTGCTACTACCTTAGTTAAAGAGGTATCATATATTTGAGATGTAAGTCTAGAACCGGTAGATACTATACCAATGACTAAAAAGGGTATCATATTCGATATGGTAGTCAGAGCCTTATTTACTACCTCAAAATGAAAAATATGATCGGATGACCATGGATGTTACTAGAATTCTCTCGATGTCATATTCCCCAACTCGCAGGGTTATGACTAAAGCATCGTTGTGGGATATTTGGACTTCTCCCAGATCATCATCTGTGAATGCTATGCTTTCGCTACACACATCGTTTCCTCGCCCTCTCTTATTTCCCAATCGCATCACGTGTTGATCATGCTTGACTTGCCTTTGTAATAGCCTAACCTCATTTCTTGTATAAGGTGTGGCCAACCCATGTATCATATGGATTACCCATTTAGAATTTTGCTCATAATCCAATTCCATGGCTTTCCCTTTGTCTTTGGGGTCTTCTTGGATAAATTCCTTGAAATAGCCCCGAAAGACCAAATTGTCAAGGTGTCTTTTGTACATCTCACAATCTTCAGTCATATGGCCCCAATCTTTATGGTAGCTACAGTGCTGATTCGTAGCACGTTTTGCGTCCCTATCTCCGCCTAGACTTGGGGGCCACTTGAAGTAGGGCTGATTCTTTATTCGATAAAGAATCCTATAAATTGGTTCCTTCCAAACCGTAGTGATAGAAAAGAAAGACTTGGGGTCAGGAGCCTGCTTATCCTTGTATGGCTCTTTCTTAGCCTGCCCGTACTCCTTTCTTTCTCTGTAAGTCTTAGGCTCTGGCTTATCCATCTTTTTGACAGGTGCCTTTGGCTGTTCGGTAATAATCCTGCCATCCTCCCAGAGTATGTCGTCCTCCATTCTGGCGTGCTGCTCTATTCATTCCATCAGTTTAGCCAGTGTTGTTATCGGATGTTTATTCAATGAACGACGCAGCTCTCCTCGAACAGGCAAACCAATTTTGAAGGTTGCAATAGCATACTCCTCACTGCAACTTTCAATTTCGTTGAAAGTTTCCCAGTACTTCTTTACATAATCTCTGATCGGCTCGTTTTCTACCTGTTTCATGGCAGAAAGACTTTCAAACGTTTTTGGGGCCTTTCTGCTTGTTAAGAACCGAACAGTGAATTCTTCAGCCAATTGCCTCCATCCTCGTATGGACCGTGGGGCCAGTTTATGAAACCAAGACAAAGCCACCTTGCCGAGACTTGAAGGGAACATCTTGCATAAGATGGCATCATCCTCATCTTGCATGAACATGGCTTGCTGGCAGTGCTGTATGTGAGCTACGGGGTCCGCGTTTGTCTCGTATAGTATGAACGTACCGTGCTTCACTCTGCTCGGCAACCTAGCCTCTTGTAACCTCCTTGCAAAGGGGGAGACTGCTATATTACTCAGAGCCTTCCGTGCTGCTTCTCGTGCAATCACTATCCCATCCTCGAGTTCCTTCGTCTTATGAGCCATGGCTTTGGCCCAATCAGCATCAGGCCTCTCGTACCTGTCCCGGTGATGCTTCCTTATTTCTTCCTCCTCAGGGGTGGAACTTCGGTCTCTGCTTCTCCTTTTTCGTGAAGAAGCCCTTCTCCTTTCTGGTGTCTGGCTTTTACTTCTGCTCCTCCTTTTTCGTGGAGAAGCTTCATATCGCCTTATGATAGGACTCCTGCTCCTGCTCCTTCTTCCTCGTGAATGAGCCTTTTTGTGGATTATCAGAGCCTGTCTATCTCCCCTGGAATTCCTTCGTGAAAGTCCAGAATCCTCCGGGTGTTCTCGTACCCGCTGTAACTCTCGTATCTCATATTCTCGTTTTTTGATTAAACGAGCGTACTCCTCAATTTCTTTCCTCTTTTTATCGAGGACATCTTCATCATTATGTATGCTTTTTGAATGGGTGACTGACTCTTCTCTTTGGTGGGACTTGCTCCTTCTCGTGGAGCCCATGGCAGTCCTGTCCCCTTTTTCTTTGGAGTCATCTCTGCTTGTTGTTTTCCTGCCTTGTCTACCAGTGGGCTTTTTCGGAGCACCTGGTGGGGACTTATCTCCTCACCCACCAAACTGGTCCTTTGAATTAAACGGCGTGACTAGATCTTTTTCCATCGTGGTATTTTTTCAATAGGGAATTCTTTCGTTTCCCACAGACGGCGCCAATTGTAGGGGGATGAAAACAATTGATGCTTCGGATCACCTCGGATTGCAACGGCTTACTCGTGCCTATTCACCGAAACCCTAATTCGTCGTCGGAACCCTAATCTGCAAAACAGACAAGGGGTGAGCGCATCTCTGCCTCTCGTGGCAAAGGCCCTCCAATGGCAAAGTTAGTGTCACGTACTAATCAATAAACCCTAATTATCAGTAGGAGAATGGTATGAATGCCAAGAATTGTGTACCTTTTACCTCCAGGTTTACCTTGTATTTATAGATTCATAGATGCTTGCTTCCCAAGCATCCCTTTGGCCTTAGGATTCCTATCTCGTATAGGAACCTAGGATCTCTTGGATTCTCGTTCCCTTACTAGTTCATTACCTTAATCTTTTGTAGGACTCTTTTCCATAGTTGGCCGAACATCTCATTCAGGTTGGGTGTCTTTCCAAGATCCTACACATGCGGGATCTCATTCTTTTCCAAAATATTACTGTTCTGGAACCTTCTGGAGCGTTCCTGCCGCCTTATCATTTAGGGCTACTTCTTTCCCTGTTCGGCCATCTCGTTGCCGAACATTCCATCTGGACCAGTGGCCTCACATGTCACAGGTCTCTTTATGATAAATGACTTCTCCTGTCTTTTTGTGTAAATACGCCGACAGACTGCCTGGACCAATGACTTCCCATATCATTGGCCCTTACAGCTGTTCACCGCACTGCCCGGCGATAAGTCATGTCATATTTACCGCATGCTTTCTCATACACCACGTGTTCGGCTACTAAATGTATCTATTCGAGAATACCTCCCTACAAATTAACTAGTTGAGTGCACGCTTACCTATTTTTACGCATGGCAATCGACTGTGAAGTACATTTTGATTGCAAGAAGATGCAGAGCAAGCAGTTAGATTAACTACCCTACCCAGAATTTGGAGGGGAACAACTCAAATTCGAATCAAAGGAGGGAATTGCTCAAATTCAAAATCCAATCGCCCAACGGCTTATCTTTTTATATGTATTTGTATTTCCTTTCCTAGGAGTAGTTGTAACTTGTAATCGTCCACTCGACTGTCTCAGTCGATTGTACTTCTACTTTGAAGATTAATAAAGTGCATTTATTATTCTTCTTCGAAACCTCACTCACTTCATTCAGTTTGCTTCCAAAGAAGTGCTGAAAACGGCAAGGAACCAAACTCCACCTTTCCATATCCACATTCCAGCACTCATTTCAATCATCTCCGTTGATTTCGATCAATCGAGAAATTTATTAAACACGGGTTTGGTGAAAAAAATACAATTTGCAGGTTGTTTCAGTTATTGGTCCTGAGCTCCGCTTTACATTGGAACCAAGGCGGTCACTAGAACACCCAAAAAAAATATTCTTCAGAATATATGTAATACTTTTAGTTAATTTTAGTTTAGCCCTTTCTTGAACACCCAACCCAAAATTATTTGAACATCCAACCGAAAAATATTTGAACACTCAGCCCCAAAAAATAGCCCTCAAATCAATCCAATGTAGTAACAATCTGCGCAATTGAATGGGGGATCAGTGGATGAAAAATTGCTTGGTTACTTATATTAAACGATGTATATGATATCATTGATAATGAGGCTATTATGCAAACTTTTCAAAATATGAAAACGCGTTGAGGGAATTTGTTATATCCTACTCCTCTATCCCACAAAGTTAGTTCACTTCACAAAAACGTGCAATTTTTGGATAAGAAACAAAGTAATTCCATGCATAATTTTTTCAAATTTCTTCACGTGTCGAGGGCAATTGTAATCCTAGTCCTCTTTCCCAAAAAGTTAGTCCACTGCCTAGAGACGTGCAATTTTTTTATAGAAATTAAAGTAATTCCATACATAATTTTTCAAATTTCTTCTCACTAAAAAGAATTTTATTCAGTGCGAAGAATTTGAAAATTGTTAATGCAAGCACTTTATTTTTGATTCATTGCCCGTCTTTTGTAATGGACTAACTTTTGGGACATTAGGAGTATGTATTTTTCCAGTTTCTCTATATTGTTTATATTAATAGATAAAATTTTGTTTATAGGTGTTCTTGTGGTCGTAAAGATTTATGAACACCCTTCTTAGAATTTTTGGAGCTGCCACTACCTGAGTTAAAGAGGTATCATATATTTGAGATGTAAGTCTAGAACCGGTAGATACTATACCAATGACTAAAAAGGGTATCATATTCGATATGGTATTCAGAGCCTTATTTACTACCTCAAAATGAAAAATATAATCGGATGACCATGGATGTTACTTTGTTTGTACATGTGAATACCTGCCCCTGCGAAAAGGCATACGACGTCAAACACTAGATGGCCAAAATGCAAAACACTTGCTTTAGACACCTGTTGTGCATATCTTTGTCGATAGACACCTGTTGTGCACTTCGCTTGTTTGAAGTCGCGAATTGGTTTTAGGAACCAAGAAATCACATCGAGATTTTTAATTCGGGAACCAAGGGTACGGCGAAAGTTGTTAGACATCCATGTCTGCCTAACCAAATAACTGGCCTCTAGTCGTTTGTCATAATACGTTTTAATGCATGCAAAAGTCATGACAATAAGTAAAACCACACACGGGAGAAGAGGGAAGGAAAAACATGCAGAAAATAGCAAAACAGAAGTTATGATAGATAGAACTTCTGGCCGCCGACAGACCATCTATCCATCGACAATCCAAATCTAGGAATCGGCACTTAAGGTCTAGCTACCGCCACATCCATTATATATCCTGCAACCGCCACGAAGTGTGGCGCCACACTAGAAACTCTTAGTTCATATAGAAGACGGCAGAAATAAAGTGATTAAAAACCAAAGGTGGCTATCCCATTGGGGCTATAGGATCATTCCACCATGATCCCTCAGTGCTTGTGAGATTCAAGAGTTTGATTTCGTAGTTTTTGTATGAATTCAAAGCACGAAGAGCGGTTTGAACAGCAACAAACAGTGGACTGGTTGAGGTAACAACACACTAGGTGTTTTTGCTCACAAATTCCTAAGAACGAATTAGGGCTTGTATGCTGGAATGGCGAGGAGTATGTGGAAAGAATTTGCAGAGCATGTATGTCAGAGTTTGGTCATTTATCAGTAAACAACCCCATTGCACGCATTTTATATTTTACTTATTCGTCAAGGACAATTAAATGAAAAATGTCAACTTTGAAAAATAAAGCATCGAGAGGATGATGTAGTTTGGGCCATGTGCTGATACACCTCTAATGGTTCAAAAGTGTGCACCCAACACCCTATGGATTGTGAAATGTGCAAACACACCCCCTGCCGTCATGTTTCCATCAATATTAACAGAATTTTGAATTTTGGGAAAAAATATAAGGGAAAAATAACCTTTTGTCCTTTTCTTTATCCCTTCCTTCAATCCTTCAAATTGGCATTACCACCATCGTCGCTGCCTCCTCCTCCTTCAATCCCTTCTCCCTCCCACTCTGCCACATCCTCCATCAACAACAAATGCACCAAACTCCCTCCTGCCTATAATGCACTGCCCTTCTCTGACAACCGCCCTTTATTAAATTGCCCAATGTTTTAAATTTTTTGGAAAATGGAGTCTACTACAGCTTTTGTTGATGGGAGAGAGAGAGAGAGAGAGAGAGAGAGAGAGACGAGGACAAAAAGTCTTTTAATGCTATGTATGTTAATATGAACGGAAAACATGACGATAGGGGATGTGTCTGCATGTTTCACAAATCACAGGGTGTTATGTACACATTTTTGGACCATAGGTGTGTATCCGCACATGAACCAAACCACAGGAGTCAAAGTGAACTTTGCCCTAATTTGTTTACAAGGTTATGCTTCTCCTTGAATTTTCCTTTTTTCTCAAATAAACAAGCAACTACAAGTAAATAAGAAAGGACCACCACAAAACCAACTACTTGAGGTTTGTAATGGAACATTGATCTGGAATCTACTTTCTTTTTGATAATTCAAGTGTCCGGGCGAGCTTACATGCACCTCGGTCTAGAAACATTGATCTCAAACCACTTAGGGTTTTTGATAACTACTTCCTTCTCTACCCTTTAAATAACTGCAAGGGGAAAAAAAACTATAGGTCTAGAAACTTGTTTGGAATGGCTTGTAAATCTTGAGATCAAGAACAACACCGGCAATAGAACCAGCAGCTGCTGCAAATGAAATTATTAGACAAGCAATGCTAAGCAATTGGAGACACATCCATCTGCTACTCCACTTTGCTATCTTCTTTTGTGCAATATACATCTCGACTGGAATATACACTGTTAGCGGCCAAAACCCAATTGCCCCAAGAAGTCCCACCACATCGTTGAAGAAAGGAAGAAGCATAGATATAACAGTGCTGACTATAACAAAAACCGTCCTCCATACTAAACGGAAGAGGTTTAGGTTATACGGGCGAAAACCTGGGATTGGGATTTTGATTTCCTTGATGATGAATTCATTGCCAGGCCATTTATCTGCTGCCCATTTCTCAACAAATGCAAAAAGTGGCTGGGAGTAAACTTGGTATGCCCCAACAAGGTGGATCACAATTGCAGCATTGGCAATATCAAGCAGCCAAAATGGGTTAAAAATCCCAAAACCAGTGAGGAGGTTTCCAGGTGATAGGTCCCCAAATGCTGCATATCCCATGCATCCACAAAGCATGTAGAAAGCTGTGGTCACACCAACACTTAATAAGGTTGCCTTCTTCATTGTTTTTGCTTCTGATGGTGGGGATTTGATTGTGTCCTGATATACAAAGAAAATCAATCAGTTTTAACTCAAAAACCGTCTTTCAGGCTAGTGAAGACCCTAGAAGAAAATTAATCAGTTTGGATCATAGAGGCAAGGAAATAAGACAATTAAGAGAAGAGTGAAGACCACAACATCATCCTTTTAGTTGCGACATTATTTTCTTCCACTTGGTGAATCCCTGTATAAAATCTAAGATCCAAACACATCCTTGGTGAACTGAATGATTGAGATGTACCTGGATTTCGATAAGAATCATAGAGTAAGAGTAGGCAAAAGATATGTCACCAAGAGCTTGGAAGCTCCCCCATATCTTTTGGGCTTGAGTCACAGTTCCAATTCTTACACCAGTAAGACTACCACTAATAGTCCCATTAGCTGAAAAACCCGTGAAAATGAATTGAGTCAGTTTTCATAGAAGGTCAATTTTTTAAGTACGAAAATGGACTTCTTCATCATACAAACTTCTAGAGAAATAACGACCTGCAACTTTAGCAATTCCGAGGGCGAGACCAATCGATGAGTAGGTAAAAGACATGACCGCAGCAATAATTGAGAGCCACCATATTTGGTCAAAATCTGGTATCTGGGAAAATATTATTTCAGTGATGCCAAACAAAATCATGTATGGGTTGCTTGATATATGGCATGGATTTTTCCCACCGCTCTCATGGAAACAATTAGTCCGTTTGATTGCCCTGTGTATCAACGGAATGTAAACCATTTAATCCGAAATCGCAAAACAATAACCAAGAAAAATAAAAATGATTATTTACTTACATCATGCTAATAGATGCTGCAATGGTGTATCCAATTGCAGTTCCAAATAGATTTAAATACTGAATTAGACCACACATCTTGACCTTAAGCCCACCTGTTTAAAATACTGTAATGCTTTTCAACAGATTAAAATACACCAAACTTGGATTTTGTCTGAAATGGATGCGCAAATTAAGGATTTGAAATTTTCATACCAAGATTAGATTCCACAGCTTCCATGTAAGTATAGTTTCTCTTGCCGGTGACTGGGTCACCGGAGCGGTAACAGTCGGCAAGGAGAGCAGCAGTGTAGTAAGTCACAAAAGAGAAGAGGAGCATCACTGTTGGACCAGCTATCCATCCCAGCTGAGCAATGGCCCAGGCTAAGGAAAGAACCCCAGATCCTATCACTGCTGTTATTATGTGGGCACTTGCAGTCCAAACACTCCCTAACTCACAGAGAGAAAGAGAGAGAAAACCACATTACTTGTAGCACACGAAGGTTCCAAGTTTCCCCTCTAAATTGTATGAAAATTGCACTTTCAGCTATAATTGTAATACTCCTTATAGAATTTACATCTTTTTTTTTTTTTTTTCAGTTCACAATCTAACGTAATCCTTCTAAAAATTATATAAAGATGCACTTAGTGGTATCTTTAGCCCCTATTAGTAGCCGAACAAGTATGAAACTTTTATGTTATTAATAAATAATTTCATCTGTTCTTATTAGTGCGAAATATAGTAATTGTCATATGTATAGTGCAAAAAAAAAAAAATTACTGAAGTAGAATTTAATAGTCTATGCTAATATTGATGTGCACACAGGAAATGTAAAGTAAAAATAAGTTTCTTGAATCCGGCTTTTGGACTGCAGAGATACGTAATTCCAGTCGTTCAAAAGTATTTTTAATGGTCCCAATTTGTTGAAATGATACTTTTACAATTTGATTGCAATATTAATTTTGTTGAGATGAATGGCCAAGTTTGAAATTCGCCGTTGGACGGCTAAGAAGCCAGATCCTAATCAAAATAGGGGAGGGAGGGTGACATTACCGGTTCTTTTGGAGCGGCCGTCGTCGTCGAAGCATTTGGAGGTTTTCCCCGCATCTGCATCCGAGGATATGCCTAGGGATTGTTTGTATTTATCCTTTATGGCAATAGCACCTTCACCATTTTCAACCCCCATCTTCTTTGTATTGAAAAAGACCAACAACGAACACAACACCAATTAAGTACTGTAATTAATTAGTCAATACCCACCGGGCATAATTAAGAGAGAGAGAGAGAGAGAGAGGGGGGGGGGGGGGGGGGGGGGGGGGGGGGGGGGGGGTGGTGGATGGGGGGGGGTGTGGTTTGGGGGATTCCCACCGGGCATAATTAAGAGAGAGAGATTGGGAGGGCGTCAGGGGGGTTAGTTTTGTGTGTGTGGAAGGCGTTGGTTGAGGGACAATCTGTTCCGGAACCAAAAATAAATTTTTATTTTTTAAGAAGACAATTTCAAATTCAAAAATTATGAATTTATTGAAATCTAAAAATATGCAATATGGATCTTGTTTGAAAGATCTCGATGAAATCTTTTATACGATGCAAAAAAAATTGAAAAATTATTTTTCATTTACTTTATTTTTAAGTTTGAAAATGTGAAATAAACTGATTATTTTTTAAGAAGATTTCTGGAACGGGGCCTAAAGGAAATCTAAACAAGCTAAAACAACCCGGAATCGACGGGAAAAATAGGAGACAAGAAAGACCGGTCTATCCTATATCTTTTCTAGGATAAGTGTGTATCCTACACATTAAAATGCCTTAATACCACAATCACTTTACACACACATGTACACAAACTTTCTCACATTATGACATTAATAAGGGGCGCCGCACACACTACACATACTAGTGAGTTGTGTTAGTTGTATGAATCAGGGGGCTAAGGCACAGAGGTTTCGTTCCAAGCTCAAAAATAAAATCCGATTTGTTAGCTCAAATCTCGAAAAAATTGAAGTCGATTGGGCATTGGCAGCTTACCGATCGAATCAAGTAATTTTGCAGTGTTTTTATTTAAAGTGTATTTGTTGTTCATGTCTTGAAGAAAAACTCGTTTCAAGCAATGAGTTCTTTAAAAATCAAACCCAGTCCCGTGTTTAAAATTAAACATGTTAGATTATGGGAAAAACTATAATCATAAATTGGATTAAAATTAAACATAATAGAAAAATCAAACCCAGTCCCGTGTTTCAAAATTTTCATAAAAAAATTTCACCGCCTCACCAGGGTGCTAGAGGATATCGTCGGCGTCCATCTCCCACAAGGTTAAAGAATTTTAGTAGCACCGTACTAAAATTATTTAGCAAACCAAACTGTGTTTGTTACTTTGTTCCTCTCACGTGAAGAACAAGACTCTGGGATTGGAAGAAGAACTTGAAAGAGGAGAAAGGGTAGAACTGATTGCTTGTGTGTCCAACTCCAAAAGACATGTACCTCGAGCGCGCGCATCTCAAGGTGATGTATTTTCTCTTCGCTTAAATATATAAACTTGGCATTTGCAATTCTCATTTATCTTGAGAACGGATTTTGTTCACATTTAGGATTATTAAAATAGTGGAACAATTCTTTCATTTTTTCAACGCGGGGACACTGTAAAAACTAGTACTCGATCTGAGCAATTGGTATGACTTTCAGCATAACAAATTTGTCCACAAATGGAGTATACATACACATTTAAAAAAACACAACACAGCACACACGAAAACGAATTAAAACAAACAGAAATAGATGGGTATTTACCTGCATTATTGTAATACGAAGAACAAGAGTACGTACTGCGGGTTTATAGAATTTCTGCAATTTTTTCAGTTTGTCACTCAAGCTTTATATAGAGAGCACGAAGCAGTAAGCAATCTTTGTACAGAAGAATAAATCTCATTAATGGTTAATTATTCAGAAAAGGCGACTTTAATTTGCTTCCATTTATCACGTGCATAGCCTCCCCTCCATCCAAAGAGAATATATGCCCGAAGGTATATTTGAATGGAAGTCAATTCAAATCCGAGAATAATCTCATTCACAAAGGGTTACAGCATTATTAAAGGTTGGCTTAGGAAGAACTCCGTGTGTTTTTTCCGTAACTTATATCTGGACCAATTTACACATAACTCGACTAATTCTGAGGGACCAACTCCTCTGTTCACCTGTGAGAATCCCAATTAAAGGCAAAGCAAAACTCTGTGAGAACTCCGTGTTTTGATTCAAATATGCATCCATGAAAGGTGCATACTCAATGCGACGGTGGCCGGAAGAGCCAAGGACCAGAGTCCTGGTCCCCACTGAATTTTGGTTTTTTTTTTTTTTGCCAATTGTAAAAATATCTTAGAAATTTAAGTACTATAGCACCTCCAAATAAGGAAAATTTTACTTGTGCCCTTAGGGCAGTCCCAATACATTTCTTGAAAAACATGTACATATGGAACTCAAGACTAAACGTATAAGTTCCACCAATAAATGTAATGGAGAAGGGTGTTGGAACACGATGTGGCGGTGCCCTGAAACCACTAAAATCTATCTATCTATCTATATCCTATAGGAATGTAGTTGAAGCAAAAAAGCTCCCAACCCTCAATTCTAAATTCTTAGAATTTAGAGTTTTTTTTTTTTTAAAAAAAGAAGAGAAAACGTGGGAGTGGGGAGAGGGGAAGAGAGAGAAAGGGGGGACGTGGGAGAGGGAGAGAGAAGCTTAAAAAAAAAAGAAGAGAAAAAACGTGGGAGTGGGGAGAGGGGAAGAGAGAGAAAGGGGAGACGTGGGAGAGGGGGAGAGAAGCTTAGGAAAAATTATTTTATGCCTCAGCAGAGATACCATCACGTGGCACTCTAAATTCATTTTACACCACACATATGTCTTTTAGTGTACAACATTAGACTTTTGCTAGCATGCGTTGAACATAAGACCAAAAAAAAAATTAGATTATAAAAAACTAATGTTAATTTTTTATACCATGCATTGAACGGTACAATATTTGATTTTTTTGTTACAAATTAATTTGATTTAATTTTTTTGAAGTAATTTAATTTGATTTAATATTTCTTGCAATCTGAGTCGTCTATTGTTGAGCATGGACGGCGCACACACCCCGGGTTTTTTTTCTATCAACTAGCATCGTTTCCGTTCGATGCACGGGACAAAATATTTGTGTGGTTTCGCTACAAAATATCAAATTCATACAAAATTTGTTGTTTGTCCCGTGCATCGAACGGGAACAACGCTGGTAGTTAATTATGCACAAGTTAGCCTTCATCGATCCACTATATTTTTAATTGTTTTTGTTTCTAACTACTTAGCTACTTAAGATAATGTGATAATTAAACAATTTTTTTTAGTAATAGTAACCTTGAAGAAATAGTTTAAAAAAAAAAAAATCAAAGTGTCATATTCTTATAAAGGAGAGATTAAAAAAATATCCTTAACAAAGTTGCATGTTTTGAATTGTGCCCCACTAGTATGAATTTTTTGCTACACCGATCTTTTTTTATAGAACTATAACTGGGATAATTTCTTGCTAAAAAACAACTAGGATTACAATCATAGTAATCCTATTCAATTACGATCTTTTAATATTACTAAGATTCCAACATGGGATTGAATGTAATCTTCGTAACTTTGAATGCAATTGGATTGAGTTGTAATCTTAATAGAAGTAACAGAGTTCTTTAAATGTGCCTAGGTTGAAGTTTGGTAACTTTGACGGAATAACACCCTAATACAATTTTTGGATCGGGGATTTGTTAGGGACAAGAAAAGAAAAGGGAAACGAAGTACAAAAATGTAATTAAATTCTTTAATTTGTTCGAGATACGAAAATAAGACGAATACCAATATATTTCCGGAAAATAAGGTCCATTAATTAATTAAAGATTTCCTATAAGGATATAACAAATGCATATTTGTAATTACTGACATTGTCCGCTTTTCTTTTCTTAATTTTTCCTAGAAAAATACTGTACTTTACAAATCTAAAGGTAAGGCACAGACAAGGAAGGAGTATATTCATTTTCCTTGTTTATTATTCCTGACGGTGTGGAAAAAGGGTGGTCAAAATTTCTGTTGAAAGAGAATTAGATTTAGATTTCTTCATGACCATTCAATCTTTCATGGTTTAAATATAAACAGAATGATTCCCTCCCTCGTCTTTCAATCCAATTAAGGGCTCTTTTCTCTTTATATTTATATAAAGGCGTATCTTTTTGACTTGCAAATTCTCTTGTGAAAGACAATTAAGGGCTCTTTTCTCTTTATATTTATATAAAGGCGTATCTTTTTGACATGCAAATTCTCTTTACAAGAGTGATGGAAACATACCCTCTCTCTCTCTCTCTCTCTCTCTCTCTCTCTCTAACTTAACTGCACATGAACCCAGTGTCTTCACGATTTACCCAAACAAATAAAAACCCCCAATGTTTTCACCTTGGGGGAAATTACGGGCCAGGATGGTTTGGTAGCTAGAGACTAATTTACCATAGATGACTAATTGAGCTTGTGTTTGTTTATCTCTAAGGATGATCTTGTGACAAGGAGATTACATTTGTTGCCCTCCCCTTCTTATAATGGAGTACTGTATTTCATAACCACAAACTCAGGACGTTCGTCTCCGACTCCGGTGGTCTCCTCCAAGAAGACAACTCACTAACTACTTACTTATCACTAGATGAGATCTGTTCCTTTTCCCTCACCCTCTTTGGTCTGATTCACCCTCCCTTTCTTAATCTGGCACCACGAATATCTAGTGCAAACCTGCAATTACAGCCATTGAAACGTTTTATTATCATCCGAGAGATTAATGCTATACCTTTCTGTACATATATTGTTGGAGTACAAAGATATACTCCTATATATATAGACACTTTATATCCAATGAGGAATCCCGCACGGGCTTACCGTGCGGAACTCCCCTTTTCCGATCGAATTGTGACGATCTGTGCCGCTCAATGTGTTCAAAAAGTGATTTTAAGTGTACCCGCGAGAAATCAATAAAAAAATTTAATCGGGAAGAGCTTGATCCGAGCAGTTTTTTACTGAACCGTTCAATAAAAAACTGTTCGGATCAAGCCCTTCCCGATCATTTTTTTTTACTGATTTCTCGCAGATACCCTTCAAATTAAGTTCTGATCATTTTGAGCGGCTTGAATCGTCGCAATTCGATCGGGAAAGGAGAGTCCCGCACGGTAAGCCCATGCGGGATCCCTTACGGGAACCAGACTCTATATATAGAACCCAACATATGCACACACAACTGACTAAAGTACGTATCAGAAACAAAGGAAACATTCTACTAGTCCAAAACTTCTAATCTTTATTTGCTCCTCTTCTAGTCAAGGTTCCGATTCATTTTTTTGAATGACATTTAACTCCATTAATCAGCCAGACGTCTATAGAGGAAACCATAATCGGTTGTAAGCGACCAAAGAGGGCTCTCCCCGCCCATGAACCGCTGTATAGAACGGTGCACCTAGTGAAATTTAACTACAAACAAGTGCCATACACTTCAACACTTGGTCGATAAAGGAAACTGACCATTTTGCAATAACGAAATCCTAGAAAAATATGGTGCCTTCCAACCAATTGCATGCTCATGGTTGAGCAAGTATTCAGTTCTCACATAACTCTAATTGTCCAATCTTCTACGATCCGAACATTTGGCTTGCGGATGGTGAGAACAGTGGGGCTGCGCCCCTTCCGAAGGAAAAGTGGCCCCAGTTCAATGTCAGCCTTGTGGTTTGCTGGTTCAATAAGGGCACTTGTTGGCCTGCCGGAGTATCCTAGTAATACAATCCTCTCAATACTGCAGCCCGAGGAAAATTGGCTTTTGCCAGAGGTATAAGGGGCCATGTTTGAAGAAGTCAGCTTCCCATCGGAGAATACAAAGTGCCGGTGTATGTAGGCTCCTTGTGCAAACTCAAAGCTCTTGCCATCATCGGTATAGAGTTCGCCTTCAGCTTCTTGGGTACTATTAAGGGCTATCACCTAAACACAGATCGTCTCAATTAGCAATTTCAATCCACCTGGAAAGTACTGTCCATACTCCAATACATAGAATACAAGAATAAGAGGGAACCAAATCAGAAGACAAGAAAATGACACTCTTTCGACCAGAAACTTATTTAACGAACTCAATTAAGTAAACAAACAACACATTGAGTGGACCACGACTTCAATAATAACTACAGCATGGAGTACACCCATCCAGCGACAAGAAGTAACATGTGGTTTTTGCATGCAACCACCTATTTCTACCAGCAGACACTGCAACAAAAGTAGGTAACAAGCTGTTCACAAATAGCTTACGAGCAACTAGACAGTTACAACAAAGGAAACTAACACCACCTCCTAGTTCGAAAATCTTTACAGGAAGATCCAGTTCTGTAAATTTCTAATTCTTTCCTTCTGTAGAGTATAGACCAATCATCCACCAAAGACAATATTAGAAACTTCATCACATCAGGGAGGGAAATGAGGAAAGAGGGGTGCATCTAGAGTTAATTAAGCAAAGGAGAGAGAAACCTATGTATAGCTTACGGAGTCTTTTTGGTTTCCATTTTGTAGAGTTTAACATCTAGGTGGCTTTGACCTAACCTGGGCCACAACTTTGAATTTTTGATAATGCAGTTTTGTACGTCATTCTGTTGTTTGGTTTTCTGACACACCAAAGGATAGGATAGTATCTTGGGTTGTATCAGCGTGGTGCTCTTGTAACACAATTCTTTAATAAGCAAAGAGAACATTTGCAGCTGAAATTTTTGGGTGCCCCAAAAATATGGCCAACAAGGATAGAGGATTGGAAAAAGACACTCAGCGTTGACATTTTGTTGAAAATGGATGATCACCATTTATTTAGATGTTTTTGTAATGCTTGGTGTAGCAAATGACTATCAGGTTGCGGATAAAAAAAAATGACTATCTGGTTATAACCACCCATCAAATACACATACCAGAGTGTAAGGATCATTGACCATTTGTGTGGAGCTTCTACGGAACCGGTCTTTCCTTGGTATAATGGTTCCAGCCCGTTGGAAGGTAGGAATGCTATCCTCCAAAACCTCCATCTTCTGAGTCGTGCCTCCTTTGTATGCAGTCCCAGAACTCAGGTAATACCATGATTGTCCACTGGGCAAATATACCGACGCATGTTTCGCTCGCTGGTAGAATGTAATGAATGTATCATCCACATTTTGACAGTTTGACTCACAAGATAAAACAATGAAATAAGAAGAAAACTGAACATAATACAAACAAGACAACATAGAAACTAAATAGCAATAGCACCTCAGTGAATATCCCTTGCACCAAAAGACTGCTCCCAACCATGAAGGCTTCATCATTACTGAAAGTAGCTTCATCTGCTGGGAACTCCATCCAAAGTGGACGCATAACTGGAACACCACTCGTGTTTGCCTCTCTGAACAGTGTATAGAAATACGGCAGCAACATGTAACGAATATGTATTGCTTCCCTCATGAGTTCCGTATTTCGCTCTCTGAAATTAAGGAAACAATAGCTTACTACTAAAACAAGTCTACCATAACACTAAACAGAACTACCATTTTTTCACAGCTCGAATCTTAACACCTCAATTTAACAAGTGCTTTTTGCTTTTAGCTACAGATTAAAAACAATTAATCTCATGTAAAGTAGAGGACAGTTACCCAAATAACCAAGGTTCTCGTCTCTTGGTGTCATGATGGGCATGACCTCTAAAGAAAGGATAGTAGGCACCTAGCTGGTACCAACGAACTAACAACTCCGGCTCAGGATTCCCAAAGAAGCCACCAACATCGGCACCTGGAGAAATGTTACTATTGTAAAATATAACGAAAAGGAACTTCAATGAAATGGGCAAAAAAAATAGAACAAGGAAGTTATGTTACCAGAGAATGCGACTCCAGTAAGACCAAGAGTTAAAACCATTGGAACTGAAACCTTGAGGTGTTCCCACTCTGCTGTGTTATCTCCTGTCCAAACTGCTCCATGCCTTTGGCTTCCAGGAAAAACTGCCCTAGACAGAACGAAAGGCCTGTCTTTCCCATTACCTCTCTTTACCAGCCCATCGGCAGTAGCCATGTGAAAGTAATACCCATACGCATTATGTACTTCTCGGTGCTCAACACCTCCATAATGTAAAGCATCTCTGGGCATTGTCACCTGGTCGCAGAGCAGTAGTCAGTCATAGAAGGCCAGCACATCAAATTAAATTAGAATTCAATTCGCTTCCAAAGATGTACATGTAATATCCCTTTCTGTTCATCACCACACAAATCTAGTCAATACATACCATGCATCATATAGGCGGATGAGGTAATCACAAGTGCTCTAATACATCACAATTCATGATGAAAAGCATGAGAACAAAGAAAACTAATAAACCTGGATTTTTATCATTAATAGTAGTTTGAGTCTATTTTTTTTATCGGAAATAATTAGAGTCTATGTTATTGCATACATTAAGCTGGAATGCAAATAGGAATTTTTGTTTAAATTTCTTAGGTTCCAAAAAATGCCGATTCTGCGTGGTAGTTTTGGACTTTTTCTGGACACGAGCTGTGCTATAGATCTATGGGCTTATTTGGGATCGCAAAAAAAGGGCTACCCGGTGCACGAGGCTCCCACCACTACTGTTGGGTCAAGGGAAGAGTTTGATGTATGCAACTTTATCCCGGCAAGCAGATAGATTGTTTTCTCAACTCAAACCCATGACCACCAGATCACATAGGGGAAATCGTACCTTGGCGCCCAGACATATTTGCGATCCAATTTAAATAAATCAGTAGAATGCTATCCATGGTCAAGGATAGTTTATATTCTTTCGATATCGAAGTCTTCGGCCTTCTAGATACGGCAAAACTTGAGAATAAGTAGATAATATCTCCGCAGAAATGATAGAGCTTATCATGTTTTAAAAATTCTGTTTCCATAATTTTACTAGACAGCAAGTTTTGAAGCATTCAGATTCCACCAATTCTTCCCTATAGCATAGTAGCAAACTCACTATTCACAAGTTGTTCATAACCCTAACCTGGGCGATATCGATCGACTAGCTGGCCTCCCCAAACCGTCACGCTTAAATTAGCCCCAAACCTTTTGTGTACTTACAGACCTTTAACAGCACCGAAATCCTAAATATAGTTCCCATCCCTTTCATTCTCCCTAATAATTTTCTTGGCACACAGTAACCTGTTACTTGGCAAACAGTAACCATAATCAGAACTGATTTTAGGGCCTCACTCCATATTCACAGGGCCACCACCTTATGTCCAACAACACCCATTTATACAACCTAAACATTGCACTTCGCACCACCGTGAGGTCTCACCTTGACCAACTCCAACAAAACTACATTCGCATTTCACGGAACACGACAGCGTCCAAGTTTTGTATTTGATTTTCTTAAGTGGTCCCAAAATCTCTATTCCTCTGAACTACATATCTGGCTTCCACCAGTATGTTGGAAATAGGAATAAAAATTTTAAGGTACATGTTTCCTGTACTTATCCTACCTCTTTATAGATCTACTACTATTCAACTTAGAGCTGACCTTAAATGCAGAAAAAAAATCTGAAACAGTGGCGAGCAGTTACCTCTGGACCATTAAAAACAGAAGGTTCATTCATGTCATTCCATATGTACAACGAAGGTGTAGAACCAACATAATTCGCATATGAGAACTTGTCAGCCCACCATGACCTGATCTCTGGGTTTAACATATCAGGGTACGACGAAGAACCAGGCCAGCACCACCCATCATAATCCTTACCACTTGCATCCTTAACATAATAACCCTTCTCTGTAGCCTCCTTATGCAAGTGGAAGGACTCATCCCTCTTAATGTGAGGGTCCACAATAGTTACCATGTGCCTACCCTTCGCATCCAATTTCTTCTGCATCTCTTCCGGGTTAGGGAACAGAACCCTGTCCCATGTGAAATACTTCTTCCCCTCCGTATGCTCAATATCAAGCCACAAAACGTCGTACGGGATATCATGCTCATCGAATTTCGAATCAACCTGCGCAACATCCTCCTCGTCCCTGTAATTCCACCTGCATTGATGATAAGCCGTGGCAAAGAACTGAGGCAATGCTGGAGTTCCCGTCACACTAGTATACTGCCGAACCACATCTTTCGGCCCAGGACCCACAAAAAAGAAGGCATCCACGACACCAGCTTCCGACATCCACATAGTATCAATTCGGTTCTGATCCGAAGGCAACCCAATGGAGTCCTCGGCATCCCAACCAGACCCGAGAACATCAATCTGCATCTCAGCAGCATTAAACCAGAAAAACCCCGAAGTCCCCCGAGCTTTACCGTGCGAGATCATAAAAGGTACTGACCCATAAAGCCCGAAGGGTGAATCGTGTATATACTCAAACACGTCTAGATTAAACAGCCTATACGGTTCAGATTCTTCTACCCCGGGCCCTTTCGTCGGCTTGAGAGCAAGGCTAGTTGCACGTTCAGGAATGCCGTACACAAAATCGGCCTCGTGAAACGACACGTCGAAGCTAATCGATTGTGGCCCGTAAGGCCTTTTATCTGTATGACTCCTAAACCTCTCCTCCCAATCCTCCTCTTCCTTTTTAACCCTCAACTGTTCGAAATCAAACAAGCCATGCGAATTGAAAGACACAACACGATTACCCCCTCCTTTTTCTCGGACATAGACCTCGAACGGGTCGTGGCGAAGGACAGCCTCGTACCCGTCCGACAAGTAGACGACAGAGGAGGGGCCCAAATCGCGGCCGATCACCTCCTCGGAGAGCTTCTGCAACCATAGCTTCTTGTTCAAGAATTCAGGGACGATGACGTCGGGCACTTGGAAGCGCTTCTTGGGCGGGTCGAGGCTCGGGTCCTCGTCGATCTGGAGGCGCAATACGCCGTCGTGGTACGCGGAGAGAGTTAGGACCAATGGGTTGACTGGGTCCTCTTGGTTAGGGTTGGTGAGCTTGGCGATGAGGTCGCCGTCGGAGATGGCGACGTGGGTCGCGACGAGGGGGGAGGATCCGGGTTTACGGGACCGGGCGCGCTTGCAGAACGGGGTTTGGTTACAGGTCCTGAATTCGTCTCTTTTCCAGGATGAGACTGAGGAGATGATACTCAGGGAGAAGAGGAGGAGGAATAGGAGATGTGCACTGCTTCTCATTGTTCGATCACTGTGCTGGACCTAGTGACTGATCAATTCCTCATGCCAGAACTCTCCTCAAGGGTGGTTTTGATTTCAGAACCCTAGAAATGGAGAGAGAGAGAGAGAGATGTATCCGCGAGATTAGTGTGTGGGGTGGCAACGAGCTCTTTCCTCCTAATTCGAAAAAAAGAGTTCTCTTTTTTGGAAAAGGAAAAAATACTACCAAAATAAAGCATTGACAAGCACATATAAGCTCAGTTTATTTGGACATAAAATATTTTATCTATTTTTTGGTGTTTAATTGTGTAAAAAATTAAAAAAATATTTTACATTTAAAATATTTTCTATCAAGTGGATGAAAATAACTTACCCTTAAATCTTCCGTAAGTTATTTTTCGAAATGAACCTAATGTCTTCTACTGCAATTCTCATTACTCAGTTTTCTCGATCGTCAATCCTAACTCACATTTAATTCCAATAATCTCATATATCTCCACCGTTTAAGCCCCCTTCTCTCTCTTTACACTATTTTATTGATTTCTAAAAATATTTTCAAGTACCAACCAAACACCGGAAAATTAAAAGTTTGACGTTTATTTTCTGAAAAAATATTTTACATGAAAAATATTTTATATTGTAAAACATTTTACATGGAAACAAATGGAGCCATATAATCGGGGTCACATTTTGATTTTGATTTTTTCTATAATTCATGCTGAAAGAGCAATGTAACCATTATTTTGTTTCTTTTATCAGTGGTTGTTTTTAATTTTTATGACTTAATTAGTAAGGGAATAATTAAGGTCGAACTTCAACAACCTAAATATCAGGGCCTGCACTGAATTCATCCTTCCTCATTACTAGAAGAAGCTTCATTGTTCTTCTTTCTTTCTTTTTTGAGTAAATTTTAGTAGTTTTTGTCACGATCAGCTTCGGCTATTGGACTATGCCACCCGTCACATTTATATAATTGCAACTTTTTGCCTTTAATTTGATGACCAACACAGAACAATTGCCCATGCTAGATCTCCTGGTGTGTAAAACCCTTGCAGTGTTCCTTATTTCCATTTATTATTATGCCATGCTTGTCATTTGATTCTAGAATATCTGCATGTATGCGCAAAGGCTTAAACTCTAGGCCGACAATTCATCAGTACCGGTGCATCTCTAACAACTCGGCGCTTTGTAAAAATCTGCAACGGCTCTCAGTAGTTTGGCAACACTTGTATATTGTTTTGCCGAGGGGGGAAAAAAAACTTTGTCTATTGTTTTTGATAATTTTGCAATTTCTCTTGGCCGATCTTTGGCTCGGGGACTCAGTCCCTTGGTGGCTTGTTAGTGTGTTTGGCACTTTGCCAATACTGTGAAACTTTTCCTGTTTGACAAAATTCTCAAACTTTTCTTTAGTAGTGTGATAATTCGATAAATTTCTTTACAAATTTCGTTGGATCTCTGAACCATGTGTTTGCCCACCAAACCTAATCGGTTTGAATGCCTTTCCACACCCGGTGAGATCTAGATGCTGGCTTCCACAAAGTCTCGCTCGGCAGTACATTTACACTACACTAGGCAATTTTATAGTTGTACTATTTTCATCAAACAATGTTCAGCTATATGCATATGGTTCGCCCAATCCATCAACAATAATCAACAATTAAATGACAATAGTCTGAGGGAAAAAGCATTCATTTCATTTGTTCAATTGGAAGTTAGGATTCTGGAATTTTAACCCTTTGTAGTAAATTTTTCGTAAGTTGTATGCATCCGACGGTGATCGGACTGCAGTGTTATCTATTTTCCTGTTGTCCTGAAGTTGGTAAGCCCATGTCTCTGCCTGCATGATGACGCTATAGGGACCTTTCCAAGTCGTTCATAACTTGTCGCCAAGCTTCTTTTTTTTTTGGCGGGACACAACCACCTTCCTCAAGACCAAGTCATTCAACTTGAACATCCTTTGCCTAACACTCCACTGCACCATTTCGCCAGCTCTTGTTGGTAGATTGCCTAGCAGATCCTAGACGAGCGTCCCTTCTCCTTGGCAAGGTCCAGGTCGTAGACAAAGCTTTTATCATTTGGCTCTAGACTAAAAGTCTTGGAGTAGGCGGTGGCAATCCTCCTTCGAAGGAAATGACGGCCACTATTCCAAAATTAGATGAATATGGTGTATGTCCGGTATACCAATAGAACGTGGTACAAATAGTCAACCCAATTTCGCTTTGCCGCCTTTGACCTCCTTGATAAGTATAACAAACCTAGTGAGGCCAGCACCACGAAAGTCACAGACCTGGGGAGTGGGGACCAGTCCCACCTGGACCTCTTTAATAACTCTTACCTAGGATAAAGTCAAGTCATACAAGGTCAGCTCCACGGACGAAGCTATCGAAAGTGCCACGCCCTCGATTTTTAACGTAAATATAAATGATTTCCACAAATAAATCCTCAAAATATTGCATACGATACCCAAATGATTACAGTAATTCCATTCCCATAATAATACTTCCAAGTCCATGAGATTTCCAAATATTACATCTTTCAAAAGAAATTTACAAAAGATGAATGAATAACTTCTTTGGTTAGCTTTCAAAAAGATATGTCCACACTTCAAGCATTCTAGTCATGCAAGCTACCATTCCGGATTGGTACCTGAAAATAATATAAGGCTTGAGTTACACTAGCCCAGTAGAAAAGTCTACGCAAACTCTATATACAAATGAGCAACACAGAATAACAAACAATAGAAACCCAATGACAACAGAGATGCACATACTATCATGATCAAGTATCCAACTATCGTCAATCCAATTTCTCATGCGGAACCACATTCTTTCTCATTTCCCTTTCGTTCGTCGTCGAACCCTTTATCATGAAGCTTTTCTTTTTGATATTAGACAATTTAGAGAAAAACTCAATACCATTGTAGGCTGACCTCCGTTGATTCGGGCTGAATACTGGAGTCCGTTGATTTGTGCCCAAATACCGAAAACCGTTGATTCGCTTAAGAATACCGGAGGATATCCATCAAAATCCTTTAACCAAAACCTACATCCTTTAATTAACTTCATAAACCAATCATATATCATTAAGAGTCTGAGCCGATGCACCCGCCAGGCACTTACTCGATAATGAGCCCTGAAGACAAATGACATGAGCAATTTGCTCCTGCCAGACATTTACTCATTCAAGAGCCCTGAAAGTATATGATGTGAGCATTTAGCTCCTGCCAGGCATTTACTCATTCAAGAGCCCTGAAAGTTCTCTTTGTGTCCATTTGTCATCCATTTTCATTCAATTTCTCATTCACAAACATCAAGTTGTTCAATCGAATCCAAAAGTCATCTAATCGACCACATGGTATTACAAGACCAACAATCTACCATATCGCATATAATTAGATACACACGTCCTCACCGTACCTCTAAGTACATCCCGTACCTTCACATATCACATATCGACTCTCAACTAGACTCTGCGATGCCCGGTCTTCTAGTGTCTATACTTGGAGTCCGTAAGTCGTACGCTAAAGGAGTCTAAAAGATTCTACAAGTCTAGTTTCTATACTTGGAGTCCGTAAGTTGTACACTAAAGGAGTCTAAAAGATTCTACAAGTCGAGAGAACATGAATTGCAATACTACTCAATGGATCCCTAGACATATTCAGGTGTATCGTTCGTATTTCAATGTGTAATAATATCCATTTCTCATTTCTTAACACAACGAGTTCACTCTAGTTCGTTGGATACCACTCTAAGTGAGAAACAAGTAATACTCTCCAAAACACTTGAAAGAATGTGTATACAAACCCATTAGAGTCGATGAGAAGCTTCAAAATGTGATTTGGAGGACGTAGGTAAAGCAGCTTAAAGACACTGTAGTAGCTCAACCACCTACCGGTAGAAGAGAAGAATTCGGCACTTGACCTACCGGTAGGTAGACAAGTCCTACCGGTAGAACCTGCAAACAGAAGAGCCAACATTTTGAACGAAATAACTTTGTACTTGACCTACCAGCAGGTAAACAAGTCCTACCGATAGGTGGATGAATACGTTTGAGCAGCTTTTGAGCTGCTGCAGTACGTTTGAACTGGTTGTAGAAGAATTTCTCACTTGTCCTACCGGTAGGTGAAAAGTTCCTACCGATAGGAAACTGATTTTCTGGCAAAGCAACAATGTTCTACCGGTAGGAAGGACGAGCCTACCGATAGGAATCCAGGAAAAACAGACGATTCTTACAACAACAACAGAATTTCGTTCAAACTCAACAACAACCAATACAAACTCAAAACAAACACGAAAACACTCAAATAACATATAAAGAGAGATAGAATTTCCTACCTTGAAGTCGGAGCACGAAACCCAAGAAGGTACGAGCCCTAGCTTTTTGAAAACCTTGGTTGGTCCAACCGGAATACAACTCCTCCGAGCTCAAACCAGTGAGATACCGGCCACAATACACGTAGGGATGAAATATTAAAGGTTGATTTGAGTGGGTTGGGTGAAATTTGGAGACAGAGCAAGAAAGAGAGAGAGAGGCCGAGAGATAGAGAGAGACATGAGGGAGGTGGAGGAGAAAAATGATTCTCTACTCCCTCACCTCCTATATACACTAGCCCAAAAACCTATCATGCTTGCACTCCCTCAACTAACAATCCTAACACTTTAACCCCAAATCAAATAAACTCAATAAACTTTACATTTTTCTTAATTTCTAACATTTATAAAACTTTAAAATAATATCCGAAAAATACGGGTCCTACAGAAAGGTCTGAGGACCCTTAGCTGCATAAAGAGGAATAATATTCGGTGATTTCGGTCATTACCTATGGAATATACTTATTCCAACAGAGACACCTCTTCGTGATTAGATGACAGCAAAATCCCATAAGATAAACGATGCCATCAATAAGATAAGCACCAATCCCCATGGGATACACAATCAGTGATGGATTGGGATTCCTAGCTAAGACAGGACTCCTACTAACCTTAAACAGGTAATCCAGAATTCACGTGAAACAATCCGACAAGGACTCAACCTCCTATCAAGATGCCTATAAATACAACAGAAGAATACCAATCAAAGGTACGCAACACCTAGCACGAATCTCAATACTCTCACTATATAACAAGTATTCGGCTGACTTAATCATTGGAGGATGGTTGGCAAGCCACCACACCGGTGACTTGAGCTTTTACGTTATTTTGTAGGATCAGGTCAGAGCTGACGACAAAGCTGATTCATCAACTGGCGCCGTTTATGGGAACGACTTTTTCCTTACGGTGAATAGTTTTGTATGGTAAAAACTCAATCAAGCAAAACAACAATGGCTTCAGACCCCCCACAAATGGGCGTCCACAACGCCACAAAACCTGTCACCGCTGCCAAAGCTGCTAAGGCAGCCGAGACCGCTAAGGTTGCAAAAGTCGCCAAGGCTGCCACCGCTGCCGAGAAGGCTGCCAAGGCAGCAGAGGCGGCTAAGGCCACCACAGCAAGCAAGACTGGAGGAGCCGACATAACCCCAAAAGCGTTTGCTAACATGCAAGAGCAAATAAAAACATTAACCCAAGGGTACAAACTGCATTACAAGAAAACGCAGATCTTAGAAAACAAATCTCAGAACCAAGTATCATAAACTTGCGACATAGTCAACATGAAGAAGAAGGTGATTCCAGTGAAAAGGAAAGCCAAAATCGGAGAAAGCACAGCAAGCCACCTCTAGAGAGGCCGCCACGTGAACAAGAGGTATTGTTCAAGATGCAAGACGAGATTGAAGGATTGATAAAACACATTAAAGCTCAAACCCCTGATACGGTAGAAGAGTTGGTGCAGACCACATATTCACCTTTTACACCTGAAGTTATGGGGCTACCGCTCCCAAGAAAATTCAAGATGTCACAATTAGAGACATTCAATGGCTCTACGGACCCATTAGATCACTTGGAAACATATAAATCTCTAATGCATCTTCAAGAAGTAAGCATCTTCAAGAAGTACCAGATGAAGTTATGTGCCCGGCATTCCCAGTTACCCCAAAAGGAAGTGCCTGATCATGGTTCAATAAGCTCTAGCCAGGGAGCATATGTAGCTTTAAAGAGCTCAGCAAGAGCTTTGTAAGCTACTTCATTGCTGGACAACGCTACAGCAAACTAGCAACTCACCTCCTTATGGTTAAGCAAAGAAGATGGGAGTCATTGAGGGATTACACCGCAAGGTTGAACAAGGAGGTGGTCCGGATAGATGAAGTTGATGACAATGTATGTATAATTGCATACATAGTTGGATTATATTCAAGACAGTTCTTATACCTCCTGTCCCAATCAAGAACCACCCAAGACCTTGGCAAAGCTTATGCTAAGAGCTCATAAACATATGAATGCAGAAGAAGCTGTCTATGCAAGACATTCACGCGATGGTTTTGATCCTAGCAGAGCCATCCCAGATTGGAGAATTTCCTCAGCCAGATAAAAGGAGGCGAGAAATCACTCGCAGAACAGGAGGTGAACCAAGAAACAAGAAGATAGATTCAAGGTCCTCTCCAAAACAAGGTGGAGGAGGACCTCCCCAAGGAAGGTATAAGCAGTTTACTCCGCTCATTGCTACGGCAGAGTAAATTCTTAGCAACCTACAAAATGACCCGGACCTCAAGTGGCCTAGGAAATTAAGGTCTGATCCAAACAAAAAGGCTAAGGATAAGTACTGCAGATTCCATAAGGATCACAGTCACAACACAGATGACTGTATTGACCTAAAGTAGCAGATTGAGGACCTAATTCAACGATGTAGACTTCAACATTTTGTAACACAAAAGTATCAGAAACCATTTAGAATAGAAGATACAAATAAAGAGGGTAGAGACGGCGTGACACCCCGGTCAGGTTCTGTTGGAGAGATCAAGGTGATCCATGGAGGATTTGCCGGAGGGGGAGAATCTAGCAATGCTAGGAAAGCTCATCTAAGAAAGCTGAGAACTGAGGAACACCTGGAAGTCAATACAATTGGCCGTCCAAATAAATTTAAGAAAAAAGAGGAAATACCCATCATTTTTTTCAGAGGAAGACACCAAGGGAATCCAAACCCCTCATGATGACCCCCGGTCATCACCATTGTCGTAGCAAACTACCTCATGAGAAGGGTATTGATTAACAGCGGGAGCTCAGCCGATATCCTCTACCTCCACGCATATGACCAACTGAAGGTTGGAAGAGAAAGGCTAAGGCCGATGACGTCACCACTAGTTGGATTTGCAAGCACACCCATCTACCCAACAGGGCAAATAGCCCTGCCAGTCACCATGGGGCAAGAAGGAAGCCAGATTACACGCATGATAGACTTCATAGTAGTCGACTGTCCTTCAACATACAATGCAATACTGTGGACGACAACCTTGAATAAAATTGGGGCGATAATCTCCACATATCATTTGATGATAAAGTTCCCAACACCAGAGGGAAATGGTTGTATAAGAGGAGAACAGAAAGCAGCACGGGAATGCTACATCACCTCACTCAGAGGAGCTAACATCACGATGAATATTGAGAGTCTCGATACACATGATGAAGAAAAGCTCCAACATGGAGACCCGATAGAGGAACTCATGGAGGAGAATCTGGAACCAGGTCAACAAGGACAATAAGAATCGGGACTGGATTGAGCACAGTGGCACGAACAGAGCTGCTACAGTTCCTAAGAAGGAATAAAGGCTTTGTTTGGTTGAAAGTTTAGTTTAGTTTGGGTAGTGGGTGGAGAGAGAAATAAGGTAATGATTGAAGAGAGAGATTAGAGAGAGATAAGAAAGTAATAATTGGAAAAATAGGGTAATAATTGGAGAAAGAAGTAGGGTAATGATTGGAAAACTAAACTAAATTAAGAACCTAACACAACCTTAAGATTTTTCGCATGGTCCCATGACGACACCCCAGGGATCGACCCAAGGGTCATAACCCATAAATTGCATGTGAATCCCACCATACGTCTTGTTAAGCAGAAGAAAATGACATTTGCTTCAGAACGGAACAAAGCTGTGGCTACGGAGGTAAACAGAGTCGATCCGTGAAGTCCTCTACCCTGATTGGTTAGCCAACGTAGTTACGATCAAGATGGTAAATGGAGGATGTGTGGACTTCACCGACCTCAATAAAGCATGTCCAAAGGATAGCTTTCCATTACTTAGGATTGACTCCCTGGTAGACTCTACAGCAGGACACGAGCTCCTCAGCTTTATGGATATGCCTTCTCAGGGTATAATCAAATCCAAATGTATGAAGGGGATCAGGAGAAAACCTCATTCATTACCGACAGAAGATTGTATTGCTATAGGGTAATGCCTTTTGGTCTTAAGAATGTAGGAGCGCAGTATCAAAGGTTGGTTAACAAGATGTTCAAGCAACAGATTGGACGAAACGTAGAAGTGTACGTGGATGACATGCTGGTCAAAAGTTTCAAAGCACGAAACCATGTTGTAGATTTAGAAGAAACCTTTTCGGTACTTCCGATGAAGCTCAATTCGACAAAATGTGCTTTTGAAATATCCTCAAGAAAGTTCTTAGGCTTCATGGTATCCCAAAGGGATATCGAAGCAAACCCTGAAAAGATTCAGGCTATACTGAACATGCGCTCACCTCAAAATGTTAAGGAGGTCTAGAGGTTGACAGGACGATTTCCAGCGCTGAGCAAATTCATCTCTCGTGCAACCGACAAATGCCAAACTTTCTTCAAAGTTTTAAAGAAAACATTCGAATGGACTACCAAAGAGGAGGAAGCTTTCATCCAGCTAAAAGAGTACTTGACATCCCCGCCATTGCTTAGCAGAACCCAAGGGGAGGATCTATTTCTATACCTTGTTGTCTCCCCACATGCAGTCAGCACGGTTTTGGTTCGGGAGGAGCAAGGGATACAACTCCTAATCTATTACACCAGCAGAGCACTAAGAGGAGCTGAGCTGAGATATCCCATAGTTGAAAAGATAGCTTTTGCAATAGTGATAGCAGTCAGACGGCTACAGCCATACTTTCAGGCTCACTCAATAAAGGTACTAACAGATCAACCACTTCGAAGAATTCTCCATTGCCCAGAGACATCAGGTCGATTAATTCAGAGGTCGATAGAGCTTAGCAAGTTTGACATATAGTACAAACCTCAAATTTCTATCAAAGCTCAAGTCCTAGCAGATTTCCTCGCATAGTATACATATCCCGAACCAGAAGAGCTCCCTAATGAAGAACCCAAACCATGGGTCCTTCAGGTAGATGGATCAACAACTAGAGATGCAAGCGGAGCTAGGCTGATTTTGACATCCCCAAAAGGAGAACGTCTAAGCTATGCACTCCGATTTAAATTCAAAGCAACTAACAATGAAGCAGAATATGAAACTCTTGCGGTTGGACTAGAACTAGCCAAGGTCGTTGGTGTTGAACACTTATTGGCAAAAAGTGACTCTTAATTAGTTGTGAGTCAGGTTCTAAGGGAGTACACAGTCAAGGAGGAAATAATGCAAAAGTATGTTGACAAAGTGAAAGCCCAAGTTGCAAAACTTAGGAGCTTTGATATTGTCAGGATTCCAAGATAAGAGAATATAAAAGTTGATTGTCTAGCCAAGTTGGCTACAGCTAAAGAAGATGTTATTCCACGGAATGCACTAGCCCGATACCTTGAAGTGCCAAGTATTTTTGCCCCAGACGTGCAGGTTCAACCTATCGACTATAGTAGTTCATGGACAGGCCCCATAGTTGACTACATAACAAATGGGACTTTACCAAACAATAAGGTCAAAGCTAGGTAGCTCAAGATTAGAACAGCAAAATACCTGCTAATGGGAGATGTGCTCTACAGAAGGAGCTTCTTGCTACCATACCTTAGATGTTTGACCACAATAGAATCTGAACGGGCTATTGAAGAGGTTCATCAATGAATATGTGGAGATCACCCAGGTGGCCGCACATTAGCCTATAAGCTCCTTAGGATGGGCTACTATTGGCCAAGCATGCAAAAGGATTGCTACTCAATGGTCCAAAAATGTGATAAATGCCAGCGGTTCGCAAATATCACTCATGGATCCCCCACAGCCTTAAATCCAATGAGAGGACCTTGGCCATTTGCCCAATGGGGAGTGGACCTAATTGGCCCACTTCCTATGGCAGCAGGCCAGGGCCAATATGCCATTATAGCTGTAGATTATTTTATGAAATGGGTCGAAGCTAAGGCACTGACCACAATCACTGCAAAGGTTACAATTGATTTCTTGTGGAAATTAATAATAAGCCGTTTTGGGTTACCACGTGTGATAGTCACAGATCGAGGGAAACAATTCGACAATGCTCAGTTCAAAGTATATTGCGTTTCCAAGGGAATACATATACATTATGTATTCAAGGCCCATCCAAAAGCCAATGGACAAGTTGAAGTCACAAATCGAACCATTAAGAAAGGAAGCAAGAAGAGGCTACAAGAAGCCAAAGGAGCTTGGCCAGATGAGCTGTATAATGTGCTATGGGCATATCGTACTACCCCCTGAACTGCAACCAGAGAAACTCCATACTCTCTAGCCTTCGAGGCTGAAGCAGTAGTTCCGATTGAGGTCGAGCTCCTCAATTACAGAACTGCGAGTATGGATAACTAAGAAAACCAGGATGATCTTAGAGCTGAGCTGGACCTCTTGGAAGAAAAAAGGGAAATAGCAATAGCCAAGGTAGCCGTATACCAACAAAGAATGGTTAAGTACCATGAAGCACAGGTTAGGCCTACAGATTTCAGAGCTGGTGATCTAGTCCTTAGAAAGGTCGATCCAACTAGAAAGAAAGTGGGCAAGCTTGGCCCAAATTGGGAAGGACCATACCAGGTCTTGCATCATGTCAAGGTAGGTGTGTATAAGCTCGCAACCCTAAGGGGTAAAAAGCTACACAACTCATGGAATGCATAGCATCTCAAAAAGTACTACAAGTAAGTGCTTGCAGTAGGACTTTATTTCTATTTTTTAGGAAACTTTGTTTTCAATAAAATCCTTAGTAATAAAGTTGTTTTTTAGGACTAGTTGTTCCTTTCATTTTCTAGCCACAGTGACCAATAAATCTCCCTAAGAGGGAGGATCATTCAATATTTCCTATGAATTTGATATGGAAATGCCACACAAGTATAAAATTACTGCATAATTTTTATTTATAAACCACAACTCAAAGGGTGTGGAACCTTTTACGTAAAGTACTTTGTGGGTAAAACCCACAAAGTTGCAACCTAACCACTACCTCCCTCCCTCGGAGGAAAAGGAACTTGGGGCGCCGGTTGCCCTCGAAAAGCCTCCAACTGATCCTAGTTGGCAATCAACACCATGCGAACAGTCTTCTCCATGACAGACAGAGATTCTGCCATGGCATCCATCTTGACTGACAGCTTGGTAACAGCTGTCTTCAAAACCTTGCAGCTCGCGGCACAACTCGAAAACTCGATCATTGCTCACCATTTGCAAGAAGGAACTACTTACAGAATGAAGAATAATCTATTAGGACTGCTAGATTTTATAGCATGACCCCTTGACGGTTCAAAAACCGCTCGAGGAAACCAATCCACCGAACCCCATTCAAGGCGGAATTTAAAACCGCCACCTCAACCGCTCAAAGTAATGGGAGGTTAAAAAGCCAATGACCTCGGGCAGTTGAAACATTTGCCTTTATATAGGGTCCAAAGCTTTTGCATTACGTAAAGGCAAATACAAAATCCCAACGGAATTATAATTAATCTCCAATTCAAGGGATATCCCAAGGGAAATGCAAATAAGTGTTCTAATTGTTTAGACGCGAACAATTCACACACTTAGGGGAGTAGGACCACTATAACCATTATAAATGATGCTCAGGAAAAACTTCAGAGCTCAAAAATAGCACAGCTATGATATAAATGGAGCTCAGGAAAACCATCAGAGCTCAAACATTTATCACAGATGTGATATAATACAAAGCCTGGCAAAACTCTCACAACTCAGCACACATAGCACAGCTATAATGTGCACAAAGACTGTCAAAATTGCCATCAAATATCACCAGAACGTTTTCAAAACCAATGCCCTTAACAGGACCGAGAAAACATGATCTTAACAAGATCATCCATCAGAGAAAATTCAAAACCACATATGTCCAGGAGTGGAGGTCTTATCAAAAGACCACTCCTAGAAAATAGTCAGAGGAGAGAGTAGTTAAAAGTATTTTAATTACAGACCCATGAATTAAATGTTCTTGGCCATCCAAAAGCCAGGGGTAGAAACATCAAGTGCCTGCCCACCACCAGTTGTTGGGCCAGGAGGGGTAGTTGCGGGAGTTCGAACCTCAACAGGGGGAGACACCTTTTCTGGAGTCTTCAGAGGGGAAGCAACCGAAGAGCTCGAAATGGTTGTGTCTTTCTCAAGGGAAACCGCATCATCAGCTTGATCTTCTTCTTTCCTTCCCCTATCCAGGCTAGAAAGCCCCTCATCATCATCAACCTCAAATTTGGAAAAATCCATATCTAGGTAGGCCAAGGCAGCACGGCTCCTCATCACTTCAAACCCATCAAAATATTACTGGATTATGTTTTGACAATACTCGAGGGACTTCAAGAAAAGCGAAATGGCTCCCCTACAAGCATTCTTCACTTTTTCTACCATCCCTAAGCTCATAGTCTTGTACTTCTCAAGCTCACCATTCCACTCCAGGGTTTTTTGCTCCAAGCTCCTAGCAGTCACCACGGCGACATCTCTCTCCTCCTCCAAACCTCTTTTTGACTGAAGGGCAGCATGCCCTTCACCAGTGACTTTCTTAAGTTCTGCCATCATGGTGGCACCCTGCCTCATGAGCTTCATGTTAGCCTCAGTAAGGGTAACCACCTGCTTCCCCAAGCTATGGCTCTGAGAGGTTAGATAGTGGCCACAAGCTGTAGCCTATACAAACAAAAAGGTCAACAAAGAGGGCAACAACAATCGAGGATTTGTTTGAACAAAAAGTAGAGCATACCATAGCTAACTCAACCAACATTTGCTCCCCCACAACTTAGAGACATCTCAGCCATCAAATCCTTATCTGCCACACTCAATAGCCCAGAAACTCACTTTGAAGCCTCTTGACGATCGCCCAGCACAGGAGGGCCAGCAGAAGCCTTGGCATTCTTAGCAGAAGGGGTGTCATCAAGGCCGGGTCCCTTTGCTTTTCTTTTCGTCTTCTCTACCTCCTGTACCGACTCTTCAGTGATTTTCTCAATCACCATATCCAGAGTGGGGTAAGTAGTAAGGTTGGCGTCAAGAAAGTTGTCGACATTCAGCTCCTTCTGAAGGCGTGAGCTCTTCCTTTTTGGAGCCACTGCCCCAGCAGACTACTTCACCCTTTAAGCCTTAAGTTGGGCCAAGAGAGCCTTGTCCATTTTCGGTGCCATACTTGTATCTTCACTTTCTTCTTTTGAAAAGAAAAGGAATAGAAACAATGTAAAAGTCAGCTAAGAGCAAAGCACCAAATGAAACAAGCAAAGGATACCTCTAGCAAGAGCTAAAGCCTCACGGTTAGTTTCGGGGCCCAATAAGTAAGTGGCTAAAGACTCAAAAGTCACTAGCAATTTCCAACTATGAATTTCGTAGCTCTTGGCCTGCTTAAGCTCTGCGTCTATAGCAGGGGTCAGCAGATATGGAGCCCGAGCTGCAAAAATACAATAGTGGATTCTCTCATAATAAGAAGCAATCCATGAAAAATAAAAAAGATAAAGAAAAGCAATAACTTACAACTTGAGTTGGGTACCCCCCTCCCCCCCACATAGTAGGGACACGCTGGGTATGAGACCCAACCTCCCACTTTGGGAGCTCCCATCTTCTCCCCCAACAAAAAAGAATTTATCTTTCCAATTCTTATCAACATTAGGAAGCTCGATGATCAACTCCTCTTCACTAGGCCTCTTAGTAAAGTAATAACATTCAACACCTCTTGGAGCTTCTTTAACAGAAAATTGATTGAGGAATGGCCCCTTGGATAGAGGAGTTTGTCCATCTGACATCGCACCCCAAAGGACAACACAGCCAATCAAGAGACGCCATGAATTGGGCACAATTTGGCCAGGTGCCAAACCTAGGAAACTCATAACATCCCTGACCACAGTAGGGAAAGGCAAGCACAAACCTCCTTCTAAAGCCCCGTATAAAGGCAAACCGCATTTTGCCTAGGGGAGCAGGCTCGATCATACCCGAATGGCTTCTGAAGAGAGAAATAGGAATTGAATATCGAACCCTAAGAACAACCAATTCCTCGTTACTAATCATAGAAGGAATGTTCGAAGCAGAAAATACGAGACGCCCACGGGAACCCCTCGACGGAGAAGTTAAAGGTGAAGAAGGTTTAGCACTACTCGATTGACCACGGTCAGACGAAACCCTAGCACCACTACCACAATGCATTAAAACTTCTTCCTCTTTGGACGATTCTTCAGCATTCAGGATAGAGGAGAAGTTAACGAAACCCTCAGACATTAGGGTTGCACCAGAAAACCGTGGGTACAAAGAAGAGGATAAATAAAAGAGATCCCTGAAAACCTTGTTCTGAAGAACAATCGAGTAAGGGGCAAAGTATTTTATAACAAGAGAATGTAGGTTGATGGAGGAGAATCTAGTTTTTATGATGAAAAAGGAACAACACAGAATGGAACAATATGAGTTGGGAGACATACCTAAGAAGAACAAACTCTAGGAATTTGCAAGAAAGATCAGTGCAAAAATCTCAAGAGGAAATCGCCTTGGTCGCTCTGAAAAACCCTTCTACCAAGAATTAGTTTGAACGACGAGAAGCTCAAGGGCTATACTTCAATCCCGGGGAGCCCTGCCGAATCTCCACCGTCTAGTTAAAAACACGGGAAGTGGTGAAGATCTCGCCACTTGTCGCACAACGTGACCCACGCATTTAAACCTGCAACTAAAGAAAAGGGCGGTAACCGCCATATAAGTCTAACTTGTGTTTCCAACCTCTAGGGATAAGCTGGACCTAGGAAACAGGGGAGTACCTGATAAGTATAATAGACCTAGTGAGGTCAACACCACGAAAGTCACAGACCTGGGGAGTGGGGACCAGTCCCACCTGGACCTCTTTAATAACTCTTACTTGGGATAAAGTCAAGCCATACAAGGTCAGCTCCGCGGACAAAGCTATCGAAAGGTCCAAGGGCCAGCTCTAGTCCTTAGCTGCATAAAGAGGAATAATATTCGGTCATTACGTATGGAATATACTTACTCCAACGGAGATACCTCTTTGTGATTAGATGAAGACGAAATCCCATAAGATAAAGGATGCCATCAATAAGATAAGCACCAATCTCCCTGGGATACACAATAAGGGATGGATTGGGATTCCTAATTAGGCTGGGTTCCAGAACGCCCATAACTTCTTATTTTTTGTCCAAAAAGAACCCCCGTTCCAAAAAGTCTGTCTTCTTATTTTTTTAAAAAGTAAGACCATGTAGGGGCATTTTGGCCGGCTGGCTGTTTTCATTCCTCCTGATGGCCTCTTCAATCTTTCCCCATCCATGTAGGGGCATTTTGGGCATTACACAAGTCACCTAATAAGAAGAGGGCTTATTATTTGGGATTTTTGGAACAAAGGTTCTTATTTTTGAAAAAGAAGTGTCAAAATAAGTACTTATAAAATAAGAAGGGTTCCGGAATGGGGCCTTAAGGCAGGACTCCTACTAACCTTAAATAGGTAATCCGGAATTCACGTGAAATAGTCCAACAAGAACTCAACCTCCTATCAAGATGCCTATAAATACAACAGAAGAATACCAATCAAAGGTACGCAACACCTAACCATGAATCTCAATACTCTCACTATATAGCATGTATTCGTCTGACTTAGGCATCGGAGGGTGGTTGGCAAGCCACCATACCTGTGACTCGAGCTTTTACGTTGTTTTGCAGGATCAGGTAAAAGCTGACGACAAAGCTGATTCATCACTCCTCCTTATCCCAACTTCTACATCTTATAGAATGCTTCAGCCTATCCATTACTTTGTCGGGAGCTTCTACATCTTATAGAAAGCTTCCACCTATCCATTATTACTTAGCAGCTGGCTCGGCGTAGAGATCTCCCACAAACTGCATCTTGTTTCTTAGAGACGAAGCATATAGGATGCCAAACCAAGAACCAATCTCTAGGCGAGGAAAACGTTTACATGGTCTACTTGTAACCTTTGCGTTCATATCTAAGAGCTTTTCCATACGTAAAATCTTTTCCAATTTTCTAGGGAATAACAACTATAACCGCTGGTCGAAGCTCATTTTTCTCAAGCTACGTGAGTGAAATTTGTTCTGAGGCTTGTACTTACTCTTAGAAGCTCTGGGGAGTAACTCTGGAGTTATGTTAATATTCTTACGCTTTCGTCAACTTTGGTTTATGTTGCTTAAATATAAATGAATTGATGCTAGCTAGAAATATCTAAACTAGATTTATTAGTCCTTCGGTGATTTATTACTCGCTAGTCACCACTTTCAGGGTCGGTTTACGGTCGTGAAAGGTGTCACTAGAGCATTAGATTGCAGAATTATTTTTTGAAAAAAAAAAACTCTAGTGCTTTAGGAGTCGCTAAACAATTTTTGCGCACAAGACATGCTTGTGTGTTATACCTTTCAGTTGACCTTTAGACTTAGAAGATGCCTCGAGTTAGACCAGGACTCAGAGAAACCTATCTTGTGTGCCATATGAATGATCCTAGTTAAGAGAAATGACCCTTGAGGAGGGTACTCTAGTTCACGACAAATTTAGACTAAACTTCTACAGCACAACTTACGTTCATGACAAATTTAGACAACTTCTACAGCACAACTTACGTTCATAACAAATTTAGACTAAACTTCTACGGCACAACTTGTGGCCATTGTATCACGCCTTTGTTAGACATTGATCCTAGACCCAACACCGTACACTGAAGAAGACTCATGTGATTACCAAATAATCATAGATTGCGTAGAAAAAACACTGAGATTGCCGTAATTATAGATGATGTAAGTCACTACCAAGTCGTTGAATAAATTGGTACTGCTGCATCTATTCTGTAATAAACAAAATACCAAAACAAAAACACACTGAGATTTTCTGAGTCCACCAATTGGATCTTCATGATAATAGGAGAAGTTCCCAGCGACCTATTCTAACCTCTCCTTCTCCCCAGCATTGAGTCAAGACCAGCAGCCTCTTCTTCCTGCCAATGTGGAATGAAAATGCCGGAAAAGTTGGTTACATTCACTGAATGAGCTTTGCTCCATGCAAATATCAGTTACTTACCACCCATGCATTAAAGTCAGTCTCCTCATCAATTGCACTTGTTATGCGATGGTCCTCAAAGAGAGTCTGTTTCCAAGCACAAATTCGAGGTTGAGATGAGAGATGGGCCATCCAAAGCAATCATACAGAAACCAGATTCTAAGTTTAAGCAAGATTTATCATGCGGTGTAAATATTTGTTAAGTTACTCACCACCCCTCACAGGAGAAGCAGTAGTACATAAATAATTCGAAACAATCTAATAAATGCAAATATATGCTGTAGTACAAATGCATACAAAATGCAATCCTCTACACAAATTCCTAAATTTTTCAGAAAGTGAAAAGGACGAGTGACCAAGTATAGATCTACATTGTTCCTATTTCAATAAATTGTATCCTATCTTGTTTTTTTGAACTTGTTATTTCAACTGTACATAGGTGACGCAGATGGGTGTGGAACAACAAGAGAAGCTAGTGGTGATAAAGGTCCTCTACAGTCTGTCATTTGTCGTAGCTGTCTCAATCCATAGGGCTAGGCTTGGTGAGACCTCAGGTGTTCGTTGTTTTCAATTCAGATGTATTGGGGAAAAAAAAAAAAGAGACATCGATGTGCCCCTAAGCATTTTATTTTGGGCGAAAGGTACTCAAGCGCAAAGGTCTGTTTGGGTCTATTCACGAGGCACAAGACGAGGTGCGGGCCTTATTGAAGTGAGGCGTACCTAGTCTAGAAAATATAGCAAAAATAGCACACAGAAACTTCAAATAATGAATTTACCAAATATCATAATAGTCAACAATTCTTGCATAAACAAGAACTACAAATTCAATTCAACAAAAGACAAGCATCCAAAAATGAATTAAGAATTAAAGCAACTAAGCATCCACCAAATTTCTGTACTATTGTATTTCCATGGGGGATCTTTTCTACTACCTTCGTTTGCCACATAATTATCCTATTAAGTAGTTAGTGATTATGAAAAAAAATTAATGCACAAAAAGTCCACAAGCTATCAGCAATTCACAAATAAAAAAAGCAATTGGGAATTTAGCAGATCAAAAAGGCAATTGGGTAAAGCTTCCTCTGCCATTCAAAAAGCAATTGGGATATTGGCAAAAAGGATAATTCAAAGAGTAGATAAATTGGGAATGACTTCGGTGTCCCCGGTCATTTTAGAGACACCGTAACTTTTGGCATAACAAAACAATTATAAGTATAACCAAAACCCATGACAAGCATAACAAAACCATAACAAGGCATAACTTGTTAGTTATGCCTTGGTTGGGTTTGGTTATGCCTTAGTTGGTTTTTTGGATATTCCTTAGTTATACCTTATTTGGGTTCTGTTATGCTTATAATGAGTTTTAGTTATGCTCATAATAGTAAAATTATGTCAAAAATTACGGTGTCCCCAAAATGACGGGGGACACCATAGCATCATCCAAATAATTTATCAAAAAGCAGACAAAAATCAATTTGCCCTCAGTAATGTCACAAGCAATCTGTATTTTTTTTTTCCCATGGCAGAAATTACAAAGGATAGAAAATAAAGTTTGTTTATATTCTATTAGGCAAAGTAAGAGGACATATGTTTGTTGTCTAATACAAAAACTCAAATATCCGGTACCTAAATTTGCTCCTGCTAGCCTACACAGCCCCAAAAGCATACTGATGCAGTCATGAAAGAAAAAGTCCCGAAAGAAGAAGAAAAACAGAACCTGGTGGTTCAGTTGCAGCACTCGGTCAAGAAGAGAGAAAGTTGTAGGAAGTAATCTCCAGTCGCAGAAGCAATGACAGAGGGTTTCAAAGTCCCACAAAGCATTACAAAAACACAGGGCTTTGTTCGCCTAGCATTATCAAAGCATTATCAAAACACAGGGCTTCGTTCGCGTAGCAATGACAGAGGGTTTCAGGGTTTTTTCTAGCCCAACTCTCATATTTTTGGTGAGACTGCAATAAGGCGAGGGTTTTGTGCACCTTCCAGCTCTGTCTAAGGCATCGCCTTCTTCAAGTCGTCCTGCCTGAACCTACCAAAGGCACAGGTATTGGGCCCTGACACACCTCGCACCAAGGCGCATCTTTGATAACTACACCCCAAGTTTTCACAGGGTGTAAAAAATAAGCCAACGCGCATGGCAATAACGGACTCAACAACTGTCTAACATGCCCTGTGAGTGATGGTGGCAATCACATGTTTGACATTGAAACCTCACCGTCATTCAATTGTTCGTGCTTATATTTTTCGTGCTTCTGAGTATTCTATGTACATGAAATCAAAATTCGTCTTTTATTTGTGTTACAAGCATGGTTCCAAAAGTTGTGAGGCGCTAATCGGGTGGCGGAGGAGCGCCTAGCACCTAGGCCGACTAGTCGCCAATTAGTCAGCACCTAAAGATCAGTTGGTTTTTTTATTTGTTAAAAAATCCTCCCACCGCCCCCATTCCTTCCTTCCCCACCCCCTCCCCACTAAAGTTTAAGTAGAACAAAACATCAAATAGTATCCAAAATGAAAACATCCAAAATTCACCCATATATTCATCCTTCAAAACCAAATGTTTTAATATTCAGTTTTGCACCTGTTAGAGTATTGGGTCTTGTCCCACATTGGTTAAATTAGTCTTGTACTGAGTCCTCTCTTAATATAAATAATATATCACTGTGTTAGGGTTAATTAACACCCTATACACTTTCTCTATCATTCCAAACAACATGGTATCAGAGCTTCTTAACCCTAACCTTAAACCAGCACAATAGCCACTGATTTCGTTCCTAATCCTAACCCTAATACCACCACCCAACAACAGCACCCATAAACTATTTCTTAGTCCTCTTACTCTTTATCATCAAAAAAAAAAAAAAAAAATTCAGTTTTAATGTTCATTTGTTGTGCCGCTTCCTTCTTCCTAGTCATAATTTTTATTACCAAAGTTTTGTGTTGCTGCAATTTAAAATTGTGATTATGCGATTTAGGGATGTTGATTGCTGGGAGAGCTCAGAAGTTATTACCTATGTTACCAGGGAACGCTACTACCCTAGCGAATTGCATTTTGGTACGAACGTTCCAAAACATGGTACACTACCGTTTCAAAACAGTAAATTTAATGATCCAAAGTGATCCCCTTAGTTTTTCCCAAAATGTCAACTTATTATGGTCAAAATACAGAGAATTGAATTTCGGTGAGAGAAATTGTAAAAAGTTCAATCGTTATGCTTCTATAAATGTGTTTTGTATGAATAATTTGACAAACAATATTAAGTTTCACTAGATGTTTATCATTTGGAAGGGTAAGTTGTAAGTTCTAGTTTGTTATCTATAGAAGCCTTTATCACTTGGAAGAGCAAGTTCTAGTTTGATATCTATAGAAGCCTACCCCTAGCGTACCACAATTTAAGCACGTGGCGTACTGCGTTCCCGTTCACGTGGCGTACTGCGTTCCCGTTCCCGTTCCCGCTCCTCGTACCGGAACAATCTGCGTTCCGGGTAACATAGGTTATTACAAATTTTTTTTTGGTAAAATAACATTTTGCACCCTGTACTTTATACTATTATATATTTAAACCCCTGATTCAAATAAATTACAGACTAAATCACCGAGTAGTCCCCGCATGGTGACTACACCCCGCCTGCTCAACTAATCCTGCCTACCTAATCGCCGACAGATCCCACCTAACTTACTAATCGCCGACTAATCCCACCTAACTGACTTATCGTACCGCCTCCTTATGTACCACCTTGGACCCTAGTTGAGGCGGCTGACTGCCTACTAGTGCCTCGGCGCCGCCTAGGCTGGCTTTTAGAACACTGATTTCATCATTTATCTCTATGATAATGAAATTTCCGTTTGCCGAAAAGAAAAAAAAAAGATGCCAAAAATAAAGGATCAGCATCCCAATAAACTGCCCCTTTCCTATAACTATTTTTAGAGACCACATGAAGGCACCATGCCACTGATAGCATAATTGTTATCCTTCAGCAAAAATTGGGACATCTGATTTTTCCAATTTTCAGGGAGAGATTCATCAATATCAGTGCATGCCAATGAACTTCGGAACGAATAACATCAAGTTGCGTGGCTCAATGAAAAGGAACATCCCTGGTCATATATGCACTGCAACTACGTAATGAGATGGGTGGGTACCACACTAGATGGTCTACGACTACAACTGGTTGACCCCATAACCGTTGGGAGAAGAAGAAAATTCACATCTCTGGTTGCCGCCACTGTTACGCTACGGCCAGTGCCCCTGCAACTGCATCATCATCACCGTGACCATTATGGCTACAGCAACCGCTATGTAAAACCTTGGGAATATCGCTGCTCATGTCTGTTTATGCTCCAAATGCAAAATGGCACATCAGAACTTGCAACTTGCTTTCACATCAGCCACATTTATAACCTCATTTATTCATGTATTGTAACCTTTAAGCCGTGGACATCTTATTCCAAAGATGATTATTCCTGACATTATACAGTCCAACTTTGCATATATACATAAAGGGAACAGCAGAAAAGGATGGGGTGGCTACAAGAAAAAACTCATCCACTACTCCATCCGCAAACTCCACTGTTGGACGTGCTGAAAAACTATTTTTGGGAAGGGAAAGTTACGGGATCTTACTGATCTGCCTAAAGCAAGATTAATGGAGTGGGAACCGCAACCAAAACCATCTTCTAGTGATGTTGGATTTTGGAAAGAAAAAAAAAACTGAGTATGAATGATAGGATTAACGCTGTACGACAGCATTAAAATCAATATAAAGAAGCAGAACTATAATAGATAATGAAACTATGATCTCCGAGCAAGTAAGCAGAATCAATCAGGAATCAGCTCTTCAAGCAGCACCACGGATAATTTACAGATATTTACCATTGAGAGACATCAGGATGCTTACCTCATCCACAATTTTCAAGTGACCATTCTGATCCTGCATTCGAAAAATGGTACGTAAAAAGATTAGGGAAAAAAACTTTTCAAGTTCGGGGTGCACCTCAAATTCAAGAATCATGATCGATGAAGATTAAAATCAAGTTTTCCTGGCTAAAAGTAATTTGCAACGAGGTAACAGGGCCTTCAAATTTAGTAAACAGACCAATAAGGTAATTAAGAACTGCACGTGCAGCTGCTTTCAAGAGTAGCATCACTAATTTCCTTATGCACAGAAGAGCTAGTTATTTACCTTCACGGCAACCATAAGAAGAGGATCAGATGGCGTATAAATCATGTAATGGCTTCCATCCTACATAGAAAATTTTCAACATTAAAAGGTTAACTAAAATCATTATGGTAAAGAGCTGTTATCCCTGTAGGCGTGCAGTCAATACGGCAACCAAAAATCACTGGTTGGATATAAATACAAAAAATGCCAATGAAAAAATTCAGTGAATTCGCATCGCCTCACGTACGCTTTGCCTCAAGTGATAATTCTTTCACAGCATCTTGCCTCAGCACGCCTAGAATGCTAGACTTGCGCTTTGCTACACCTCAAGCCTGGGCGCACACCTAGGCACGCTTTTGACAACTTTAGTAGTATGGTGGAATCACCCCAAGTGCTCCAAGGACAAACCACGAGCGTATGAAAATTTCCCTTAATAACATAATTTACCCGATGCGAATGCCTGTGGCTAAAGACACTACCGACAGTCTGCTCTAGTGTTGATCATCACCCCATACTAACCTAAGTCATTTGAAATTAGGATTCTAGTTGGGTGTTTCTACTCAACACTTTATAGTCATAGCATTTGTTTCTCCATCTATGGTGTCATCCTGTTGAATAACCACAGAAAAAGTATTAGCCCTTCCTACTGCAAATTAAGGCCTTTCACACAAAACAAACGAATGTATCTAACCACTAAGAGGGTTCACAAACAGAGGGACATTACAAGCTAGAACCATGAATTATTTAAGATGCATAACCAAGAAAAGTAAATTACAATTCTAACTAATTCTAACTAGACAGAAGCAAAACCAAAGTAACGCATAAGTCCCTGGTCTCTCATTCACATGCTACTAAAACAACTTTACATGCTAAAGTCAAACACTTTTCTCATCCTAGCCAATAACCCATTCTAGCAATACTTTCAATCATATTCTGACCGTAATCCAAATCAATCACAAAGTCCTGCTATTGACCAAACCTAACGCGCTTCCTAAATCCACTTGGGAAAGGTTCAATACAATCCAATCCAATTTTTATAAGAGAGGAGACTATAGTGAAACCTTTTAATCTAGAAAATAGCAATGTTCAGCATCAGCCTATAATACAATTCAAGCAACACGAGGGAAAAGGATCTGTGATATCAAATACAATGTTCAACAATTATCATTTATCACATCATGTGCAAGAAGATTGAGAATTAACATATTTCTCAATGCAGATTAAGAATTGTATTCAATTAATGCTCAATCAGTAAGAGTATCATCTAAGATGTTCTTCAAGAAACTACATGCCCAGGCCACTGGACCTTTTTGTTCGGAAATGAATATTTCACCTAATGCATCGTTACTTGACTTAAGGTGACTTACGTTCAGATATGAATATTAGTCCTATTTTATATGTCAAGGATTTGTTTTCTTACCAAGACACCTTTGAGCATCCCCTCTATCGGCAGGTTTGTCTACAGGTGTTACCTCTCCGTCAGGCATTCCAATTTATTCCCTGTATATCACCACCTCCACCACCTATTGAAAGACCAAATTGAGGCCGTTCTTGTCTTCTCGATACTCATGATGTTGGTTCTTCTTCGGGTGGTTACTATCACTCTCTTGTGCAATGTAAAAGTCATCCTAACTCTGATGCTATATGGATTAGAGAAGATGAGCTTCGCCATTTTGGTTTGACCTATTGGAGCACTACCTTCGTCATGACTCTCCGAAGGAGAGTTCTTTTCACCCAGAGAGAATTGATGGGGATCAAGGAGGTGTTCAGCGCACCAAGTTTAGGAGAAAGAAGGGAATTTAACAAAAAAAATAGACATTTTAATTTATTAGGATAATCATTCTTTTGCTAGGATTAGATTAATTTATGAAGGATAATTGCTAGTTTATTTCTCTTGTTGATTAGCAGGTTGAAAGTACATGTATGTGTGAAATTACTCTTGAAAGGGCCGTTGAATAATTATTGAATAAGAATCTCTCTTATCTCTCAAGATCCTCTTCTCTTCTCTTCTCTTCTCCCATTTTTCTTTCTTCTGGTCCTACAACAGATGCGCAATAGGAAACATGACTGGATATCACTGGAAACTTCATACCCAACTGTGTATTAAGAGTTGTAGTCTCCAGTGTGGAAGGTTGCACCAGTTATACGACAAAAAAAAATTGTTTACAACAACATTCCCAACAGCAGGTATAGTGATAGGATAAGGGGACTAAGGTAACAGAACATTGCACATATTTCCTAGGAGCATCAATAAAAAGAAAATTCATGGAAGTAGAGGAAGGCTCCAAGAAACATATGTCAATATTAAAAGTTTCATGGACACAAGTATATAAAAGGAAGCTGACTCATCCGTGCATGTTTTATATGCAAAAATGGAAACTGACTCGTTAGTAAACCGACTTCCCTGACACAACCGAAATACTCTCCAAGCCTCAAACCCATGTATAGGTTATCTAAACGGATTGGATCGCTCCAATCTCACTCACCTGTGAAAATCCATTCAAGCTAAAAGCACAGGTTTTTTCCATCCTATGATCCCACTTTCTCCGACGACAGGCAAAAGGCCAACAAAAACCTGTCGCAGGAGATTCATTTACAGGATTGGAGCAGTTATACACTGAAATAAGTTTTAATTGTTTTTGAACAATAAAGGAAGTCCATGAAAGGAAGATTATTCCTCCGAAAGCGGACTGTGGAGCATGGGGGCGCGGATAAAAGAATTCAAAATCTTCAATTCCCAATATTGTTGGCTTTATTCAAAACCATATCCTCTGATTGAGTCAAGGCAATTGCATCCTTTCCCAGTGCTTCTACAGAGCACAGCCAAAAAGGAAACCTAATAGTTAGAAAGATTAACCAGGACTTCACAGATGGATGATTATTTGAACAGTTAGTGCAAGTAAACTAGTGCAACATGCATATTGTAGTGATAAGCTTATAGCTAATGGATGTTCAATAGGAGAATCACATCAGAGCTTTGCGCCAGCTTTAAATGGGCCTAGGTGTTGTCAACTCTTAAGGGGCCGGTCCATATAGGGCTTTGCCCCAGCTTTAAATGACTCCTCCCGCTAATGCACTGTGGGAATAGTCCCCAGGGATTAATCACGGTGCATGTAAGCTGGCGTAAACACCCTCTAAGTTATCAAAAAGAAAAAAGGAGAATCACAATGTATAAGCCATAAAACATACAAGAATTGCAAGATAGTTTATTTCAATAGATGCAGAACATGAATGGATAAGAGCAAAGGGCTACCAAAAATGCCACGCAATATATTCCAAATGACCCATTGAGGGATATAGCATAAAACAAGGATTTCTGAATTACAAGGTGTTCATTGGTGCAAAGGTAAAAGCTATTTCCAAGTGCAAAACTGAAGTTTCAAAACCACAAGCAGCTTTTTAGTGCATTAATAGTGCCAAACATTAAGCCTTAAATAAGGCAACGCTCCCAACTCCCTTGCTAATTGGACCAAAAGATAGTGTACTATTTTTCAGTTTGTGATAGTTTTCAATAAACATGATCTTTGTAGAATAGATTTCTGAAACTTACCACATTGAAGCTTGTAATTTCTATGCCTTCATTTGGCAACCCATCTGCATCTTCACCATCTGCAGAAGAGAAAACATGCTTTGTTCAATAAATTCAAAATAACATAAGAACTTATCCAATAGGGGTAGCAACTATGAAAGTTTAAATGAAGATATAAGACCAATATAAGATCGGGTGTAGCAACTTTTTCAATACCGAAAATAGTTTGAATACGCGAGAAGCCATCACATTGACAAAGTTTCTCACTGATAAGCCAATTTTGACCAAATCATCCATATAAGATACCAATGTACTTATCAAAAAAAAAAGATACCAATGTAGGTAGCAAATGCATCATAATAGGATAAAATGTGCGGTATACCACTAAGAATCACCATTTTGGCCATATTAGGAGCTGACTGCTCAAAGAGCTCAAGGTCTTAGAGACTACAAATTTCAATACTCCGCTCAACTTGAGGCCTATTGCAAACAGGCTATCCAACTGTGATACAAGATGAGAGAGAGAGAGAGAGAGAGAGAGAGAGAGAGAGAGAGAGAGTTGCTAGAATGGCGGAGTTTATCTTAGCTTCTTCAACCATGAAGCAACACTGGCCAGAATTATGCAGTACCAGTCTACCAACAAGTCAAAACCCAATGTCTTACAGTCCCCGGTTTTAATTTCCACTATCTCAGAGATTAACAAGAAACAGTTCAAACTGTTATAGTAGGAAGAAAAGGATATTGTTCTACAAGTGTGAGATCACAACAAAGGATTTTATGAAAGCAATTCACTTCCAGAAGTTTGTAAAAACCAAGATTACTGGTCTGCCTACGTGCCAAAACCTTGTCTTCCACAGTTCCACTCGCTAATTTTTCCTACTTCAAACAAAAAATAATGAAACAGTTCAAACTAAACGGTTCAGGTAGGAAGAGTAGTATGTTGTTCGTAATGCTTTGTATTAACAATATTGGATTTTCTGAGAGCAACGCACTTCCAAAAGAGAAAGGAACAATTGGACTACATTAGCTTCACTCTGGAAAACCATCACTAGAGGTTCTTGATAAAAACGCTCATGTGGTAGTCTTTTATGGGAGAACATGAGAAATGAATAAACATAATGGTTGATTTCATGTGGGAACTGATCTCTTAAGAGGAGTTGGTTTGTTTGCATAGTTGAGAATATTGAAGACTGGGTAGACTAATGAAGGGACGCATGGAATAGTATGTTAAGGAGTCTATCTCTAAAATGATTTTGTATTGGAAAGATTGGTCGATTTTCTGAAATGTTGTTTTAAAGACACGTTCTTGCACTGTTTGGTAGGAATGGTTGGGGAATGGATAGAAACAATCTGTCCAGTCTTTGACTACTTTCAGAGGGCTTGTCAAAGAGTTATCCCAAAGAGCAATGCATTGATAGGCCCCTTTTCTAAAAAGGATATCCCTCTTTGCACTATCAGCTCTTAATATAAGTGGGTAGTATAGCAGAAGGCAATAGATATTACACCTTAATGGGGGTACGGAGGTCCAGTGAACCAGCTATAGCTAGGGACCTTTGGAGATACCAATTGGATTTGGCTGGGGCTTCTTGGGGGCCAAGGAGAGAAGTGATGGGAAATGGGAATTCACATATGCCAGACTGGTACCATCGGGAGACTTAAATATTCATCCTCAAACTTCATCCCAATTAAGTATTCATCCCGGTCATTTTGAACAGTTATGTTTTCATCCTTTTAGATGGTGAATTACCTATCTTACCCTTTTAATAAGATATTCATATGTGTGTGTAAATTGACTTCCTAAATTAGTGGGATTCAACAATTTTCTAATTTAGTGGGATTCAATCTTACTATTTACGGGAGATAATTACAAAAAATAATTTTAAAATTTAAGAAACTTGTAATAACCAAATTTCACCAATTTATTTTTCATCGATTTAAATTGGATAACCATATTTATTTTTCCATGTATTATCATAAAACCTTTTGGAACATGGTGGATCAACCATGTTTTCAAGAATTATTTTTTGCAAAATTACCATAAAAAACAGTTCGGAACATGGCAAAGGAAACTGAAAACCAAATTCATATACTTTGAAACAAGCATATTTCATGGCAAATGAAGCAAATAATTTACCATGAAATCAAATAAAACTAAATAAATCAAAATCATGGTTTCATGGTAAATGAAGCAAATAATTTACCATGAAATCGAATAAAATAAATAAACCAAAATCATGGTTTCATGGTAAATGAAACAAATAATTTACCATGAATTAAATAAAACTAAAAAAACCAAAATCATGGTTTCATTGTGAATGAAGCAAATAATTTACCATGAATTAAATAAAACTAAATAAAATTAAAATCGGAGAACCCGGATTGGAAAATCATATTCATGGTAAATGAAGCAAAGAATTTATTGCATGAATTATGATACAGAATACACCATGATTGGCCGGAGCCCCAAACTAGATCAGAAATTATTTATTTAGAATACTAACCGCATGATTTCGATCAAGTACCCATTTCATGATACCCATTGCAGATTGAAGATATACCCCATGATTTAATCGAAAAAGGAGTACAATTAAAATAAACAAAAATACCATTATTTAATCGGTAAAATGATATCAGAATATGAATCGATTTCTGAAATCAATTTACCCATTACAAAATACAACATGAGGATCGATTTTTTGTTCTACTCAACCTCGTCGGTGGTGTGAGGCCCACAGCGTCAGGAAGGGTGGCGGAACTCAACGGTGGGTAGCGACTCAATTCTGACAAAAGATGGAAGGGTTTCGTCCCCACTTTGAAATGGCGACGGAGGAAGGCGATGGCGGGATGGGCGGAGAAACCCCATTCGGGTTGTAGAGGAAGATCCATGCGCTGATTTTCTTCCTAGGATGTTGCGACAATGGAGGACTAGTGTGTGTTTTGCCATTTAGGATTTCATTCAAACAGGGGGTTAAAAATTCAAATGGGGGGTTTCCATTTGAGGGGGACAGAGGAATCAATATCTACAGCAAGATTTGCGCGATTGTGTGGCAAGATTTACGGGGACCGAATGCCTAATTAAACGGTGGGACTTGAAGTCTTAAAATTTCATCCCAAAAATCAATGATGCGGTTCCGGAGACAATTAATTAGACACCTAAAAAAACACCTCATAGTTCCCAATGAAATTTTAATGATCTGAGCCGCTCAATGTGATCAGAACGTGATTTTAAGGGTACCCATGAGAAATCAGCAAAAAAAAAAGACCGGGAAAGGCTTGATCTCGGCAATTTTTAGCTTAGATTTGATGAACGGTTCAATTAAAAACTGCTCAAAACAAGCACTTTCCGGTCATTTTTTGCTAATTTTTCGCGGGCACCCTTAAAATCACATTTTGCACACATTGAATGGTTCGGATCATAAAAATTTGATCGGGAACTATGAAATTGAGATTTGGGATGTTTTTTTCACATATTATATAAGGGCTATAAGGGCAATCCTGGAATTATTTAAAAGCGAGGATGGAAACATAACTGTTCAAAATGACTAGGATGAATACTTACATTGAATGGAGTTTGAGGATGAATCTTTAAATACTCCAAAACTAAAATACTCCCAATTCATATAAACCTTAGCCATTTCAGAAGAATGATAGCTAAATATGTTATGGAGCTAATTTATGGCCATTAACTTCTCAGGAAAACTAGCCCCACTCGTATAGAATCAGATCACCATCCAAATAATACCAGAAGTCATTGGATTCATGAGTAAGAAGAAGGTCAAAACAAACTTAATATTTCATTGTTACCAAGAAAAACAAAAACTTAATATTTCACAAGCTTAGACGTAAAGATGAAGACATTGCCTGCATAATAATTAAAGACGTCATCCTCCGTGAAGCAAAATCCTCCCCGAGCTGTTAAAAAAAAACTGGATGGAAGACAGAAAACAAATAGCTGAATGATACCAAACTACCGCGTGAATATACGAAAATTACTTCCTGATTTAGCAAGTAAAGAATAGCAAGGGAATCAGAGTCGTCATACCCGCTATGTACCAGATGCATGTGTACCTTGGCAAGTGCATAAGCTACAGTAGGAAGTAGACCTTTAACTTCTTCAACACTGACCTAAAATGGAATTGCAGGAAGATCCAAACGTTAAGGAATGTGAAGCCAAGATTTGCCTGAACGAGACAGGATCAAATATGAGAGAGGGATAGAGAGAACGATGAGATAAATTCCTCACAGTGAGCAGAAAATATCAATGTCTTAATTTTTTTTCCTCAAAGACTCCTTAAAACCAATAGAAACTATTTCCATGGAGGAAGAAGCGAAGTGAGAGATCATTTAGAACAAAAAAAGCAACTCATCAAAACATATAGAATTACATAAATTCCTATTAGTCCTACATGTTATGACACGCTGCTTCCTTGCTTTAACTCCATCTGTTTATCAATTTCCCCCATGGTACAAGGAATCCAGATAAGTATGGGCTGCTAAGAATGACCATAAAGAAAACCCGAATAACATCATAAAGACTACACTATCCAATATTAATGACAAAACATTTCTTAAAGGTTGCCGCCCAGGCGCTAAGCGACCACCTAAAACCTAGATTTTAGGGTTTAGGTGTTATTAGGTATTTAGGTGATTTGTACATTAGACAGGAATCAGTCGAAGATTAATTGGCAAGGAAGGGTTGAATGTGAAGCATTAAAAAATACTGGAGTTAAACTGTTATTTTCACAAAAATGAAATATATATCACATACCAATTTTGTGTGTTAAGTACTTAATTTCATTTTGTTTTGAACTTTGAACATCGAACTTTTTATTTGACTAGTTATTTGTTACAATATACTACTAACTTTTTAGTTGTTACTTTAGACTTAATTCTTGTCTTCTTGGTCTTATGTCATTTCTTAATCAAACTTTGAGAGAGGTGGCGAGATATATTTTTATTAAAAAATAAAAAACCACCTAATCTCTAGGCCTCGATTAGTCCCTGACTAGTTGGACTTGGCCTCGACGCTAGGCGCCTCTCTTCTGTCCGACTAGCATCTAGCGATTGTTAGAACATTGAAAATAGTAATGTTAAAAATAATTTCATAGGGCGAGAGCATCGAGAGTTCACCAAGCAATAAACGAACGCAAGCAGCACTGTGAGTCCTAATGAAGAAACAAGTCAACTATAGCAAAGACGGAACAAACTATAAATCAATAATGCCTCACTGAAAAGCTGGTGAACAAAATGACAATCAATCTCTATGTACTTATGTGTCCTTGGAAAACTGAATTATGGAGGTGCCCTACTAAGAAGCTCCTGATCACGTCAAGCCATGACAAACTTACAAGTTGTTTGTTGCAATATTGCACCAAATAATCAAGTGATTGCAACACAAGGGGCTTCATAAGAGCCAACTGATCACAAGTTGTCATTTCAATACAAAATTCCGAATAGATTTACCTCTCTAGGTAGCACCCTGAATATACATATCAAGTTCATAGTACTTCGCAAAGTCGGACTAAGGATAGATACACCTTGAAATGATCCCATACTTTCTTTGACGTGTCATACTTCAAAAAGTTCATAACTATGCTTGGTTGTACTGAGTTATGCAACCAAGGACCGTGCATTTTCATTATCCCATGCGGCATGACCGTTGCATACTGTTGGGATTTGTCCCGCATTGGTTAATTATCTCCTCCAAAACTAGTATATGAGCCTAGGCGGCCTCTCCACTCTTTACCAATTGTTTTGGAGTTGGATGCTTTAACACATACCACTCAGCGTTAGGATTGGAGGGCAGTATTGTGGAACCTGTTACGTATCCGCACATACCATTGTATACCACTCGACATTAGGATCGAAGCTATGGAGCTTGCAAAGAACCGACTGAAGGTAATGAGGGCAGAAGACCGGTTTACATGTCCCTATGTTGAATAGCTTGATATTTGTTGGGCCTATTACCTAACAACTTAAGCTTTTGGGACAGTCGCTTTCTGTTTCTCTCTATCAATGAAAATTTGCATCTCCACATTCAAGATGGAGTTGCACGTAAGGTAGGGTGTTGATTAGCTTGATATACAATGTTGGGCTCATTTCCTAGCAGCTCAAGCTTATGGGCCAATTGGTAACTTAACACCCCACATAGTACATACCGGGGCATACCACTCAGCTTTAGGATCAAAGTTACAGATCTTGCAAAGAACCAACGGAGGGTAACGAGGGTCAAACAACACTCCAATGATACTGACGTTATATTGATACCTGATTGGGGTTGAGACAATAACCCACATATACAACACCTGCTGCAGCTAGGAGGGAGAGACCCATTGCTGCTACTATGACGACATGCGATGTCGATCTAGCTCTACCTCAAATACCGTGTAAGAATGCAAATAGAGGAGGCAAAAGAAGTATATTGCTTCGAACAATTAAGCCATACACCCCTAATGACAACAAAAAGACTGAACAACTCCAATACAAATGATAAAAGATGATAATATTAAAACAATGTTCACAGCTCTGACCTCGTTTTGAAAGGACTTAACAACTCAGTAGCAAGCCTACAACTTAATTGAGCTCCATTCCTCCTGTTGTAGTTGCAGCTAGTTGCCCCTCAAATTATCCCATACTTTCTTTGAGGTGTCATACTTCAAATTTTTCATAACTATATTCTTCAAAGTTATGAAACCGAGGACCATGCATTTTCAGTACCCCATGTGGCTTGACTTTAGGATTGGAGGGCAGTATTGTGAAGCCGGTAACATATCCACACATACTGGTGCAAACCCCTCGACTTTAGGATCGACAATATGGAGCTTGCAAAGAATCAATGGAGGGTAACGAGGGCCGACGACACCGGTTAAATATCCGTACATACTGTTGCATACCACTTAGCTTTATGATCAATGCTAAGGAGCTTGCAAGGAACCGACGGAATGTAACAAGGGCCAACAAGTCGACAACACTCCAGTGATAGTGACCTTATATTGATACCTGATTGGGGTTGAGACAATAACCCAAGTATGCAACACCCGCTGCAACAAGGAGGGAAACACCCATGGCTGCTATTGTGACGACATGCAATGTCAGCTAGCTCTACATCTAATACCGTGTAAGAAATAAAAATGAAGACAGAGGAGACAAAAGTAGTAGTATATTGCTTATCGAAAGATTAAACCATACAACCCTAATGACACCAAAAAGACTAAAGTCACTGAACAACCCCAATGGACAATACAAATGATAAAAGACAATAACGCTAACACTATGTTCGCAGCTCTGACCTAGTTTTGAAAGGACTTAATGACTCAGTAGCAAGTCTACAACTTCGTTCATCTCCTTTCCTCCTGTTATAGCGGCATTTAGTAAGGGCATTTTAACATCTAATAAAGAACTAATATCTTCTTCAGGTTAAAATCAACACAGTAAGGAACGATAACTCAGCCTGGTGCAGCGAACAAAGACCAGCACATGAGAAAATACAGAAAAGCCATTGATCCAATGCTGTGATCAGATAACGGCTCAATGAGAGTTGTTATCAGAAACGCAATAGTCTCCTCTAACCTTCCTCCACGGTCCACAGAGTCGTAGTTACTCTGGTCACAGAAATATATTCACAAATAAGGAAAATACTTCTCTCAAGCACAACATTCATTTACTAGCACACTTCAAAACAAAATTGTGTTGATGTCAAAAAATGCCTCAATAGAACACTTTGGATCAGCTAAACAACTTGTATAAGACAAAATGAGACAAAAGACATACAGACGACAATCCCTCCATATTTTTGCTCTTCACAATCCGAACAGGCCTGCATCAGCAAACTTAAGATCATCTACACTCCTAGGAAAATTTGAAACATGATTACATCTTTTTGAGATGCATGTGTAGTAACTAGTAACAATGTGCAACTTCACTTACATATCAGCAGGGCAGAGCAGCATGCTCTCCTCCCCTTGTGCACTTCTAAATACTCTTCTAATGATACACTCCAATGGGAGATTGTTAGAGTCAACCTGTCCATGAGTGCTTTCAAATTAGTGACTGCAAGGACCAAGAATAAATTGCCCAAAAGATTAGGATATCACTGCATTGAAGAAACTTATTATCTCAAATCTATACTAATTCCTCTGTACACTAATCACCAATAATGTGTAAAACAGGCCTAATTACAAATATTAAGAGATACACAAAAGGAACTACCCAATGAGGTCATAAAAATCAAGATTCATGAACCAAACCAGGCCAGACAGTTAACATAGGTTCCATTGATTTCCTCCTCAACACCTACAAGCAATTTTATTCACATATATTCCAATGTAAACCTAATAACAAGATTTTATTAACATAATCACATAATGTACTATATCCACCCCTCCAAACTTCCAAAAATTAAATAAAAAGTATCTAGGTAGTGGAAAACAATTACTTCCTTTTATGTGTAAATGTATGCTTTGCCAAGTATATGAATAAAAAGTGGCTATATTTTACTTGTCCTTAGATATCATGCTTGAATTTCAAACTATACGCAAGGAAAACTTCAATATTTGACAACCATGCAATGAATTTCGAGTTCAATGTTTTGGGCGGACTGCAAACTAACCAGCTCGTGGCTCGGCACGGCTCTACTCGTTTAGTAATCGAGCTCGAGTTTTAGGCTTGGCTTGGCTCGTTTATTGGTTCGGCTCGTCTAAAGAGGCTGGTTAAGTAAAATAGCTAGGCTCGGATCGAGTTCTAGGCTCAATTACCGAGCTCGAACACTATGAAGCTCAGCTCAGCTCGTTTGCACCCCTACGGCTCCACCCTATGTAGATCGTAGCTCGGTCTCCTGTAGACATAATAGACAGACATATAGATATACAGAATACATACCACGGTGACAATTCGTTTGTCAGACACCATGAGCACTTTGTCATCGTCGTCTACCACGAACCCGGCCGGGGGAGTGATTATTTTTCTAGACGAGGCCCCCCATTCTCCGTCATCATTGTCGTCGTCATCGTCTTCGTATTCAACGTCGTCCAGGCTCAAACCCCTTGCACCATCCCGTCTACCGCCACCGCCACCGAGTTTCTTTTTCTTCTTCTTCTTCGTGTTCGTCCTGACGGGGGGCCCTCCCTGCTTCTTGGCGGCGTGGCAGAGAGCAAGACGGAGGGTGATTTTAGTAGGGCTAGAGATGGAGGAGCTTGACGGGAAATGTTTTGGTCTGAAATGGGAAACTGAGGGGTGCCAAGGAGCGGTGGAGACAGAGAAGGCCATTGCTCAATTGCGGTTGTAGAAGCGTAATTGGTGTCCTTATCTTTCAACCCATGTTTTCACACCGCTGCGCTTCTGTACTTTTATGTTTATCCATATTATTTAGGAAAATCATATTGCCACGTCAAAAAATAGTGTGGCAAAATTACTACCCATTATACAATTTTTTTGGGTCATATTTCAGGTGAAATAAACAAATCAAGAGATTAAAATCAATCCAAGAAATTTAATCTGACAAATCCGTGGTGGAAAATCTATGGTTTCCAACGTCGGCAGAAGAAATTTAATCTGACAAATCCATGGTGGAAAATTCATGGTTTCCACCGTCAGCGGAAGAAATTTAATCTGACTAATTAACCCTATCCAACCCGATCTATTGGCAAGAGCACATGGCTAATTTGATGGGAAGATAAAGTTTTAAGGGATGAGGAAGCAGGGCGAATAAGTACTGGACGCATTACTTAGTGGCCTTTTCCCCCGGCTGGGTCTCCCCTAGTCCGGGTTTGTACCGGTCTGGTCTTCCAGATTCAGTGGGTGTTTGTGGGTGTGGATATGATACATGGAGATTCATATTGTAATACCTAGGATTTTCAAGAATCTGAGGTACTTAGATTTCTTACTAGAATCTGTTTCAGAACTCGAAATGATTTTCGGATTCCAAAACTCGAAATGTTACTTTCGGAAGGGGTATTACCTCCATGTAGACCAACATTCGATTACTTTTGAAACTGCCATACTTAGAGACCGGATTTCTATGTTCTACAATTTGGGAGCCAGAAATTTTGGATTCTAGAGTTTGAGAATACAAGCTCTACGATTGGATCTCGAAACTTCCTCAGTGATCATACGGCGTCCGTGGGCCGGTGTTTCCATTGAGAGTTTTAAGCCAACTGGGTTTATGACGGATTTCTTCGTTCGGGTATTTTTGTCCCTGTTGCCTGCAGAGCAGGGCTGCGCATTACTTAGTGTCAGTCCGGGGTACCGCTTGATTCGGAGCTAGGTTTGCTTACTTAGATCTCCTCCTAAGGGCCAAGGCTTGGCCCTGGAGCTGTTCTGCTTTGGGGAGTACACTCAGGAGATTCTCAGTCGGCGCCTGTTTCCATCCCTGCTCGTGTCAGCGGGGGCTTGCCGGAGATGTCTCTCCACTGCTCTGGTTCAGGATCTAGTCGGCGCCTCCATCTATGGCGGCGGGTGGTTTTTTCCTCAGCCGGGTTTTGGCCGGCGTGCATCAGTGGTGGTTATCCATGGTGGTTGTGTGTTTTTCCTTGTTAGCAGTGTATTCCTGTTTCCATTGTTTGATATTGTTTGTCTTTGATTGGGTTCGTGCCTCAGGCTGGGGCAGCTAGAGGATACGCTGAGGGCCCCTCGTGACCCGACCCTCTGAAGCAGTGAGACGTTCTGAGCCAATGAGACGTGCTAACGCCTATCCTCTAGTTTGCTCGGTTTTGCCGGTGTCCCTCTGTCACCTATTTTCATAGCTTTTCTTTTGTGATGGCTTGTTGCACGTTTAGCCCTTTCTCTGCCTTGGATGGATTCGCTGTAATTTGCCATTTTTGGCTTTAATGAAATGTGTTTCAGATCAAAAAAAAAAGTAGTGGACGCATTACAAGGGAAAATTAGTGTAAAATGAGAGATTACTTAGAAAATGATTTGTTTGATAGTTAAAATAGATGGATAAAAGTGAGCCAATAAAGAAAGCGAATAAATTATATGCACCCTTTCTGTAAAATCTCATTTTTTCACCACCATCCATTATGGGCTCCACTGAACATATATTATTGTAACCTAAACCGTTCATGTTATAAGACCTGCAGTATAATATTGCCATGCAAAATATCAACTTCATTGAAAGTTGATAGATATATCAAAATTTGAATTTTGGTTTATAAAATGGACGATCTGATTTCTGTCAATAATAACAAAGATAAACTGTCCATTTTACAAAACAAAATTCAATTTTTAATACTCCTATCCAATCAAGTTTATTTTTTGCATGGATACACTATTATGTGAGGTCTACAAGATGAACGATTCAGATCAATAATAAACACACGTTAAGACCAAAAAAAGTGGTGGTAAAAAGATGAGATTTTCTACTGGTAGAAAAAATTTAATCTCATAAAGAAATAATGTGAGAGTTCATACAATTGTCCCTTTTAATGAGAATACAAAAAGGGTTTTGGTGAGATTTAAGGGGCAAACCAGTAATCTTATTCTTGTGGAAATTTTGTTCACAAACCTTTTTTCCTCATTACCCAAACCTTTTCGATACACCCCGTAGAAGCATCTCCAATGCATATTCCATAACTCCAAATCTTCCTTTCATCCCCTCCATTTTGGAGGAATTATGCACTCCAACCCATCCTCTATATTTGCCTCCAAATTGGAGAATTAATTTTCATCCTTCATATTTGGAGTATGAGGAAAGAAAATAAAGGATCCTTCCAAACCACTTTTTGAATATAAAACTAGGGAAATAATTAAAGTTGATATTGAAGTACATAATTGTTGGACTCAAAGAGAGATAAAATTTAAAATGAACAAGAAAAATAGAGATATAGAGATTTATGGTTGGAGTGAACATAATTAATAGTTAATCCATCTAAAATCACTTTTTGAATTTAAAATTTGATTTTGATTCCCAAAGAGAGTTATAGACGGGCATTAGGTTGGAGATGCTCAAGGAATTGATTTTGTTATTTATCTTTCTCAATGGGGTGAAAGTTGGAGCTCTAATAATGCAATTGAGGGAGCAAGATGAGATGGCAATCCATCCTAGGCTGATGTGATTCCATTTTTCTGCTTCTGTTAGTAATCTTTCTGTTTCAGTAACCTTCTTTGTTTCTGGTGCAAAGAACTCGCGGCCACGCAAAAATCGCAATTGTGACTTGTATCTGGTGACTGCACAATCAGTCTGCTGCAGAATGGTTTTACAATGTTTTCAATGGATGATTCTAATCCTTTGCTCTGGTTCGTGATTGTTGCTTTGACCACTTTAATAAGGCTTAACAATCCTTCAATAAAAATTAGTTACAAACAACGATAAATTGGGCTAATGTCCATTTTGAAGGTGGTTTTGGACGTTTAGTCCAACCCAAATTGTAATAATGGTGAAGGTCCATTAATGTAACATTTATAAGGTCTACAGTCTTTTTTTGGACAAAAATGCCCCGACTGCCCCTTACTATCTATATAATGTGTCATTTTTCTTCTGAGCTGGTGCCTCTCTCTCTCTCTCTCTCTCTCTCTCTCTCTCTCTCTCCCTCTCTCTCTCCTTTGCGATCTCGATTCTCTCTCTGACAATCTCTCCCGATCACGATCTCTGTCTTCAATGTTTTTTCGATCGCGATCTCCGTGGTGATGTATCTCGCTCGCGATGTGAGACGATTTCTGACGATCTGCTCCCGATTTGTTCTTAGCAACTTTTGTTTCTCGCTCGTGATCTCTGTGATGAAACTCTTATGAATTTAGGGTTCACAATGAATGTTTTTACTGAGATAGCTTTATCTGTCACTCGATTTTGTAAAATGTATTGGCTGAGATACTATTATCTCTTTTAATTTTTGTGTTGATATAGATTTTATTGGTTGAGATAGTATTATCGCTGGCTTTATTCTAGTATATTTTATTGGTTGAGATAGCATTAGCATGAGATGGGAACATTTATTTAACACAACTAGAAAAAAGCAGTCTATGTGAAGCAAGAGATAACAGTATCTCAGACAAATAAAATTCACCTTCAGGTTAGTTAGGATACTGTAACAACTCCAATTTTTTTTTTAATGAATAAAAATCTCATTTTTATTTTCTTTAGAATACATTATTTATTCCCTAGACTTGTCATGCATGCAAGCCTATAAATAATAGCCTTGAACCTAACTACTTTTCCCAAGGTTACTCTCCTAGATTCCTTATAGGTGTTCATACATGCAAATCTAGAATTAATAGCCTTGAACCTAATTACTTTTCCCAAGTTACTTTCCTAGATTCTTCCTATATATATATATTTATATATAGACACATGGAAAAAAAAAGAGAAGAGAGAGAAAAAGGCATGTGGGTGCATGTGCATACTTTATCTTAGAAAGTTATGCTTCCTTACACTTTTTAGCCTTTAAGCCTAATTACCACATGACAACCCATTCCTAGACTATTATTGTATAGGATTTGCCTAAAAAACTTAAAATCCTACTTGCCCTATATAGCCTTAAGCCTAAAATGAAAAAAACAAGTCATGGCATGCTTGGAAGGCTTGATTGGACAAGACCATGGAACAAATCCATGCGAGAGAGAGAGAGAGAGAGAGATATATATATATATATATATATATATATATGGCCGGCCGAGAGAGGGGAGGGAGAGCCCAACATTTTGCTATAAATAGGACCCTCACTTACCATTCAACTCACACATTCCAACCATTCAACTTTTCTCTCTAAAATCCTTGAGTTCTTTCTTTGTTTTTAGTATTCTTGAGTTTTTCTTATGTTCTTCAAGAAATTCATCCCAGACCGCCACCAAACCACCACTCGACCGCCCTCTCGATCCAAAAAGTTTACAAGAACTAGTTTCAAGAGAAACCTTTCTCTTTCGAAACTACCGGAAGACCACCGTAAGAAGTTACTCCGTCAGACCACCGACTCGCTTTCCATAGCCACCCTACCGCCAAGAAGAATGGTAGAATACTTCTAACGACCCTCTCTAAGTATAAAACTCGTTTGTGTAGAATATCCCTACTTACTTACTAAATATACGTAAAAGTGTTCTTAACCGTTAGACTTTAAATATGTATGATGCTCGTATGTTCAAAAAAAATCCATGAAGTACTTGAAAGGTGTTTACTTGAAATAATAAAAAGGATGAGGAGTATGTTGAATATATCAACTTTTACGTCAATAAACATATGTTGTTTTGAACTTCCCAAAAAGAAAGAAAGAACGAGTATTGAAAGAAAATAATTTAATGCTTGGTTATGAATACTTGTATTTTGATCTTGAGATGGTTGTGAGCATGCTAAATAATATAGAGTTGGATGATTTTGTTAGTTTAGTTTCAAGATTTTAATGAATGATTTATGATTTCGTATGTGGAAAGTCCTACCGCGGAAGTCTATGCATGAAAACGAGACACCGAAATCAAGAAAGTTAGAAACATGACACCTAGGGTGTGGTTAACAAGAAAAATGTGTTCCGAATATTTTTGAAACTACATAATGACCGATTTTGATGGCATTATGTGAGATGTGTGTGTGTGTGCCAATGGGAACCCGGGATGGCGGAACCATTGTGAGGATACTCGGGAATCCGGAACGGCAGAACCGAGGTTGGGTGTGCAGCTTGGTTATCCGCGGAGAGGAGCCAATGCAAAGTTTTGTGTGTCAATGGGAACTCGGGACGGCGGAACCATTGTGAGGATACTCGGGAACCCGGAACGGCGGAACCGAGGTTCGGTGTGTTAAAAAATGATTTTGGAAATGTTGGCTTAGAAAAAGAAAAGTGAAATGATGACACGGTCTACGATGAGTTGCGTAGAAGAAACTCGGAAAACCACGGACACCAATGATAGTTTGAACAGTGAATGTGAATGTGTAATTATTAAATGTTTGGTTGAATATGCATAATTCTAAGTGGAAAACATATCAATTGTTTATAAGTTAATGGTTAGTGGGTAAGATTTATTCTATTGAGCCTTTGTAACTCATGGTGTTACCTTGGTGACCCTGACATATTATATGGGTGGCGACACCGGTATAATATGTCAGATTTTATAGATGAACAAGACGAACTCTTCACCTTGGAGGCTTTCGGAGCTGAAGAACTTGCTAAGATGGAGGAACAAGCGGAGCAGTAATTAGGGACCCTAAATCCCCTTTTGTGTTAATAAAAATACTCTTTTAAGAGTTTGTTGTAATAATGAGTCATGACTCTATTTAAAGTTTTCAATAAAAATGTCCTTTTAACGTACCTAAAAATTAGAGGCGTTACAGATATAATGGCACACCAAGTAGTTATCTGTATTGCAAATGTTATGGTTTAACATCCTCTTCCTCCTCATTTTCTTCCTCTTCCAATTGTTATTCCTCTTGAGATAGCGTTATCTCTTTTAATTTTTGTGAAATTTACAGGCTGAAATGTATTGGCTGAGATACTATTAAAATGGATGAGATAATAGTATCTCAGCTAATTCAATTCACAAATAAACTAGGAAAATGATATTGCCACACCCTTTTTTGATAATGCCACACCTTGCAAGTGTATTTTTTTCCACCAAAAAATATACTTGCAGGGTGTGGCAAAATCACTACCCATAAACTAAGGGATAAAGCAAGTGATAGTAATATCATAATGTAAACAAATGCGAAAACTCCATTACACAATATTTAACATGTTTTCTGTCATTTTTCCTGTTAAAACAGATGAAATAATAGTATATCAGCCAATTCAATTCACAAATAAACTAAGAAATAACTCTATCTACCAAAAATATAGTGTATTGGCAACAATGAAGCAAGAGATAACAGTATTTAAGATAAATAGTGTTGGTTTCTCATAAACTTAATAAAGAGATAATGTTATCTCATCGACAACATTTTCTGATTGTATTTTACAACAAGGGATAAAGCAAGAGATAGTAAAATCACAACGTAAACACATGCAAATACTCCATTACACAATATTTAACATGTTATCTGTCATTTTTTCTGTTAAAATAGATGAGATAATAGTATCTCAGCCAATTCAATTCACAAATAAAGTACTAAGAGATAACTCTATTTGCCAAAAATATAGTGTATCGGCAAAAATAAAGCAAGAGATAACAATATCTTAGATAAATAGTGTTGGTATCTCACAAACTGAATAAAGAGATAATGTTATCTCATCGAAAAAAATTTCTAGTTGTATTTTACAATAAAGGATAAAGCAAGAGATAGTAATATCACAATGTAAACACATGCAGAGACTCCATTACAATGAGGACGACAGCGACAGTGACAGAAGCATGTGTATGCTGGGTATTTTTGGAACGCATGTCCATATAAGGACCGGCAAAGTTTTCAAAGGCGCTTTTGAGGCGCGCCTGGGGCGTCAGGGCGAGGCGGGAAGTATGTAAAACGCCCTGAGGCTTTGAAATTTGGACTTTGAACCAACTAGGCTTACGCCTAATTTTTTTAAGGCTAATGGAGGCATACGCCTCGAGCGCCTTTCAGGCCTCAACTAAAGAAGCGTACGCCTTGGGGGTAAAAGATTCGTAGTCTAATTTTGGTAATTTTTCTTATTTAAAATTTCATCGAAGTATTTTACGACTTTTGTGCAATAGAAAGCAGCCAACATCAGAAGTCAAACCTAGGGTTTCTGGGTTCTTCATTCTTCCTCATCTTTAGCCACCTAGGGTTTATGGGTTCTTCGTTCTTCCCCATCTTCTGCCTGCATCTCTCTCTCTCTCTCTCTCTCTCTCTCTCTCTCGAATGTGATATTGTAATCAATCTTTCATCTTCCACCATACAGTGGTCTGTTTTGTAAAAACAGTTGTACTCTATTTTCAAACAACAAGTGTCCTTTGTTTCCTACGAACACTTGTGCTACTTTTTAGTAACTAATAAAGTAATGTGTCAATAAAATAATAAGTTAATAACTAATAAGGTTCTCCATTTATTGATAAAGTAATAATAAATTAATAAGTCATTGACTGATCATTGACTCAATGTTAACTTTATGCTCTATTTTGTTTTAATATTTTGTATTTTTTAGAGTTATTTTTAATTTATTTTATTAATTTAATTATTTAAAATAGAAAATTAAAAGGCTTACACCTCAACTCCTCAGGGCTTATGCTTTGCCCCATAGAGGGTCAAGCGCCTCGCCTTGCGCTTTCGCCTTTGAAAACTTTGAGGACCGAAACCACTATGAAAAGTTTAGGTGGACTAATTGCACGTTGAACCATGTAGTGTTTCCTTATCAACAAGGCTCTCTAAAAACAAATTAAATAAAGGACACAGTAAAGGCTATTGATTTGGTTATTGTTGATATCTGTTGCTCTTCTTGTGGTACCAACCCACCTTTTTTAGAGCCCAAATCTCACCCATGACAATCCAACCTCGTCTGAGTCGTCTCCCCGTTGTACCAAACACTAGAACATGTTTTCCACCCGACACAAATGGAGCGTAAGTTAGCACAAATACGCTTAACAGCTATTCAACATATTATACCTCGATTACCAACAATAAAAAGGACTAAAATGACAATAGGGACCCTGCTCAGCCTATATATAAATGATTTTTGGTGAACTTAATGGCCATGACAGAAAAACAATTTAAACTTTCGTGTGATCAAATCAAATAAATAGATAAATTGGCTACTCAGCTGCAAACTGCGTCAACCACAAGTTTCTTAATTGTGCCTGGGCACAATCCCTTGTTGAAGCTCTCTTCTGCCAATTCCACTGTGCATTTATTTTTATTTAGGCAAACCTGCAATATGATATAAGCATGTCAGCGAGAGAAATCTAGGATTACGTGCTAGAAAAAAGGAAAACACTCAGAACTCAAATATCTGGAAGGCTGAAATTTTGGTAAAAATGAGCAGTATAAATAGAGCGTCATGCCAAAAGTACATTCCCATTCAACCTTTAGAACATCAAAAAATTACAATAATAAGGATCAAAAGGAGGAATTGCCAAGATAAGCAACTCCAGTTCTTCCTATCCGGCATACTGCTACGGAACATGTCATGGCTAAAACTTGGACTCAGATCTGCACTATTTACTCTTTGTATGCGCTTATATAAAACATTTGGTAGGAGAGGAAATTGAGAAATAGGGGAAGGGAAAGCTGCAGCTTGTAGCCATAGTCCTATAAACTATTCCTCATAGCAGGATTAATTCCTTATAGAAGAAAGATGGATGCTTTCCTTCAATCGATCAAGCTAGTTAGCCAATTTGACAACTTGGAAGAAGTTAGCACACGACTACAGAAGCAGCAAGTCTTACCTTTTCAACCACAGAAATTGAACTGGGATCGTGGCAGTCACCAGTGGTGTAGGAACCACAAGTCCCTGAAGGAGTTCCAAAGCTAGCAAATTTTACAGTGGAAACGCGAGTATTTATGGGGCACTTCAACTGGACTATAACATTGTTCTTGTAGTCTTGAGTTCCATCTTGATCCAAAGATTCAGGTTTAAAGGTGGGGTGATCTTCAGAAACAATAGCACAAAAACCTGTGGTCTTCCGCCTTGAGAATCGAATTTCTGTAGGATCTCCACCCTTCTCCTCAAAGACCACCAGAATGTTTCCAGATGGTTTGAACCAAGACCTTGGAACATGGTACCTGATCCATGCAGAAAAATAATTATCTTAAACACACACACACACACATGTACATATAAGCATATAGGTCCATTGTCCGGTTTTTGTTTTTCAATCCATTACAGGTCGAACCCAAAGGAAACACTTACCATCGCCTATGATGCACGGACACGGACACTGACACGGGGACACGGAAATTCTAAAAAAATTGGTACACGAACACAGCAGGGGACACGCCACGTGTATATTTATTTATTTGTTTATATATATTTTCAATTTTTTTCCAAATTTAAAAGGCAAAATGTGGACAAAACGAAAAATCCATAGTTCCAATACCATTCAAACAAAACAAGACATACATAAGTTCAATACAACCCCATAGAAAAAATTACAATTTGACCCCTAAAATTTATAAAAATTTACAGTTTGACCTCAATTTTTTAAAAAAATTTACACTTTGACCCCCGCCATGTCCCCATCGGTGTCCCGCCATGTCCCCTCAAAAATTTATATTAAATTATGGGACACACCACGTGGCCTATCCCGAGGTGTCCCCATGTTTGGACACTGCAAAACGTCGACCTCTAGAGGTGTCAGTGCTTCATAAACCATCTCTTTGTGCAATCTTAAGAATTAGTCAAGAAATTGTTTTTAATGAAAGTTGAAGCACCAAGACAATTGCTGCTCTTTAAAACTTTGTAAATGTATATCAATATTCACGGTCTATATGATATCAAAAATTCAGTGTATCTACCTTACCCCGAAATGACCATTTGTCTCAAAACCAACGATTTTATACGCTAAACGTGCCAAATTAGATACTGCATGCTTCTATATGTTCCTAAGTTTTATGAACCCAGCATCCACTTTGAATTGGCTGCATCATTGTCTTTCAATTGTTTGACAATGCACTTGGATGATAGATGATGTGAACAGTCCCAAATCCAAGAATATGTGGATTCTAAGCTCTTCATTTTTATTCTTTATGGTTGTTGAGAATATAAATAATGAGATTGGCCCTCTCTACAACAGCTTAAGCTTTTAGATGAGTTGGTGGTTAACAATCCAACATGCTATCAGAGCTAGTTGCACCTTGTGTCATTCATTGTGATCCCTATGCTATGTATCTGTTGTTTATCTCTCCACATGTGGGTCAGGGGTCGCACGTGCGGGGGAGTGTTATTGGCTAATTACAACCTCTGAAACTAGTATATGAGCATAGGTAGCCTCTCCACTCATTGCCAATTGATGTTGAGTTGGATGCTGTAACATGGAATCGAAGCAGGCAATAGATCCTACGTTCGAACTCACTGCCTACCTAATGATTAAAATTTACACGTGTTTAGCCCTCTTTTGGAGAAGAGCCTAGGTACACGTGAGGGGGCGTGTTGAGAATGTAAATAATAAAGTGGTCCCTCTCTCTAATATCTTAAGCTTTTGGATGAGTTGGTGGTTAACAATCTAATAATGGCTTACCATCTCTGTGATGGTTCTCCACACCCAGTGCTGCATTTGTTGGGGCTGAATTTGCCTCTGTAATCGCATTGCTGAACACACTCATCATGTTTAGAGCTTTTTCTAGGCCAGTATCTTCCAATTTCTTCTCCATTCAACCAGGCTAGTCCTTTTCCCATATGAATCATGTCAATTCCAACAGGTTCATCTCCGGGTGGAGCATTCACAATGGCCTGCAGATTTGAAACAATTTTCATGTGACACTTGTAGTTATGGCAATGAAATTCCATCAGAAAATAACACTGGCTTCATTTACTGCCACTGGACAATAATTTTCAGGTGTTCACCTTGTACCATGTGAGAGGCTGTTCCTTTGGTGGTTCTGAAGTTGATATCCACTTTACACTACTCAAACCATCAGCTTTATATATACCTAGGTGTTCTCCTTCCAATCCAATCTGTGAAGTCCCAAAAAAAGAGAGGAAAGGCGTCAGATGAAATGATCCACTCAGTATCAATGAAGAACTTATGCCTCCAATTGCATCCCATACAAATGTTACAGGCATTCGAGAATTTGTTTGCAACCTAACAAGTAATCACCTTCCGCTTCTTTTTAAAGTTACATGAACATTTAAAATGCCAATATGTGCTCCCAAAAGACACGGGAGTGAGAAGAGGTGGCTCGGCAATTTAACAGAAATCTGGTGGAATTTAGTCAATAGACAACTGGAAATATCAGGAACTCCATTTTTAACTCAATTAAAAGTTGAATTGGCCACGTCAACTTCAAGCTCGACCAAAATTGATTGACCAATGAGATTTCAAACAAATACTAACTCGCCATAAAGTTCATCATTTGTCAAGCTACGATGAATATATCCCTTGGTCGTAGTTGATTTGATCCAGGATAAAATTACTTTCGCTTGCTTCCATTTAAGGAATCTAGTTTAAGGATTTTCATATGTATGATGTATACGCTCCAATGAACCATTTGATGCCTGCCAATACCAAGTGCCAATTTAAAGGGAAAAAACAATGGGAGAAAAAAAAAAGATACACGGAAATATCATTCAGCAGGAGCTAAAGCTGTTATGTTGTATGAAGGCGCTATCGTGATTCTCTCCTTGTTTATAGATAGGCGACAAACAAAAAAATCAAATAATATGAAAAAGTACAAAGTATTCACCAAAAGAAAATACGAGAGAAGCTAATAAAAGGGAGAGACTACTGCCCTGCGATCTGTAGAAGTAAAAAAGACTTAAAGTGAGGAGAAATGGAACCCCAAAGAAGCGACAAATGGCACACTCTATAACACATGACAATTTCCTCAAACTCGTAGTCAATGACCCTCGCATTTCACTCCAATTACCCCATAAAAGTGTAAAGGTTCCAAATCACATAACGCTTTTTCTATATGCAATCAAAATGCCTAAAGAACAATTAAAAGCAATTGGGCACAAGGAGGTGCCAACCAAATATCTGCCAGTCTCAATACGTACCGCCTAATGTCTGAGTTAAAAAATGGCAGGGCAGGTCTCGGTATATATTTACCTATTTCCTTTTTCGGAGAGGAAAACCCTTGACTACATTGATTACAATCACTTTACTGCATATCCCAGCTGTTAAAGATAATGAAGGTTATCCTAACAAAGCCAAACCACGGATTTTCCTGGAGTTGGTTACAGACAAAATCTGTAAGAAATTTTGCCATTACGTAGAAAATCTGCTTCAAAACCTTACTACAGTCTTTTGATGCTTTACCAGCGAGAAATGAATTAGAAGTTAACAAATGTGGAAAGGAAAAAACTAAAATAAAATGAGAGTTACCCTGTAGGTCCAATTAACTATTGACAAGTCCTTTGGTCCATTGTTGAAACCAGAAATCTGCACACTAGTTAAGCCGGCTCCAACCGAGTCATAAAATGGTCCTCCGTTCTGCATTCAAGGAGCAAATAGAAGAAGAAAAACTTGAACATAAGTTAAGAAAATAAGTAGTCTGGCATGATATGTTTCGCACGACGTAAGAAAGCAGGTTTAATAGGAGCACTGCATTTATTTTGAGCTATATTAGACACATATCTCTTCTTATATGTCTAATGCACGTCACTAATGATGTCAAATATATCCTTCTAAAAACATGTAGTCACGATTATTTATGATAAGAACCCATACTCAAGGTCATCATCCTTTCCATTCGTTTTTCTTGGTCTAGCACTAGGGCAAAAAAGAGGCATTGAATAACCTCGACACACATAACATTATATCTTTGCTCAATAAAGGCTTGTTCAAGCTCGACTTGGTGACCAAATGAATGAGCTTAGCTCTATTTTAACAGCTCGTTTTGAAATCGAGCCGAGCCCGAGCTACTATTAACTTGGCTCGAAGGAGCTTGCGAGCCGGACTATATATATACACACACTTGTACATACATAGAGAGAGAGAGAGAGAGAGAGAGAGAGAGAGAGAGAGAGTGTTCCCGTAAGGGATCCCGCACGGGCTTACCGTGCGGGACTCCCCTTTCCCAATCGAATTGCGACGATCCGAACCGCTCAATGTGTTCAGAACGTGATTTAAAGGGTACCCGCTAGAAATCAGCAAAAAAAATGATCGGGAAGGGCTTGATCCGAGCAGTTTTTTACTGAACCCTTCCCGATCATTTTTTTATTGATTTCTTGCGGGTACCCTTAAAATCACGTTCTGAACACATTGAGCGGCTCGGATCGTCGCAATTCGATCAGGAAAAAGGAGTCCCGCACGGTAAGCCCGTGCGGGATCCCTCATTGGATATAAAGTGTGTGTGTGTGTGTGTGTGTGTGTTAAGTTATGGGTTTATATGTAATTAGTTGTAGTTTACATTTAATCTTTTATGTAAGTAGATTAGGAGATAAGGGTCTAATTTATAATTACTAATTACATTTGTATAAGTATAATGTAATGAGAAAATAACTCTATTATTATGGGTTCCCATTCCACGTCTCTCTCGTCCTTTACATCTTCACATGGTATCAGAGCATCGATCCATCATTGATCGCATTTTGTAGAGGACTGGAACGCGTGGGTACCTGTACGATCAAGAGGAGACGGTCGATTTACATGATCTGTTGTCGTTTCACATGGTCTGTTGTTGTCGTTTTACTTGTTTCCCGACGTCCAACGACCCTCTTTAGCACTTCCCGACCATCGGTTTTGCTGGTTCTTGGTTTTACTTGTTTCCCGACGTCCAACGACCCTCTTTAGCACTTCCCGACCATCGGTTTTGCTGGTTCTTGGTTTTTTAGCATTGGGTCTTGAGTTTTTCAATACTGTTTGAGACTGCAGATCAAAACCTTCGATTGGGATTGTGATCCAGAGTCTCCTGCCCTTCTTTGTGCTCTCCGACAGCCTGAGTTTGCCTTCTTTTGCAGTTTCTTGGACTCGTCGGTCATTACGGTACTCGACAGTATTCGTGTTGCTGTTTTTGATTCAATCCAGCCACAACCCAGCCTGTTACAGCCCCTTTTACAACCTTGTTTTGCTGTTTCACACTGTTTCGGCAGTCAAAACAGTGGTAAGAATCTTTCTTCTGGTTTTTTAGGCACTCAAATTTGTGTATTTAGCTTTGATTTCAGTTGGGTTACATTGGTTTGACTAGGTATTGCTTATTTGGAATTGTTTTTCTTCTGTTGAAATGTCGAAGGATAAACAAAAGGCTTCTGCTAGTACAAATGATGAGTTGAGTCGTGTAGGGACTCTAGATAATTTTTCTATGGATATTTGCCATATTAAGTTGGATGGTACCAACTATTTGATTTGGTTTCGCACCTTTACTTTGGCTATTGAGGCCAAAGGGATGTCCGAGTTCATTGAGGACCATGTTACTCCACCTGTTGAGGGGGTCGAACTCAAGAAGTTTAAATCTCGGAAATCGTTAGTCATGACCTGGTTGTTTAGCTCTATGAGAGTTGATATTCGCCATACTTTCTTGCTGCTTGATACTCCACATTAGATTTGGACTACTGCAGCCCAGAACTATTATCAGCAAGGTAAGGTAATGATGCACAGTGTTTTGAGTTGAGGAAGAGGCTCCGTACATTGGAGCAAAATCATCGTTCTGTTGCTGTGTATTTTGCTGACTTGAGTGGAGCTTAGGGGAATTTGATTATTATCAGGGCTTTCAGGTTGTTTGTGCTGTGGATGCTGCTAATTGGCTAAAAAGGATGGTGAAAGAGCGTATTTATGACTTTCTTGTTGGTCTTGATCTGGAGCTTGATCCGATGAGAGTGCAGGTGTTGGGTCGTGTTTCGTTTCCATCCTTGGGAGAGGCCTATTCTATTGTTCAGCAGGAAGAGAGTAGGAGGAGTGCTATGTTGCACCCTTCTATTTCTGATCGTTCTGCCCTAGTTGCTACTCTTCAAGGTCATTTTGATTTTGATCGTGGGCTTATTCTCCAGGGTGGCAAGTCCCAGTCTGGTACCAGCAGCGGACCTCCTAATCGTGCGTCACTCCAGTGTGATTACTGCCACTACACTGGTCATACCAGAGATTTTTGTTGGAAGCTACATGGCAAGCCCTCTCGTGGGCGAGGGCGTGGACGCGGTGGCCATGGTCGTGGTCCAGTGCGTTCTCGGGCCCAAGCTCATGTTTCGGAGTCTACAGTTGGCACCTTGCCTGATTCTTGGTTCAGTTATGGGATTCAGGCGTCATCTGATCATGTTGGTGGTTTCTCTCAAAGGGAGATACAAATTCTCAGGTGCCTTATGGCTCAGGCTGATTCTCCAACTACTACAGCTTCCTCTTCCTCGGCAGCTCCTACTTCATCCTATTTCGCTCACAGAGGTATCCCAGCTAGTGCATTTACTACCTCTTCTGCTATTCCTTGGATTATCAATTCCGGTGCCTCAGATCATATGACTGGGTGTTCTTCTGTGTTTGATTCTTACTCTGCTTGTTCTGGTAAGGATAAGGTCCAAATTGTAGATGGGTCATTCTCTGCTATCTCAGGGAAGGGTTCCATTTGCTATTCTCCCTCTATTTCTGTATCTTCAGTTTTATATATTCCTAAGTTTGCCACTAATCTTATGTCTGTTAGTAGCCTTACTCGTTATGCCAATTGATCTGTGACCTTTTTTTCTACTCATTGTGTCTTTCAAGAACTGGATACGGGGAAGATGATTGGCAGTGGTAAATCACATGGTGGCCTTTATTTTTTGGAGTCTGCACCTTGTCCACCCATGTCATGTGGTCTTCCTCTGCAAGCAGATATGGGTCCAGCTCTTACTATGTTACATCAGTGGCACTGTCGATTGTGTCATCCCTCCTTTGGAATTTTAGAGAAACTTTTTCCAAATTTAATAAAGCATTGTCCTAGGAGTTAGTTTTTTTGTAAAGCCTATGAGCTTGGAAAACATAAACATTCATCTTATTCACCTATTAATAAACGGAGTGCGTCTCCTTTTACAGTTATCCATTTTGATGTTTAGGGTCCTTCCTCGATTACCTCTCTTAAAGGTTATCGGTTGTTTTGTCATTTTTATTGACCGTTATTCTCGTGTTACTTGGGTATATTTACTTAAGTCAAAAAGTGATGTCTTTTATTGTTTTAAATCTTTTTATGCCATGGTACGCACTTAATTTCATACGAATATTAAAATTCTCCGTAGTGACAATGGGACTGAGTATAAGGATAGAAATTTTAGGGCATTCCTAGAAGAAAATGGCATTCTTTATCAGACGACTTGTGTTGACACTCCACAACAAAATGCAGTTGCTGAACACAAGAATTGCCATCTTGCTGAGGTAGCTCGCTCTCTTTTATTCACCATGAATGTTCTCAAATTTTTATGGGGAGAGGCAATTTTGACTGCTATTTATCAACCGTATGCCATCTAGTGTTTTCCAGTTCAAAACTCCTATTGAGTGTCTTCCTCACAGTTTTCGTGTCACCACTCTCCCACCGCGGGTGTTTGATTGTGTGTGTTTTGTTCATGTCCCTCATCCCTATGGGGCAAGTTAGGTCCTAAAGTCCATAAGTGTGTCTTTATTGGATACTCCTACCCAGAAGGGCTATAAATGTTATGATCCTCACTCTAGAAAGTTTTATGTCTCTATGAACGTTACTTTTTGGGAAACAATATCTTTTTACTCTCCTTCCACTCCATCTCTCCAGGGGGAGCATCGGCAGGGAGAGATGAGGGAGGAAGAAAAGTTTACCTCCTTTAATAATCATGGTGAGGGGGAGAGGAACCAATATCTGCTGAAAGAGCAACTCATGACATTGGTGACAATATTGAGGAATTACCACAACGGCTGAAAAGGTCTAACTTAAAGACCTTCATTAGACAGAAGAAAGGAAAGTCCTCATGTGTAATACCACCTTGTCAATTACAATCCCCTGCTCCAGTTCCGGATTCCTCAGCTGATTTATCTAGTAATGAATCTTCTCCTATTGAACCTCCCTTTATTGAGTCTGATAATCTTCCTATTGCTCTTCAGAAAGGTGTTAGGTCATGTACTCAACATCCCATCTCTCAATTTGTCTCTTATGATCGTTTATCTCCTTCGTACCATGCCTTTGTTTCGTCTCTTTCCTCTATATGTATTCCACAGAATTGGCAAGATGTATTCATAATACCTACGAGGAAAGGAGCTATGGTAGAAGAGATGACAACTTTGAAAAAGAATGGCACTTGGGAGCTAGTATCACTTCCAAGAGGAAAGAAATCAGTAGGATGCAAGTGGGTTTTCACTATTAAGCAGAATGCTGATGGTATAGTTGAGAGATACAAGGCGAGACTTGTTGCCAAGGGTTTTACTCAAACCTATGGTATTGACTATGAGGAACACTGTGCAAGCCCTGCTTTCTTGTGCTGCCAATTTGAATTGGCCCCTTCACCAGTTTGATGTGAAAAATGCATTCCTCCATGGTGAGTTAGAAGAGGAGGTGTATATGGACGGACCACCAGGTTTCTCTTCCTCTGAGGCTGAAGGGAAGGTGTGGAGATTGAAGAAGGCCCTATATGGGCTGAACCAATCACCTAGAGCTTGGTTTGGCAGATTTTCCAAGGCTATGCTGGGGTTTGGATATAAATAGAGCCATGCAGATCATACTATGTTCATCAAGGGAGGTGCTGGTAAGATTGTTGTCCTTGTTGTGTATGTTGATGATATAATAATAACAGGCAATGATGTGAATAAAATTCTTAATCTCAAATCTAGTCTGGCTCAAGAATTCGAGATTAAGGATTTGGGGTCACTAAGATACTTTCTTGGCATGGAAGTAGCAAGGTCTGATAGAGATATTTTTATCTCCCAACAGAAGTATATACTTGATCTTTTGGGAAAAACAAGTATGCTGGGCTGTAGACCTGCAAATTCTCCTATTGAGGCGAATCATCATCTTAGTGGCAATGTGGGGGAGTGCACTGACAAGGAGAGATATCAGCAACTTATGGGTCAGCTGATATACTTAGCTCACACTCAATCAAATGTTACTTATGCAGTGAGCGTTGTTAGTCAATTTATGCATGATCCTCGTGCTTCGCATCTAGATGCAATTTATCGCATCTTGAGGTACCTCAAATCAGCTCCAGAAAAGGAAATTTTGTTCTCTAATCATGGTCACCTGCGATTGGAGACATTTACTGATGCTGACTGGGCTGGTTCTGTGGATGATAGACGCTCTACTTTTGACTATTGTACTTTCATTGGGGGAAATTTGGTTCCTTGGTGAAGTAAAAAGCAATCAGTGATCGCCAGGTCTGGTGCAGAAGATGAGTATAGAGCTATGGCTCATGGTGTTTGTGAGCTCTTGTGGCTCCAAACTGTGTTACGTGATTTGGGAATTACTTAAAATGGTCCTATGAAACTCTATTGTGACAATAAAGCTGCCATAAACGTTGCTCATAATCCTGTTCAACATGACAGAACGAAGCATATAGAGATTGACAGGCACTTCATCAAGGAGAAGCTGAGCGCATGTTTGATATGTATGCCTTTTGTGAGATCTGAAGATCAACTGGCTGACATATTCACAAAAGAGCTTGGTAGCAAGAGTTTCCACCCCATTGTGTTCAAGTTGGGCTTGATTGATAGCTTCGCACCAACTTAAGGGGGAGTGTTAAGTTATGGGTTTATATGTAATTAGTTGTAGTTTACATTTAATCTCTCATGTAAGTAGATTAGGAGATAAGGGTCTAATTTATAATTACTAATTACATTTGTATAAGTATAACGTAATGAGAAAATAACCCTATTATTCTGGGTTCCCATTCCACGTCTCTCTCTTCCTTTACATCTTCACAACATATATATATGTATATGTATATATATATGGGGAAGGATCTAGAGACAACACATTTGCCAAAACTTTTGACACTAAATCCTAACCATGGATTTGGACAGCTCAGATTAAAAACTAAAAGACCACATTCTCTCTCTCTCTCTCTCTCTCTCTCTCTCTCTCTCTCTTAATTTTGAATCTTAAGATATGTATAAACTTGGGGGCGACTATTCGCAGCCCCCCTATTTTCTCCCACAGCCCGTTAAAAATTTTCAATTACACTTGACAGTTAGATACCAAAATTGAGATACATTTTCAGCATACAATTACCAAAATATAACATTTTTTTTCAACAGCTATTTACCGAAAATGTATGTTCGGCAGTTGTTTACTGAAGGTTGAATATATTTTCGACATGTAGTTACCGAAATATAATCTTGTTTTCAATAACTATTTACCGAAATGTTATGTATGATTTTATACAACTACTGACTGAAATGTAGTGGGCTATGGGAGAAAATAGGGGGCTGCAAATAGTCGCCCCCATAAACTTTTGTTGTACAAAATCAATTTTTATAAAATTTATATTTTTGAAATCTACTTGAAAATATCTTCAAAATGAGATCCATAATGGATGTAAAATTATATAAAACCAAAATTTTAATTTTTCATGTGGCAATAATTCTTTTTGGGATCATGTAGAAAAATTTATTGGAAAACTACTTTCTTTTTTTTGAAGAAATTGCAAGGAAGTAACAGATGCGTAAGAGTGTTCCTTAAGATTTTTGCACACACAAACGCCCCAATCGACCAATAATCAGCAATCACAAAATTAAATAAAAACCGAAATCAAAAAATAATAACTTTCCAAGAAACCAATCAAACAATCCTATACCTACACACACAACCACACCATCAAGATTGCATGTACAAAATCTCAACTAAAAACCCACAATCAATACTAGTACAACAAGATTATATTTCAAAAAAAAAAAAAAAAAGCCGCAAAATCGAACTGCAAGTACCCATTTGGATAACCATCCCCAGTAACCGGGAAGCCCAAATCCACTGGCGGGTGTTGATTTCCTCTACTTCTTCTTGTTCTGGGGTTGATTGGCATCCCCAAGTGAACTTTGAATTGCAGTGAAAATGGCCAGAAGAAGAACCACCATCTTCTAGAGTAAATAGCTTTTCCAACAAATTCCTCTACATGTATGATCCCCAAAAAAATTATTGCCACATGAAAAAAACTAAATTTTGGTTTTACAAAATTTTTACATCCTTATAGATCTCATTTTGTAGATTTTTTCAAGTAGATTTTAGAAATATAAATTTTATAAAAATTGAATTCGTACAACAAAAATTATACACATCTTAAGATTTAAAATTAAAAGGAAGGGAGAGAGAGAAGGGGGGAAGAGAGAGAATATGGCCTTTTAGTTTTTAATCTGAGCCGTCCAAATCCATGGTTGGGATTTAGTGGCAAAATTTTTGGCAAATGTGTTGTCTCTAGATCTCTCCCCCTATATATATATTATATGTATATAATTTGAACTTGTTGACCGGAAAAGAAGGTTTTGGAACGAATTCCAAGTTCCAAGTACCACCACGCAGGGTGCCAATACTGCTGGCAAATGAAGTTTAACGGTAGTGGAAGCATTTATAATGGAAGGAAGGGCTGGTGAGCCTTTGATCTTTCGATGTGGGACAAAACAAAAGAATATGCATATGAGAGGTTCCCCAACTTCGCCAGTCCCACATCGGAAAAATGTACACCTGGTATAGAGAGAACCCCGTATAAGTAGAGCACTCCACCTTTGCACGCTGATTACACCTCCTGAGCGCAAGTCCCGAGCTTTTAGCGAGCCAAGCTCGAGCTCATGCATAAAGTTGTGAGCCGAGTTCAAGCCTAATTTCCGTGGCTCGTTTCGAGATCGAGCCAAGCTCGAGCAAACTAGATTTCTGGCGAGCAGAGCCCAAGTTGTTCAAATCCCGACTCAACTCAGCTCGTTTGTTGCCCTACCCAAAACCAATACATGAGCCTAGGCAAGCTACTCCACTCATGCCAATTTGGTTTGAGTTGGATGCTTTAACACAAAGACCATAGATGTCATCACATAAAGGACCAAGTGATGAAAATGTATTCCTAGTTGTCCAAACAGAGTATTTCATGTTTGCCTATAATTGATATGTGCACTCCAAAGTGACTGAAGAGTGACCGGTTCTCAACTTTCAATAGTTTGAGGAATATCCAATTCTAGAAAAATAAGGACACGTTAAGTCACGCTTGGATGAGTATAAGACACGTTGGACAAGAATCAGACAAGTGTCTTAGAGTGGTTGGCAAGTGTCAATGTCAAGCATTACATGCGCTCCTCTTAGAAGTGTCCATGCTTCATAAGCAACAAACAATTGCTTTTGAACCTTAATAGCATAACTATGTTACCTTTCTCAATATTTGCGCTTTGTCAATGTTGTATTACCTTCATTTATCGTTGTCATGCTCCAGAAGAAATATATTCGCTCAAAATGGCAATACATAAAGTGGCTCTTCAGAAACAAAATACTTATAAGAGGGTTGCGTGTATTGGACATCAACACTCATCGGACACTCACCATGTCATACACTCTTCCAAGCATGTCCTGTTTCTTTAATTAGAACAGGAATCTCTTGCCACTTTAGATTCCCTTCCCTCTATTTCCATTACTAGCAATCCCATCAATCTTTGTTACAATTGCATCTACTGGTATTCGACTCTCTTCCTTCGTTAAAAATAACAAAAAGGATTTTTCCAATGCATAAAATCAAAATTCCAATGGCGTTGGCTAGTGAAATCCTTTTTCCTTTCTAGAAGGACCAGGAGATTGGATCTAGCAGTTAGAAGAAATGCAATCGTTCCATAGACACAATAAATTGTCTCACTTTCAGAGGTGCCCCTAGAGTTCATTTGCTTTTGGTTTAATACAGTAACGATAGCAATAGCCAATCATCTTAGTCAATTCTCTACCTCATTTTGGTGCTACTCCTACCATTGCAATAGTATCCTACCCAACGTATCTTTTCTGATCGTACCACACATCCATCTAAGCACTCTCATCATAGCTACACTCATCTTATTGTTGTGTTGTTTCGTAGCTGCACACATTCTGTCTTGTAAAGCATCACTAGCCTTCTAGGTGATCAACTGAATTTTCTTTTCAATTTTGTAGGTATTCATCAATTGAATAACATGCCAAAAGTACCCCTCACCTGAGGAAACCTACATCTATTCTATGGATCTCACTATCTATAACCTCTCCATTTCCTAGGGAAAGAAATTGTTCACTCTTTGGTATCTCAAGGAGTTTCAATCCCCACTTCTCCCTTCCACTTCTGTTTTTACTAGAATTACATGCCTTTTTTTTCAGTTTTTGACCTGCTTCTTTTTAACCTTTTTTTTATCCCAACGCTTTCCACTTCCCTAATTTAGTAATTAGTCCTCTATTAGTATCATGCACTTTCTAGGACCGAAAATATACAGCTGACCTCATCCTGTATATGCATTGTCAGCAGTCACCATTTTGGGACAGCATTTCCAAAACTGTGTAACTTAGCGATCCAAAGCTTTTCCTATTTATTTCCTTAATAGTTCTGTTATAAAAGCCAAATATTTATTTCCTTAATAGTTCTGTTATAAAAGCCAAATATATCCAAATAAACCATTTAAAGAGAGTAGAGCAAAGACAACATGTCTAACAAATATTGTCGTAGTACAGTGGTACTCCCAAAGAATGTGTTTTACATGAAAGCAAAGCTATTTTTCTTCGGCGCTTAGCTTGAAAAATTACATTCAATATCGTCATTCCAAAAAGTTCACCGTATAGCTGTCCCGACTTAGAGCATATGGCATACTGTATTCCTATTCCTTACCCAGAAACAGTCAGTTGTAACTTACATAAGGACGCCTGGCTGACCCATGGTGGAATTATATAGTAATTTGAAAGTTCACTTGTCTCTCCTGCAGGTTATGTAGTGTTTTATATATGTTCACACAAGATCTGACTAATTTGACGCCCAACCCTCCTTGATTACCCGCCCTAGGGGCCAGCAGTGTTCAAAAGACACATGTGGATTTAACAATGTGGCTATGGGAACTGAAAAAACTAGTACAAGAAATACTTGTACCTCAATGGGGCAATATAATACCTTCTTTTTTAGTATCTTCAAAATCATTTCGATTTCCCAATATCTAAGTGTCTTTATGCTTTTCAGATATTTGACTTAATTTTTATTTTGTGTAACCACGAAGACAAGCTTTTGGTTTCCAGTCATTATGAATGTTTCTCAGTTGAAATTGATAGAGTATGTGAAGCTTAATAATCTTGAACTTCCATTTGTCCCTGGTTATTTCTGATATATGGTAAATCAATAAGGGCAATAGTCTCTGAACATAGTAGTTCTGATCAAGAAACCCGGAAAAACCAGTCAGCCGTTCCAGCAAAGTTACAAGTTTAGTTCTCAAGAACCATTGAGTCAAGCCCTTATATCAATGGGAAAGTGAAAAATTGAAGTCTTATTACTCTGCTTTCTTCCCATACGAAACATAGAAGGCAAGAATACTCATGTCTATAATCAAGCATACAGTCATTGCCAATAAATCAAACAGCCAAATTCTTTGAATGAATGAACAAAATGAATCAGAAAATAGAACCAACACCATCGAATGAATCTCGTATAAATAATCCAAAAACCAATTCGCGTTGCAGTTCTGCCATTAAGTACCACCAACTCAGTTGATACTCCCTTTCCAACATGAATTAAAAAAAATGAATTTGTTGCTTAAGTTGTAAAAAATATCAGCCAACAATCACTTCCAGCTACCACAGGCAACACAATTTAAATATGCAGATGGAAACTTACTTGTAGCCCGACAGTCATGCTTAAAAGAGCAATTTCATTGTTCCCTGCCTTTAGAGAAATGGGAGACTGAAGTTTGAAGGTTGATACAGAGTCATTTCCAGATGCACTAGCTGGACAGCAACAAATAAAGCATAACCAAATTACAGGGAAGCATACGACACATAGTCTGGCACTACAATGAAGGATATTTATTTTGATTTGAAGTAATAATTCAGTTCTGCCTACGGAGCCTTAACTACGGAAGACAGCATATCTATATACAGTGGTTTATACCGCGGAAGGAAACTTTAAGTTAGTGGAGTCTCAAGGGCATAGCTTACCTTGAAGTTTCTGATTCACAAAAGCATGGACAGCATGACCCTTTGATTCAACTATGAGTATTGGCTGGTTTCCATCCCTCAAGAACTCTTCATCCTCACCAACATGAAAACTGCAAGTGAAGATATGCTGTAAGAACTGAGAGCTACATTAGAGTGCCAGTGCACTTAAACTTAAATGCATATATTGTCTGTTTCGGATTTATTATGACAGTCTGTTAGCTTGTACAATTAGAATGTGTAGTAGCTGAACAGATCAAATTTGCTTGGAGAAACTCAAGTTCAGTGACCCCTAGTAACATATATAAAACTATAACAGATTGCCTTATAGTCAAATTGATCAGAGATCTACATGTATGATAGTCACTCTCTTGCAAGAATCCCTATACGAGGAAATATGAAATGAGTACACGATGCTTCAAGGTGTGCTACGACATTGTTGTCCTTACAATACTATTCGACCCCACCAACTCCGAATTTGTTATGCACCTGGTTTATAATGAATCTGGCTCCAAGACACTCATATGGCTGTATTAGAAGGGTCCTATGAACTTTCAAAACTACAACATCTTAGAGTCTGAGGACTCTGTCTCATTGAAATCAAGAAAAATCTTTCAATGGTTGAGTCTAGTTTCTATCATTGGCATGGCAATTCATCATGTGGGCCTTGGTCATATCCCCTTATGATGTTCCACACTAAATCCCTAGTAAGTACCTCCATTAGTGGATCTGCCAAATTCTGGCAAGAACCCACAAAGTTAATGGTACTTAATCCACTAGTAACTATTAGTCACCACATGCGGTAGGCCAATGTGCCCAGATTTACCATTATGAAATTGGCAGCATTCTAAAAATCAACCTAGGTGGTGCCCAGGTGCCACGATTAGTGCCCTAAGCGGGAGACTAGGCGTTTGGGCAATTAGTTTGCTACTAAGTGGGATTAGTTGGCAACTAATTGGCTTGGCGGGATTTGCCGGCTAGGCGGGATTTGCCGGCTAGGCGGAATGAGGCCTCTCTCTCTCTCTCTCTCTCTCTCTCTCTCTCTCTCTCTCTCTCTCGGTTCATAATCTAATTGTCTCTCTGTGTGTAATATTTATTGTTTTAATTCGATTCCAGTAGAATTTATTTGTGGCATTGTCATTGATACCTATAGTTGGAAGTTGGAACACAAAGCAACCTATAGAATGACACGAACCAAAGGCAGTAGGCATGATGTGCATAATATTTTAATATGTATTTGTTGGTTGATTGGGTTGAAAAATGACATTGACAAGGAAATTCATAAATGTATAGTAAATTGGAAGTGCTTAGTTTCCATGTCTTTATACATTCATCTTCGGATGAGGGCACCCTCACTTCAACAAAATAGCTTTTGAGGTTGAGTTCTACCCAAGACCATGTAACAATTCTACTTACTCAAAACTTGCAGAAACTTAGGGAGTGGGAGGAGATATTTTAAAAAATAAAAAAGGAAAAACCGACTAATCTCTAGGCACTGATTAATCCCCAATTAATCGGCATAGGCGCTAGGCATTGCCCGGTCGTCCGACTAGCACCTAGCGACGTTTAGAACACTGGAAATTGTCTATAAGCTTATGAATCTATGACAGTGTAGCCAGGAATGAATAGACCTTTACTTTAGTTGCTATAAAGATCTCTGAAGAACCTAACGTTGAACAAAATTTAAGGTTATTAGACTCAAGGAAAGATAAATCCACCTCTAAAAAGCCTTCTATAAAGAAAGAGATCAACCAAGGAATGTGTGGGTAATTATTTATTCCTTAGGTAATTATTTCTTCCGTGAAACCAACCTTGTTGTATACCATAGGTAGTCAGAAGTATCCTTCGTGGTATTGATGTGATCAACAAACCCGTTTCTAACAAGATCAGCTTCTCCCCAAATCCCAGCTTTCTCCACAAATATTTCCCATTGAAGTCCTTTTATGTCTCCATCTATTGATGCAGATGATGGCTGCAAATTCTCTTGTACCATCTCAACTTTAGAAGTTTGAGACCCAACCTATTACAAGTACCAATGTAAGTCCCAAATCTAGTTAATAGGACAAATATAGATAAAATCATGAACAATATATTCACACATTGACATTGTAAATGTCATGAACTATGAAGCACATGTATGAGTACGAATACAGGTAATGGCACATGTACGATAAGTCGATAAGGGTATGTGTACGTCGATATGGAAAAACATTATTTAAAAACAGGATACCGATACGGTTGGGGTATGATGTTTTTTCCCATAATTTAGAGGAATTCGTGGCACATCATAATTGTCAAGAAAATTAAAGAAATCATTTAATGACATAGCTGATTAACAATCCAACATATCAACCATTGTTTAATGCCAAACTTAAGGTCCAAACCAAATTCAATGTCATTCCATTGAAGGACGAACAAACCGAAATCTCTTTTCTTGAATCACGGTCAGCATTAAGAAAAAATCCTATGAAGTTACCCTCTTCTTTGTATATAAAGAAAGTAGTACAATGCTAGAAGGGCTATGACTTGGGTATATTGAGTACTTCTAGGGTAATGGGAAAAAAAACTAAAGGAAACTATTGCCATGCAATGTTTCGTGTATTTGGTGTGCATGTAGAAGTATAATGAAAGTACGACTGTAGAAGTACCATGGAAATTCACTAGTATGGATACATGGGAGTTTTACATGTACCCATGCTTCATAAGTTATGGCCATTGTTAGAGCTTGTCCCACATCAAAAAATTGTCGCCTCCAAAACTAACATCTGAGCTATGCAGCATTTGCACTCAGTGCCAAAAGACTTTGCATGCTTTGGGGCATGACTCTTGAGATTGATTCCCCACTTTTATTGTCATAAGTGCACTTTCTTTTGATGTGAACCCTATGATCCGAACTGTTTACCTCTCCAAGTGTGTAGGGAGTTGCACGTCCAAGGGAGTCTAGATAGTGAGTGGGTAATTATCACCTCCAAAACTAAGGTAATTACAAAATGTCCCTATAGTTTAGTAAGCATGTCTAATTGGTCCCCATAGCGAACTCTCAATTTCATCTGGCGTGGCTAATCGAACCAATAGATAACAGGGATCAGAGTTTTGGATGGAAATGGTGTATGTGTGTGGCATGCAACATTGATTGGGCAAGATGGTCTTTTCAGGCCCATAGGCACGACTGACTTGCTCTGGTAACATAATTTAGTAGCTCCCTAAATAGGAATGACTTGCTCCATTAGCAGCGACTCGGTCTCCACCATTACACACAAAGTAGTGGTACATCACCATATTAACTGTGCTATAGCACTCCTCTCACAAACATTGCAGAGCACACTTAATATGAGTGACAAGTACCAACCAACACAATTGACTTGTGTTAATATAAATGACTTGCTCTTGACAGAGACGGATCTAGAATTTTGTGTTAGTGGAGGCACACAATTAGTAAACTTACCCCATACGTCAATAATTCCTTAAGTAATACAATTTACATTGGTATAATAACAACTTGGTGACTATATGTGAAATTGTATCTTACAATAGAGAAGAGGATGTGTTTGTACAAAAAAGATTGTGTGAAAATTCGCACTTTAAGAAATAGATCAGGCAAAAATCCTCATAAAGAAAATGAAGAGTAGTTTTATTAGAACATTATCATAAAATTATTGGATATAATTTAGATATTTAAAATTATTAATATTTATTTTATAAAATCAAGCGGGGGCACGCGACCCCCCTTGGGTCCATGCCTGGCTCTTGATATAACCATGACTTCGCTAAACATAAGTTGCATACACCATCAAACAAATTGGGCCGCACATTAACTCAAATGACTTTCTCCTGCTTGGCAAACATTGTATAGCTTAAGTGACATGCACCAACAAAAACAACTGACTTGCACCGTGAAATTGAAACACTGAGAGAGCGCACGCGCATCCAAGGATGATGAGTATTGTGTCAATTAGCATGTTATCAATCTCAAGTGCAAGGTCTAACCCTCAATTTATGAGGAACCTAGTCATGGCCGAGGGAAATAATAGAAATAGCAATTACATCAACAACTAGGATTGGAAATCAGCAAGCAGTAGCAACAACAGCAGCACAAGAGATCATGGCATAGAGAAGACAAGACAGCAAGATGTTGAAGGCACTCAGGGGCCAAAACGCTATACAAGGGCTTTAGGCCACATTAGAAACCCATTCACAATGGCTCGATGCTTGAGCCTATCTACAATAAGAAACAAAAACACGTCTAAAGGCCTAACATATCCATGTCCAATACATGACGAACTCAGACACAACACTTTCTGGACAAATTTCGGACACACCTGAATGTGTTTGATTTTTTTACTTTATTTTAGTCGGACATGTTAGGGACATTGTGGGTGTACATTATGGACGCATTAGGGTGTTTTGGTAATCCAAAATTATGTTATAAAAGTATAACTGATACAAAGAACGGGGAAATACATATTACCTCCCAAAGAGAAACTAAAAACTACTTGTTAAAGCATCCAACTCAAAACCAATTGGCAATGAGTGGAAAGGCCGCCCAGGCACATATACTAGTTTTGGAGGTGATTATTAACTGATGTGGGACAAGCTCTAACACTGTGTTTTGTCTTATGTCCATATCCATGCTTCTTAGATCTAGAAAAACTAGCTACTTGTATTCTATTCTTATTGAACGTGGCTACATTTTTGTTGCCTGCTAGCCATAAACTTTTACAATTTTTACAAATGCCCACAAAAATTTGATTTCCACCTAGTCTCTCTACAACCTTTAACTTATTTCTGAATGCATCTGACCCTAGGCCACGGTGAAGAATTCAATTCAAAACCAAATGGAAATGACTGGAGAGGCCGTGCAGGTTCATATACTACTTCTTGGAGGTTATAATTAATGAATGTGGGACAATCTCTAACACTCCCCTGCACTTGCAACCTCTAATCCGTACATGGAGAGGTAAACAAACTATCCATAACATAGGGATCAAAACGAAACGAGACAAGGTACGGTTAAGGCACAAACAAGAGGGCAATCAATCAAGAGAGTCTTGTCCAAAAGCCTTACTCCGGTACCATGTTAAAGAATCCAATTGAAAACCAATTGGCAATAAATGGAGACGCCGCTTAGGCTCATATACTAGTATTTGTTTAATTAATCGATGTGGACAATCTCAAACACTTGCAATTTACAATATCAATAATTCCACACACTGAAACTTTTCCCGATAAGTAAAATCATAAGAACTTTACATCATAACAGATGGAATGTTATTTTGATGGTGGGAAATCACCTTTGCAGTGTTAAACACCACATTTTTGCAGTCTGGCAATATGCTAACAGACCATGCTGGCAGGTGATACGACATATTCTGGAACTGAACTATCTTGTCATTTTTATCATCCATGTTAGCAATAAAGGCAGCACAGGCACCAGAAGGTTCTGCATAGACATCCACCTATAACAAATGGTTATCAATAAATGTTCCCACTAAAAGCACGAGCAACCAACCAGAAGTCAGAAATAAAACAAATTACTTATCTTAAGTAAAGTACTTAGACTCCAACTAACTATGCCAAAACCAATTAACTTCTGAGTTCAAGAGAATGCATTTACATAAATTACAAACACATCACATCATCAAAAGCTCTCTTTTCAGAATCACATCCAAAGCGCACCACTAAAATATCGGCCGATAGACTTTTACATTATGTAAATGTTGCTATAAAATAAAATACCAACAGATTGATACTTATGACCCCCTTGTAAAATTCACAACGGAAATCAAAGCATAGCAAAATGTACAAATCAAAGATTAGATTAAAAAGCCAAATTTGAAATCCATAAAGACATGGAAACCAACAAAAAGCATACTGATGTAGTAACTTTAAACATTACAATGCTCAGCAATGCATTCATAGTGCTTTAACAGTCGGAAGCTCAAAGATAGGGGAGGGAGAAGAATAGTCACCTCCTGTAAAGGACCTAGTGAGAGCAGGTTTGGCTCACTGTTCAGAAGTGCATGCTCACATAACTTTATAGCCCTATGAAGGTCCTTTAGGTGCGCCCACTTGGGAAGCCTAGGTAACCCTAGAAGGAATATATTAATCATAGAATTTATTACCTTCCACAATAGAGGTCCATATGAGTGGGTGCCTTTGAAATGAGTAATACGGAAAACTCACCATACCGTACTTTGCTGGTAAAAATAAATATAAGGCCGATAAAAACGAAAGAAAACTCACCGTACTCATCAATAGGTGCATCATAATCATAACTTGTCGTAATGAATGGGCCTCCTGAAGTGCGACCAAAGTTTGTCCCACCATGATACTAAAGGCAAAGGAGACCACCAACTATTATGCTTCTTACAGAATTTCCGAGGAACAACACATTAAGTATTGAATGCCTCTCCCACTGATAAGGTAAACAAAAATTCTATATCCACGAGATGGAAAATAACTAAGAATACCATGTAATAATTTTGCAAGCTACCCCCTTTCTGAAAAAACCGAGCAACCGCATAAGCAACATCTTCAGGTGGTCTGTGAGGATCTCTACCCCCAAAGGTTTTGAACCTGAAAATGTTCAGCACTGATTGCAATATTCTGTTTAACAGCGACAATAGGACTTAAAATTCCCTATGCATTGGGTAACGCTTCAAATCACTGAAATAGGATCAGCTACAGAACAAGGAATCCAAAGAGTTTGAGTCCAAAATCAGCAGGCAAAATAAAGTAACCTGTTCTAGTTCACTGTTAATTTTAATTTTTTCCACAAGTTTATTCACTCTTACTATTCTATCCATCAATCTCACTATCTTTAACAGGGTGGGACACTATGCATAACGTTAACTTTTGACAATGTGAGCTTCAATTTTCGTGCAATCAGAATGAGAATAACTATGTGTGGTCAGAATAAGATCAAGATGACATTTGTTAGCCTCTTTATATTCAGTACAGAAACGCCAAAATTACTCCTCTTATCACCAAGAATACAGAATGCTGTAAAGGCTGGTTAGGGCTATCTTACAGAACTTGTAAGCCTCTAGTAGTCTAGTCTATTCAAGAGAGCATGAGTTGAATCATCCATATTTAGCTTCCTTAACACATTCAGTTTCAAAAAACTTAAGCTTTTGAAACCTCTCATGTTCAAGATTTTCAAATCGGCTTGACTACTAGGAAAAAATGGATTTAGGATTTGATCTTTTAACTGATATAAAACCATAAAAAATAAGGAACAATATATAGTCGATTTTTTTGCACTTAACCCCTTTCGTGGATTCCATTCTTCAAAAAATAATTCTCAGAGAAGAAAGGTATTTTTCCCTTTCAAAAGGGCTTATCACTGACTAGTGACTACCTGATGCACAAACTCCTAACTGCTTGTCATAGCTGTTTCAAACACTCCGGGGACACGCAACACGCTGGGGGCATACGGGGACACATATGGGACACACCACGTGGCATGTCCAATAAATTGAACTACTTTTAAGCAGGGGACACCCGTGTCTCAACTTGAACATGGATGAAAACATGACACTTGACAGGGATCGATACCAATTCAAAGCTTATTTTAGGGTTGTGATATTCCAAAAATATGAGAAAAAGTGCAAATAAAATTTTTTGACCAAATAAAATCCTCGTTTGACTTGTAATATTTTAAAAAGGAAACAATACGAATTATAAAGATACTATTAGTTTTTGGATTTTTTCGGATGGAGTGTTCATATGAACAACTAAATAACTATCCCAATTGATCTCCCAGTTATGCCTCAAGTCCTTTTGCCCGCCAGCAATAATACCCGAATCCGATTCAAGATCTTTTCACAAAGGTGGCCTAGAAATCTTGCTTGTACACCTTTCTAGTTTTATCCTTTTAGGGACACAATAACCATGAAAATGACACAGTATCATCCATGCAAGTCACATCACATATATGTATTCCGTACACCTTATGCCCTTTTTCTGGCTCGTGGGTCATTAAGAAAGAATGTTGCCCATAACTTTTTCACGGTCACATTGTTTTTCTAAAGTTTTCAGAGAAAACCTCTAAACTCTAACTTGAATTAGGAAGCAAGATTAAATGTTTCACGTTTCTAGTTCAACATTGTAGGTGAGTTTACCACTGTCATTTGAAAGATTATAATCATCAACCCGAGATCGGAGATTCGATTTTGCAGAAGCAAAGTCACTAGGTTTCTTAATATGGATCGAACTTAAGTTGGAAACCTCGATTTCAAATCCTGTAGGTTTCTTGAAACTTCTTCAATGTGGAATCAAGGTTGTCAAATTGTGAATCTAAATGAGAATCGAATTGGCCCTTTCCCACATCGTGAATTGTGTCGAATCTTGAATCTTGACAATTCAGTCAAAATTTTCAAAACATATAAAAGTAGACATGTAGATTTTGAATATTGATGATATAGATATGTATGTTAAAAGTTTACACTAAAAAAAGAGGTGGTTGTGAATGATTATCAGTTGCTTATAAGTTATATCACAAAAGGTATGGGAGGAAACAAGTGTTCAGTTTTGTCAAAAATAATAAAATAAAAACTAGTGTTCAGAAGATAAAATTAAAAAGACGTGCATTCATTTAAGTTATTAACACGGTACATATTTCACATTACTTTCTGTGCTAGTTTTGCGGTACTCCCTATTATTTGATAGAATTATCATGTTTTCTCATATATTTCACCACATTTCTTCGAAGACAATGAGGCAAATGTACAAAAACAGAAGTATGAGGTATAAAGGCAGCACAAAGTATAGGATGACAGACAGGAAACATTCGTTTTTACTGAGACTAATATTAACTTATAACTTAGAATCTAGGAATTGATTTATTGATTATATCATATAAGAGTGATAAAAGAATATTGCGGGTGCATATTATTCAGCGAGAGAGAGAGAGAGAGGAGAAATCAGATTTGATAGAGTAAAAGTAACTAGAGTAATACCATCCAGGCCAATTTTCAGTCCACATTTTGGGCTTGTTTGGAGAATTTGGTGTGAATTGGTCGCAGTAAAATGAATTACATGTATTTATCTGCAAAAGAAACAATTACGGCTATCTAAGCTGAATGAAGATTCAAATGACCATCCGCTACTACTCATAATGTTTAGCTTCTCCACAGACAGGTGATATTACAACATAAGTGAGCCATATATCAAGTGGTTCAGTTCATACCACTCAAGTACACAACAAAACTTTCCAGTAGGAAAGAGGAATGATAAGGATATGGATTAAGAGCAATCATCATGCAGTTAAAAAGAATGAAAAAATGAAAGACTATACCATTCAGGAAGACATTTCTATGAAAGAAATTCGACAATTTAAGATCATTTCTTAGTATAAGATGCAAATGCTCAAGGTATTGTGAAGTAATAATGGAAATGCAGTCAGAGTTCTATAAGTCAACTGCATATCAATGTACATCGTACAATAGGGGAGAAAACCTTGAACAAGTCTAATAGCAATCCATTGGTGCAAGTTCTTCTTTAATCTTAATCCAATTCTCACTTGTGCTTCTTTCAATAGCTGGCATAAATAGGGTCTCCTCAACTCATTGGTATGCCATCATAGCTGTGCATACAACTATAAATACCGGAGACAAATTGTAGAAGTAAGCAATTTCCGCCATCAGAATACACTTACTCCATTGCCAAATGAAAACCTCATTCTCTCTCCAATCTATCTCTGAGTTTGTACTCAAGTCAAGCTGCCACCACATTGCTCAGTCTTGCGCCTAATTTGGCTTTCAATTTTAGGACAAACACTATCTTTCTCTCCCTCACAAATAAACATATTTAAAGTTCATTTCCATTCAAATGACAAAGCTTGACAAGGTATCTCTTCCTGCATAATGGGAGTAATGCACGAGCATGGAGAAAAATCCCAAGCATGTGTGCATTCATTTGAAATGACTAGTTAAGCAGTTGCTTTAGAATCCCTTTTGTAGTAAACCAGGCAGGTGCTTCTAGAATCCCTCCTGTGGCTTGTATCCAGCATTGAATTATCAAGCTGTCTCCCTGAAGTATCCTATTCTAATGTGTCTTCCACAAAGAGTTTCTCCCTCGTCAATATCACATACTTGAAATACATCATTTCCAAGGACTAAGCTTGACCCCCTTCCCTTTCTATATGGCATCAACATGCCATTAGTTTCTCCTCAAGCTGATTCTCCATCATCAGGGGCAAGAAATATGCCAGTGTTTCAGCCAATTTATTTATTCAGAAGGGAGATGAACTGAGCCCAAGCAATGGGAGGCATAGAGTTAAAGTATACATCGTAAGACCAAGAAATGGCACCAATAATCACAATGTAAGTGTAGTCAAGAAACCTTGCTATACATAAAGAGAGAGTGTCATGAACAGGCTTTTCATACCTTGATTAAATAGTGATTTTGGCCCAAGTATTACTTACAAAGGACATGGACATAGACATTTAGCCTGCTTATTTACTCATGTTCCCTTGACAAAGCATTTTCTTTTGGGCAAAACAAGTAATTATAATATATGTTGCGCGTAAATTGGCAAAAGTTGAGGAAAGCATTTACCCTCCAACTAACACTGTTTTCCCTGTAGTCTAAAACCACCACGAAATATCTAGGAAAGAAACCAACTATAAAAGTCTAGAATCCAGATGCTCAATAGTGCCAGAACATGCTCACCTTTTTTGGAAAAAAAAGAGAAACACGATGCAAAAGCCCTGATTTCTGGTCGAGAGACACAGTGACAATGAGAATACCAGTGTAGAAAATATTTCCCGAGCAACCCCAAGCAGCTGACACGTAATGGCCTTTTTTTAATCGGGCAACACATAATAGCGTTATGAACTTGATTTTGATAAACTACAGGTTACTCTACAAGTGGTTATGATTACAATCGTACACAAGATAATGATTTTAATCGTAGACAGTGATTAATGTTCTGCTTCTAGGGGCATAGTTTTATGTGTTTTGTATTCATATTGTTCTTTTGAAATGTTATTCAGCACTAATTTAGTTGTTTTCAATAAGAGAATGGAGTGCTTCATTGAGATTTGAATTGGTGTAGTGTTTTTTCATCAAGGAGAGAGCACAAACACATGAAAAATGTGCATGTGCGTGCAGTGTTATTTCATATTCTTCATGTGATACAATGTTCTTTCACCCAAACCTTCGAAACTTGGTCTCATGAAGGTGAGCTTACATGAAAACAACCACTGCTCATGCAATTTCCCATAATTGCCTACATGGATTAGTTCATTTCAAAACAAAATGAAAGGAATTGAGTTCCCGATGTTGGGCGCTAGCCTAAATGCTAGGCAAGCAGCCAGCCAACTAGAATAAAAAGAAGTGAATGAGGAAAAACCAAATACCCAGATAGACTTTTGAAATATAACTGACTTGTCCATTGATTTACATCATTAGCTTGAGGATGGTGATGTAGAATCTAGATTACTGTATACATGTCGAAGACTCCAAGTAGATATACTAATAACTAATAAGGAAAACATTTGATGGAAGATATCGAGTTATTGTAACAACTCTCACCACAGGATCAGGAGCGTCATATTGCTGGCACATTATCCAAGGTACACCTGTATTTAGGGAAACAGCCATGTTGGCGGCCCACAAGGCATATCGCTTCCCTCCATCTCCATAATTTCTCTCCATGTCTCCATACTCATTTTCTACCTGCAAATTCAAAACAGCTTTGCATGTTTGAGAAGTTAATATGAGGATACCACATAGTGCAAAGCAAGATATATGCGAAGGAAGTTAGCGTATTCCAGGAGATGCGCATTCTTGTTAAATTCTGGACAATCTAGAGTCTAGAGTCTAGACAAGATCCAGTGAATGATGTCCTTTTGCTGCCCATGTTTGTGTCAGCATTGTCGGGCATTTGTCATGGCTTCTGCTTTTTAGTATCATTGCTTCCTTCAACAAGTTCAAAGCAAGTCTTAATTTCTTCAATTTCATTTGAACCATGCTTTTTGAGCCCATTCCAAGAAAACCAATCTAACCTTTCTGGTTTTCACTAGTCCAAAAGCCATAATCGCTCACACTACACCTAATTACATACCTGAAGCATTGTTAATGGGAGCAAGAGAGAGGATAATTACAAACATGTCTTTCGTGGCAATCTCCTTAACTAGGCAATCAGTAACCAACTGGTTGTAATGTTGGATAAGGACACAAGGAGAGAGTGGTTGTGTGTTTGTGACTCAGGAAAGGAGACTGCTACCAAAGAGTTTTAAATTTTAACTTACCTGGGCCAAAATGATGGGACCACCTTGTGATGAAAAAAGTTTCTCCTGCTTCATAAGGTCCACTATGAAAGCCACGAACTTCTGCATGTAATGCTGGAAATCCCAGATGGACAAACAAATCAATATGATCCATAGTTCATATTAATAAACCAATTGCAAATTTTTTTCCCAGATGGGGGTCACATTGCAATACCTTGAGTAAAATATAAGTTAATGAAATCATATTAGATATTTGGTTTCTATACCTTGAAGGGTTCATTATCAGTCCGGAAGACAGTGCCAGGCACAAAATGCAACCAAACAGGTATTCCACTGTGCAATACATTTTCTGATTAGAAGTTGTCAAGAAACATCGAATACCAAAATTGGCCATCGTAACTACAATTAAACCAAATCTGTCATTTAATTCTTTTGAATAACAAGATTACCACTTCGATAACTATCAACATACCCGAAGTTCCATTCAGCAGCCACATATGGACCAATTCGAAGAATCATGTACATGCCAGCCTGCTGAACAATCTTGACAAACCTGACCAAATCGTATCGGCCCCCAAAATAATACTACACATAGTAGGCAAAAGAAAAAAACCAAGCTATGTGTTCATAAGAACAAATACACTGTATGAGACCCAACGGAACAATATTGTAAATAAATAGATCGAACTTCACTCACATTGTCTGGTGAAAGTTCATGACCATTCCAAAACACATAGGTCTCAATAACATCCACACCTCCTTCTTTTGCAGTTTGAACCAATCCTGGCCACATCTAACGCATACAGCATTAATATGCACACAAAAAAACATTAGACAGAAATAAAAGGCACCTTAGCAATCATTTAAACATCTTTATCTATGAAGAGAGAAATATAGTCTGAAATTGGTTCCCCTCACACAAATTTTGACACAATCAAGAAAACCAGAGATTAACTAAATGTGATTGCCGATGTTGAGAAATGGGCCAAACCACAACATAACAAACGTACAAATACCAACCATATGCAAACAGAAAAGACCCACCGATTTTAATATGATTTTCCAATCGTGAAACTGAGTACATACACAATTCAAGAAGAGAGTATGATTATACAAGTTGCTGTAGCATGTATTTATATCCGAGGTCTACATCACCAAACTAGGCAAATTAGGCTTTATGGTAATAATAAAGCCAAACTAGGCTTCACAAACCCAACAATTGCAACAACACAAACTCTAACACGAAATGTGCAATACTACTACTACTACTTGAACAGAAAATTTAAGCTAATCATATCCAACGCCGTGAAATACTTGATCTATCACTACAAAAATAGAGGGGGGAAAGCTAGAGATAAGAAGAAAAAAAACTAAAAAGCCAATCAAATCCTGCACGGCGAAATACGTTATTTTCTCTTCGACAAAAAAAAAAGAAAAAAAGAAAGAAAAAAAGCCAGAGAAGAATGGAAAACACAACTCAAACAGACAAAATTATGTTTCAGTTATGGAAACTTGTATCTGTTTCTTCCGCATTTTCTTGGAAACCCAGGTGCAAATCCATCCCAAATTGTTTGTCCACTTTTCCATGTATGATTCTTTAAATTCTCTCATACCAAATAATGTACTACACGATTTCCTTTATGAAAAAAAGATCAAATAGGGGAGCAGTTAATTTTTTCGTATGGAGTATAAGACTAGCAATTTTGGGAGGAGGTTGTGAGTAAAATGGAGAGAAAGGAGAAATTGAGGGGAGTCTGACTCACTCACCGCAGGGACACTGCGAGGGTAGTGAATGGAAGCAGAGATGAGGAGCTTCCGCTGGCCATTTATGATAAGAGAGCGACGGTCGTACGACACATTATTAGCAGCCGCTGAAGAAACAAGTGTGGCCAATATTGATACCGTCGATAAGATAGTGCAAAGAATAAGACAGGTTTTAACGGGTGTGGGATTCTTAGAACAGAGCTTCGCCATTTTCTGTTCAGTGAAAGCTCGATCACACTACAGAGTGCCAAAGAATATATATATGAATATTCCTGATGGTGGAAATTCTGGTGAGTTGTGTGTTTTGCACTAATAGTATCAATGTACAAGCACATGGATAAGATGAAGGGAAAGGGAAAGGTAAAGCCGCGTTGATGACAGCAATACAGCATAGTCGGTTCGGCTGACAAAGAGGACAATCCCGCCATGTTTTTGGCTATTAACAGGAGAGAGAGAGAGAGAGAGAGTAAAAATTCCAGCTCATTCTGGCCTGTAATCTTTATTACAGGAGATTTAAATCGGGATGGTGCGGGACGAAAAAAATTTCAGTGCCGAGCGGGTGGGTGACACCGTGACAGACAAACAATTATTCTGGTTCTTTCATCGAGATAATAAGGATGCGCACTGGTCGGGTATGGGAAGGTTGGAGTTTTGTAAGACCTTGTCTTGAGGCCGGTCCGGGACCAAATAGGATCGCCCATGTAGGTATGACCCCGGTGATCCAAATATTAGAGTCTTATATCATCTCATCTCATCTTGAAAATAAGATAGGAGAAGTTGAAGTAATTCTAATCTCTTAAGATTAGAAAACTTCTAAAGCATCTAAGATGCTCTCTCTATTTATTTCCTGCAAGATATTCATAACGTTTACACATAATAATATACACCAGAGCAGAGACGGAGAGAGGTGTGGGCATATGGGGGCCAAGGCCCCCGCGCGGTTTCGGGTTTTTTTTTTTTAAATATTAATTTTTTTCTTGTTTGGTGAGAACATATATGTATTGTATTTTGTATTGGATGTTATTTAGACATAAAAATGTGTTCGTTTTTTGTCCCAAAACCCAATTTCTCGATTTGTGCATAGCCTCCCATAAGTTTTTACTTTGATTATTGATCTCATTTCTTTTTCTATCTCTCTTTACTTACTACCAAAAAAAACCTCCCTCAAAATCTAAACTAAACAAACTATTAGATTCCTTGTAGAGACCCGTATTTAATTTAATTATTTTTTAATTTTTATAAATGAGGATAATGAGAAATGTGGTGTTTATGTGATTTGGGGCTAAAGTGGAAGAATTGATTGTGGAAGGGTACAATGTGTAGTTTACATATTATGTGAGTATATATAGGAGGGTGAGAGAGCATGGAATCATTTTCCCTCTCATCTCCATCACCGGCTCTCTCTCTCTCTCTCTCTCTCTCTCTCTCTCTCTCTTACTCTCTCACCAAAACTCTTCAAAACCTTCACAAACTAACCTTCATTCCTCGTTCTACATGTGATTTTGGGCTTGCGCTTCGTCGATTAGAGCTCGGTGTAGAGTATTTCGGTCGAATCAAGGTTTTCGGAAAGCTAGGGCTCGTATTTTCATGGGTTTCGTTCTTCGGCTTCGAGGTAGGGATTTTACCTTTCAATACATGTGATAGAAGTGTTTTCCTTGCTTAAAATCGTGTCTATGGTTGTTGTTGTCGTTGTTGTAGTTGAATTCCTTGAAATCTGCAGAAAATCTGCTCGAACACCCATCTGTATCGATACTGATTTGGTTAGTATCGATACAAGAATCTCTGGGATGTTCTTAGCTACTGTTGTATCGATACTGATTAAATCAGTATCGATACAATCGTCTCTGGAGCATTTTTAGCCTGTATTGTATGGACACTGAAATTCATAGTATCTATACAACAGTGCCTAAGGCCAACTTTTGTTCTTTGTTCCGAACTCCGTTGTTTTGAACTCCGATCATTTCTAACTCGTTCTAGACATCATCAAATCACTCCATAACATTGTTAATCATACTCGTTAAGTTTCTTGTGTATCTTTGCATCCCTTGCTATTGTTCAGTATAATTTGACGTTGATTCCCTCATGAGCACCAATTGAATAAAAATGATACGTTACGAGAAAATGGGATTTGTGAGTACTAGTCGACACAACGATGAACATTCGGGGCCCATCGACGGGTGGGTGCCTGGCAGGGGATATCAGGGTCCCATAATTTGTAGAGAACCGTGTCTAAGTTTATTTATTTAATATTTCTTTAATGTGAAATGTGTTATTTTAAATACTTTGAATTTTATGAGCCCAAAAAAAAAAAGATTTTTTATCTTTTTCGAATATAGTTGTGCAGGTGCATGTGTAGGCATTTACTTGACCGTGTTCAAATTCATTGGTCCTTTGATCGAGTGTGTTGGGAGACTTCCATGTGTTGTGTAATTAGTGTTAGAAATTTTTAGAGCTAATTAATTGTTTAAGTGTTAGTTGAGGGGTTCTAGTGCAAGAAGTTATAACATGCAAGTATTTGGTGATAATTTAAAGACTTGAAGGGGGAAGGGTGTAATTATTTTACACCTTAAATTCTCTTGGCCGAGAGAACAAAGTAGTTCTCTGTTTCTTTTCCTTTTTCCATTCCAGCCGAGAGAACAAAGTTGCTCTTTGTTCCTTTTTCTTTTGCTTCCCATTCCAGCCGTGCTCTCTCTCTCACACACGCACACATCCAAATCATCTTGCTCCTTCTTTTACTTGGGTATTTTGTGTCTTCATCAAGAACTTGGAGGGATTTAGGAGTTTCAAGCTTGTGGACTCTCTTCCATCACCATCTCACTCATCCCTCTTGTGTGCTAGCAATTGAGGTAGGGTTTTCTACTAGATGCCTTAAAAATGCAAGTATTGTGTTTGAGAATTGGTTATTTTCATGTATTAAGTAGTAAGTTGATTTATGGAAGAAAAGCCCTAATTTGAGTGGTTATGTAAATTTCATATTTTTAGTTGTATATTGAAATTGATGGATCTAGTGTTTGATTGGGTGTGGAGAGAATATTATGCCTAGGAAATTACGGTGTCTAATAGTGGCTCATGTTTATTTGGATTGATAATGGATATACTAGTTTAGGGTATTTGGGTTAATTGTTTGCGTTTTGTGAAGAGCACATTGATTTTTTGTGTTTGGTATGGATTACCTCTTGTTGACATAATTGATGAATTTTTTTTGAGGGTGGAGTTGAAAAAGTATAGACACTTGTATATCTATGTTTAGTGCTTCTTGGATTTGAAAGTAAAGATTAAGGTTTATGTTGATACAAGTTGTTTCTATTTATTGGAATTGATTTGGGATTGATACTTGTTATTTGGGCTAGTGAGCCATGTATTGGTGTTTGAGTTGGCCATTTTATGCTCGTTGTGTAGCCGGAAACATATGGATAATGATTTATCCGTCGGTGCATAGTCCGTAAACCCGCGCGGGATAAGGTGCCCCATAGGCCTTTGGGTTAGTAGCCCATAAATTTGGATGATTTAGGGACCTGATCAGTCGCCTAGGATTGGTACACAACTGTGATAATTTGGACCGTGGTTTTATGTGCTCTTAATTTCTTGTACTTAGTTTAATGTGTTGACTTATTTTATGTTTGAAATATTTTGGTTTCATCTTTTTGAGTTTAATTATATTCATTAAGAATTGCGTCTAGCTAGCATGAGATTCAAGTTAAAAAGGGAAGATTTGGCATGAAAGTTCATATTTTCAAACTTGTCACTTGCATCTTTTAGTTTCTAGTAGATTATGTGTGGGCGGTCGTGCTCACCCCTACCTTACAGGTTCGAAGGGCAAGGATACACTCTGAGGGACACGGTGATGGAGACATCTTTTGTGCGTTGACGAGTCGATCTATACGAAGTTTTGTTGGGTTTTAAAGGCTATCTTTTGACTTCATGTGTATGTTTTTTGACTTTGGGAATGTAATGTTAAACGTTAAATTCTCCTCCAGAAATGCTTTGTTATGTCTTTAGGTAAAGAAAAGGGAAAACTTGTATCCTTTTGTAATTGGAATTGTATGGTTTAAGTGGTGTTTTGGTCCCTTGGTGGCTAATCAAAAAAAAATTGAAATATTCGAAGTGGATAGCTTGTCATGTTTTTTTTTTATTTGGTTAGACTTGTAATTCATTGCATGATAGAGTGAAAAGAAAGTTGTTTTTAGTTATTGGGCAAAATTATTTATTTATTGAGGTAAAAATCACGTTGCCGAATTATTTTAAAGCGGGGCGTGACAGAATGGTATCAGAGCTAACCAGGTTTGAATACCTTAGGACCGTGGGAAATGGTGGGGACATGAAATTGCATGGACACTTCATATATTTAGTTGTGAGAATGTTATGTGATTTACAAATGTTATGTGTTCCTGTATGTTTACGTGGTTAACATGTTCCTTCAGATGGCATATTCTTTTGTTTATATCTTCACATGCTTAAGTGTCTCGAAGTGATAACATGCTATGTAGTATGGAGTAATTTTTTTTTTTTTGTGAGGTAAGAGCTTGTGTGTTAGATCATTGGACCTTCGAATTGAGAATTATTTGAATACCGATTAAGTTTATTTGCCTTTGCCTCTTGATTAGTGGGATGGCGCGTGGACGTGGTCGTGGGAGAGGTGTAGCACGAGGGGCTAGAGTGCAACCCCCAAGAGCTAAGCGAAGAACTAGAGAGCCTATCCAAGAGGCAGCTAGTGCGGTTGAAGGAGGAGAAACTCCGGCTCCACAAGAGAACTTTGATGGAGCCCAAATGATGAGAGCATTTACCGAGGCTCTCCAGCGTATGGCCAACACCACACCACAGCGGGCACAACGATCTCTTCCTGCGGAGCCAGAGTCTCGTGCCATTTCTGCCATGAAGGGGTTTCGTCGTATGACACCACCTGTTTTTAAAGGGGAGCCCGACCCCATTGCTACGGATAGTTGGTTGTCCAAGATAAGTAAGACCTTGGATACTTTGCAAATCACAGAGGATAACTTGAGGGTGTCCTTTGCTGCTTATCAATTGGAGGATGCTGTTGCTCTTTGGTGGGAGTCAATTGAGAACACTGGAGGTGTGGCGGGTATGACTTGGGCCACATTTAAGAAAATATTTCTGAAGAAGTATTTCCCAGAGATGGTTAAAGACACATTGCGGGAAGAATTTTTGGGATTGGTCCAAGGAAACTCTACAGTTATGGAGTATGAAGCAAGGTTTACGGCACTTTCCCGATTTGCGCTTGAGACAATTTCTACTGAGAACTTGAAGGCGAGGCGATTTGAGTGGGGTCTTAACCCCGATATCAGAAAAGGGGTTGTTGGCCATCAATATAAAAAATACTCCAAAGTCTTTGAATGTGCTTTGGCACTTGAAAGTGATGCTCAATGTGCTAAGCAAATTAAAGAGCCCAAAAGTCAAGCGGTGGGATCTTCCTTTCAACCTGATAGTAGAAAGAGGGGCAGGGAAACAACTAATGCAATTCAAGGAACTAAGTCGGTTAAACGAGCATAGTCTGTCGGGAGGTCGGCTTCGGGAGTTTTCCTTTGCTATCATTGCAATCAACCAAGGCATCGAAAGTCTGAGTGCCCACTTAAGAATCAGAGTCAAAGTGGAGGACCACGAATTTGTCACCAATGTGGGCAGGCGGGACATATCCAATGCTTTTGTCCTAATGCTCAGAGCTCCCAAGGAGTGATTGGGTCACATCAGTTCAGAGCTTCACAGCACACTTCAGGCCGTCAGGGCTATAGGCCACCTCAGCAATCCTTTTCTGCACAGGGATCTCGTGCTACCCAAGGCTCCAAACCTACCCATAGTACGACTACCACTCCTTCCGTTCAGCAGCCTAAGCCGGGAGGTCAGCAGGGCCGTGTTTTTACAGTTGCTGCTACTACAACTCCAGAATCTACCGAACCTTCTGTGGTCTGAGGTACTTTCTTATTTTTTCGTACTTGGGCTAATGTACTTATAGATACTGGTGCATCTCATTCCTTCATATCTTCTGCCTTTCCTACTATGTTGGGGTTGGAAATAGACTTGTTAGACTCTTTCTTGTTTGTAGACACGCCTGTTGGAGGTAGAGTGATTCTTAATAGAGTGTGTCGGTCTTGTGAGGTAGAGGTTATGGACCGTCGCCTTGTGTTTGACTTCATCGTGTTAGACATGACTGTATTTGATGTTATTTTGGGCATGGACTGGTTGTCAGCATATTAGGCTACGATTGATTGTCACCGAAGAAGAGTATCAGTGTGCACTCCAGATGGTGATTGTTTTTATTTTTTGGGAGATTGAGAGGATAGTTTGGCCCCACCTCTTTACACCTTGCGTAGTCGAGGAGAACTTAATTATCTCTTTTCCATTCATATGATCACCTTGAATCACCTGTTGATTGAGGGTAGTATGACTCGTGGGATTCGTATTGCTTCAGTTGCTTGTTTTGCTAGATTTCCACCAGTGGTGTGCGAGTTCCGGATGCCCTGCAAGTTTCAAAATCTGGGCAGCTCTTTCCGCTTGATGGCTATCCTTTTTGAATTGCCGACCGAAGCGAGAAGGATTGAATTGTGCCATGATGAATATTATACGCAGGCACATAGCACCTAGTCGTATCTATGTCGACGACCCTTATAGATTTGCACCAGCAGAGCTAAGGGAATTGAATATGTGCAACTTTCAAGGAATTGGTTTGGACAACAAGGTTTATCTCGACCTTATGTACTTCAATCGACAATTGGGGGCAGAGCCTCTTGTTCGGTGATTGAACATAACATGTGTATTGCCCTACGAGCTAGTAAGCTCAAGGTTCAAATGGAAACTCATGGAGTACGTGAGCTTATTGGACGGTTATTTAGAAAATTAGATGGCTCTGCCGTATTTTGACGTTGATATCGTGTTAACCATCAATGAATCAAATAATCCGTCAATCACACTAGAATTGACGATAGTTGTCTTGACCTTAACTCTAGAGTGGTCTCGTAGTGTGGTGTTTCAAAAATACCGACTTGAGATCGGGCATATTTCTATCAACTGGGAGGTGTTCAAGGAGGAGGTACATAGCAAAGAACAGACTTTGTCGTTGAATCACGAATTATGGACGCCAACTTATGAGACTTTCTATCGAGGGTCAAGCATAGCAAAAACAGCTTTTCGTACACGTTATGGGCATTATGAGTTTCTCGTGATGCCATTTGGTTTGACGAATGCTCCTGCAGCTTTTATGGACTTGATGAACCGCATTTTTCATGCCTATCTCGACCGGTTTGTAGTGGTGTTTGTGGATGATATTTTAATTTATTCACCGTCAAAGGAGGAACATGAAGAGCACTTGAGAATTGCTTTACAGCTTTTACGAGAACACCGTCTTTATGCCAAATATGAAAAGTGCGAATTTTGGCTTTCAGAAGTGAAATTCCTTGGCCACGTTGTCTCAAAGGATGGAGTTACGGTTTGCCACCTTTCAGAAGTGCCTTGGCCAAGGATAAAAAGCTGTGATGGATTGGGAGAGGCCGAAGAATGTATTTGAAATCCGTAGCTTTTTGGGCTTGGCCGGTTACTACCGTCGGTTTGTGGGGGACTTTTCACGTTTAGCCGCACCCATGACTCGCCTTACACGTAAAGGAGTAAAATTTATATGGAATGAAGCTTGTGAACAAGCATTTCAGGAGTTAAATAGGAGGTTGACTTCAGCACCGATTTTAGTGATACCGGAGAGAGGCCTTGGTTATACCATTTATTGTGATGCTTCACGGGATGGTTTGGGATGTGTTTTGATGCAAGAAGGCAAGGTTGTAGCATACGGTTCTCGGCAATTAAAGACCCACGAGCGTAATTATCCAACTCATGACTTGGAGCTTGCGGCGGTGATCTTTGCTTTGAAAATTTGGAGGTATTATTTGTACGGTGAAAGATTTGAAGTGTTCTCAGATCATAAGAGCCTTAAGTACCTTTTCTCTCAAAAAGATTTGAATTTGCGGCAGCGACGATGGATGGAGTATATGGAGGACTACGACTTTGACTTGCATTACCACCCTGGGAAGGCAAATGTTGTGGCGGATGCACTTAGTAGAAAATCTCTTAGTAGTTTGGCTGGCCTAGCCATCCGAGAATGGAAAATGCTTGGGGATGTTGGCGAATTTGATTTGCAAGTCAACAAGACCGAAGAGCAAGCCGCTTTGTTTAATATTGTTGTACAACCTACACTACTCACTAGAGTGATTGAGGCTCAGCAAGAGGATGACGACGCTCAAACAATTCGGGACAACATAACTAATGGTGATGAAGTAGATGGATGGGTTCTTCACCCTGATCGGAGTTTAAGATATTTGGGCAAAGTGTTTGTTCCTAGGTTGTGTCGCGACGATGTACTTCATGAGTTTCATCATTCTCGTTTTGTCATACACCTAGGAGGCACAAAAATGTATCATGATTTACGTCGCCAATTTTGGTGGAGGGGCATGAAGAAGGATGTAGCTCGATTTGTGTCAAGGTGCTTTACTTGTCAACAAGTAAAAGCCGAGCATCGAAATCCCGCGGGAATGCTGCAGCCTTTACTAGTGGCGGAGTGGAAATGGGAGCATGTGACTATGGACTTTGTGAGTGGTCTTCCTAGATCATCAAGAGGGCATGATGCCATTTGGGTTGTGGTAGATCGTTTAACCAAATCTGCTCATTTTCTTCCTATCCGTGTGACAGACACGATAGACATGCTTAGTAGAAAGTATATTCGGGAGATCATACGACTTCATGGAGTTCCTGTATCCATTGTTTCAGATAGAGATCCTCGTTTCACATCAAGATTTTGGCAGAGTCTACAATCAGCTCTTGGCACCAACTTGTTGTTTAGCATAGCATTTCATCCTCAAAGAGATGGGCAATCTGAGCGCACAATACAAATTTTAGAAGATATGCTACGAGCTTGCGTACTAGACTTTCGAGGTTCTTGGGAGGACCACTTATCTCTAGCAGAGTTTGCCTATAATAATAGTTACCAGTCAAGTATCGGGATGGCACCATTTGAGGCCTTATACGGCAGGGCATGTAGATCGCCAGTTTGTTGGGCAGATGTCGGAGAGACAACGCCCTTAGGGCCGGACTTAGTACAAGAAACCACGAAGAATGTAGGTCTTATTCGTCAACGCCTAATGACGGCACAAAGTCGTCAAAAGAGTTATTCTGATCGAAGGAGATGACCCTTGGTGTTTGAAGTCGGGGATCATGTCTTTTTGAAAGTATCGCCTCGAAAGGGTTTGAAGAGATTCAGTCTTAGTGGCAAGTTAGCACCAAGATACATTGGGCCTTTTGAGATTCTCGATAGGGTTGGAGAGGTGGCATACCGACTTGCCTTGCCACCACAGTTATCTGGAGTTCATGTCGTTTTCCATGTGTCTATGCTTCGAAAGTATGAGCCAGATCCTTCGCATGTTCTTGACTGGGTTGATTTGGGTATTGAAAGCGATGTCTCCTATGAAGAGAAACTAGTACAGATTTTGGATACAAGTGAAAAAGTTCTCCGAGGAAAGACAATTCCATTGGTGAAGGTTTTGTGGAACCACCATGGTGTCGAGCAGGCTACTTGGGAGCTAGAGGCAGAAGTTCGTTCTAAGTACCCTGAGTTATTTACTCCTTAAGGTATTACCACTTCCTTAATTTCTTGGCTATTTAAATTTCGGGGACGAAATTTTTTTAGGAGGGGAGGTTGTAGAGAACCGTGTCTAAGTTTATTTATTTAATATTTCTTTAATGTGAAATGTGTTATTTTAAATACTTTGAATTTTATGAGCCCAAAAAAAAAAAAGATTTTTTATCTTTTTCGAATATAGTTGTGCAGGTGCATGTGTAGGCATTTACTTGACCGTGTTCAAATTCATTGGTCCTTTGATCGAGTGTGTTGGGAGACTTCCATGTGTTTGTGTAATTAGTGTTAGAAATTTTTAGAGCTAATTAATTGTTTAAGTGTTAGTTGAGGGGTTCTAGTACAAGAAGTTATAACATGCAAGTATTTGGTGATAATTTAAAGACTTGAAGGGGGAAGGGTGTAATTATTTTACACCTTAAATTCTCTTGGCCGAGAGAACAAAGTAGTTCTCTGTTTCTTTTCCTTTTTCCATTCCAGCCGAGAGAACAAAGTTGTTCTCTGTTCCTTTTTCTTTTGCTTCCCATTCCAGCCGTGCTCTCTCTCTCACACACACACACATCCAAATCATCTTGCTTCTTCTTTTACTTGGGTATTTTGTGTCTTCATCAAGAACTTGGAGGGATTTAGGAGTTTCAAGCTTGTGGACTCTCTTCTATCACCATCTCACTCATCCCTCTTGTGTGCTAGCAATTGAGGTAGGGTTTTCTACTAGATGCCTTAAAAATGCAAGTATTGTGTTTGAGAATTGGTTATTTTTATGTATTAAGTAGTAAGTTGATTTATGGAAGAAAAGCCCTAATTTGAGTGGTTATGTAAATTTCATATTTTTAGTTGTATATTGAAATTAATGGATCTAGTGTTTGATTGGGTGTGGAGAGAATATTATGCCTAGGAAATTACGGTGTCTAATAGTGGCTCATGTTTATTTGGATTGATAATGGATATATTAGTTTAGGGTATTTGGGTTAATTGTTTGCATTTTGTGAAGAGCACATTGATTTTTTGTGTTTGGTATGGATTACCTCTTGTTGACATAATTGATGAATTTTTTTTGAGGGGTGGAGTTGAAAAAGTATAGACACTTGTATATCTATGTTTAGTGCTTCTTGGATTTGAAAGTAAAGATTAAGGTTTATGTTGATACAAGTTGTTTCTATTTATTGGAATTGATTTGGGATTGATACTTGTTATTTGGGTTAGTGAGCCATGTATTGGTGTTTGAGTTGGCCATTTTATGCTCGTTGTGTAGCCGGAAACATATGGATAATGATTTATCCGTCGGTGCATAGTCCGTAAACCCGCGCGGGATAAGGTGCCCCATAGGCCTTTGGGTCAGTAGCCCATAAATTTGGATGATTTAGGAACCTGATCAGTCGCCTAGGATTGGTACACAACTGTGATAATTTGGACCGTGGTTTATGTGCTCTTAATTTCTTGTACTTAGTTTAATGTGTTGACTTATTTTATGTTTGAAATATTTTGGTTTCATCTTTTTGAGTTTAATTATATTCATTAAGAATTGCGTCTAGCTAGCATGAGATTCAAGTTAAAAAGGGAAAATTTGGCATGAAAGTTCATATTTTCAAACTTGTCACTTGCATCTTTTAGTTTCTAGTAGATTATGTGTGGGCGGTTGTGCTCACCCCTACCTTACAGGTTCGAAGGGCAAGGATACGCTCTGAGGGACACGGTGATGGAGACATCTTTTGTGCGTTGACGAGTCGATCTATATGAAGTTTTGTTGGGTTTAAAGGCTATCTTTTGACTTCATGTATATGTTTTTGCCTTTGGGAATGTAATGTTAAACGTTAAATTCTCCTCCAGAAATGCTTTGTTATGTCTTTAGGTAAAGAAAAGGGAAAACTTGTATCCTTTTGTAATTGGAGTTGTATGGTTTAAGTGGTGTTTTGGTGCCTTGGTGGCTAATCAAAAAAAAATTGAAATATTCGAAGTGGATAGCTTGTCATGTTTTTTTTTATTTGGTTAGATTTGTAATTCATTGCATGATAGAGTGAAAAGAAAGTTGTTTTTAGTTATTGGGTAAAATTATTTATTTATTGAGGTAAAAATCACGTTGCCGAATTATTTTAAAGCGGGGCGTGACATAATTACCCTGGCAGGAGCTTATGCTCATATTAAACACTCAAGGCCTAACCTCCTACGGGTGAGTGCTTGGCAGGGGATATCAGAGTCCCATAACTAGCCTGGTAGGAGCTAACGCTCATATTAAACATTCAAGGCCCAACCTTCTAGGTGGGTGCTTGGCAGGGGATATAGGGTCTCATAATTAGCCCGGCAGGAGCTTCGGCTCATGATACATAACGCGACGTGACATTGGACACGTGGGAAGTTGATATGATTAAAGGTTGAGGTGTTTACCAGATTTCGTATCGAGTATATTGGATTGTTGAACCTTGGTTATTGACTATTGTGTGGTCTACGTCCCGTTCTTGCCTTGTGATCATTCTTGCATTTCTCTTACATATAATGTTAGCGTAGAATTTCCTACTGGGCTAGTGTAGCTCAAGCCTATTATCATTTTCAGGTACCGACGCAGGACAATAGCATGCATGCTTAGAGTGCTTGAATGTGATCATTAAATTGAAAGCTAACATTGAAGAGTTACTTAGGCATCTTTGTAAATCTCTTTTGAAGATGCATTTGTAACTTTATTTGTAGATCTTTGACGATGGAATATCGTAATCCTTAACTCTCGAATATTCAGTACTTAAGTTAATTTGGGCCTCGGAGCCAAAGATGTAATATTTTGGGAACGCTACATTACTTTGGTTATCGTACGGATTCTGGCGAGGTTTTATCTATGAAAATCATCTATATTTATGATGAAAATCGAGGGCGTGACATTCCTGAACCTTCAAATTTCAAAATCTTATTCATAGGTCGGCCCCCGTGTTTACAAAATCCTGGTTTCGTCCCTGCACTAGAGGTATACAAAAATGAAATAGAATTCTGAGAAACTCGATCTCTCTTCGATAGTTCTTTCTCTCTACAATTAAAGAGCAATCCGAGTTTTTGCACCGTGGAATAGAGGGTGATACTCGATCCTCGTGATATCACTCCATTGCAGGAATTTGGTACGTGATCGAGAGTTCGTAATCCATCTACACCAAGGTCCGGTTTGGTTAAAGTTCGCAAGGTAACCCAAACCATCCGCTTCCGCACTATGGTTATATTTTTCTAACATTGGTATCAGAGCCTTAGTTAGATGTTTTCATTCTCTTTAGTACTTGAATAGCCATATGTATCATGTTTTAGGCGTACTTATAGACTGATTTTCGTGTATGCCGGATATGGGTCCAAAAAACATGTTTTTTCAAAATTTCTCGGAATTGCTTCAAAATTTTACAAAACGTAGTCTATAACATGTAGATCATATCTGGAAAGTTTCGTGTTGATTGGATAAACCGTTTGTGAGAAAAATCAAGCCCTAGTTGGTTTTTCCGAAACTTTGACTGGACAGAGGTTTTTCTGTGTTTTGATTCAGCATACGGGACTTACATCACAGCGTAGCTCTTGTTTCTAGCTTTGCAACGGTATATTATAAGCTTAATTTGGAGTTACGGATCAAAAGTTATGACAAATCCTAATTTGGGCATGTTTTAGAGAACCTTAATCTTAATTGGAGAAGATAAAGTGCAGATTCTGCACACTCACTCTCAACCGAGAGAGAGTGAGATTCACCCCTCTCATTACCGATGTCGTATGGAAAAACGGAGAGTACCTCTGAACTCGAAATTGAATTTCCTATGTTTATGGGTATTTATTTTATTTTTCTGAAATGAAATTATTTTTTAGAATTTTAAATACAAGAAAAATAAAATTTTTGACTTGGTTTATGAGAGAGTGGAGATCCGTGCCTCCCCCGTTGGGAACCAAATTTTTTGTGGCATATTCTGCTACTGTTTCCCATTGTTTGGGGTATGAGGTGTAATATTCCAGTGAACATGGTTTTTTATTCATACTTTTTGTTTGTTGTTTTCAAAAAAATTAGAATAAAATTCTAAAAAATTATAAATTTTCAGATTTAACCTCCTAGAATCAGAAAATATTTATAGGAGTGGTTGGTGTAACTTTTCAGTATGCGTTGTTTTTTATTCTGGATTTTCCGTTGATAATTTGGGAAAATTAGAATAAAAATCTGAAAAATTATAAATTTTTGGATTCAACCTCCTGGATTTAGTACCTATTCATTGGTGTAGGTTTTTTATTTTTCTAGAACATGTTGATATCATTTGGCATTTTCTACTTGTTATTTATTCTTGGAGAATTAGAATAAATCCTAAAAATTGACAATAATTGCATGTGAGCAACTGGAAATGTACAAAATATTGAAAACAACATGTTTAATATTTTGGACGATTTTACATGTTGTATGTGGCATGTTTGGATAATTTTTGGCATTATTCAATGTTCAAATTATTCATTTTGATAGCATAAAAAATACTTTTTAATGCATAAATTGTGTTATGCACTATAATAAATTTGTTTCATGCTTGTGATATGACATATCTAGTGGGAGGTTATTCGGTAGAGAAAATATTTATATATGTTTTTCTCGAAAACTAAAATTTTGCGCATGAATTAAATTAAATTGTAATAATAAAATACTTAGAGGCGCAAGAGATGATTATAAGCTTTGCGAGTTTTCGATCTTGCGACATGTATGGTATTATTATTTTCTAATTTAGATTCTTGCTGCAAAATAATTATGTGTTGTGTTGTTATTAATGATCCCATATGCATTTCTTTGATAGAGTTGAAATGGAAGCTAAGAAAGTTGTAGCTGATTTGACCCAGGTTGAAAAATTGAAAAGCGACAGTTATAATGTTTAGCGCTATGAGATCCAATTTCTCTTGAATGAGCTAGAGGTCTTGGAGACCCTTGACCATGAAATGGTTGAGCCAAAGCATAGTGACTCACCACAGTATCTTCGTGATCTTGAGACCTTTGAAAAATGGTACAAGAAAGATCAGTGTGCGTGACTTACTGTGGTACACAGCATGCATAACGATTTGATATGTGAGTTTGAGTACTATGAAAGTGCTCATAAGCTGTGGAAAGCTATCAAACAAAAATATGATATCAACTTCCTGACTAAGATGGTCTCAAACTTGAAATGTGATGATGAACATAAATCTGAGATCATGAAGGCTAAGCGCCAAAAGGCAACTGAGCCAAATGGTTTATGCATCATACTTGAGACTTTCTTTCGCAGGTCTGGGTACCAGCGAAGGAAGGCTAAACACGCCTTTAAAAAAAGGAGTTGCTATAGGCCTTAACCCTATTGGCTCTGGTTCTTTTAAGCACAATAGAGGCAAGAAGAAGAGTGGTAACAAAAACAAGGCCAGAAAGGCGTGCTTTTACCATGACAAGTTGGGACATTTTGCTCGTGAGTGCACTGAGCCTAAGAAGGTACTTCATATTTTTTGTTCCTCGTGTTGACTGTTTTGGAACATGTCAAGATTTAGTTGCTTATTCTCCTCATTCGTGGGTTGTAGACTCAGAAAGCAACCAGCCATTTAGCGAGGAAACAAGATAGGTTTGTGGAGTATCGCCGAATTCCAGTTGGTGGCCAAAGAAATTGTAGAGACCCGAATATTTTATTTTTATTTAAAAAGATTATTAAATGTCTAAATGAGAAAATAGGGATTTTGTGGTGAATATTTGAATTGGGGTTTAAAGTGATGCAATTGTTAGTAGAGGGGTGAATGTGTGATTTATAAAAAGTGAGTATATATAGTGGGTGTGTGTGAAGTAGGGGATCATTTTCATCTTTCTCTCTCTCTCTCTCACGCCGTCCCTCTCTCTCTCTCGGCTCACTCTCTCTCTCTCCTCTTCTCACACTCAAAGCTCTTGCAAAACCTCAAGGATCCACTCTCCTTTCACCTCCTCTACGCGGTTTTGGGCTCGTATCTTGTTGGGCGAAGCCGGAAGAGAAGTTCTTGGTTGATTTTGAAGTTGGAGAGTCTAGGGCTCGTATGAATCGCTTGGGTTTCGCTCCTTGACTCGAGGTAGGGATTTCTTGCCACTTTTATGTGTCTATATGCTGATTAAGTGTAGAAATCGTGCCTTGAATCGTTGGATGTTTTGTTGTTTGGCCTTTGAGTTTTCTGCACAAAATCGCCGCTCGTAACGTCCCCGTACCGATACGGTTGTGTGCGTATCGATACGCTGAAAGGATCTGCATTCCAGTAGCTTCAGAAATTTGTCGTAGTGTTTCCGTATCGATACAGTTTTTGGAGTATCGATACTCCAGAGTCTGGAGTATCGATACGGTTTTGGAGTATCGATACTCCATGGCTTTCTGGGCAGTTTTGCCATGTTGCTCCCATTCGACCGTTTTGACCCCCGATCATTTCTAAACCTTTTTGGACACTTCCAAACCTATTCCAAGCATGCCTAATTGACTTCCTTTGATTCATTGAGGTTATCCTTGGTCCGTTGGCATTCCGCTAGTATGAAATGAATAAGAACTTATTTGATTCAAACCGTGTTAAAATGTGACTTGTTGACTGATTGGTTGCTTGGTAGTATTAATGGCATATAGTATGACGATCCTTGCATGAAAGTGGTTATGAGAAGGTCCTAGTTTGCATATCGAGTAAGAAAATAGTTGATATTTTAGGTCGGAAGTTGATTTAGGAAGTCCCGTAACGCAAGTGGTGGTAATACGGAGACTTAAAGGGTTTCGTAACGCAAGTGGTGGTAATACGGTAACCCGAGTCGTTAGGGATCACCGTGACGCAAGTGGTGGTAACACGGTAATCCTTATGGTACTATCCGGTAACGCAAGTGGTGGAAATACCGATGGTGGAAGTTTGGGTTAGCAAGTCAGGTTGGGATTATTAGATGGGGTTAGTGTTGTATGGCCTATGCATTCGATTTCAATAGGGTTTCATCTGCGAATTGATTGGTTATCGTCTGTCGAACTGTATTTCCTTATCCTCTCTCGTTCGCACTTGTCATCATATTTGCATATAGATTTGGTAAAGATTTTCCTACTGGGCTAGTGTAGCTCAACAAAATCCTTCTTTTCAGGTTCAAATGTTGGACAGTAGGGTGCATGCGACGGTGTGCTTATACATGAAGAATTTTGGGAGCTAACCCTGTTTTAGTTACTTAATCATCTTTGTAACTGATTTGCTTTTGGCCAAAGATGGCTTGTAACTAATTTGTTCTGAATTACCCTTTTGACTAAAGTTGTAACATTCCAACCAGATACGTACTTGTAATTAAGTTAATTTGGGCCGTGGTGCCAAGGTTGTATTTCTTCGAACTTGGGGACTTGTTGTAAATTAAACAGGTGGGAAACTCTTTTGGGTATTATGTACGATACGTGAGGTTCTTGTAATGAAATGTATTATTTATATATGTCAAAAATTGAGGTCGTGACAGAAATTTTCATGAGGAACAAGTTTAGTGTGTTGGTGCCGGGCATTGGCAAGCTGGACATGTGACATGGGCGCACTTTGGTTTTTCATAAAGTATTTTATGCTCCAATAATTTGACGAAACTTGGTATTAGTCACTAGCAATTTTTTTTTTGGGGTAAATATTAGTCACTAGCATGATGGGTCTAGGTTTTTATTTTTGTTTGAGAGTAGCTTAGTGTGAATTGATTTGGGAACAATTTATTATGGTTTTGGATGGTTTGATGATACTAGATGTTATTAATTTTAATTTTAATAATAATGCTAGTGATTCTATTCGCTTTGTTACATCTTCTGTTGATATTGATTCTGTTAAATGGCATTCGAGATTAGGTCACATTGGGCAAGAGGGGGATTTGTTAGTCAACCTGCCCATTTGTGACCATTGCCCAACAAGAAAATCAATTAGAAAATCATTCAAAAAAAATGATAAGAGCATTTGTTCTATTACAGCTTATCCGTTAGACATTTGTGGCTGAAATTGAGTCATGAGATGTGGATTCCTCGAGGAGGATTTTCCTAGCAGATGAGAGGTTAGTAGAGATGTAGAACTCTAGGAGATGAAGAATTCAACGAGAGGTGCACCAAATTGTCCAGTTGAAAATGGGGAAGAAATTCTCCTATCTTCTAGGATAATGGGAGCAACTTGCTTAATCATGGATTAAATCTAATGAATATGGATTCTCAAAATCCTCTTAGGCATGGAAGCAAACATTGAATAATCCCTTGTCGTCTGTTTAAGATTGAAGGGAAGTTTGTCATGATTGCTCCTGAAGATGAAGGAGAGCCCAAAACAGTGGGAGAAACTTCTTTATCGCTTGCTAGTAAGGAATGGATAGCTACAATGTAAGATGAAATGGAGTTTATGAAGATAAACCTTGTTTGGGACTTGGTTGATCTTTAGCTTGGGTGCAAGATCATTGGAACAAATGGGTTTTTAAGATCAAATGCGAAGCAGATGGTCCCATACTGAGCAATAAGACTTGTCTATTGGCGAAGTTATTCTAACCTTAGAACTATTTTAGATGGATGTTAAGACAATAGGCTAGGAGCACAGAGTTTGCAAGCTCCAACGGTCTATCTATGGCCTAAATAATCATTCAGGCAGTGGTACCTAAGATTTCATTAAGCCATTTGGGTTTACGATGATCAATGAAGGCCATTGCGTGCATATGATGAGACGGTCCAAAAATAGTTTCTTGATATTATCATTCTTTGTTGATGACATTTTAGTTGGCTGGAATGACTAGGAGATGATTGTCGCCACACAGTTGTGGTTATCCTTCACTTATGAGATGAAGGAATGAGCAAAGCAAGCTATGTGCTCAGAGTTGAGATCTTAAGGGATCCTTTTAGGAAGATTCTTTCTTTAAGAATGTTTTTAGAACGATTCCGGAGACAAAGCTACAAACTCATAGACACTTCTATTGTTAAAGGCGAAACTTAAAAGGCTTAACATGGAACCTAAAACTCCTAAAGAATTGGAACTAATGGCCCACGTGCCCTATTCAAGTATCACTGGCAGCTTATCAGTAGTTATTGGTCCAATCTTGGTTGTGATCATTGACAAGTAGTCAAAAGGATATTAACATATCTCTAAGGAACTGCTGATTATATGCCTTGCTTCCAAAGTGTGAATCTATGCCTAGTCGGGTCGAAGATATTGTTGCGCAAAAGGAAGTGATTATAGAACACATAGCTACGAGTCGCATAGTTGTATGTCCTTTGTCTAAGCCCATTGCTAAGAGGACTCTTGAGACTCATGATAAGGCTTTAGGACTGCGTAGATGATGATAGATGTGTTTTATTTACTAATTTCATTAATCATTTCTTTCAGATTTTGGGGGTATTTATGCCATTTGTGCACTTAATATTGGCTTATTATTGTTGCAATTTGGTCAATTGTTTATTGAACAACACATACAGAATTTAAAGATTGATGTTAGTAGGTTAGATTGGCTCACTCACATGAGCAATCACCTTCGGCGCTTGAGATAGTGAGCGAAGATGAGACGGATGGGTAGTAAGGTATACAGGTTGGACCTGTGATATAGACTGATAAGTACAATCAGATATACCCATCATATGTCGCCTTGGTTGGAACCAAGATAAGATCTATTAGCAAGAAACCAATTTCGGATAGTTCCTGGCCCCTATCTTGAGATTAACCTGTCTTTATTAGCCAGATGTGAGGACTTGTATAGCGCCATGATGGCAAGCTATCTGAGAACTCGAGTTGGGCGCTACAAAGCGACTAGACTAAGGTCTGTACGGTGTTTGGGAGTATGACGTCACTTTTTAGAAAAGTAACTCCATCGCAGCATGTATTCATACTACATGTGCTTGGCGATCATTTATTTTAGAGGTGAGTGAATGGATCCTTGTTTCTTCACTGTGTGAATCTAAATAGTCATTTAGATAAGGTGACATATATATTAAATGTGCTCTTTGATTTTTGACTATGTTAGTAGTAGAGATTTTGTGTTGCTACTCTAGCTTGACTACATAAGACCACGAAATGTCAGGGTCCCATGGAGCATGTCTGGGAAAGCAGCAAGGTTAAAATGAAGTGACACAAGGGCAAAAAGAGGATCATTTAGTAGTACACCCTTGCAATATATTCATTGTTGACAACTCAGGTTGCTCTATTGGGACGAGGATCGGGTGTGCATATAGAGTGCATGATGTTTAGGGAGGGGGGTGTCAAGCATGCTTTTTGGAAGAATTAAAGATGCTTGGTCCGATGTAACTAAATGGATTCAAGATACATGAGACACTCTTATGGGTTGATGTCTCTATGCTGGCTCTTAAAGAGTTTCTAGTGTAGAGCTCCCACTTGCAGGTGCTCCAGCTATCGCACGATTCATTAGCGCGTATGAGTTTGCTTCTTAGTTGGGTAAATGGAAGAGAGATTGTGTAACAACCCGAAATTCACAAGCACCACAACGTAAAGTAACGGATAACCTCTAGACACATAATCTCCTCTCCCAAAATTTCCATGTTTACATAGATGATAATTCACCACTCAAGATTTTTTTTAAGAGCCACTGCTCCTCTCTCTTTTCCCCCCTCCCCGAACCGCTTCCTCTCCCTCCTTTTATAAAAATTGGTGAGTCACCTCTCCAAGTTGTCTCATATGGCCACATGTCCAATAGCTTTGCCAATTCTTTTCTTCTTGTTTTTCTCCCTTCCCTTATTTCTTCTTCCTTTTGTTTTTATAAAGCAGGGTTGCTCCTGAGATATTTATCTCAGCAGGTGACACATGGTTTCTTAATTTCCATCCGGCACACACACCACCAACTTTTGTTTTTCTTCCAATTCTTATCTCTTTTAACTTTTATCACATGTATAAACAAACTCCTCTAAATACATACAAAAACGTACTCCCATGCACATACACATAGTAACCATAATACCTATTACTCCGTATCATTTAAATCTTATCCAAGCACCACTGGAAACCCACTTTTTTGCATGAATTATTATATTATTCAAATTTCGGGTATTACAGATTGATACAACTTGTCATGCCATGCAGGGACGAGTGGGAAATGTTGGAATTTGGGGCCGGTTCGGACCAAGTCAGGTCGCCCATGTGGGCATGACCCGGTGACCCAGATATTAGAGAATCCTATCTCATATTGGAGATAAGATAAGAGAAGTTGAAGTAATTCTAATCTCTTGGGATTAGAAGACTTCTAAAGCATCTAGGATGCTCTCTCTCTATTTATTTCCTGCAAGATGTTCATAAAGAATACACACAATAATATACACCAGAGGTATACAAAAATGAAATAGAGTTTTGGGAAATTCGCTCTCTCTTCGATAGTTCTCTCTCTCTCTCTCCCTCTCTCTCTCTCTCTCTCTACAATTAAAGAGCAATTTGAGCTTTTGCACTGTGGAATAGAGGGTGATACTCGATGCTCGTAGTATTACTCCATCGCAGGAATTTGGTACGTGATCGAGAGTTCGTAATCCATCCACACCAAGGTCCGATTCGATTAAAGTTCGCATGGTAACCCGAACCACCCGCTTCTGCACTATGGTTATATTTTTCTAACAAAACTCTTTGTCCTCATTATTACTATTCCACCAAAATAATTACCCGTTTTCCATCCTCCTATCTTCCTAAATAATAAGAACCAGTTTGAGGGATGGCAATTTTTGGCTTGATTTTTCCAATTAAGTCCCTCGATTGGGCAGCCTCAAGGCTGGAGGCTGAGGGTAATTGCGTCCATTTGCTTGCTTCTATTTTTTTGGTAATTATGGGTGTTTTGGAGGGCAATTGAAAATGTGCAATTTCTGTCAGAGTGCACGTGTTCTTCTCATGTCCAAGTATTCCTCGACAACTTTACTCTCTATCCCTTCTCGAAAGTTTCACACCGCTGCAACATCTCTCTCATCCCCCGCCTCTCTCTCTCTCTCTCTCTCTCTCTCTCCGGAAGCTTCAGAGACCATCTACGAATTAGTGATCCAACTGGGCGTATGAATTCGTGCTTTGGTCTCTTGCCCGGTCTCCATAAAGGAAGAAGATCTCATCCCCTCTCTGCGTTGAACTTTGAAGAACGAAGATCGTCAACGCTTTGATCGCCGATTCATGGGTAATCTCTCTCGGCCTTTCGACCTCCTGTTCAAAGTGTTTGTTAGGGTTATCTCTCTTAGTCACTGAACGTAATTGTTTGTGTAAGCATTTTCTGTGCGATTGAGTTAGCTATGCAGGTGCAGAAAATTTCAAGTTTGTTGTCGCTCAGAATTACTTTCTTCGAGCAACAGAGGTTGATTTATAGAGGCAAGATTTTGAAGGGCGACCAAACCCTAGATAGCTGAGGACTACGGTACGGCTTGATTTAATTTTAAAGCATTTTGCCGCTGTGTGTTTGTTAGGATTTTGTGCTTTTGTGTTTTTTTTTTGTTTGCTGTTTGTGGTGCATTTGTCCTTTTGTCTATATGATGTGTGTTTTTTTTAAAGGAAGGGAACATATGGCTTCGATCTGCTAGAGATGGCTTTGATTGTGCATATTTTTGGGGCGTTTGATGTTCCTGACATTTGGAAGAAAAAAGAGTTTGTGGTTGTATGCATGTGTTTGGATCTTATATATAAATGCGAGTAGATTCTTTCCCTTGCGTTATTCTGGATCGTTGGGTTTCTCAATCTTCTAGAGATGGTTTTGTATATGATGTGTAATTTTTTTTTTGGAGGAAGGAAAAATATGGCTTTCACAACACATGGAGCTCAATCACACGATAAGGCCAAAAAATGGTTTTGAAAATTGATTGGGGTATCAAGAGATGAATGATAGCTAGCTTGTGTTTATCCAAGGGACATCTTTAAGCTGCACCTCAGGTGAAACTATCATTATCGCTTTTGAAATATAGAAAGACGATAGTATGTCTTCTAGAGATTACATGTATATCCTATCGAAAACTACATGAAATTCATTAACCGAATGGGTTCTTTTTTTGTTTCCTGTGATTTTTTAAGTTTTAGGGAGACATGACGAAGAAGGATTCTGATTTCATCGAGTTGCTCGAGGGCGAGCTCAGAAATTCAAAAGGATTTTTAGTAGAGAAAGAGGAAGAGTACATCATCGTCAACGTCATGCTGCATTAAGTTTTGGGCCTAGGTACCCATGGTATTGTTTATCTTTATTGCTATGGAACTATAGAAATTCTAATGCTTTTCACAATCATTAGGAGGCTCTCTTTTCTAACATCCAATTTTTTTTTAGTTGCCAACCGATTTGGACGCAAATAGCCATCAGTCTTTATGTGAATAAGTCTTGACTTTTCAGATCACCCTTTGCTTGGTGGACCCATCAATTTGGTTAACACGACTCATCAACACTTGCCACATGCGTGGCTCAACCGTGGGTTGAATAGCTCATGTGTCCTGTGATGCTCTCGACTAATTTTTAACGGTGTCCAATCAGGGCTCTAAAAGCTCATCACTCTTGCACTGTTTTGTTTTACAGTTACATCATTAGTCGCGGGATTAAATGTCAAATCATCTACATATTCACTCTGTCGTTTTGATGAACTCCAGGAGCCTATGAGTTATGACTACGATTAACTCAAAATCCATTTCAATAACAGTTGAATATCTGCAACTTTAAAGAACACATACTTGCTTTAAAAAAAATAAAAACTAGAACGACAAACACGAGGCAACATAGTTAAAATTATTCCACACACAAGTACCATGCAATGGAAAGTAATAATTCTTTTTTCTTGACCACTTTATTCTGGTTGAGTAATGATTTAGCAACTAAAGTGATATTCCCTCCCTCCTTTTTTTTTTCTTCCCCATTTTGTCATTTCCAATTTTTTAAGGGGACACACATTACTTATGTTTCCTTTGAAAGGTAGATTTGATTTCCAACATTGCCCCTTAATCGCATTGATCAGTTTGTCACAAAAGTTTAGTTTATGCATATGCAACTTGACCATCAGGTTTAGCTCTGCCACGAAATACATGCACCTGCTGAGTTTGTAATGGTAATCTAATTTTTTACTCTTGTTATCTCACAAGTTCAGTTTGTGTCTATGGCCTTTGTTCCGAGCTTGCATGTTTATTCGCTGCTCTGTTCGGAGCATGCATAATCAGATAACTCTGTCACTATCCACTCCTATTTCGATTTGTGGGAACTCTGAGACTTCTATCCTCTCCCTTATTTGTGTTTATGGATTTTGGCTACAGATATTTGGGTTTGAGCAGATAGGCTTTTGCGTTTATGAAATTTTCAGATCGAGGATTCAGATATTCTAAAGGTAATTTTCTAAGTTCTTTTTCCATGATTTAGGTTGGATTTGAGTAGTGATTCGGGTGGATTTTGTGTCCTTGCTTTATTCCAGTAGTATTCGATTCACCTTCAAAAAATAAGGTTTAGGAGTTCTCATATAAATTTACTCTCTTTTATGGAAAATCAGTCGTCAACTTTATAGCAAGAATGAGTGGTTGAGTTGAAGGACCAGGAATGGTATAGAATGTTGCTGAGTCATGTACTATATTGATTAGCTATGGGCGTGGTTGCCACTTAATTTTCTCAAGTCTGCCTTTAATTTCTAAGTGAGTTCCCTGGTTTTGACTTTATCTTAGTCTAGCTGATTGCAATCTGTTAGTGTCATATGGAATAAATGCATGTGATTTCGTTCAGTACGTATTTCATGGCTTTGGACAAGTCTATCCTTTCAAATTACTATGCAGTATATGAATTTATGTGGCTGCTCATGTGAATTTAGTCTGTCTTGCATGAAGATAATAATGGAAATGGAAGAGCAAACTTTGGGGTCAGGGGATATTCTATTACAAAATAAGTTATGGACTCGGATATGATGCTGCTGCTCCTCTTGAGAGTGACCTCAGGGAGAGAACCATTCTTGTCTCAAGCGCATCTTCTGTGCCCCAAATCACTTCTACGTATGAAAATCAGAGTATTGACAGTCTGCTTTTCTTATGAATTTGACATTGTGCCGAAGGGTATAACAGTTGCGTTGCTAACGCTTGAACTGCAATTTTAAGATTGAAGTCCAGTATCCTAAGTTCAACCTTTTAGTATTGGAATCTGGACCTGTTTTCCTACGAATATACGAGTCTTGCTACAAGATAGAACAGAAGTGTTGGGCTTACATACGAAGAGCAAAAGCAGCCACTTTCCGTCACTGATAGCCGCTTGCTACTGCTGCTTGCATGCAGGAGAGTGGTAGTTCTAGGAATCTTACTACATTTTTTTTTCCAGCTTTTGGTGCACAAAAATGATAATGACTCTTTTTTGCTATTAATTGAGCTTTGACACTATAATTTTCTCTGATACTTGTCGTCATCTCTGTTACATTGCACAAATAAGAATTCTATACTACCATGCTCTATTCTAGCCACAAACATGTAAAAATACCTCCGCAACTCTGAAGGTGCTTATGTTTGGTTCCCCTTGCAGGCAAATCTTTGTTCATTTACTGTAATGTTATTGAGATCCTTTCTAAAACTGAACTGGAATTGCTTGAATTGAATTTGAAAATGGTTAGATGCCAATCATTGAGTACAAGTTGGTTTAATGTCTCAGCTTCTGTCTTCAGTCCTATTTGTTCCTAATTTGATGCTGCATCTCCTGTTTCTGATGCATATATTTGTTGCTGCTACTTGGGATGATATTTTAATCTTCTGCAGAATGGAGGTGCTTCTATTTGGTTTTCAGTGATGCTTTGATGTAGTGCTCTTCATTTCTTGAAGACCTTGTCAGTACAAAAAGAATTCAGAAAGCATCTTTTTATTTGTTGAGTAGCGTACTCTCAATGTCTAATTACGAGACATTGTATGTGATTTGATAGAAAATATTCTGAATATTTTTGGACAATATGTTTTGTAAATGCCCGGAAGTCTTCCAGGCACCGGCTCTCGTGGCGTTCACGGAAAATGCTGGGATAAATGCCTGGAATACTTTCACCCGCGTTTATTTCATTTTTGCCGGCGTTTAAAAAATGCCGGGAAAACCGTGATTTCTTGTAGTGTGTAAACCATCTAATACTATGCTACTTTGATCAATCTATGTAATACATCTTTCTGCCTATTTCCATGCTCTTCCATTGCTTATGGCTTTGAAATTGCAAACAAGACATATCTAGCCTATATCAAAACTTGTTCCCTTCAACGGGCATGCATTCGTGCTGTGCACGAAGGTGCCCCTAGTATTAAGAGAGAGTTTTTTTTAATTAAAAAATAATGTATTGTGAGAGAATGATATGCTTCATAAAACGAGAAATAAGTACTTAAAAAATAATAACTTTAACAAAACGGACCGGAGTTCTAATTATTTATGACAAGTATTGAACTCATGGTCCTCTTCTTCTTTTCACTTTTGTCGGCAGTAACAATTACGATTTTCCATTTTTCATGGAAGGAGTCTGCTATTCGCAACACATTATTTTCTTCCTACAATCCATTTTCTTTATACAATCCACCTCTCATATTCTAAAATATAATTTCTCCACATAGCTTATTAAATTCACCAAATCTTCCCATTTTACCCCTCCCCTCTCAAAAACCTAAAACTATCCCTAAAATTTACACTTTTAACACAAAATCAAAACTAGTCGCCACCATATCCCTTTTCCCTCCACCTCCATAGCCACCACTACCAAAGTTATGAACACCATTACTCCCTCGCCTCCTCTCTTCAAGGATAAAATCTCTCTTTCCTCTCTGATCAAGAAATCTGCTGTAATTCGTCTTAGAAAATTGGTGTTTCATTCTCGATCAGAAGTAGATAGATGGTGGCTATCAAGGCACCCATTTCTATGAGATTAATATAAGCACGGGTTCCACCTACATCAGTTCAAAATTAATGAGCAAGTGAGATTGAAAATAAAACCCACCTACATTAGTTCAAAATTGAAAATTCTTAAAAAATTGGTTTTCTTGCTCTCGGATCTTTTTCGGTAATCGACTAACAAAAAAATAGAAATATTTTGATAACTAAATGTCGAAAACATAAGACTTGTACGGGTTTCAAATATCGAATTTTAGTATATATTCAATGTTTGCTTACCGAAATTTTATTTCACAAAATTATCTGTAACACCCTGACCCAAAATTCTGCGTGGTTCGGTTTAATATGAAGGCAATGTTGAGATCGACACATAAAATTATTTAGGTTTAGTCTGGAACAAAATCGAAAATATTTCTTTTATATAATGTACACACAATAAATAATTTACTTGGAAGATGACAAAAATATCATAATTTGAACATATATGTACATGTACGTACAAACTTGGAAATAAAGGAAAAAAAAAAAAGAAGAAAGAAAGAAAAAGAATGATACCATGCATGCTATAGTTTTGCCACCTCACTACTCTAAACCCTAGCCTATCACGCTAGTAGCTTGGCTTACACCAAGGCTAAAAGAATGGCAAGTGTACCTGCATGACACTTAGGATATTAGTTGTCAAAATTAGATCAAATTAGGAACACTATAAATAGGAGTCCTATTCTTAGCACATGACCAAAACAGTATCCCCTAGTACAAAACTACTTGTACAGAAAAAAAAAGAAAAGAAAGAAAGAAAGAAAGAGGGAAAGGTTAAAGTATAATATTAGTGCCACATACCAAAAGAAATAAAGAGAAGGGAGGTAATAGTACGTGCCCCTGTCCAAAGCCGTGTACCACAGCCATACTGCCGAGCTACCACTACGTCGTCCGGAGGTTAACAAGTATACGTAACAAAGAATTCTAAGGTGAGATACTTATACTTTAGTTACATGATTTTTCTTTATAAATTTAGCATGATTTTATGTTGAGTAAAGATTACAATTTTATTTAAGATATGCCATGGAAAAAGATATGATAAATTTTTCATGTTAAAGATTAGAAGCAGGTCAGACAAAGGTGATGACGCTGTAAAGTTTAAGCTTAGAAAATGAAAGCGGTCAGACAAATGAGATGACCTATTGATGCATCCAGACAGTTGTTCCGAGTTTGGGGGACGCTTAAAAAGATACCATAACACATAAGAGAGTTATACGGACGGAAAGAATAGGGCCTTAGTGTCCAGTGACTTGATCATTTCACACAGCAAGAGGGGTCGCTCCCCTACAAAATGATTAGGCTGTTGGATGAGCATCATAAGATTATTTGTTTCAGATTATACAAGCATTTATGTTAAGAATTGTTTCCATGGTATAAAATGTGCAACTTTGGTATTTGTATCTCACACGAGCATTCGGCTTATGAAAATTAATATTTTTCATAGATAATGAAGAATAGAGATGGAGTTGCTGCTACCCTGGGACATACTTGTTGTACTTTTGTATAGATATTGTAAAAATGTTATCTTTTCAAAAGACCTGGGTTTTGTAATAAGTATATTTGAAATAAAATAGTTATGTTTTTCTCGAACCATTGTCTCCAAATTTAATTATGAAAAAAGAGGCCTGGATGAGCGTTAGGACTCATTGGCCGGTCACGATGACTCGAAAAAATTTCTAGAATTGGGGTCGTGACAATTGTGGTATCAGAGCAAACTTTTTACAAAAAGAAATATTTTTTTAAAAGGAAAAGGAATGGAAAAAAAAAAAAAGTTTTAGCAGCCTTAAAATTTTGAAAGAAAAGTATACATATTCCTTGTTCAACAGTGTCCCCGGGGAGCTAGCATGATTTAGACGGTGAAATTATTTAAATTCTAAAATGTATTGACTGTAGGAATGGCAAATCATCACGCAATGGATATTTGGGGCGGACACATAGTCAATCCACCTGTTAATGGACGCCCTGCTGTTCACCTAGCGAACCCCGAACTGTATGAACATTTCACCGCTTGGGATGCCCAAACACTCACCTACCGAGCAGTACGAAGGGTAGTGCAATACCAACCCTTACTATCAACGGAAGCAAAAAGAAGTGTTGTAGAATATCGTCTCGATACCGAAACTCTCATAAGACAGAAAGCGTTACAATTTTTGCAAGATAATGAACTCTTCCAAGTTCTGTTGAACCGAGTAAATGCAGAAGAGGAAGGAAACGGGAAACCAGCTGCTAATAGGGAAGAACCAGGGTCCTCTAATAATGATAATCCGTTGCCAATGGAAAATGGGTACCACTAGAAGGAAAAAATGCATGTGTAAATAGTGTAAAAGTATACAGGGAAGAAGTAGTTTGTATATAGATATGTATATAAATAAAAAGGTCTTGTTTTCTCTGTAAATTCGGAACCACCTAGTAATTGGAACTACAAAGTATAATAGTAATATATTAAAACAATGTAAAAGAGAACAATTGATGTCACATTTTTTTCCCCATCTGACGGCAACCAAACAGAATATCTTACGGTTTGATAATAGTGAAGTATACTAACAAAATTGAATTTCAATAAAAGTGATTGTTTTAGGATGTCTAGCTCATCGGACTCTATTACTATTGACGAATGGGGACCCTTTCGAGTTAAAGGAAACCATGCCCAACACGTAGATCAAGATTCTCACAAGCGAAGAGTCCAATACCAGGCCAAGGACGCATTAACGGGAGAAATAAGTAGAATAGAAGAATATTTTGGATACTACACAAAAGAGCAGCAGAAGTCTATCTTAAAGAAGCATGCTAAAAGCAATTGCTTAGTTTGGTTCAAGGCATTCAAAATGATTGGAGAGCAACCAGAGAAAATGAAGGAACTTGAAAAGAAAGCTAGGGAAAATCCTCCAATTCGAGTTCGCCACCATAATCCTAGCGAGGGTTCTTGCAGTGTGAAACCGCTGTCTCCGGGGTGTGCATCATCGGTACCAATAGACATCCCAAGTGATCAGGAGATGAGCGAAAAAAAAAGGGGAGGAAAAGAAAAGGACAATGTAAATTAGCTTTGTAAATATGAAGTGTGATGTTTTATGTTTATAAATAAAAACTGTTATTTATGTCGTGATTATATTTCTTTTTCCAACTTAGTTTTAAATGGAATCGAGCCAATGGTTTGAAAGACTAGAACATCAAGTGGAAAGAATTCGTACACTTTTGCAAAATCAGCCGCCTCCACTGCCAGTAGTACCTCCACAAGGAGTGCATATTAATTTGAATGATCCACCCGTGATTCCCGCAGAAAATCCCCTACCAGCCCCAGTGGTAACTAAGGTTCGAGTAAGAGACTTCCAAAAGTTAAAACCATTAACATTCCCTGGTGGACTAGATCCCGTAAAAGCCAATATATGGTTGGAATCCATAGAAAAGATAGTCCAAGTCATGCAATGTGAACCTAGAGAAAAAGTGGCATTAGCAGCATACAACCTAACAGGAGAAGCTCAGCGTTGGTGGACGCTGAAGCTCAGCGTTGGTGGACGCTAGTAAGGAGGGCTGAACCACAAATGGGATGGGAACGATTTTATGACCTCTTTAACCAAAAGTATATACCCCCATCTATCAGAGATAGCAAAAGTATGGAATTTCAAAATCTTATGCAAAAACCAGGAATGACTGTAGCCCAATACGAGGCTGAGTTCACATCATTAGCACACTATGCTCCACATCTGATTCCAGACGAAAATATGAAAGCTCATAGATTTGAGGGAGGATTAAACCCAGACTTGCGCAAACTCGTTAAGTTGTCAAAATTAGCCACCGATGCGGAAGTACTGGATTGGTCTTTAATGCTAGAAAATGAAAATGCAAAGAATGACCATATGTCGGAACCTAAGAAAAGGAAGAACGAGGACCACAATACTAGCAATGGACAAACTAAGCGACCAAATACAGGAGGATAAGGACTAAAATCAGAATAGGGGTGAGAATTGCCCCAACTGCTTAAATTGCGGAAAAGCACATAAAGGGATATGTTTGAAAGGATCAATTGGTTGCTATTGGTGCGGTGAGCTGGGCCATATCAGAAGGAATTGTCCAAAGAGCTCTAATTTGTTAGTTGGAAATGGGGATCAGCGAAAAGAAAATAATGGAAATCCGCAAAATAAGACTGGAAACATAGGACAAGGCCAAAGGCAAGGAAGAGCTTATGCAATTTTTCCTAGCAATACATGAGATAAACCAAGAACATCCTAGCAGGTACCATAGTTAAATTATTTCTTTATCAAATAAATTCAAGTTATTCCCGAAGTATATGCAAGTTTGGAGGACCAAAGTTCTTAAGGTGGGAAGGATGTAACACCCTGACCCAAAATTCGTACATGGTTCGGTTTAATATGAAGGCAATGTTGAGACCGACACGTAAAATTATTTAGTTTTAGTCTGGAACCAAATCGAAAACATTTTCTTTTATATAATATACACACATGGGATTTTCAGGTTTTTATTTTGATTGAGCATAGTTTTTTCTCGACCCAAACTTTTTTATTTTTTGACCCAGATTTTCAGGTCAAAAAAACATGTATTTTTTTCAACATTTAAATACCCAAAACTGTGTTATGATAAATGGATTATGTGAGTACTAACACAATCATCTCAATATGAGAAGATTATTTCGTTCTGATAATGATAGAATAAAGAATTCCGAATTAGCGGAATATGCCAATGTGCAAGAACAATTGAATCACTGGACAATTCCTCCAGTGCGCCCTTCAACTATATATGGGCATGGCGTATTTGATTTCAAAAGTACCATGGCGATTAAAACCGTGGAAAAAACTGAGAGCTTAGAACTCAATGATAAGATAATAAATCTTTTAGATAGAAGAGATCTACTTGCTCACATGAATAGCTATAAATATGTTCATATTGGTTTAGTGCAAATAGCCCTTAAACCTTTAACACTACTTGGAATGGACACTTGTCTGCAAGTTACTTTGCTTGATGGCAGGTGTAATAATTGGAGGTCCTCAATCATAGGGGCCGTAGAGACCAGTTTGAGTCATGGTCCTGTATATTTTAATGCTTATCCTGATTTCTCTCTTTCTCTTACTGATAGAAATATAGGAGAGGCTTTAAATTGTAGAATCCAGACTAGAGGTTATGATTTCTTGCCTGGATCTGAAGTAATAGCTGTGATTTATAGAATTTACTATAAAGTCATGAATACAATGAAACCTAGGGTGCGAATTATGCGTCCTGCTGATCAAACTGTTTTGATCGAATCCAATATATTGACATCTAATATTGCCACTAATAGGTTGATTAATTGGGAAGAAATTACCTTTCCAGATAATTGGACAATTATTAATGCCGTTCCTCCTAGACCAATTGTCAATAGGATTGAACACATAGTCCAGAATGATGATGGCACGGTTTTCTTAAATTTTAGAAACCCCCAACCTGATAGGTTGATCAGGAGCAGAAGCTCTAGAAATAGCCAACCAACAACTCAAGTGCCATATAGGGTTAGTATTCCAAATACTAGTCGGCACTCGGTTTCGGAAATTCCGGAATCACACCAGTCACAACATCCCAGAGAGGATGATAATTTGATTGGAATAAGATTATCTGGAAATCAAATACCACATGGTATTTATACACATCATAATAACACAGTAGAATCACCTACTACTAGTGAAATGGCTTTTACCATTAATAATGATAATAAAGCCTGAACAGAGGAAAGAGAGTAATAAAGAATTTCAACAACCTAAATACCAAGAATTTAGGACTTGGTATTTTGCAAAATATAATACTGATCAATTACAAAAATTCAAAAAAGAATTTTATGATTGGCTTGAATATTTAGGAAAAATAATGCCTTTTACACAATGGTTTTATGGAAGGCATTGGATAGAAATTGATAAGTCTATTAATGTAATACAAGACTATCATAGGAATTGGAGGGCTATGGCAGGAAATGTTATAAGAGCTGTCCATCCTCCAACTGTCCCGTTGTCAATTGAGGGCAACGCTGAAAATGAATCACCTTTGGAAACTGCTGCTTTTGTTAAACCTACCAACACAGATCCAAATGGAAAGGTTTATAAGCAGAATAATCATACTAATGTTTGTCTCAATACAATAGGAGACCAATTGATCCGAATGGAAGAGCAAATAGCTCAAACCAGAGAAGATATTAGGAATATATCTTCTAGGACTGAGAAAAAAGAGGATGAAGTTTCACCCTCAAATATTCAACCTCCACTACCAATATCAGGATTTAAACTATCTAATCCTAGTGAGAACATTGAGTTAGTGGAAGAATTGCAAAAGAGATTTAAGGGTTTAACTCTTATGACAATAACAGAAGAACAAGAGATGTCTCAGCAAGAAGTTGCTGAATTAGAAGGTTCTTTTATCGAGACTATCAATAAAGTTCAATATTCTCCTAAAAATTTCCCCTATAGTGGAGCGGATAGGTATTATTACCCGAGACCTACCCCTCAGGATATGTTATATGAAGAATCTGGTTTTCAAAAACAGATGTCTTATAGTGGTAGAACCATCTATGAATGGAACATAGATGGAATGACCGAATACCAAATCTTTGGTGTTGTACATCAAATGATGATGTACAGTACAATATGTAGAAATAATAGAAATGAGGATAAGGAGATTGCTGGATGGATCACAGTAGGATTCACTGGCATGATCAAAGGATGGTGGGATAATGTTCTCACTGAAAGCCAACGGCAAGAAATTTTAAATGCTGTTAAAACTGAGCCTGGCAGTGTGAAACAAGATGCAGTTTACACACTAGTCCAATCAATAATTTTACATTTTGTTGGTCATTGGGATAACCAACGAGAAAGAAGTAGAGAGTTACTTCAAAATCTAAAATGTCCAACGTTAACTCATTTTCGTTGGTATAAAGATGTGTTTCTCGCAAAAGTTATGCAGAGAGTCGATGCTAATAGTGAGCATTGGAAATCCAAATTTGTGGATGGATTACCTTATTTTTTTGCAGAGAAAATAAGAAAGAAAATGAGAGACCAAAATAATGGTCTAACTATTGATTATAATCGATACACTTATGGTCAGTTAATATCCATAATAATACAAGAAGGATTGACTTTATGTAATGATATAAAATTACATAATCAATTGAAAAAGCAGAACCTAACTGGTAAACAAGAGTTAGGACAATTTTGTGACCAGTTTGGTTACGATATGCCTCAATATTCCAAACCCCAAAAGAAAGTCGGGTAAAAAGAAACACAAAGATAAATATGAACCATCAAGTTCTAATAACACTTCTGCTAAGAGGAAGCAGAAAAATAAAGCTGATAAAGCTGATAAGAAAGTTACAGCGAAATGTTTTAAATGTGGTAAAATTGGCCACTATGCTAATAAATGCAAGACTAAGAAAAAGCTGGAAGAGCTCCAGTTGGACGAAGAGTTAAAACAAACTCTTTATAAAGTATTACTTGATTCTAGTGAATCTGATTCCGAAGATCAAATAAATGATCTTTCTAGCGAAGTAGATACCTCTTCGACATCTTCAGGAGAAGAAGAAATAACTAATAATTGTAGTTGTAATGACATTGAATGTTCAACTTCCGATAATTATTGGAAGGCAATAGTTGAAATGAATGGTCTCAGTATTAATGTTCTTACTGAGAAACAACAGGGTCTTTTAGAAATCATTGATCAGATTGAAGATCCTCAATTAAAAATGAAAATAATTAAAACTTGCTTATCTTCAATAAAAGAAGAAGAGGAAGAAAGACCCCATCTTCCTAATGAAAATTATAGTTTAAAAACTGTTCTCGACAGATTAGAACAGGTTGATAATCTAAAACCTGTAACAATTCCTGAATTGAAAGCAGAAATAAATATTCTAAAAGTAGAAGTTAAGTTGTTAACAACTTTCAAGAATAAAGCTGCTCAAGAGTTCTACGACATTAAGACAAGATTAGTTGTCTTAGAAAATAAAGGTGAATCTAGTAAGACTGATGATTTGGCTTACTTGAATTCGATTAATAAAGTGGTTTACCAAAAATGGCATATCAGAGTTAATTTGGTAATTCACAAAGAATATACGATCAACAATATTGTTGCCTTGGTTGATAGTGGTGCTGACATGAATTGCATCCAAGAGGGTATTGTTCCAACCCAATATTTTGAGAAGACTTCTCAAAACCTTACTAATGCTAGTGGAGCAAAGATGATAATAAAATACAAACTCAATAATGTTTATATTTGTAATAAGGGAGTTTGTTTGGAAACAACATTTCTTTGTATAAGAAATTTGCAACAGGAGTTAATACTTGGCACTCCTTTTCTTTCAATGCTGCTGCCAATGAAGACCAGCACTGCAGGTATAGCTGCCCAGGTAGAAGGTCACGAAATATTCTTTGAATTTGTGTCTCCACCTGTATACAAAGAGATAAATGATATTATGAGAAAAATTTCTCATAAAGATAAACAAATAAATTTTCTTAAAAAAGAAATTCAGATTATGAATATTGAAGATGCTTTACAAAAACCTTCTTTAAAAGAGAAAATTTCTCAAATAGAAGAAAATTTCAAACAAGAAATTTGCAGTGATATTCCAAATTCTTTCTGGAATAGGAAAAAATATATTGTTTCATTACCTTATGAGAAGGATTTTGATGAAAAAAGAATTCCTACAAAAGCAAGACCTTTTCAAATGAAACAAGAATATTTGAAATTGTGTCAAAATGAAATTGACAGTTTACTAAAAAAGCAATTAATAAGGAAAAGCTACTCCCCTTGGAGTTGCACAGCTTTTTATGTCAATAAAAATGCTGAAAAGGAACGGGGTGTTCCTAGATTGGTTATCAATTATAAACCATTAAACGAAGTTTTAATGTGGATTAGATATCCCATTCCCAATAAGAAAGATTTACTTGATCGACTGAATAAGGCAGTCATCTTTTCTAAATTTGACTTGAAATCTGGATACTGGCAGATTCAAATACAGGAATCTGATCGATATAAAACAGCTTTTACTGTTCCTTTTGGTCATTACGAATGGAATGTAATGCCATTTGGTCTGAAGAATGCACCTTCAGAATTTCAGAATATTATGAATGATATTTTCTATCAATATGCTGATTTTGCAATATGCTATATTGATGATGTTCTAATATTTTCAGAGAACATAGACCAACATGTTAAGCATCTTAGAATTTTTAAAGATGTGATTAAAAGAAATGGTCTTGTTGTTTCAGCTCCTAAGATGAAATTATTCCAGACTAATGTCAGATTCTTAGGACATAATATCCACCAAGGGAAAATAATCCCTATTGACAGAAGCATAGAATTTGCTTCAAAATTTCCAGACGAAATAAGGGATAAAACCCAATTACAGAGATTTCTTGGAAGTCTCAACTATATAGGAGACTACTATAAAGAATTGGCTCTGATACCAAATTGTATTACTAAAACAAAGTAATAAGGATTGAAGCAGAGTTCTAACCTTTTATTGCGGAAAAGAGACTGCAAATATTACAAGCAGAGAGAGGAGGCAGAGAGAATGTTTTAGAGAGAGAGAAAGAGGGAAGGAAAAACTCTGCCTGAACAAAGAAAGACGCGTCCTTTAAATAGAGGACTCAACAGGACACAACAGGAAAAGAAATTATTACAAAAGTACTGTGGACATAATTGCCGGGTACTCACTGGGCCCCATTGACACAATAATTTTCACATATATCGAGGCGGTTTTAGGGACATCTATAAAAATATCCAAAAAAACATCTCATAGTTTCCGATCAAATTTTGATGATCCGAGCCGCTCAATATGATCAGAATGGGTTTTTAAGGATACTCACGAGAAATTAGCAAAAAAAAATGACCGGGGAGGGCTTGATCTGAACAATTTTTAGTTCAGATTTGATGAACGATTCAATAAAAAACAGTTCAAAACAAGAGCTTTCCGGTCATATTTTTTACTAATTTCTCGCAGGTACCCTTAAAATCACATTTTGCACACATTGAACGGTTTAGATCATAAAAATTTGATCGGAAACTATGAGATTGAAATTTGGAGTGTTTTTTTTAGATGTTTTTATAAATGTCCCCGAAACCGCCCCGCAAAATGAATTAGCAATGAATTGAGATGTCCTAAATGTTATTAAGTGATCACTCATTTCATTCTTAAATATTGTGGAGCTCTATATTCTTAACATCTCCCTCATGTGCAGTCGCGTTTGAGGTCTATAACGTGTCTTTTTTTGGGTCTATCATCGTGATAGATACGAATTTATATACGCCAAAATATGAAAAGATAGGAAATTAACCAAGTATAATTCTGCCCTAATTTTGAGACCAAAAACATCCAGACCAGCAGTTCATGCTCGGGACTTTTCAGGGACATCAAGTGGACAGGGGGTTGATCAGGCTAAGCGGCACCAATATAGGAAATTTGCATTTGATGCCTTGATGGAGTAGAACAAACACCTACATGTGGGCAACGTACCCTTAAAAAGATTCCATTCTTTTAAAGCCGGATCGAGCCCTAAGCAGGACGATCGCTTGAAAATACAGAGTCGCCACTCGGGTTTGAAGGTCCGACACCCTAGGAACAATATTCGAAACGCCCTGCGCGCTGTTTTGATTTGAAAAAGTGAAAGCACCAGTCCGTCATAATCATATCTGGGTTTGGAAGCCAGGTTACGAGAGAGGAAGAGTTTTAACAAACCCCTCTCGTCCAATTCGGAGATCGGTCTCTACTTAGGCATTTTGTGAAAATATTGCGATTCTTCTTTTATTATCAATTCATTGGCCAATTAGGGCGGGAAAACAGTTTAATGGGGATTTAAAGCTGTAACAGTTTGCGAAATGTAATCGAAATAGCATGGATGGATGAAACAATGAATAATAAATAGAATAAAACCCAACACAGTGAAAAAAGATCAAAACAGTGCATTATTTAAAAATTTGACGTGAACAAGAGCCACCTTGCATGGATGCATCTACGTGCATGCAAGCCAACCTGCGCGCGCCAAACCCATATACACGCGCGGTGTATTGATCCCTCATTAACAAGTTTTATTTTATCCCCTTTTGGGCTTTGGAATGACTAGCGCTCACCCAGGGAGAAGCCAAGCAGTTTAATATGTACAGAACATAAATAAAATCTAGAACATGATGGATATAATTGAAATACAACCCCTAAACAGTGGGGGTATTAAAACATAGGCCAAAGGCCTAGCTACCCATGTAAAACCAGTCACTGGACATGAGTAAACCAACGCGCGCAGCTCATGGATAGGCGCACGCCTGTTCTGACTAGACTTCCTGTAATTGGCCTTGCATGTCTAGGCTCTTAGACATGATCAGAGGTTACTCAGGGGTATTCTCAATCAACAAAAAAAAGTATGCTGAGCAAGAACTAGCAATTTTACATAAAAAACAGTAAGCAAATTTTATCATGCATCAAGGTGATTTACAACGTATTAAAAACATAAAATGACCAACACCCCTGTCCCCACGAGGATCAATGCGCGCTACCAATGACAGGCACACGCGAGAGGCCGATCAACGCGCGCAGGTGAGATGGTCATACGGTTCTTGTAACCCTGCTAGCTTTTGGATCAGGATTGGTATTGATTACCAGTCTTGGCCCTGCCAGCCCCTGTCAGGGATCAAAACAGTAAGTAGAAAAAGGGTTTATACCTTTGCTTGAGTGTTTGAAAATAGTTCGAACAAGGAGGATTAATGACTGAAAATGGGATTTGATGTTGTTGAGTGGTGGTGGTATGTGTGCTTGAGTATTAGGGTTTGGAAGTGTAGAGACTTTTAGCTTTGATTTTTTGTAACCATTTTAATGGAAGATGAATGGGGTTATCTATAGGGAGAGAGGAAGGTGGCAAACATGGTGGAAAAACCAGCCAACAAGGCTAGTTTGGGTTACTTAGTGGCTAAGGCCACCCCAAAAGGTGGTGAGAGAAGTTGAGAGGAGAGAAACCGTAAGTCTGCCAAAAAACTGCTCAATCGACAAAATTCGAGCACTATGGGTGTAATAGATCTTTGATCATCACAAAATTCGACTGGCAAAAAGGGACCTCTGATCATCACAAAATCCGACTGGCAAAAAGGTGAAAGGGACAGGTGTTAACCAGCGCACGTGACCCAAATAGGCGCGCGTGTGAATTACCAACCACCGCGCTAGTCAAAAGTCAAAGTTTGACCTTTGACCAACACTTGGCAAGCTTAGTGACACGCGTGTACATTTGAGCATCGCGCGTTGGTCAAACCCCGGGTTAGGGTTTTGACTTGGGGCTTTGGGGGTTCAAAAGGTTATTAAAAGGGTTCCAATCACTCTAAGTTCAAACCTTTTCGTTCTCAAGTCTGCTTTTCAATCCCATTCAGCATCGGGAAATCAAGAAACCGAAAAACGAAATAAATCAATTAGGAGACCCAATTTGGGATGTCTACACTACAACGGAGAACTATGAATAGAATCAGACTTCTTGATACTAACTGAAAGAATTTAGTTTTTGACCTATTTTTCTGTGATAATTAGAAAAAGCTCACGTTGAAACCTTTTCGTTCTCAAGTCTGCGCATCGGGAAATCATAAATTTAGGAGACCCAATTTGGGATGTCTACACTACAACGGACCTCCGGACTCTCATCCGCTTGGATATTTCCATGGAGGGACCACTATTCGCAGCCCACAATTTCCTCCATACACCGCATTAAATTTTTTCTTCTTCTACCAAAGAATTGCATGTTTGGATTGCAACATCCAAGACAACCATTGCACCCGAAACAGCTTAAATCCTCTACCTTGTTGGGCATCTCATGCAACCTTATCTTGTTTTTAAACCGCTTCAACAAAACATATCAATAAAGATGAACTCCTTGTCGGGTCGTGATATGTAATTGAGAGTAAGCTCTGATACACCAATTAATGTAGAGATATGTCATATGATCCGAATTCAAGCGTGTAAGTTCTGATACCAATTAATGCTGGAATATCTACAACAAAGAGATCTAGCAACAAATCCATGAACTAATTTGAATTACAAACCCTCTTTGTCTCTAGTTAGTCTAAACTCAACTAAAACTGAGTTCCATGAGCTTTGCATTGTAACAACCAGAATTTTCGGCCAATTTTTTTTGAATAAAATTAAATATTTTATTTTAACTCTTTTGCTTAATTATCATTCTTTATTAAACTAAAGTGATTGTCTTATTATAATTTAAACCCTTGTACTAAAAATTCAGTGAAAATGTGCATGTGTGTGCCGTTAGTAAAGGAGAAGAAGAAGGTACTAAAAATTCAGTGAAAATGTGCATGTGTGTGCCGTGAGCAAAGGAGAAGAAGAAGATATTGTTTTTTAGTACTCTTGCACCCATTAATTGCACCATGTACTGCCATTAACCTTTAGCGCAACAAAAACCTAGAGGATCCCATAGATACAAGAGATCCCATGGATTGGGGATCAAGAAAATCTAGGTGCATGTGAGTGTGTTTGCCGAGATTGAGAGAGAGGAGAGATTTGCTTGCCACCCACACTTATCTCTTCCAACCTACACCTATGTGATCTTTGCAAATATTAGGAAATAATTGGGAGATATTGAAAGAGACGGAGAGATTTAGTTGATCCAAAATCCCATCATTTTAACTCTACACTATCCTAGTGTTGTAGCCTTGTGAGCCTACAAGAGAGAAGGATGTGCAATAAATGAGTCATAATCCCATTCTTGCAGCTCACGCATGAGAGAGAGAGAGAGAGTGAGTCTGCCGAGAGGAGAGAGAGAGGGGGTTTCTATCCAAAACCTCATCACATGCCTCCCATGCTACCCTATATTGTAGCCTATCTCCTACAAATATATATATTATATATGCATTTATGGATGGAGAGAGAGAACCGGGTAAGAGGAGTAGAGAGATGAATTCATTGGCCTATAAATACCAATGGCTGCTCCTTCATTTTTCACATCACCAATCATCCACTGCACTTGCTTCATTAGCTGGGAAAGAGAGAGAGGAGTTTCGGCAGTGAGAAAGAAAAGAAAAAAAAAGAGGAATTGAGTTCAAGCCCACCACCACACTGCCACGGTACCTTTCCACCGCCACACAAACCACCATTCGATCTTTCAATTCCAAAATTCTAAAAGTTGTTCGGGTTCGCAGTAAAAAGAAAACTATTTTTCTTTTTATCAAATTTCAACCGAGGCGACGTCACTCTGTTCATTTTTCGACCCGACGAATCCGTAACCCACTACCGCCAAGAAGAACGGTAGAAACCTCTTACCCACTCACCTAAATATAGTAGTGCTACGTGTTTCATTGAAACTTTTATACTGAAATTATGCTTAAATGATAAATGCATAAAAAAAAATGAGAGGAATATATATACATATTAACAGTGGAGGTGTAACCTCCTGGAAAAGTTAATTAGAGGAAATAATCTTAATAGGCTACTGGTATTTATTACTATGTGTTATCTATGATTTCGAAAAGCACGATTTTGAGTTAGTTACTGGAAATTGGATTTAGTTGTTATCAGATGATAATTGGTTAGTTGTAAAGCATGATTATCAAATACATGATAGAAATGTTGCTCTTACATTATGCGCCATTATGATTTTTGATTGGTCAAGTAGACAAACATGAAAAAAGTAAAATTTATGTTTTCGCAAGTTTTGAAAGAATAATGTGAACGCGAGAAAATGATGCATGTTTACGAGACACGAGAAATGAGAAACGAAATACGAAAAGCGATTGAATAGATTAATGATTGTGTGAGCATGAGAGCCCGATGGGATCAGTAAAGCTGGTTAGCGGAATCATGGCTTAGGTGTGCGTGTGTGAGCATGAGAGCCCGATGGAATCTGAAATGGTTAGCGGAATCATGGCTCGGGTGTGTGTGACCTAGGAGCCCGATGGAATCTGAAATGATGGTTAGCGGAACTAGTGTCGTGTGAAAATGGTGAAAGAGCCAATGAAACGAATAAGACTGAGAGCCCGACGATGGAATCTGAAAGAGACGGTTAGCGGAATCAGTGCTTTTGAGTGGAATAAATTAGCCTGGGAGCCCGATGGAATCTGAAAGACGGTTAGCGGAACCAGTGCTCGAGAAAATAAAATGGAAAGTGAAATCGATATTGATAAAGTAATGACACGAATTACGATACACTGCATTGACTCTGAAAAGACATTGGCACTTTTGTTGAATTGTTATTTATATGTTGAACTGTTAAATCTCTGAGTTTTACTTGCAAAATTATATATTATTTTTGCTAAAGTATGGGACATAGGGGTAGGAGTTAGCTGCTGAGCTTAAAAGCTCACGGTGTTACTTTTGTGACCCTGGCATATTATGCCAGTCCTAGGTGACGTACAGGAGAAGTTTTAATACCTGGAGGAGTTCACAGCTGAGCAAAATATCGAAGAAGATGCTGGACATCAAATAGAATAGATTTACCGTAGTACCCCTTTCCCTTTCGATTAGAATAATTGTATTTGAAACTCGAATTTAATTATTGTAATGTCTTAATTATTGATTTTATTTAAAATAAATGTGGATCGAAATTGTATTTAATTAATTAATGTTCCAAAAGTTTGGGGCGTTACATGCATTATCGTCTATAATATAAGTAATCTGAATATGGAGTACAAGAAAGCAAAATAGAAATTAGAAACTTCTTATTGTCTTGTTGACCAAGCAACTATTGAGAAGCAAAGGGCAACTATTGAGAAGCAAAGTAAAAAAATAACAGATTGTATATAAACATTGAAATCTCGACCGCATCACCATCACTAATGAGCTTGTAAAGACAAACTTCGAGTCAAACATGGTTAAGAAAAGGTTGCCTGCGTTGATAAAGACAATCAAGATTCAAGAAAAGGTTTCCCAATGTAGCATGTTGTGCATAAGCATGAATCTACAAACACGTCAATAGCTCCTTCACCTTTTCATTGAGAGAGGTGCCCATAGTGATTTTGTACACTACTGATTGTAATGGTGTCCAAGGAAATGTGAAGAGGGTCCCCTCCAACTTCTTCAAACAAAACCAAGAGGTTTGCAGAAGGTATCAGAAAAGATCGAGGCACATGGTACCTACGAAAGGAACGTTACCCATATGTCAAAACTCAGAGATGTAATTAGAAGTACGTAAAACACATGAGGCTGCTTTGCAATTCAAATTTTCTCCATATTTAGCTATCTCATCAAAATTGCGTATGTGGATAAACAAGTATGTTTATTACTGCCAAGTACTAGAGCCAAACCCACATTACAACAGTTAAGTCTTTTGGGAAGACATGTTCAAAAAATTTGATTGCGAATAGCATAAACGATATCCTACCAGTGTGACGAGAAAATGAAAAATCGGGGTGCATATTGTTAAAGTATCCAACTTAAAACCAATTGGCAAAGAGTGGAGAGGCCGCTCAGGCTCATATACTAGTTTTGGGAGGAGATAATTAACCGATGTGGGACAAACTCCAACACTCCCCCGCACGTGCGACCCTCGACTTGCACGTGGAGAAGTAAACAAACGAGCAATAACACTTGGATCAGAACAAACAACGATGCACTTATGGCACAAATAAGGGGGAACAATAATTCTTCGAACTCTAGCTCTGATACCATGTTAAAGCATCCAACTCAAAACCATTTAGCAAAGAGTGGAGAGGCCGCGCAGGCTCATATACTAGTTTTTAGAGGAGATAATTAACCGATGTGGGACAAACTCCAAAACATATGTTTCAAAAATAAGATAAGTATGGGTTCAAATATAGGATCGCAACAATCTATTTCCGTTTATGATTTAAATCTTGCAATATCGAGTTCATAGTTCAAAATAAGCTCAATTGGGGGTTCATAAATAAGATCATACCTCAATAATTGATCTTCTACCATATCGCATAAAACCATTGTCAAGGTCGAAGCAATCCTAACTGAACGAAAACATAGATTGAAGCAATTGACTAACTCATAGGCCGATTGAAGCCATCGTGCATTGGTTCATTGAAGGAGCCATCGTATATTACAAGAGACTAGGAGCGAAACTGATGGTTTTCAAGTATTTTTTGAATTAAGATAAAGACAATAATCTTTTTTTCAAACTAAATGGGTAAAACATTCATTCGAAGGATAATTTCATCTTTAAGTGTATAACATAATCGGACAAGCAGATTCGTAAAATGCCAATTCCTAATTTAGTTTTGATAACGGTTGTTCACTAGAAAATAGTGTTGATGGAGACTATATTTAGGGACCAAATGCTATTTTGTTGACAATTATGCGGTTTCAGTTTTTGTCCAAAAAAACATACGCTTAGAGACCTCTATTTTTTTCTCTCCAGAATAGCACATGGTTAGCAAAGTCACACATGGTATACCAAACCTTGAGGAGAAGGACGTATACTTGCTATAGCATGTTATTGTAAAGAGTGAGAGCTTTCCACTTCCAATAAGCTTTTTAAGAATTTTAGTTGGTTCATTCACAAGGAAGTGCTACAATACACCTCTATCTGAGTGTTTGAGCTCCTTTGAAACCACCTCAAAAAGTGAACAAATGTGTGAACAAGTTTATAACATACTCCTATGTATAAAGATCCATAATATTTACACAGAAACCTAATATTTGCATAAAAATTTACAAATTCAAAACAAAAAATCATAACATATGAATGCTATGAATTTAAGATTTATGCTACGAATTTATTTCTAGACGTTATCAATTTCATACAACTTATTGAGTGCACACCATATACAATCAAATAAGAGGTGTCTTGTGGCATTTCCCTCTTCAAAAAACAAGCTCTTATGGGCACATGCTCATTCCATGTCTCATTTTAATCAGCAGTGAGAAAAAAAAATGTAAAGAAAGGGAGGAGGTACTAGGTCAAATAATTCTCAGTTAGCACCATTCACTCCCGCTCTCAATCCTTACTCTACGCTCTAACTCTGACTAATTTTACTCCTTCTGTCACCAAATAAGAGTCCAGTATTCCATTTTGAGATATCCCTTAATAACTATCCATTTTGAAAAGTTAATGGGTAAAGAGTTAATGGATAAAAGTGAAGGATAATCTTGGAAAGTGGAGGTAAAAGTTGATGAGAAAGGTATAATGATGATGTCTCCTTAATAAGTTAGAATTACGAAGCTGGACACTTAACAAGGCAATTTTGCAATCTCAATGGAGGAAGAATTCTATTTTTTTTGGGTCGGCGAAAGTCAACATTATTATTAGTAGTTATTGAGGTTTGAATCAATCCATGTCAAATGCATGGGAGTGTACATGGTACTTACCACTTGGCTACCACTCTGTTCTGGGAAGAATTCAATACTTGCAAAGTTGTCCTTCCAGTTTAGTTCAGGATTAAGGACTCTCTCTCGCTCTGTGTGTGTTTGTTTCATTGCTAACTCATAAGAAACCTGAAGTATGAAGAAAAAACAATGGCGTACGTACAGTGCTTGAGAAGGAGTTCCCTTAGAGGTATGAAATGAGATCCAATATCGACCAATGCTTTGCCCGTTAACCCATACTTCACCTTTGCCCATGGTGCTGAGGATCAAAGTTACTGGGTAATCTCCTCTGGGTGCATCAAATATGACCTACAAAATTATCAATTTAAAATTGTATCGCATAATAGCATGTCAATTATTCAATGTAATGTTGTTCCTTATAGATGTACTAGATCATAATTATATCTCAGAAGATTATTGAAAACCTTAAGCATTAAAAATAATGAAATGTTTCAATCCATGGTGGCTGAAACTCAACTAAAACTTTGACCGAATTCATAACTTTTCTTCCACATCTCCAAGCATCATGGAAATTGAATCAAGTTCATGACGGTAACCGAATTTACTTCTTCATGCCGTGAAACCTTTTTTCTTAAATCACTGGTGCAATGATGCTAACTTGTTACTCCCTCTATCTGTAAAGTTAGTCCACCACGAAAGAACGTGCAATGTTCAAATTAAAACTTATGCATAATTTTTCAAGGATCTTAATTAGTTCTTTAAGTTGGTGCGAAAAATTCTAAATATTATGTGCGGAAATACTTTATTGTTTCGTCCGAGATTTAGACGTCTTTTCATGATGTACTCATGTTGTGGGACAAAGGGAGTCAATACATAATAAACTAACTGTTACCTTGTACCAAGTGAGTGGCTGATTAGTGGAGATTCTGGTTTTACTCCAGTTGACATCACTCGAATTTTGTACATCGTATGCATGCAACTTCTCTCCCGAAAGACCAACCTGTGACAAGTTAATTTTGAGTGTACTTGTGACTTGTGAGACAACTTATGTTAGAGATGTGAATTAGATATAATAATGATTCTGTTTACTTGATATCCCCATTCATGATCTTTAAGGCTGTATGTATGTTCAGAGCACTGCATTGTCACATTTGTTAATCCTGCAATTCTACTCTCAAGATAACCTCCAGAGTCCTTTGCGCCATTGTCAAAAACACAATTTCAGTTAATACTTCAAAGAAGTTGAGTGCCAAATAAAAGGTTAACGTGTGTAGAATCCACACCAAGATAATTACCGGCAATCCAACCATTACACTGAGTAGTGATATATTGGTGACATCATCATTTAATAGCATTGGGCTCTCAAAAATGAATCCTTTGACGTCATGGCTTCCATGCGCAGCTCCTGAATATAACACAACATAGTTTACGGTTGTGACTGGTGAGGGTATACATTTCCTATGCAAGAAAATGAGAACCTGAACTGCATGGAGCTAAATTCAAGGAGTCATCTTGTTTAAAGGCAAGTTTATGGAAAAAATCACAATTAAAAAAAAAAATGGCACAGAATTAAGATGTAATTGGAAGATATTCCACCTATTTTTCTTAAGATGGCCTTGCCATGTTCTTTTGGATTCATGTCTCTATTGCAACCATTTGACTAGAATAAATGATTGCACTCGAAAACACTGAAGTATTTGGTTTGATTGGGATTTTATTTTCTAAATTATCATAAAACCCTATACACAAGACTCACCAAAGTACGTCTCGCCAGCAAAAGCATGCATAAGATGCCCGAGAGACTCGACATGTAGCATTGGGTTGGTGCAATTTGGATTATGTTGAAACCTATGTACAACAAATAAAGTGCACAATCTAATTCCATCAATAATATTTAAGAGGAAATGGTACATGTTTTCAAAGAGATGACAATACCTGGAGGTGTACCAAAGATAATCAGATTCAGCTTTGGTCATATTCATGTGCTCAAGCAAGGAGTTTGATTTTATTGAGGTATCTGAAAAGTTTGGTATGACATCTTTGAATTCTTGCCATCCATCCACAGAATCAAACATATGGCCTAATGTTGTCCTTCTTTCATTATACCCAGTTTCCACCTATGCATCACAAATTAAATAGATTGTAAAAGCGTTGGTGGACTTTCCATGGAGTTTTCTTTGATTGGCTGAATGTTTACGTCCACTACTAAATGAGATGGCATGAATTATGGGGGTGCTGTTAGTGCAAAGCCTGAAAGTACGATTGTTGAAAAGAACACGTTTCAAACAAAAATATCACGATACATTTCCCCTCGAGCAAGAAATTATTTGTCTAAATGGACAATTGATTTTCTAGTCCCATTTATTTTCCTACAAGTGTGTGTTAAATTTGTAAAATACGAATAAGGTTTTTTACACTTTGATAAGCCACTGAATGCTTACAATGTTTCACAATTTGGTTAACAAACATGTCGAATTGGTAATGTAGATGAAGGGGTACAGATCGATTTCGCATCTTTTGTTTTTTGTAGTGACTCGACCTCACATGATCGTGAATGAGGCTCAAGAACCAGTTTTCTCTATTAGTCTGGCATTTTAATACCTTATTGTAGGGCGGGTCTCAAGAGATGAAAGACCTCCCATCAAGCCAAACATACGACATTCATCATATCAGCTTCAAAGATGTCATATACTCCTATATATGCCCTCATTGTCGGTGTTCGCGTCAAACACCGACACTCCTCAGACACTTTCGAACACGTGTCTTGACACTCTTTTTTTTGTGTCCATAATTAGGAAATAAAAATCTTGATCCAAGACGTGTCCGACACTTTTTTTTGATATCAATGACTAAGAAATGAATGTGGTTAACATGTGATTGTCAAAGATGTCAGAATCTGACAAATCACTATAATATATAAAGTTGGAAAAGGTGTAATTCACACGACTAATCATATTTCAATTCCCTTGTAAGTGTTTTAAAGATTTCTTGAGGATTCCTAACTGTGCCCATGTCTTATTTTTCAAGAAATTCTCGAGCCCTATGTCAACCTAAATTCTCCATAACATGTGTATATAGTTGGGGTGATATGTATACATGACAATGTTTATATATATATATACATATATATATATATATAATTATATACACACACGTGTCTGTGTCCTACATTTTGGAGAAATAACGTATTCGCATGTCCGTGTCATGTCGTATGCGTGTCTTGTGTCCGTATCAGTGCTTCTTAGGTGAGCAGTATCAAAGTGCACGTGGGTTGGTTGTTTATGCTTGTAAGTCGAGGGAAAGAAGTATTGGGCAGTGTTTTTCATGCTTTGTTCTTCTTTTGGTTACATTATAAAAACAACAAATTGTCTCCACGGAGAGGACCAATATGGCTCAAGCCCTTAACAAGTAATCTTCAGCAATAAGTAGCACTTGGGTTAAAGGGCAGTGGTCTATAGAAAGAAATAAACTACACCATGTACAACTAAATTCACCATTTCTAATTCTAGGGTTGATTCTAAAGCAGACAATCAAATCATTCAATCTATGTAAAACCAAAACTTACTATTGCGGTGTTAAAAGCAACATTTTGACAATCTGGTAGGATGCTTATTGACTTTGGAAGCAATTCAAATGATGCATTATGAAATTGGACAGTTGCAGTATCTTTTCCATTGTTGTTTACTAGAAAGGCTACATACCCTCCTGAGTCTTCTAGAAACATGTACGCCTGAAATAAATCAGAAAATATTTTTTTACTATCATGGGTAAGTTGGTGAAAAATAGCAAGAGAGAGAAGTGAACTACCGAATACCTCTTGAAGTTGACCGATAGAGAAATTAGTTTGCACTCCTTGAAGCAAAGTGATAGAGCATAATTTCATTGCCTTGTGCAACTGCTTTAAGTGTCCCCATTTAGGTTGTCTAATTAGGCCTGCTTTTGATAAAATGTTCTTACTTAATACTTACAGTTGTGCAATTATGTGAAAGAAGGACTCCTCAGTTGTGCAATTATGTGAAAGAAGGACTCCTCACCATATTCATCAAGAGGAGCTTGATCATAATAACTTGTTGTGACATAGGCAGCACCGGTTCTTCCGAAGTTAGTTCCACCATGATACTAGATTAGCAGTTTCAAATAAGGTTTGTGTCAAAGGTGAGTGAAATTGTATTCAAAATTTTCTATAGGTGTGCTAGTACATTAAGGGGAATTAATTAGCATTTTGTATCCTATATACCATGTAATAGTTCACATAGCTTCCATTTTTTGCAATGAAGAGTGCAACATGGAATGCAATTTATTGAGCAGACCGAATGTATGGTTCTCCACCAAATACTTGATAGCTTCAAAAGGGGAAAAAAAACTGAACAAAGTTAGCCGAAGGTTAGATGTATAAATGAATCATAGTTTGCTAGCCAAAACAGCATCACAGTTGTTTAAGTGCTTGCACAATATTTGGTACAGAGGGATGGGGTTAGGGGTGTGATCTCTACGAAAGATAAAAAGTAAATGGAAAAGATAGAAAATATCTCCCCATTCATGGAAACTGCAAACAGTGACTCCTTCCTATCACAAACAGAAATAAGAGCGAAATTTCTAAAAATGTATCTTTTTCAAAAAAACTTAAAATTGCCAGAGAAGATGGTGGTTGTTATTGATGTACTTCTACAGAACATGACCTCAGAAACTGAGACTTTAAATTTTTGCACACCAATCTTCCAAGAACTTCCCACTCTCAACAACTAAAGCACCACTTGCATTGCCAACTGTGACAATTTCCACAAGCAAACAATCCCATGAAACTTCCCACTGGATGCTCCGTTCACTGAAACAAAACTAGCATAAAAATTTGCGATACTAACTATAATGTTCGAATCCTATGTGAAAGGGGCTATTGATATACTTATTTATGCTTTGTCTTTTCATTTCACATTGGTCCAATCAATTAGAAAGAAGCAAGTTTATATGTATTCCTCTTCCCAAGCCCTAAAGCGAATATAAACACTCGACGAAACCATACAATGACGTCCAATTCTCAGTCCACATTGATGGCTTATTAGGAGAGTTGGGCCCTTCAAAAGTTTCTCCACATCTCATCCCATTGCATATATTGATCTGCGAGTTTGAAATTCAACAATACAAATGGTAAAATTCTGTTAGGATATATCTCATACTGGTAAGGTTAGGGTTTCAAACAGTACTCCAGAAGCCTAACTTATATTTACACTAATATCATTGATTCCCAATAACAACAGTTGACTAACCACAGGATCAGGAGCATCTCTTTGCTTGCACATGATCCATGGTACACCTGTTTGGAGTCCCACTGCCATTGCTGCCGCCCATCGCACATATGGAGGTCCTTTTTCATTAAAAGCTGCTTCAATGTTTTGATATTCATTTTCAATCTACAAAGCCAGATACATAGAGTTATAGACTTTTGTAGCAGAAAACGAGCTGATCAGTGATCAAGCAAGTTATTTGTTCACCTGTGATAGTATTATTGGACCGTCTTATGAAGTATATAAACCTTCTGACTTCATCATGTTCACTATATTTGTGGTGAAGTTTTGCATGTAATACTAGGACAAAAAGGTAAATGATTAAGGTGATCAATAAGGTCATGTGCAAGTTTTTAGTTCAGAACACTTAAAGAGAATAAAATCTTTCTGTTGAATTCATTGGTTATCAGACAGTTATATTCTACGCAAGAGCAAAGGAGAATCAGAAAATAGAATTATTGCCCTAAACTAAGGATTCTAATTACTGACATCGCTCCTACTTAAGGCTTTGATCTTTTAATGGTCTAAAAAACCTTTTCTTCTTTTTACTGGCATATACCTTGATTTTAAGTGTTCTGCATACCCCTTCTCATGAAAAAAAATATGTATTGCATGTACTGACAAGTTTCTACATGACAGTCATTCCAGCTGTATATCCCTATGTATTCTCATGGTACCCGTAGTTTGTTGCTTGTCCATTGTTAAGTTTCACTTCTTATCGTTTTGTGCAAAAACAGTTGGGTGGGTAGTTAGTTTCCACTTGTTACAAAACAACAAAAAAATTTGGGGGAAATACATTTCATGTGGGCCAATGAATGCATATACTATTGTTGTATGGTAGGGCCCGAAGAATCCAATCGCAACCAAGAACCATTGATGGCCATGATAACTAAGAGAAGAAACAAACCAAAGGAATGCAAAACTCATACAGTGACATCAGATCCCAAACAAAAGCATAATAGAGACCAATATATACATGGTTCCATAGTTTTAAATCGCGGTATCGGTCGCCGACGCGGTATCGGTCGCGGTATATCGGTATCGGGACGTATCGGTGATACGTCGCGGGAATCGGATGTCGCGGTCGTGAATTTTTAAAAATCATCAGCAACATGTATAAAACTTGAAAAATATAGTTTTGCTCCCAACATTGGCTTAAATTATCACATTTTAATTAATTTAAGACATGTAATAACACTTTCTCTTCATGTGAAATATCCGATAATTTATCAAAATTCGCAAGTCAATAAGATTTTCCATTTCAAGTCACTAACGTATTAAACTACTTTTTTTTAAAAGAAATTATATAATAGTTGCTCCGGTCCTTGACAGAGGTGGTGAATAAAAAAATTGGTTTTTGTAACTTTTACTCTCGTGAGTCGTGTCACGCAATATATCATCCGCACCAGTATCTTTAAATTTTGGACCAAATTAGAGAGCAAAAAGTCATTTTATTATTTTAGCTATTCACTTTTAAAATATCTACTATACCAAACTCTCTACATTTTAAATTATTCCATTAAAATATTATTTCTTTTATTTTGAAAAAAAAAAAAAAAGGATAATCTATGGGAACATTGGGAACATTACCCGGGGAACATTACCCGTGCATGACTATCCCCCCAATGCACCCACCGTCCCACCCATCCTCACTCTTACACTCTCTCTCTCTCTCTCTCTCTCTACCTTTACTCTTCTTCTCACCCACCGTCCCACCCACCCCACTCTTACGCACTCTCTCTCTCTCTCTCTCTCTCTCTCTACCTTTACTCTTCTTCTCAAGTTCCGAAGGCCTCCATGGCGGAACTGCAGCAGCTAATCAACGTGGGGCCGTGGGGGCGAAACAAGCTGAAAGCAGCGGAAGCGGGCGCGGTGAGCTGTGAGCGTACTGGTCGATCTTCTGCTTGATTCTTCCGAGAAGAGGGCTTGCGAGATGATACTTACGGCGCTGGACCAGCTGTGCCAGTGCGCGGAGGGGAGGGCCGAGCTGTTGAAGCACGGGGCCGGGTTGGTGATCGTTTCGAAGAAGATACTCAGTGTTTCAAAGGTGGGGACTTTCAACTTTCAATTGCTATGTTATTTACTTATTTTTCAAGACAAGATCCGAAATTTTAGGAAAAAACTGTGAAAAGTGGAAGGAATTGATGGTTTGGTGCTCTGTTTTTCGGATCAAAAAAAAAAAAAAAAGCTCTGTTTTTTTGATAGTTTGATGCTCTGTTTTTTTTTTTTCTTTTTGTGGCCGAACCGGCCTGAACCGGACGAACCGGCCGACAAATCCGTTACATACCGATACGTATCGGGAATCGGCCGGTTCATCTGTGATTTTCAGTCTCCCCGTTATACCGGCCTATATCCGAACCGGAACCCTCAAATTCCGGTACGAACCGGCCGATACGGTTCGTACCGGCCGATATTAAAAACTATGCATGGTTCACTTACGCTTTAGCATAAACCTACATCCCTTGTGAAAAAAATGAGAGAATGATTCCACTAATGCAAAGACAACAACCTTCCGAAGAGTTACTACTATGACAAAGCAAATTCTCAAAAACAGACAAGCTCATCAATCCCAAATTGCAAATTCTCTCACGAAAACCCAATTGGAAAGGAAAAGAAAACGAAGTGAATGATTCCATTAATGCAAATAAAACAATGCTCGGAAGAGCAACAACTGTGACAAAGCAAATTCTTCCAAAGACAAAAGCTCACCAATCCAAATTTCAAGTTCTCTCACTAAAACCCAATTGGAATCTCTCAACCCAAAGCCTCCCCCTTATCAAGTCTCACAAAACCTTAAATTCAACCAAGAGACAGCAAGATCTAAATGAGATCACCAAAGAATGAAGTTCTGCCAAGTGAGTAGACACCACACTAGGATCCAAAAATCCAAAAGCCTACCAAGCCCATGAAAGAGGGCCAACCAGAGAACAATGAAGATCTACAAAAGAATCTTATGATTCAACCAAGGACCTCGTAGGGTCTCCAAGGAACTCAGAAGGTACTAATTGATAGAGTCGAGCTATATTTATATCCAAAAGCACCTTGCACTTCAAGTTCTAAACCACATGATGTAAGCATCCAAAAGAAAGCATCGGGAAGTCCACGACAATGTCCAAATTAGCCCAATTACTCAACACATGCTTAGCGAAAATTTCCCCTTTCCAGGTTGAGCCAGAACTTAGATGGGTTGATCCTGCCATCCTGGGCTGAACGAAAGTACGAAACAAGAGCTTAAATTTCTCGACGTTGAGCTGAGCCCGAGTACAGATGGCTTAGCTCTGGCTTATAAACTGATTTGAAGCCAAAATAGGTCCATCTTGGCAAAACAAACTTCTCCACACGGATGAATTTTCAAACAAACAAATCAGGCCCGAATTGTTACAGTGTTGGAAATGAGCCAAAAAATTTACAACTAAGGTCTAAGATTGTTAGAAGCAGTTTGACAAAGTCAGTAGCACTCAAGCCTAAATCATGATACATGAATATGCAAGATCCATAGCCATCATATAAGGTAATCATTATCATGTGCGCGCCTGCGAGGGTTTTTGAAAGAGAATGTCATGCAATATTACCTTGAACGGCTCATTATCTGATCGGTAGATGATGCCCGATATATCATACAGCCAAAATGGTAAGCCCCTACAAAACCCCATCCGCTCAGTCCCTTGGATGATCCAAACAATGTTTTTGAATGCTACATGCATGTGAACAACTTCTTTTACACTTTTACTGGGAAAGAACAACATATTAAAGCATATCAACGTGCACACCATCGTTCTACAAAAACTGGCCAAAAAAACCATAATTGTAATTTGAGGTAAAAAAATTGGAATCTCAATTTCACCCATACCCATGAATGTCTATGGACTATAAGTTTATAACTATAGTTAAAGCTCAAAGTGGTTAGCATGAAATCAAAGGAAACAACTCTGTTGAGGCCACCAAATTGCCAAAATAAAAGTGGACATCAAATCCAAAATCAGTGACCTTATCCTTTTCAATTTTCTGACAAGTAAGAGTAAACATTAGCCTATCAACAATTTCCAAATTAAAGATAAAGATTGTAATCTATTGTAATAAGATAAACCTGAGAACAGTTCCTTGTGCAAAAATAAGGTGGAGATTGGAGAGGCACAAAAAAGGATAGTGAAAGCTCCGCCAATTGAAGAAATTAAACAAAAAGGTACAAACCCATAAGTCCATTCACTCTCTATGAAGGGTCCAATTCTGAGGCAAGCATACAACCCTTGTGCTTGGATTTCCTTGATGAACTTCACCAGATCGTATCTGCCACTAAAATCATACTATGCAACACAAAACCCACGGTTACCATATATAGTAAGAAAGACCCAGGAGAGCTTTTTCGGCTAAAGATTGGATTGGGACTGTAGCTGACAAACGTGACCGGGTTGGGGCTCATGGAGATTCCAAAACACATAGGTCTGTATAACTTCTAGCCCTCCTTCCTTGGCTTTAGCAATTAGAGATGGCCACATCTGAAAGTGAACAAGAAGTTTATATCACCATTTGTTTTCTCTTATGGAGTATCTATTTGATTCATTTGTTTTTGCTAAGATTACAACTATTTTAATAAATATTCAAAAACGTGGTGCAAGCAACTATTTATGTTTGCATGCACACGTGTGTCACTTGCGGCAATACCGTGGAACAGATGAGGTCCTTTCATTAGAAACTACTACTAATCCATGAGTTTTGCAACGAAACCTAAAAGAAGGAATGGACTTTCTTTTGTTGGAAGATAAATTGGTTAGCAATAAAATATGTTTCTAGTTTTTTTTACCAAACAACGGGTTAAAATAAACAAAATAAAGTAAAAAGTCTAACGAATGATAGAATTATCATGAACGGTAAAGAAAATGTTAGGATGTATACTTCGTTAAACTAACTGAAAAACCTTACAGTAGAAAGTTTTGATATTGTTTTTAGAGCTTATTCAGTTTAGCATTACTTTATCTGTAAAACAACATAAAAATGGATGGCTTAAAACAACTCCAGGAGGGCAGAGATTCCAAAGGTGGTACTCACATGTGAGACCACGGGTACCAGCCATACCCCGACAACGTGGCTAGATATGATGTACTATAAATGAAGAGAGAGTGAGACCAAAAATTACATTACCTCGGGAGTGCTGCGAGGATAGTGAATAGAACCAGAAAAGAGAAGTGTGTGTTTCCCATCAATGATGAGAGATCTTCCATCATAGGTGACATTCTTCCCGCCAACACTCCTTTCCCCTCCAACCACTGCTACCACCACAACTGCCAAACAGAGCCACCAATCCATCTCTCCCTAGCTAATTCCCTCCCCACTTGCCAGGTACACTAGCTTTCTATATATAAACGCAAACACACACTTGAGGTTGAGGGCTGGTAGTTGGACCACAAGAACAAACACACTTATTAATGAGAATGTTTGATCAGTTATGTTTTCTAGCCCTATAATACCCCACTTATTTAGTCTCATTGAAGGGACTATGGTCTCTGCATGTAGAGGAACCAGTACTTGATTATCTTTGAAGTGATTATGGAATGTCTTACCTTCTACTGCACATGTACCAAGTGTGATGGCCCCATGGGACAGGCATGCCCCAACTTTACTGGAATCAACTACTCAACAGAACTTTTAGATTGACTTTCATTTAGATAAAGATTACAGAAAAAGAAGCTTTCAATTCCATCTCTTCTTCAAAACTTGTGCATATTGGAATGGTTAGGACTAGGAGTATAGGAATGGACTTCTTGAACTAATGGTGCGGCTTATTCTTTTAGATAAAAAAATAAATAGACCAAAAATCTACAAACATGAAGAAGAAAACATCTTTTTTTTGTAAAGATACTCCCTCCATTCCAAAATGAGTGACCTTTTTGGGACTCCATGTCATTTTAAAATGCTTCTATCTTTCGATTTATGAAGTTTTATGTGATTTTGAAAATTTTGTTTGATAGAACTAATTAAAATCTATTAAACAAGATCTATATTGCATATTTTTTAACATTTATATTGAAATATATAAAAATGACACGCTTTCCCAAAAAGATCACTCATTTTGGAAAGGAGGGAGTAACACTTGAAAAGGATTCCTGCATTATTTTAGGTAGAAAGATACTAGGTTGCAAGTTGTAGAGCAAATGGTTCAACGACACCACATTTAGTTCCTATTTTCTTATACCTACTAATGTATGCATGGTAAATTTTGGGATTCCAAAAAAAAAAATTGTAACAGGTTATTAGATATGCATTGCGAATCTCCAAAAAAAAATAAATGTAAATCTAGGATTTTATAGAGAACTAATCTTTTCTCCTTATAGAATGTAATTTAGATATTTATTGAGAATCTCCAAGTCACTAAAAGAGGAATTATTGTGAGTATAATTTACAAGCTTTCTTCACAATTATCCGAAGAAGGATTGAAAGCTAGCTATGAAAATATTAAGGCCCAAAAATTGGCCAAAGAAAGATGAGGGAACCCAATCACAACATTAAACATGGAAGATTGCATGTGCATGCATGATATATGTGTGGAGAGAGAGAGAGAGAGAGAGAGAGAGAGAGAGAGAGAGAGCAATTAGTAACAGGTTACCACTACTGTAAACACATGTAAAACCACATTTTGTATTCATTGTGTAATTTGTGAACGAGATGCAAATATTCTAAACAAATTAAACTCATCATGAGGACATAATCTAAGAATCAAGAATGGATGTGTGGCAAAAACGAAAGAATCAGTAAAGAGCTGCCAAAGACTATGTCCTGATTGTGGAGACTGCAATATTTCCACTGCACATTGTGGGCATGCGGTGCCCGATTTTTCCTTCCTCCGGGAAGGGATTCCGTTCCCCTCCTAAGAAGAGAAAATGCTGCCGGTTCGCGGGAGCTTTTTGAAGCTGGACGACAAGCGCTCGCGAAGATACAGAGTCGCCACTCGGGTTTGAAGGTCCGACACCCAAGGAACCGTATTTCGAAGCACTTGTCGCGCTGTTTGTTTTGAAAAAGTTAAGGAACCAGTCCGTCATAACCATATCTGGGTTCGGGAGCTAGGTTACGAGAGGGGAATGGTTTTATGGCACCCCTCTCGCCCAATCCGGAGATCGGTCTCTACTTAGGCATTTGCGAAAACATTTGTTTGTGATTCTGTTTAATTAATCAATTTTTAGCCAATTAGGGCGGGGAACAGCTAATCGGGGATTAAAACTGTAACAGTTTGCAGGATGTGAATGATAGCATGGATGAACAGTTAGTATAGGATGAGAATAGACTACTGTGGGAGTTTAAACAAACTGGAAGGCCCCTGTTTTGGAGTGATGTGCGCAGGAAGAAACCAACATGCACTGAACAAGTCACTACATGTTGTTTACTCCTGCGCACACAACTCCAAGACAAGCACGCGCCGGTGAGCTCAAACCCACAGCTATTATTCTCAAACCTTCTGGGCTCTGGAAGGACCAGTGCACACCCAGGACAAACCACGCAGTTTATAGGCAACATAATATACAGTTTAAAGGTTGAAAAGCCCCACAAATTAGTAAAACACCCCATAAACAGTGTGGGGACAAAATAATGGCCTAAGGCCGAGATACCCGTGCAAGGCCACTCACTGGTCAGAGGCAAAATATCGCGCGATGGAGTCACTCTGGTGCGTGATGGTGCGCCCTGGCGCACTGTCGCGCGATGAAGCCACTCTGGCACGCGGTGGTGCGCCTTGGCGCACTGTCGCGCGATGGAGTGAGTTCGGCGCGCGATGGTGGGCCCTGGCACAGGATGGTTGCGCCCTGGCGCAACCAGACCAGTGCTTGGTTCACATCTTTCTGGGTTCTGGGACAGGTCCAGAATTATCCCAGGGGTACTCCACAATCAGCAGAAATGAATATTGAACTATAGCTAACAAATCTAACAAAGGAAAGCCGTAAATTGGTTTTTAACATGCTTGCAGAATGATCTATACGTAAATAAACACAAAACAATAGGACACCAATCCCCACGCGATCCATTGCACGCAGTACCGGAGTGTCGCGCGAGAGAGTGGGACCATCGCGTGTTGGTTCCTACCATGACGGTTTTTGAAACCTTGCCAGCTTTAGGACCAGGACTGGTATTGATTACCAGCCTTGGCCCAGCCAACCCCCCTCAGGAATCAGAACAGAAAGGCAGTAGGTATGCTATACCTTTGGTTGAGTTTAAAACGAATTCGAGCTTTGAGGTTTGATTGAGGTGTTTTGAAAAGGTTGAGGTGGAAGAACAAGCTTTGTTCTTGGATGCTTGAAGTGTGCAAATAGAGGATTGTGAGTGTAATCCTTCTTTGGGCTTAAAATTTGGTAACCCTTTGAAAGAAGAAAGAGTGGGGTATTTATAGGGAGGAATGGAGGTGAATCTGGTTGGAAACAGAGGAGTTCAGCCAGTCCACGAGGCCTGGCTAAGGCTGCATTGGTGGCCAACTGTCCTCCTTCAGAAAGGTCGGTGGTAGGTTGGACTGTCGCGCGATGGAGTCAGTCTGTCGCGCGATGGTGCGCCCTGGCGCACTGTCACGCGATGGAGTCAGTCTGTCGCGCGATGGTGCGCCCTGGCACAGACCAGCTGGGTTTTTGGTTTTTGAAGTGGCTTAGGCTAGGTTAAGTTCAAGGGTTTTGCAAACACTCATAGCTCAAACACGCTATCATTCCCAGGCTGTTCTTGATCCATTTCATCATCGGGGAATCAAAAACCGTAAGTAAACTAATCTGGAAGCCCAGATTGGGGTGTCTACACACATCCTCTCATATTCTAGTTGATCCCTGTTAGTTTTGAGAGGCAAGTCCTAACACATACAATGAAGCCTATCTACATAGACAAAGCGCACAAAAAGAAGAAACATAGAGAGAGACTTGAGCCAAAGAGCTCTAAAAGCTATAGCATTCCAGTCAACCAATCGACCAAAGGATTAAGGTGGTTAAAATGAGCCAGAAAATGTACAACAGATCATTCTTTGAAAATGAACCAAAATCATGCTTTGAGCATAACCAGCCTTTCGTAGCAGATATAGAAGGACTTGTTGGGCCATTTTTGTAATAGAATACCAAGAAAGAACAGGCCGGTTCCCATCATGTGGCAATTGGTAACCATTTGAGCAGTTCTTAGATACACCAAATGGGCTCACAACTTTAAATCAAAACTTACCACTTTATAATATGGCCTATTAGAAGTATCATCAGTAGAGCCACCTAGATCTTGAAGCACACTCGTGTTGATTCCAACAAATGGCCAAAGTTTGAACTTAACAAAAAACTTGGTAAGGAGAAAAAAAGGATATGACACCGAATCAGACATGAAGAGGTATCAAATGATCCAAAACTAAGGGATCACTAGGAAAGAAAGTGCACTTTTGCACAAAAGAGGAAATAAATCAAGAGAGTTGTGTCCAAAAAATGACTCCGCAAGCCAGGCCCTGATAGCATGGTAGAGCACCCAAGTAAAAATTGGCAATAAGGGGTGAGGCAACCCATGTTCACAATCAACCAATGTGGGACAAGTTTTTACAGGATAAATAGCAGGTGTAGGATGTAGATTAACCTCAAGGGGACTGCAAGAAGAAAAACTAGAAGCACGATGAGCTTGCAATGCAGGATGTGAACATCACATTGGCAGATTCGTTCAGGGTTGCTTGGTTAAAGCTTCTTTGTCTATTACTGAAGCTAAACTAGAAGAAAATGAAAGCATTGTCTCTCATGACCAAGCACACCAGAGAATCCCTATTAAACTACAAGTTACAACGAGTATAAATGTGCTTCTATGTCATTTTTTCGTTAAGAGCCAATACGTGACATATTAAGGTTAAGAGAGTCAACTAACATGCATCGTCGAGTTATAGAAATATTGATTAGGGAACTTGGTAAATCCACAACTGTATTGTCACACAATGACCATGTTACGTGCCCCGATACTCCTATTCAAAACCATGAGCAAGCCCTGGATGCTTGTGTAAGACCATAATTGGGGTAATCGAGACCACATACATCATTTCAATTGTGATTCAACCAAGGTGAGGATGCATATGGGCAACTGATAAAATAACGTATCAGCAACTAAATCAAACAATGAGGGGGAACGGGTAAGTGAGAGCAACGAGGGCAAAATACAACGACATAGTTTCGGTTCCCGGATCCATATAACTACATATTACATATCCATATGACAGTACCTCGTCACAACTGGATTAATCCTATGCCAAATCCATGTTACCTAGAGATTTACCCAGGGGTTGGCCAGTCGTCTTTGCCTGACACTTTTTGCACACCAATCAGTGATGTAAAATAATTGTGCACAATAATCCTAAAGCAAAAAATGGACAGGGACAAAGAATACTGGCTTACCATTGCCAATCATTTGATGAATCTTCAAGAGAGAGATGCCATGGCCATACTATCCCTTGTATGCATGATCCTACGATGACCAAAACCATGAGAAATAATCCTTTCAATTTCATGCTTAGACCCCCCATACCAAGCATACTTCAAATTTGCATTGCTGCCAATACGTAATGATTGAAGCCATGCTTGTCCCACAAAGCTAGAGCAAGAATTTCTATGTATAACAACTACAGAGGTATGATTTTGAGTACTACCCAAACCGGAAACGAACTTCCACTTGAGAATTTGGTGCAACCTATCTCCTTCATTAAATTTGATCAATGCATAAACAAACAATTGTGATTCCTCATTGTATGGTCCAGAAAACTCACTTTCACAGTCATCCTAATCCGAAACCTTCCTGGTTCCAACTCCTAAGGCAAATGACAAACAAAATCATCCTCCCACGCCAAAATTTCCCCCAAACACAAAAGGGCAACAAAAGAGCAAGGCAAAAGAACACTATGAGAACCTAAAGCCACACATCGTAGCAATTTTTCATGCCACATCTCATTACAGAATAAAGTAACTAATCTATCACTCAACATAAAAATCGATCACACCAACTGTGATTTCCAACTACTAAGAACTTCTAGTGGAAATATTTTTCCTTATCAAGTGACAATTTATGGTGAGAGAATTCAACAAATGACCCTAAAAGAATAAGATACACATGTCTATGGAGAGAAAGATAATTAAACCACGACTAAAATAAACTAAATATATTGTATATTGGGATTAAATTGCCAGCAAAACAAAGGAAGTGTAACTCATCATCCACATACCTATTCATTCCTGGATTATTCTTCATTTCCAACATTAAAAAATTTGAATGATTTTAGGCGATATAGGTGGTTGATCCCAAAAGAAATTCTACAATAAGGTACTGGTTTTCAAATCTCAAATCAAGAAGGTAGTGTCTCAAGTTCTAAAGCTACGATGGACAAGCTTATCGACATCGGTCTGTAACCAATATAATTGAATGCATGGCTATAACACTTGATGGGCTTTGGAAACCCATGGGGATCATAAACAAGATTAATCCTATAGCTAAGATGAAAATAAAATGAATTTCTAGTGCATAAATAATAAAAGGGGAAGCAATTTTTTTCAAAACACGCTATAATTTCATCGGACACAAAAACAATGCAAAGGAATATCAAATTCAACATTCACAAGAGACAAAATTCCAAATGTGATGTACACGAAACCAGATGATAGAAAGTAGAATGAACATCTAGATACATCTCAACAATTATGGAAAAAGCTACAATAAATATGGATGGAATAAAAGAAGAATCTTATTTCAACATTAAACAAACAATTTCCCAAGCAAATATAAGACAAACCCATGTGTAAGAACAAAATGTCCCCTGAAATGAAATTAGCGGTTCTCATTTATCCAAGGAATACATGTCATAGTGCTAACAAAATTGAACTATAGCATCTGAAGATAAATATAAACAATACAAACAAATTCAAAAGAAAGTCTAGATTGTATTTCCTTGGACTTTTAAGACAACTAAAAAACAATGGAATTGAATATTCAAATGCCTATATCTCCGCTTGTAATTTTCTTGCAAAATTTTTTTTTGATAATTCAGCTAGGGCTATATCTCTCATATCTTATAAAAAAAACTCCATATGCCTACATTTGCCTCCATCCATGAAGGAATGGAAAGATGGTAGTCATGGGACTGGCATGGTTTCCAGAAATGTTTCTCTTAGATCTTCAGAATACCCAATAACTTATTAGTTCATAAAGGCTAAAGGTTGAAAATCATCTCTATCTGATCATACTTATTGAAGGTATAAATAACAAAGTTGCCCCTCTCTCTAACAGCTTAAGCTTTTGGATGAGTTGGTGGTTAACAATCTAATATGGTATCGTGGGATTAAGTCTAACAATACTGAGCTTCTTCTTAGCATTTGCTCTATGGGCCCTCCAATCAGATTATATCATTTGTGTGATTTTAAGAAACCATTTTGTTTTAGCCTCTGATCTTTTAAGATCTCAAATAGTGATTTAATAAGCAGTACGAACGGAGAAAAGTGGTCCAAACATCAAAACAACAATAGCACGTGTGGTTTAAAAAGCAATTGCTGACTGTTACTCGAGTAGTTGTACCTCACCCAAATTAATTCTAGTTCATGAATAGCAAATTGGAGCATGCCATGTGACAACTTCAAAAATCTTTTACATTAGATCATCTTACCAAATCTTTAACATTAGATCATCTTACCTTCTGGAACCCAAGTTCCATGCTCCCAGATAGAACAACAATTGGAGATACATAAATGGTGATACATATTAAAGTCTTCCATAGTATCAGTGCAAATGTAACAATGATTCCTGAAATAGAAAACAAAAGCACAGCTATAAAAGATTGTTTATTCGTATTGGATATCAAACTACCATTCACCATTGTGATCATTTCTCTTGAGTACACCTGAAAAAACCAAGTACCCTCAAAGTGTTGCAATATAATTTTCTTTTGATTCAAAAACGAATAGGGTTATTGTAACATAAATTATAAAAGCATCTTGAATTTGTTTTCATCATGTATATATTTTAGGTTGACATGCAGTGGAAGGCTTGAGAATGTCATAATCTTTTCTATGAATTTTGTTTTTGGAAAAGAGGACTTTAGCTGAACATTTTAACAAAGAAACTGCAGCAAGACAAATAGTACAACCCCTTTTGTCATCCTTATCCTGTGGGAAAACATGGATGACAAAAACAATCAAAAAATTTGGACAAAAATTTTATAAGAGAACCAAACAAGGTAAATATAATTTTCATTACCCATAACTAATTACGCGAAAGGAGTTTTTCTACTAAAAACAAAAACAAAATCTTACCACTCTCAAGGCTAGATGAGCCCAACTAACAGCATAAATGATAAAACTATGCTGGTTGGCCTGTTGCATATATAGAGTAAAAGAAATTAAACTTATTCGGATTCGTTAACGAAGTTTTATAATCTTCTATAGAAAATGGTTTCTCCAACAAAGGCCATACCAATTCCATCGCGAAGGTTGCGAGGAACAACCAAAGCCGGTAATATGGTTGAATGTACCTTGGTCTTACAGCCACAATACACCTTATCCAAGTTCTAAATTGTGTATACTTTTCCCACTCAAACGCATCACCATCAAATAAGTCGGGTTTCTTCACAAATTTTCCAACCATTGTAAGTTTGCTATTGGAGTCCTTCAAATAGTATTCAGCCCCAAAAGATCTTGCAAGCTCAAAACCATGGTAAACTGGATGGACCTTTAAAAATGAAAAGCATTAAAAACTTAATTTTTACATATATGTATTAATGCAGCCAAAGATAGGTAACTCGCAAAGACTTTCAATATTACAAAACACGATCATGGCTTACCAAAGCGGATATAAACATTGATGCCAGGGCTAAACCAATATGGACCATATGTATATATCAACTTTGGGCCCTTAAGTACTATCCACATACCATCACGCAAACACAAAACACCATATTCCATAACTCATCAAGTATAATATATATATATATACACACACACACACACCAAAATTCTAATAAGGGCGCCCTTACCGTATTACGGTAAGGACGTCCCTTTCCCGACCAATTTGTGATGATCTGAGCCGCTCAATGTGTTTAGAATGTGATTTTAAGGGCAATCATGAGAAATTAGCTAAAAAAAAGATCGGAAAGGGCTTGATCCAAGCAGTTTTTGTTTAAATTTTATTGAACGGTTAAAATAAAAACTGCTCAAATCAAGCCCTTCCTGATCTTTTTTTTTCCTGATTTCTCATGGGTTCCCTTAAAATCACGTTCTTAACATATTGAACGGCTCGGATCATCGAAATTTGGTTGGGAAATGGAAGAAAAGAGGAAGCCCTTACTGTAATACGGTAAGGGCGCCCTTATAAGGGCACCCTTAACTCGCTAAATTAAGGACCTCGTGAGTTTGGCATTGTTCCCGATCAAATTTTGATGATCCGAACCGTTCAATGTGTTTAAAACATGATTTTAAGGATGCACAGATGAAATCAGTACAAATATGACCGGGAAAGGCTTGATCCGAACAGTTTTTCATGAACGGCTCAATAAAAAACTGCTCAAATCAAGTCCTTCCGGTAAATTTTTTTGCTGATTTCTCGCGAGTACCCTTAAAATCACGTTCTGAACACATTGAGCAGCTCGAATCATCAAAATTCGATCGGAAACTTTAGGGTGGTTTTTTAGATTTTTTTTAGGTGTCCCCAGAACTGCCCTGATGTATGTATAAGTTTTAATGTTGGCACCTGCTATCGGCCTATACATATTGGTTAGAAAATAATTAAATGGTTCTACCAACCCAACAAAGAACAGATGCAATATAGGCTTAACCAGTGCATGTCTTATATGTAAGCTTTATTATGCAGCATAGTTTTTTTTTCATGGACATTATAGCATAGTTGAGCCAAACTTCTTGATAACCACCTTTCAAACTTCATACATGTTTCAGTAGTTTTTTTGAACACCTTGTTATTATATTAGCATATTAGAGTCATTGGACCTTACAGAGGATGTACAAAAGGCATAGGAATGGAACATAGGAAATACACACCAACAAATTCAAAGCTCACACTATCTCTATATCATTAAGCTTCTCCGCTCACACTAACTTTGCATCATTAAGCTTCTCCTCTCTTCCCCCCACCCACATAATTTCCAACACCTAACCTATCTTCCTTTCAACACCACACCATATCATAAAGTTTAAACAATAATATACCCTAAAACTATGACCACACAGCAGAAACAAGGAAGTCCGTAGACTGTAGTCCAAAAGCATGAACATTGCAAATTATTATTTTTGGTTTATTAAAGCTAATTATGAGTTGGCAACTAACTAAAAATCATAATTTCCCTGAATCAATTCTTCATCTAAGTAGGTTTCTCTCACAAAATACATTGTAGAAGCTCAGAAGCCAACATCTCGTAGAGGAAAAGTTCTAGACATACCTTGCCAAAACTCAAATCAGCGCAACTCCTTAGCTCACAATGCCTACATAAATAGAAACACATCCATGATCATACAACAGAAACCCAAGCCATGATTCACAAGGTAAGGCGCATAACATAATTGATCGGCAATGGACACACATAGTACAAAAATTTCGATTACAAGCACAAGGACACAAGCAGTTAAATGGATAAGAGAAGGATTTGGGCTTAAGATAAATCTTTGGAGCATCCTTTTCACCAAAGATGGAAGCATCTTCAAAAAGCATTGTGTTCATCGATATGCAAATGTAGAGTAATACCATTCTAAAGATGACAAAAGAATGTAGAAGAAAACTACTGATCCTTAGATTCCGAAGTAGATACAATGGTTATAATATAAGGCTAACTCATAACAGGTTTGTCACCACACACACCCCCCCTCCCCGGTTGTTAAAAATCTCTGTATGCCATTTCCAGGTAGGAGCTAACAATTCAAGTTAGGCAACACATCAAAATCAGAAAGAATGCACATACACTAGGAAAGGAAAAAAAAAGGAAAGAAAGCCGCAATGACCTCACACAGTATTATGAACTAAAGTTTTTGGCTATTAAACTAAATATCAAGAGAAACAAAGCTTTATAGCTCCTCAATATGGGTGAGAGAAACTCAATATTCATAAACCAATCACTTCTATTTGATACCTTCCCAAATTAAATTAGCTATAAATTACTTCTTGAATGCTTGTTACCTATATTATGAACTACATTTCACTCCTCTTGTTGTCCTCCTTGTGCACTACCAAGCATACATTTATGGATCTCAATCAAAGGCCAAAAGAAAACAACATAGTCAATGACTAACTTCCTTGGATGCAAAACAAAACAAAACTAAGCAAAAGGTATTCTGTTAAGACTCAAATGGAAATATTCTCAAAAAGACGTCAATGAGAAAATTCCTTAATGGCTAGATGTGATTTGGAAGTTGTAAAAATAACTAAGAAACAACCAACAGCTGAGCAAAAAAAAGGTTGATCCGTTGCGATGAATCCAACTCTAATTTGTACAAATGCCAACTGATTCCCCTTAACAAGCTTAAATATTAAAGCTCCAACACATATTCCTTGCACATTCTTTTAATGTTTCTTGATTTTCATATAGGTTTCAACCTTTCCCTTCATTCAGTCCCATAATAATCCTTCTATGGCAACTTTGAATAAGAAAACAAAATATTCCTAGAATAGATGATAGCTTCCCTTTCGGTTTTGCTATTTGCAAGGAAGATTTGCAGGGAACCACGCAAGGAAAAATGCATTTGGGTCCATTTCGGGTCCCACAAAAATCTAGAAAAATATGCTCAGTTTCACCCCTACGAATTCAAAAGTAATACTTACCGATGTTCATTGGAGCTGATTTTTTATAAGGCCCCATAAATTAATAATAAAAAATTTATGGATATTTTTCTAGATTTTTGTGGGACCCGAAATGGACCCAAACGAGTTTTTCCTTGCGTTGTTCCCTGCAAATATTCCTTGCGATTAGGATTTCCCCTTCCCTTTACCACATCCTATACTATACTTCCAATAGTCTCCTCACAGAATTTTGTTAATAGAAAAGCCCAATCATTTTTCTTTTGATTTACCATCTATGATCTAAGAACTGTTCAAGCATCATAAAGGAATTGGAAAAACAATTAGTTCATAAGAAATTATGGACCACTAAACCAAAAATTCCCTTAGGGCCTGCTTGGATGCAGGTAAAATTTGGGGGTTAAAAATATGAAGGGTGTATTATTTTTGATGGGTTGACGCACATCGATTTGATGTTTATGGAGGTAGGATAAAATAGTATATGGTTTGGATGAGGTATGAAATAGGGGGATAAAATTTGACTTTGTTTAGATGGTTTATAAAATAGGGGGGGATAAGAATGGGTGGGTGATGGAAAAGCATGGGGAAAGGGGATAAGCAGGGGGTGATTTCGTCCAAATTCCACCCCTCTACAGCCTGATAAAATTTGGGAAACCCAAGAGGAGCCCAAAACTTTCACGGCAGAAGCCCTTGTACGTGTCAAAAAGAAGAAGGGATGAAAACAAAAGAGGGAAACCAATTCTGCATCCAAGCACCAGCAAAAGCAGGGGACCCACCCCATTTACCCCCTCTTATATTTCCCCTCCTTTTTTAACTCCATCCAAGCAGGCCCTTAACTATGTATTGGTCTTGTGAACTTAAACTTGGAAATGAAAATGGTAGCTATGGAATTCAAACTACACTACATCAACCAAACTAATCTTACACTGAAGTTTAGGCCACAACCACAGACTGTCAAAGTCATAGTACCTCAAGGGAGGAAGTTTATGTGGTAGAGCCGAGAGGACTTTACTACATTTTTTTCTTTATGAAGGACGACAGACGAATAGAACTAAACGGCAATAACACTCCGAATGAACACCAAAATTATACCCATCCTCACAATTTTTTATTGTCCTGTTACCCTTGTAATAGTACTCTTTTGATATATGGTTTCTCTGAAATTCCGTATTCTATTTTTTGATTGTTTTCTCACTTGACTTTCTCCTTGGAAAACATTCCCTACTTCCCAAAACACCGGATGGTCATAACACCAGAAATACTCTCGGAGAAATGATGAATAACAAGCACTTTGGTAATGGAATTGAGACGTGTTAATTCACGAAATGACGGGACATAGTATCCTTGAAATTGGAACAAACGTAAATGTTTATAATATAAAAATTAGTAGTTTTGAGTTTCATTGCGAATGTACATTTATTGGCTAAAAACCAAATAACAAGATTATTATGGTTGTGTGAGTTATGTGTGACACATTGGAAGACCAGCATGCCAAATTTTAAGTCTAAGTTATCACCAAGAGCTTTCACAAGTGTTCCCACAAGATTCGGGACAAATTTCTTACTATCTTGCACGAAAACTACCATGTTTCTACAAATTCCCACAATAGGTGAAATAGATGTCAACTAAGCCCCTTTAACAAAACCGTGTCAAATAGCAATATAGTATGTAACAAATCATATATTTGTCCAAGGAAGAATGTATTCCCCTACTAAATAAATAAAAAAATACACCGATGTCAAATGATTGTCCATACCTGGTACCAGAAATTCAGCCACCCAAGGGGTATTAATAGGAATATCGTTGGCCAAGCATACTAACAAGTGATGACGATGATGCTAATCAATGTGATGTACATGGAAAAATATCGTACTCGAAAAGAAAGGAAGGCAGATATCAATGTCCGTCTTGTTGGTTGATGCCTGCGTAAAGAGATATTACATCATTTATAGCACATAAGGAAACAAATATAATAAAAGAACTTAGATACATATCTTAAGTATCCAATTTGGTGTTCAACTCTTTTACCCGACTTAGTATTCTTCTAGACGGTGTAATGTCAAAAGAATGACATAGGAGCATGCAAAATGCTGCGAAGAATTTGTTCGAAAAATATTTGGGCAGTCTTGAGCCCAAGGACTGTAACAAACAAGGCTCTAATGGTTATGCAATAATTCCATAGATACTAATGAATTGAGAAGGGTTGAATGCCATAGAACACTCTTATGAAGTCTCATACGCCACGTCGCCAACCCTTAATCACTCATCATTAGCAAATCTTGCCAGAGTAACAATATCAACAAAACCATTACTACGCCCCACCAACCGAAAGCCTCAGTGCAATATTGTTTGCGAACATGTAATCCGAGTCTACTAGTTTCTCGCTCCTCTTCTTTAATGAGCTTTGAAGTTCCCCTATTTGAATTGGATAGTTCGAGTGAGTTATCTAAACCATTTGCTACCCCATGGTCAAAAAGTCCTCTGTAAAGTTTTTGTGGTTTAGGGGAATTTGCATTGGGCATGGTATTTCCCACTTCTATAAGCTCTGTTTCATGAGTTGAAACTAGTGCTTAAAAATTCATACTGGATTCCAGAATATCATTGTACTTTCCCGATGGCATGACCATCCCCATCTCGCATGACCTAGTTGTCGGATTAAATTTTTTTTTAAGGCAAGCATAATATTTAAGGCACCAACTAAAAGAATTGAATCGTAATGCATTATAATGAAAACCATCTTACTTAAGATAAGATCAACAATGTGCAAGAAATCAACTTGACAAATCATAAGTAGAATGGCCTTCTCTTTGAGAGCACCCCACACACATCCCTGCCAAACAAGCATGAACACAACTTTAAGCTCTCAGTCTACCATTAAAACTTAACTCCTTAACAGCGTTCTCAATTCATATCCTATTGATAACTTTCAAATAACTATACTAAAGCACTACCTTTTCAAATCCAACACATAGATCTGTTTGTTAACCGGAACATGTAAGAATTCGGCCAAAACATATTAATACAGCTCCTATTTCTTAAACCCCAACACAAACCATGTTTAATGGTACGTTAGCACAAACCAGGGCTTCCATGAAATGCACGCATGAGACATAACAAGAGTTATTGGACACTTTGTATAGATCAATGAAGGAACCTTTTTCCTCATAATGCCAACTACCAGACCCTTACCCATCAGCCAACATAAAGATTATAAACTATTTTGGATGCGTTTAACCCTCCTAACTCATCACCCATTGCAGGGTATTTAGTCGAACACCTGGAAGGCGCTACCATCTAATATTTTTTTCCACTCTCTAATTCTCTAACCAATGGATTAGGGCTAAGCATCATACCTCAGTTTATCGAAATATGACAACACTAATGCAATGACAGAGAAATAACATGCTACAAAGTGTTAGCCAACAATCCAAGCTAACAAAGTCACACAAGCAGGCCCTGTTGAATTTGAAGAAGAAAGTCGGTCTTTTCAAACTACTATGTGCTAGTGTTACAAACAACATGTATGTTGCAGATTCAAATGGCTTAAATTTAAATTTTTAGTAGATAAACCAAAACCCTGAAATCCTAAAAGCCCCATTGAAAAGAAGAGGAAATTAGATGAACATTATATGATAAAACCTGGGTAAATCCATGTTTGGGCAGCCTTGGCGTAAATCTTTATGGAGATTACGCCTCTTCTTTGGTGCTCAAAAGTGTACACCACAGAAAAATAACTTCTGCAAGTGCACCGCATATATCCAAATGCTAGAACAATATCCCACACCAAAAAAATGCAACCAATATGATTAGTGAACAAACAGATGAAATTTTTTTTAAATGAAGAACAAACAAATCAAGATTAAAACACCACCACTGGATTATGAACACCATTGACGAGCGATCTAACACGAGAACCCTAGAATTTGAAAGAGAAACGGGGCCTTACTTAATCAATTATCAATTAATATGTTCAATTTTAAGTACTGACTTGGTTATAATCAAAGTCACACATTCATCACAAAAACAAATTTCAGTCGCATAAGCAATCACAGGGCAGACGGAGGTTACAGCGAGCGGGAGCCGCAGTCCCCCCAAGCCTTCAAAAGTAACCTAACTAAAAATTTCTACAAGTTCTTTCAAAATATCTTCACTTCCTGTCCACGTAACACTATACACACCACTGGAATAAAGTAAAGATTTCCTGATCCGAGTTCAAACGTGCCTGTAAACCGTGTACGAACAAACGATGAACCAGAATATAGAGTCGTTGTTAAGCTCTGTTTGAATCAGACGTGACATTGAAAATTTCCCGAGTATTAAAAATTCGTGCGGGAGATAAAAGAAACGAAGAAAGAGTTAGGGTTAAGGCAAAAGAATTAGAACCTCTATCTGCAGAAGCACCATATCTCCAATAGGGATCCTCCATTCACGCCTCTCTCTCTCTCTCTCCACTATAATTTTTGATCGACGGACTCGACCGATTGCCCTCAATCTAGGAAGGCCTGGCCTGCACTCAAAAGAGGGAATCGCAGTAGAGAGAGGAGTGAGAACGAGAGAGGTTTTGAAATTTTGAAAAAGAAATGGCGTCGCGGAGAGAGAGAGAGAGAGAGAGAGAGAGAGAGAGAGAGAGAGAGAGACGTTGCGGTTAAGATACGAGAGATCATGTGGAAATCCCAAATTAAACTGTAAAATTAATGCGCGGTCCATTTTAATTTTTAATAATTGTCACCGACTTTATGTCTTGTTCTCTCCACTTTTTAAAAAGAATTTTTTAAAAATTATTCCTTAGATTCTTCCTACTTTTAACGTTTCTCTCTCTATCTCTCTCCATTTATACCCCTACTATTTTTCAAAAATAATTTTAAAAACCAAACCAAACACAACTAGTCATGCCGACTCATCTGTTGTTTGTTTCAATTAGGTGTGGCAACACAAACAATAGTACTTTTTAAGTAGCTTTTTAGTTTTTTTCTTTTATTCAATTTTTTTTATTTCCTAATTGAAAGTCAAATTTTTATGGATTATTGATTCATCTCATCGAGAGGAATCAAAAAAGTAATGACTTTTATCCGAATATTTTGAAAATATATATTTGACTCAAAAATATTTTACACATACCACAACCTATAGGAGAATTTTAAAAAATCACTCAATAATGTAACTACTCTTAAACTAAACAATATGTAGAATATTACCTGTTATATACTTTTAAAATCATCAAAAAAAACTCACCGAATATAACATTATTGAACTTCACATGCACACAAATCAAATGATGGTTGCAAAAATTCAAAACCCTAACATTGAGATCTCAATAACATATATAGAAAGGAGATGGGAAAAAAAGTAATACGGGATGGTTAGATCGACCTCTCACCTCGTTATTGTCAAGAATGGCCTAAGGAATGATTGTTCAGCCTTGTTGAAAGAGTATGTGAGAACTGAGAAGGGTTTTTTGCTTTCGACGAAACAAGGTAAGAGAAACGTTGTAACAGAGGATCACAAAGAAGAAAACGGTTGGAGTCTCCGTTAGATTTTTATCAAGTAAAACGGCGCCGTTTTGCTTGAGAAATAGATCTGAGAAGGCTATTGTGAACCATTAGATCTTTCCATTGATGTATTATCAAGCCCATAACAAAACCTCTCAAGATCCTCATAGAGGATTCGAATCCCTTAGATTCTCCGAGATTTTGTTTTTACCATGATTATATGGTTTTGAAGGGCCACTTCGTGAGTCTTTTTCGGGTTTATTTAAGTGATGAAGAAATCAGGAATAATACAGTTTCTATTTTAACAACCCTAATTTTGACCATAACTTTTTCGAATAAAATTTAGTGATCTTACTCTTGAATTATTAATTAACGAGGATGAGTTTATGGATGGCAATGGGGAGGTCGGGGGTGGATATCACTATCCCCGTCCCCGAATCCCTCCCCATCCCCGCCCTGTTCCCCACCGGGGATTTATTTTTACCCTCCATCTCCGCCCCAAATGGGGATCCCCGCGAGGAATCGGGGATCCAAAGATTCCAAAACATTAAAAAAAAAAATGTTACCTGCCATTACAAAATACAAACCATGAAACCAAATTCAAAAAAAAAAAAAAAACAATATAGGCTGTCATTACACACCAAATGCTAAAAAACAGTCACAATTGCTGTCATAGTGCCATTACAAACCAAATCAAAATGAAAACAGACACATATCTGCTGTCATAGTGCTATTACAAACCAAATTTAAATTAAAATAGTCACATAGCTCCTGCCATAGTGCATTGCAAAACAAATTGAAATGAAAACAGTTTCAAACAAACAAGAGCAGTAGAGCATTGGGAACTCTCAAAAATGAAGCACAAACAGTCAATTCCTAGCATATGCAGTTACCAAACTTGAAGTGCCTATATAGTAGAAACAATAGCATCAGTAGACTAGAACTTGTATGCATCAGTGCATGTGTGTGAGACAGTGATAGAGATAGTGTGAGAGACTCAGAGACTGTGAGTCAAGAACGAGAGAGAGAGAGAGAGAGAGAGAGAGAGAGAGAGGAGTAGACTAGAACTGCATGGAAACGCAAGTCTCTGGGAACCCTAACTTATGTATATATATAGTAGGCTAGTGGCAGTGGCGTAAATAAATGAAACATTAACTTCTTAATTCTTATCTATATAATAAGACAAGACTAGTTTTGAATTCAAAGGACAACCAACGGTCCAGATTTATACCCTGCATAATTCTTCACCTTTCATTTTGTTAAAATCTCTTCTTCGTATATTGGTTTCTAAAATGAATGATTTTTTGAGTGATTTTATTTGATTGGAAATTTTTTTATTTTCCTTTATAGCTATACCCTTGATTTATTCCCATTAAGGCATTGTATTAAAAACCACCCATTAAGGCATTAATTTTTTTTTTTGTCGGCACCCAGTAAGGTATTTTTCAAATGAAGAGCAAAATCATAACTTTTGTACGAAATCACCAAAACCAAAACCTATGAGATCACCGAAATCAAAACCAACATTCCTTTTCCTATTTCTAAGCTATGAAACATACATCACGGAATCACCAAAAATAAAATTTTACATACATCATTCATATGATTTTCACATTCTTCTATACTTTCTCTACCTCTCCCCTCCTCTCTCTATTGGGAAGTTTTTGTTTTTTTTTTTTATCAGTCTCTCTCGGGAAGTTCAATACCACCAAAATTTACTTCACCAAAATTACCGAGGTGAGTTCTTCCATCATTCTTCCATTATTTTCTGTATATTTGCTACCCATTTTTTTTTTCATTAAGATTATGATATTTACTCTTTTTTAAGAGTATGGTGTTTACTCTTTTTTTTTTGTTACATGTGTTTTCTCTATTATTGAAAAACGTGAAAGAATTATGTGTCGCTCCTTCAGATTCTATTATTCTTTTATGTGTTTAAAAATTGTGGAGCCCCTTCCGATACTATTCTTCTTTTATGTGTTTAAAAATTGTGGAGCCTCTGTCTAGAAAGTCTGAAATCAAAATGACAAAGAAGAGAACGATGAGAGACACGTTTACAAAAAATTGTAAGTGATTGGGGTGTTTACTTGAGGCTAGGGGCATTTTTTTTTATGTCTTTTAATGTCTACCAACATAGGAAAAGAAAGAGTGCAAAACTAATTAACACCCTATTCTTTTTTTTTTTTGAACGGCAACACCCTATTCTTTTTTTCCTTGATAGTTGACGAAACAACATTTTTTTTTTTGCATAATTAACACATGGAGTAATTGTAAACCTTTTTTTTCCATTTTCTAAAACTTCGTTTCGTTAGCACATATGTAGTTATTGACACTCTTTTAAACGTTACCATATATGCATCAATAAAAATATTACAATGTTAACCAAACACACCGCAAACTGGAGTTTTGTGTTCTATTTTTTTTTTTGTGACTCATTTAATATTATGGGTGTCTATATATATCTTTAAAACGCTTTCTATTGTTATTCCCATTATAACTTTTGACTATTACTCCAGTTCAAATTTCAGATAACTTCTTTGAACTTTAACTAATCATGGACCATCTAAGCGTCTATGGCCATGTGAGTTGAACCGTTTTATTTTATACCTTGGTCATAATAATCAAATTAATTATTTCCTATGCATTCGGTGAATTTTCCATTTTCTTATGCAGCTCGACGGTGACTTGCAGAAAATGTAAGAACTGTTTACTCAATTGCATTGCTTAATCTGAATTTATATATTTGATTCATATTTGCTTTGTTTTATTTTTTCAGTACAAAGGTTACGTGTCTTCGAGAAAAAAATGTAATTGTGGTGATTCATGATGAGCAAGAAGTTAATCGTATTTTTATGCATGGGGTATGCGTACCAATGCTATTATTACTTTACTCCCTCCGTACTATAAGAAATAAACGAATTGATAAAAGTGATGAAGTGCCATACAATACATACCTTTCGAGAAAATATAATTCTCATATCAATGTGGAAGTTTGTTCTGCAATAAGATGTGTTAAGTATATCCACAAATACATCTACAAAGGTCATGATCATACCATGATGGTGTTGACAAACGAATAAACGAGATCTAGAATTAAGGTAACTATTATTAGTCACCATTTTACTTTTATAAGAAGGGATTCATGCTCATTAATTATTTGTTTAGGCTGTTATTCATGTTCTTATAATTGTGCTTTTTGGATGAAGTAGATATGCTTTGGTACAAAAACTTTTGGCAGGCAGATGGAAAGACAAATTTCAAGATAATAAGACCTATGTTGAACACCTTTTTTTTTCCTTCCATTTGTGTCACGCCCTCGATTTCAACATAAATAAATAGTCCATTTTAATAAAAGTTCCTCGCATATTATAAATAGTACCCCAAAGAGTTCCCAAGTTAAGAGAATTACAATTTTGGCACCACGGCCCAAATTAGCTTAGATACAAGTACAAACATAGCTTGAATATTTCAAACTTTAGTCAAAGGGTAATTTAAGAGCTATTAGCTACAGGTCATCTTTAACAAAAGAAAGTCTATCACAAAGATGAATAAGTAACTAATGAAGTTGGCTTTCGAAAATCTTTCACTTCCAACACGTAATGCATGCATGCTACTGTCCGACATTTGAACCTGAAAAGAAAGATTAGGTTGAGCTATATTAGCCTAGTAGAAAAATCTTTACCAATTTCATGTGAAAATATGATGATAAGTGCAAAAAGGATGAGGATAAGAGATTCATCTTAAACAATAGATAACAATCAACTCGAGAGTATACTAATGTTCAATACGATCATTCTAAGACATACCTTTATCACAATATGCCACCTAGTCCGTAAGACGCAAACAACTCTAATAATCCCGACACAACTCACTATCATAAACCTCCACTGACTGTATTTCCACCCCTTGCATTACAGTATAACATCTCATGAGTTACCGTATTGCCACCTCTTGCGTTACGGTGAACCCTAACAACTCGGATCATCGTATTACCACCCCTTGCGTTACGAGACCCACTTGAGTCTCCGTATTACCACTCCTTGTGTTACAAGACTCCTTATCCCAACTTTCAACTCACACAACTACTTTCGCCCTCAAGATGCAAACCAAGACTCTCTCATGATCACATTCATACATGAAACACCATACAATATGCCAACAATGCTATAATTGTGCCACAAACATTTCAAGTAGTCAGCCAATTGATAAGATGCATTTCAATACAGTTTCAATCAAGTAAACTCTTATTTATTCCCACTAACGGAAGGCCAACGGAACAAGGATAACATCAATTACACATAGGGAGTCAATTGAACATGATTGGGATAGGTTAGGAGATGTCCAAGAGGGGCTAGAAGTGCCCGGAGTTCAAAACAATCAAAGTAGGAGCAATGAAAGAAAAATTGTCCATAAGGCTCTTGTATCGATACAATCATTTTTGCTGTATCGATACAGTAAGCAAATTAACAATTCCTGAAGTTTCTATTTTCTTATGGTATCGATACGGCAAAAAGCCCGTATCGATACGGAGAGACTTCAAGCAGATTTTTGAGAGTTCAACGAAACATCAACAACAACAACTATAGGCACGATTTTTGCACCAAATCAACGTATTTACATATAAAAAAGTAAAGAAATCCCTACCTGTAGCCAAAGATCGAAACCCAAGAGATTTGAACGAGCCCTAACTCCGAGCTCCTTGAAATCAACCGAGATCTCCTCTCCGAGCTTCACCCAACATGATACGAGCCCGGAGTTGCGTTCTAGAGGTGAAAACAAGATGGATCCTTGAGGTTTTTGAGGTATATGGTATTTTGGGTAGAAGAGCAAGAGAGAGAGATATACGGTAAGGAGAGGTAGAGCACGAGAGAGAGAGAGATAGATACAAGGGGATATTTATCTCCTACCACTCACACCCACTATATATATATATATATATATAGACTCACATATCTCTAAATCACACACACGCACTCCCTCTAGTTTCCATTCCATCACTTAAACCCCAAATCAAATAATCACACTCTTTTCATATTATCCTCAATTTCGACATTTATAAAACTTTTAAATATTTTTTTAAAATATGGGTCTCTACAATTTGTGTATTAGATTTGACTCTACATAGATTTTTAGATTTTTTATGCAAGTTAAAATTGGATTCTATGAATGCAACATGATTTTGGTTTTGAGTTTTATGGTTTGAATTAATATAGTTCATTGTGTATCCTATCAATATAATTAACTCGGTATATGTGATTGGATTATCATTGGTAGTGATGTACACACGAGCAGGGGGCTTAATAAGTAAAACTTTTTGTTGTGGAGTGTTGCAAGCATAGGTAATTAGCATATCAAATGCAACAACAAAAATATATTACATCGAGACTAACATTTTACCTCTAGTGTAGCATGTGGTTTGATAAGCTGTACTTGGGTTGTGACTAAGTGTTCAATTGGTTTTAGGCTAAGCATTCATTTTATTTTTGGGCTAGGTGTTCCAGACTACTAGAATTGGGTGTTTATTTATATTTTGGTTGGATATTCAAAGAAAGGCTAATCAAAAAATATTTAAGCAAGAACATTTTTTTGGGTGTTTATGTGACCATTTTTCTTAAGCTATACAGCTACCTCTATCAATAGATATGTTGCGTTATTGTTTGTCACATAGTTGAATTTGTTGAACAGGAGTTGGTATATTGCACGCAAGTTCAGTATTAATTTGCGTGTGTTGATTGTTTGAGCCGTATATTGCATGTGAGTTTAGTACTATTTGTTTCCATGTTCTGATTGTTCATACAGTGCCTTCAGGCACGACTCTGAATCGATGCCCGTGCCAGAACCATGGTACACTTAAAATTTTGACCTGCTTAAATATTTTTTGCACCTCGATTTAACCTGCACATACACCATATTTTACTTTGTTCCTAACCTTTTTCTTCAACATGTCCTCCTTTTGCTCATTGTTCGACCCGTAGTTTTAGTTGTTTTCAAAATGTGTTGTGTCGTGCCTTTAGGCATGGGCATTCGCTAATGTATATATATAAAGGGGATTCGGGGCGAGGTGGGGCGGGGATGGGGTGGGGACTAACTCATATCCACCCCCTACCCAATCCCCATTTCTTCTTTTTTAATTTATCCCCATACCCGATCCCCAAATAATCCCGAATCCCCTACCCATTTGGGGCGGGCATCAGATTGGGTTTGGTCTGATCGGCCAAAATTGCCATCCCTAGATGAGCTGTCTAGTTAGAGCATCCCCAATGGGGGATGGAAACCATGTTCTATACTTATAATACAACTCAAATGCAAAAAAATATGCTCAAATGGGATGTAAAATGGCACAAATCAGGATGTAAAATGACAGAGATGGAAAATGAGATGGATATTTCCATCCCCTTTTGGCTGCAGCTATTATTGATAGGTTATCAAACATTATCAAATCCAACTGTAATTACAAGAAAATGGACTACTGGAGTTACCTCTATTCTCCGAAAAGTTGGCCGAAATTTGCAATGGATTGCCATTTTCTGTAAATCTGCGCCGGAGTGACCAAAACACGCCAAAATCCAAAGAGAGAGAGAGAGAAGGGAGAAAGGGAGAGAGGGATCTCGCCAGCGGATCTGAAATAGAGATCAACGGGAACAGTCGGCGATAGATATAGGGGAGTTAGGGTTTTAGTCGTTCCTTTTTTCCATGGTCATATCGAACAGAGAGAGAGGGAGGGCAAGAGAGAGAGAGAGAGGGGTCTGGTTCAGAGAAGAGAGAGAGAGGTCTGGACCGTATGGTTTCTTCTATTCAGAGAGAGAGAGACAGTAAAGTTGGAATGGTGTTCTCAGCCAACAAGTCTTTTAATTTTGGACGGAAGTAAATTTTTTTTTTTGTGTGTGGAATTAAATTTTTTATTGGAGTTGCTTTAAGGCCCCGTTTGTTAACCTAATTGAGACTTGGGATTGGACTAACAGTCCCTCTAGACTATGAATCCTTCGTTTGGTAACACAAATCCCTCCAGACTGTGAATCCCATGGGACGGAAGTATTTTTTTTTTAGCGGAATTCATTTTTTTTTTTAAAGCCCTCGATTACCGGATACCAAAATTATTTTTTAACGGAAGTAGTACTTGAATTAGGGTTGAGAAAGTTGGAAAAAATTAAGGTAGACGGAAAGTTAGTTAATTATCCATTTTTTTTATATCTCACCATTGGAGAGAGGTGAGTTCTATTTTACATCTAACTAACTATTAACCACTTTTTTCATCTATTATAACTATCCATCACGATGCAAAATACAACTCCATTGGAGTTGCTCTTAATCTAATTTGTGTAATTGTCTTGGTAAAGGACCCTAATTAAACTACTTTCTTAACTAAACCCAACCTTATACTCCGGCCACCACCACCTCACTACCTATCATATCTCCCTTTTCCCCAAAATCAGCCGAACCACTTTCTGTGAATGTATCTTAATATATTTGTTAGTACTTATCTTCTATTTTAGGCATGATATCATGATCGGATCATAATTATATTGTGTAATCTTTTCCTTTTCTATACATAGGTTTTTCCTATTTGTATGTGTATTAGCCTTGTCTTCAAGGTATTCTGAACATCAGTAATAATATTCTATTTTCTCCTTTTCTGTCTCTCGTCTCTGATTTGTATCATGGTACCTGTCCGTTTGTTTCTTTGCCTCTGTCTTCTTTCTCCCTCAGCCGCCCCTCTCTCTTCCTCAAGTACATCTTAGAATATCTCCCTGCCTCAGAAAATCTAAAAAACGACCTTCACCAACAACCACCCAGTTACTTCTGACTACTGACGAACCCAGTCACTTCTAACTTCGACAAGCCTCCGTGAGGCCCGATCTATGACTCGCAGCAACTCGCCGGCCACCATAAGAACACCGGCGACCCTTGTCTCGTACAACCTCTAATGACCCTCCATTAACCAGACCCAACATTTGATATCATCTGATATCTTTGTATCTGCTCTGACATCCTTAAATCTGAAACCCACGACTATTCCAACAACCTTTTTTCTGGTATTCTCTGATCCGATCATGGTGGTGTTATTGTTTCTTTGTTCTACACCTATTCTGGTATTTTTTGATCTGATACTCAGCATCAGGTATTCTGCATCTGTTTTATTGGATATTCATCATGTCTGGAGACAAAAATCAGGCTATTAGTGTTATTCTGACTGGTAACAACTACTCCTACTGGGCACATGTCATGCAAAATTTTGTTGTCGGTAAGGGAGTGTGGGGACATGTGGATGGTTCGACACCACAACCATCCAATCCAAAATCCGTTTCACTTCAGTCAACTCGTTATCATTACGCCATTAATTTCTCATATCTTCATATAGGCATTCACATATCAAATGTTGGGAAATATCTCTCATATCGTCACCTAGTGTTGTTTAGCTTAAAGGAGTGTCCTACATGTCCGTTTCTCGCATCGCATGTCAACACATATAACTTCTGTTCACCTATAGTCATTACATTCTCTAAACTCTCGTTTCGGTGTTGATAGACTCTTACAGAACCCGAAGACCACCATAAAGCCTTAAGCATACCACTATCCACGTTAGATCATTCAATTAAGTACTCAGGCGAACCTAAGGACATCCGTGTCACACTCAAACGATATCAAGAAAAATGGATACCCAACTGATACAACTATATCTATCTTATTTTGGCTACCATATCTTATTGGTTTAAAATTTGGCTGTGAGACCACCACCGTTAGAAAGTAGACTTTTTGTACATCAATTTCGATATATAACTTGCCCCAAATGGTGTTCGGATGAAAAAGTTATACCCGTTTGAAATTACAAGAAAATCTGTCTTAAGGCCATGAGTACCGATACCATGTCAAAGTGGTATTGATACCAATTAACTATCAAGGCACCATGAGGGTGAACATGCTCAACAACATACGGGCCCGCCCAACAAGAGCGTAATTTACCGGGAAACAAATGAAGCTTAGAATTGTATAAGAGTACCTTCTGCCCAACCTTAAAATTTTTTCGGTGAATTTGTTTGTCGTTGGGCGGGCCCGTATGTTGTTGAGCATGTTCACCCTCATGGTGCTGTTAATGTGTTGAATCCTGTTAATGGTAAATCTTTTAAAGTAAATGGGCAAAAGCTTAAACCGTTCCTTGGACTTGTTGAGGTGGGCGAACCAGATGAGGAATTGAGCGATCCAATTTACACGGTCGCATAGTTGTTTTTCTTTCTTGCTTTGTTCACTTTTGTTTAGTTATGCATGTTCTGTGTTGTTCGTTTTTTCTTTCTTTGTTCTCTTTTTTTTAGCTATGCATGTTTTGTTTTTGTTATGTTTTGTTATTTGTGTTGCATCGAATAAAATCTTGGAGATAAATCACATGAAAAGATTTCACTAATGTGCTAGTGTAACAAGGGCTTTCAGTAGTATTTCTTGGTAATAGTCTATCGTTAATGATCCATGCACTCCGAGATTGACCCTATCGGTGGCAGTTTAGGTCTATGGGTGAGGTTTGGTGTTTCCTAGAGTGCACGCTAGGTTGTATCATATCTTATTTTGTTTTGATCCAGGGGACGCTGGACTTAAGTGTTTGGCGAGGTCAAGCGATAGATTTTATTACGGGCGCTAGCATAACACATTTTCAACGGTCTAGTATAGCCACCCATTGCTTACCCCACCGGTAGGGAATGGGAAGAAAAGTATGACTCGTGTGATCGCGTGATGATCGGGTGGTGCATTTCATTATGTTTTGCATGTTTTCATTTGTTCTTTGCATTTTTCTTTATGTTCTGTCTTTTCATTTTGGTTTAGTTTGAAGCCAGATAACATGGGCCGGTGTTTCTAATGTCAATTATTTTGTAGAAGGTCGTTCTCTTAAGTCTTCTGCAGGGTTTATGTGCTACCACACCAGCCTTGGTGGATTGGGTCTAAAGCCGGAGTGAGTGAGGCGTTCAGGAGCCCTAAGCATGGGTGCGGCTAAGTGCCGCGGTTGTTAGTCCGATACAGCTTTGGATATGGCGCTGTGTGACTAGCTATGGTTCTGAGTTGGTAGAACCGAAGGAGTGAACCCTGGAAGCATCTAATCTGGCTGGAGCAAGACATTAACATAAATTCCTCCAACTTGGTCGAGGTATTTAGGGGTTGACATTCCCCTTGGATGGTACATTCACGCACTCTTCCTTTCTTCGCTCTTGTTCCTAATGCTATGAGGGCATAGCATCGCTTTAAGTTGGGGGGAGGGGTTAGCTTATGTGCTATTTGTTTGATTTTTGTGTTTTGTGTTAAATTTGAAAATTTCAAAAACAATAGAAAATTGAAAATCCAAAAAAATGAGAAAATTGAAAATTTCAAAAATAAATAAAAGCTTTTGACTTGCAATTCGTTCCTTTTGTCATTATTTTAGTTTTGTTCATGACTTGTTGCATGCTCAATAATTGTTAGTTGGCAAGAGTTCATATCAATCCTAAGAATTTTGTGCTTCTCAATTTGCATGCTTAGTCGAAAATTGAATAGGTTGAGTTTTGAGTTAAGTTTATGAGCAAGCTTTGTCCCATATCCCCACCTTTCCAATAAAATGCTTGTAGTTAGGTGAATAATCGCATGTCCATGTCTAATTGTGTTTAAATGTCGATTTTCAATCATTTTGGAATCCAAGGCGCACTTAGGAAAGGATACAAGGCATTCTTTGCATGATCATACCACATATATGTCACCTAGTCCTATTTTGCATCCTAGTCTGTTTCCTGTTCTTTGCTTTAACCTAGGTGGCCGGATGTTTGGAGGGTTGCGTAAAATGATTTTCAATGATTCAAGGAGATTTGGGGGTGGTGTGAATATGATAGAAGTGATTGAAATGCGAAAAGGCAAAAATTGATATATGATTCCCTATCTTTCCTCTCTCACTACAAAAGCAAAAGCAAAAGCCCCAAATTTTCATCTCTCTCTCCAAAAAACCCCAAAATTGGCTCATCAATCTCTCTCTCACTACTAATCTCACCTCAAATGGCCCTATTCTTCAAAGAAAGAAATCAAAGAAATGCTATGAAAGGGCAAAAGAGCGGATTTGAAAGAGGGTTGAATACTTTGATAAGAGAATTGGTTTGACTTATGGGCTAGAATTTATTCTGGATGAGAAAAAGTTCGATGGAAAGGGGAAGCTCGAGGCTTAATACCGTGGGAAGTCGGATGAGGATGGTGACTAGGTGTGATCAAGTCGGTGGTAGTAGTTTTTAGTAGTACTTATCTAGTAGTTTTCTTTATTTCTTCTTTGATACTTTGTTCGGTGCTTAGCCGGCTTGTGGTCGTATAGTAGTTTAGGGTCGGTAGTGGCCAAGGGTGGATGAACCATGCTAGCATATGGCCATTACACTTTTTTGTCGTTCCTTTCCTTTGTAACCAAGGTCATTACAAGCTGAAAAAGACCTTAGTTGATCCTTAGCGTGCATGGATTCCTTAATGATTGACTGTCTGATAGTTGCATAATTAGTTAATGGCATGTTTTCCTTTCGTTATCCAAATTTCATCTGCTTGTGTTTAATTCTGTTGAATAAAGTGCTGTAGTTTCTTGAGGCATAGTATCTCTTGTTCGCTAATGCCTGTTTATCAAGCACTTCTTCGGTGGATATGGTTTAGTCTGAATTCGCAAGTTTTGTGTCCCGTATCCTCCCTTTGTTCGAGGACACAAACCTTTTTAGCTTGCTCCTTAACTTGCTTGATACTTAGCCTGCTTAATTGGATGCTAAAATTGTGAGTTGTAAAAATGAAATAAAAAGCCGGATTGTTGAACTCTTGCTAGTTGGTAATGTTGAGCATGTTCTAAGTGGTGAACACGGAAGGATTGCATAGTTCTAGTTTTCTATCTTTATTTTGCTCGCTAGGGACTAGCAAACCTTAAGTTGGGGGGCGTGATAAGCACCCGGAAATGGAATATAGGGTGCGCTAGTTTCTAGGTTTAGTATTAATTTAGTTGCTAATTAGTTATTTTTAATGATTTTTGCTCGGAGAATGTGTTGGTGCTGTTTTGTAGGTGAATCGCCTAATAAGAAGCTTTAAAGGCCCAAAACGTGTCATGGCTTGAGAATGGCCCGATGGCCAAGGCGCTGCCAAGGCAGAGCCAAAGCAAGAGGAACAGCCCGGGCAGAAGAGCAACGGTCAAGGCCCAGCCAAGGCAGAAGCAAAATGGCCAAGGCAAGATCAAGCACTGCTCGAGCAGGCCAGCAGACCAAGCAGCGGGCAAGGGCGCTTAACCACGTCGGCATCGATGGGAAGCCAGATAATGCATCGATGCCGAGCCTCCTAAGCAAGCATGGCCCTTACACCACTCGGCATCGATGGAGAAGGATTTATTGCATCGATGCCGAGCCCCTTAGTGGCCCAGCTTATGCCTGTTGCCATCGATGCCGAGGGCATTAGCGGGGCATCTTCAGAGCATCTAGGGAATATTCCAAGCGCGGAATATATTGTGTGATGCAATTAGATCCAAAACAGGTAGGAAATAGATTTAAGAGTGCTTTTCTAGATCTAGGATTAGATTCAAATTATTCTTGAGTGTTCTTAAATTTTTAGCTTTAAATATTTCAATTTCTGTCTTTAATTGTTAGTTTTTGATATTGTTGCCTTAATTAAAGTTGTTACTCTTCTTCCGATCTATCTTTTAAGTCAAGTTTCTTCTAGTGTTGTCTTTGAATTATGCTAAGTAGATTTTTGCTTACTCTTATCTTCATAGATATGTGTGAGTAGTTTTAAAGGTTAGGTCATGGGATGATTAGCATCCCATGGCTTGGGCAAAAATTGCATTTTTCACCAATAAAGCTTCAATCTTTTGATTTGAAAATTGATGTGGGGTTCGGATTCATTTGGTAAATTATTGAGGTATTAACCTCTTTGATCACGTGTAGGTGGGAGCATCGCCTACTCACCACACGTGATGCTTAGAGCTCTGTCGCACGAGGTGTTTACCAAGAGAATTCTAGAGCTAGCTTGATTTTCAAACCATCTCTATTTTCGGGTTTAGGAACCTTAATTGCGTATCTTAAACCACGTGAATTGGTGAAAATGTGATTTAGCTCGAGTCATGAGTGCTAGTGATTCCTAGACCTAGCCTATCTTTTACCTAGTTTATTCGTTTCAATTTAGCCTTTCTTTTCCACCGTTTCAAAGTAAAACTCGGTTGGCTACCTAATAGCCGAAATCCTTACTTACACCTACAAATCCAACCAAGTCATAACATAATTCCCTTGGGTACGATCTCGGACTTCACCGAATTATTATGCTTCAAATGGCGTATTAAGCCTTACGCATGGGGCGTTATTCCTTATATCGGAGCAATCGAAGCATTTTTGCCTCGAGCGACAGAGCTCTAAGCATCATGTGTGGTGAGTAGGCGATGCTCCCACCTACACATGATCAAAGAGGTTAACACCTCAGTAATTTACCAAACGAATCCGAACCCCACATCAATTTTCAAATCAAAAGATTGAAGCTTTATTGGTGAAAAATGTAATTTTTGCCCAACCCATGGGATGCTAATCATCCCATGACCTAACCCTTGAAACTACTCACACATATCTATGAAGATAAGAGCAAGCAAAAATCTACTTAGCATAATTCAAAGACAACACTAGAAGAAACTTGACTTAAAAGATAGATCGAAAGAAGAGTAACAACTTTAATTAAGGCAACAATATCAAAAACTAACAATTAAAGACAGAAATTGAAATATTTAAAGCTGAAAATTTAAGAACACTCAAGAACAATTTGAATCTAATCCTAGATCTAGAAAAGTACTCTTAAATCTATTTCCTACCTATTTTGGATCTAATTACATTACACAATATATTCCGCGCTTGGAATATTCCCTAGATGCTCTGAAGATGCCCCGCTAATGCCCTCGACATCGATGGCAACATGCATAAGCTGGGCCACTAAGGGGCTCGGCATCGATGCAATAAATCCCTCTCCATCGATGCCGAGTGGTGTAAGGGCCATGCTTGCTTAGGAGGCTCGGCATCGATGCACTATCTGGCTTCCCATCGATGCCGACGTGGTTAAGCGCCCTTGCCCGCTGCTTGGTCTGCTGGCCTGCTCGAGCAGTGCTTGATCTTGCCTTAGCCATTCTGCTTCTGCCTTGGCTGGGCCTTGACCGTTGCTCTTCTGCCCGGGCTGTTCCTCTTGCTTTGGCTCTGCCTTGGCAGCGCCTTGGCCATCGGGCCATTCTTAAGCCATGACACGTTTTGGGCCTTTAAAGCTTCTTATTAGGCGATTCACCTACAAAACAGCACCAACACATTCTTCGAGCAAAAATCATTAAAAATAACTAATTAGCAACTAAATTAATACTAAACCTAGATACTAGCGCACCCTATATTCCATTTCCGGGTGCTTATCAAGAATAAAGACGCGAGGGTATCGATATCAACCAAAATGGTATCGATACCAGATGGTTTTGAGCAGTAATTTTCAGATTTTTGACAGAAGTCACTAAGACCCAAACAGGACAATCAAATACGTTTAAACACCAAATCAACACATAAACATATAATAGAAGTGAAAAATCTCTACCTCGAAGTTGAAGAATGAAACCCAAACCCAAACTCACACAAGCAAGCCCTAGCTCTCAAAGCCTTCAATCGACCAAATACTCCTCTTCAAGCCAAACCCAACGAAATACGAGCTCAAAATCGCGTGCAAAATGTGGGATAGAGGTTAAACTTCATGGGTCTCAAGTTTGGAGGTGTGATTTTGTGAGAGTGAGTGAATGAGTGAGAGAGAGAGAGAGAGAGAGAGAGAGAGGGGAGGACATGAGTGGGAGAGTGGAAGAAATGGTTCTCTACCTCTCACTCACCCCTATTTATACCATCACACATATTAATTACACTTACACCCCAAAACTTTCAAATTCTATCATATTCAACCCAAATCACATATTCACTTTATCTCAATATTCTAATTTTATTCAAACATTAAAATTATTAAAATTAAACACGGTCTCTACAAGTTACTCTAATAACAACTAATTTATGCATCAAACAAGTTATAAACACCAAATTCAAGAGATATCAGTAAAAATCTTGAGTTTCCATAAACTCAACCACAAACCCTCAAATTCTACTCCCACCACCATCTAGAGCATGAAATCCAACCTATAAAACATGAAATAAAGTAGGAGAAATATGAATTACCAAGATTAGAGCTGTAAACCAAGCTAGGCAAGATCACCCTAGAGTTTTCCCCTTATTTCTCTTTTTTTTTTTCTTCTTCTTCTTGGCGTCTCTCTCTCTCTCTCTCTCTCTCTCTCTCTCTCTCTCTCTCTCTCTCTCTCTCTACGTTAACAGGATAAGAATGGGAAGAAATCTCTCTCTCTCTCTCTCTCTCTCTCTCTCTCTCTCTCTCTCTCTCTCTCTATGTTAACAGGATAAGAATAGGGAGAAATATCTCCGCCAGGATATTTTGTTAACACCACAAGGAAAATCATCCTACCGCAAGCGAAACCATATACAACTTATACTCCAATCCACAAATCACATACAAGGCCCTCGAACTTCTACTACATACAGTTCAACCTCGTAAACATATAATTCAATTTAAAAGTGAACTAAATAATCTAAATATCCGAGACGGTTATTACAGAGGGAAAAAGAGAAACCTTCGTGGTGGGGGTAACAATGTTAGAGTTCTCAGAAATTGGTGCTGGTGGCGGTAACCGGAGGTGGGGGAGCTCTGGGGTTGGGTTGTGGTGATCGCCGATGGTGGTGGGAAGAGTACCCGTGGTCGCCAGTTGTGGTGGTGGGAGCCCCTTTCTCTCTTCTCGGAATTTTTTGAGCGTGAAAGTGGAGGGAAGGAGAAGGGGAAAAGGGCGACCTTTTCCTCAAGACTTGTTTTTTTTTAAAAAAAAAAAAACAAAACGACATCATTTTGCGCTAACACCATGATGATATCAGTGGTTGTGTGACTTGTTGTGTTGGAGACGTTGTGTGAGTAGTATTATCGCTCTCTTAAATATGGACAGCCTCACCATTGTCCTTATTTATCCGAACGGATGAGTCCCTCCTCATCCCCCTCCCCCAACAGCTTTGCTATTAACACAGATTTTCTATGCACAAATCAAGATGTGAGACCCACTACGTGTCCCACACAAATGATCTGCGCTGTTTATTTCCCACACAAATGATCTGCGCTGTTTATTAAATTTAAAATATTTTTTGAAGGCCTCCTTAAAATTCAGCTAATTTCACTATCTATAGGCGCTCAATCCAATCATTGAATTTTTGCGGATCAAAAAAAAAAAAGAATTTGCGGATCAAAAAAAAATCATTGAACTTTTTATTCAGATTATAAGATCCTAAAACCTGAATGAAAACTTAAATGATTGGATCGAACATCTATAGATATCAGATTGAGCTGATTTTTGGCGAAGGTGTTCAAAAAAATGTTTTAAATTTAATGAACGGCTCAGATTATTTGAGTGGGACCCATAGTGGGCCCCACATCACAATCCGTGCATGATTAGTAAACACAAAAGTCTGTGCTCCCCCAACCTTATCCTTCCATTTGATCGAGAATCCTCCTTAATTTTGTCTGCCAAACAAAATTACGGCTGGCCCTATCAACCCCACACTTCAGTCGTCGATCTATTTGACATTTCCATTAAGAGATGTGATCCCTCAACTATATTACCAACGATTATACTACTTTAAAGATGGCTAATGCCAACTAATGCCCTCTATGCACAGTTAAGATGCAATAAATTAATCTATATATATATACTAGTATATATTAAAGCAAAGTGATCATTAATAATGAGGGCTCTCATCGCGACAACTGGCAGGACTTGATTGAATCAAAGTTATAAATTTAAAAGTTTTTTTTTTTTTTGAAGTGGCTTAATCCAATAATGTCCAATCTTTTATACTAGTATATATATTCAATAATGCTAAAACCTTGCTCAATCCCATCTATATCTATTTATCTATACTATTTATTAAATTGGCCCCCTAAATTGATCCCTAGAACTCAATGCAATCATGAAATTTGTGTTTCCGGCACCCTCCTAAAAAGAAATTCAATACACGAGCTCATAAAAAAATTGGGCCCTTTGCTCGGTTGGACTCTATTAATATAATTGTACCTAATACACTACCTATTCGAATTGGGGGCCCTTTTATGCACAGGCTTAGGGTTGAGGGCCTGAAGCGGCTACTTCCACGGCCTCCCCCTTTATGGGCTTAAGTTTTAACACGATCTTTCAAAAAGAGCAGCTTGATCGAGAGGAGGTCAAAAATCCGACAGGGAGAAATGGCTCTCACATTTGAAGTTGGTTCTCTTCATATATATATATATATATATATATATATATATATATATATATATATACACACACACATATATATATACATACATATATATATACATGTATATATATATGTATGTATATATATATATGTATATGTATTGTCGTAACGAACACTATGAATGCAAGCTAAGAACGAAAAATTGAAAACTCAACAAGAAATCACAAAGACACAAGATATATGTGGTTCCCCAAGATGGGTACATCCACATGCGAGGAGAGAGGGGATTCACTAACCAACGTGAAGAAGAGATACAAAGAGCCGGCTATAATCCGTAACTCTAGAAAGGCCACAATATGAAAGCTCAAAAGATACTTTAGAAGTTTCCCAAAAGCCCTAATTATAATAGGCTACAAAAACGGGTACAACATAATTAACCAATGTGGGACTTAAGAATACAAGGCATTCCCAACAATTCTCCACCTAGACTTGAATTCCACTAAACCAAATCACCAAATATAGCTCTCCCCTTCTAACCTCTCACTCACCAAATGCCCCCGAGGGGCAATCAACTGCAAATACCAAGCAATGCTTGAACTTGGCAACCGGAACCGGTTTAGTCAACATATCTACTGGGTTATCTGCCCTACCCACTTTTTTCACCTCAACTTGCTTCTGTGAGATGATATCCCGAACGAAGTGAAACCTGACATTGATATGCTTAGTCCTCTCATGATACATCAAATTTTTAGTCAAATGTATAGCACTCTGCGAATCACAAAATACTGAACTCACACCCCTGTGCAAGACCAAGCTCACAAAGCAAACCTCTCATCCACAATGTCTTCTTCACAGCTTCAGCAATGGCCATATACTCCACTTTTGTTGTAGACAACGCGACTGTAGCCTGTAAAGTAGCTTTTCAACTAATGGCACTTCCGGACAGAGTAAAGACATAACCTGTCAGAGTTCTCCTCTTATTGTGGTCATCGGCAAAATCCGAATCAACATAGCCAACAATATGATCACCAGAATTGGCAACCCCAAATAATAGACCAACACCTGCAGTTCTGCACAAATATCGTAGTATCCATTTCACAGCCTCCCAATGTGCCTTTCCTGGATGCCCCATATAACGACTAACGATATTAACTGCATGTGAAATATCAGGATGAGTACATACCAAGGCGTACATAAGGCTCCCAATTGCGCACAAATATGGAACCTAAGACATAGACTTCTCCTCATCCTTCGACTGTGGTGACAACTCAGTTGAAAGTCGAAAGTGTGCTGCCAAAGGGGTACTGACTGGCTTCGCATGGCAAAGCGCTCAAGCACTTTAAGAACATAAGACTTCTGATTCAAAAATAATTTGCCAGTTATTGGATCTCTGCAAATCTTCATACCCAAAATACATTTTGCCGCACCCAAATCTTTTATCTCAAATTCACCACCTGACTATTGTTTCAACCTGTTGATTTCTGATACACTCTTGGCAGCCATAAGCATATCATCAACATACAACAGTAGATAAACAAATTAACCATCTGGAAGTTTTCGAAAATACACACAACTGCCATACTCACTCCTAGAATATGACTGGCTTATCATAAAAGTATCAACCGTTTATACCACTGCCTAGGGGATTGTTTGAGGTCATACAAAGACTTACGAAGTAAACAAACGTGATCCTCCTTACCAGAAACAACAAATCCCTCGGGCTGACGCATATAAATCTGTTCCTCAAGCTCGCCATGCAAAAATGCAGTTTTGACATCAAGTTGCTCTAACTCAAGATCATAACATGCAACAATAGCAAGTAAAGTGCGAATGGAACTATAGTTTACAATTGGTGAAAATATCTCATTGTAATCAACATCCTCCTTCTGGCTGTATCCTTTCGCCACTAGCCGAGCTTTGAACTGAGCATCTTCTACCCTGGAATACCTGGTTTGTGCTTGAAGACCCACTCGCACCCAACAATCCTCTTCCCTTTCAGCGGTTTTACTAACTTCCATGTCTGATTCTTCTGAAGAGACTCAATCTCCTCATTCATAGCAACAGACCACTGTGCAGACTCAATGCTCGAAACAACTTCCGTATAGCTTGAAGGCTCCTCATACTCAACTGTCTCAGCAACTGATAAAGTATAGGCCACCATCTCAGAATAAGCTGAATACCTTTCAGGAGGCCGAATCTCCCTCATTGGCCTATCTTTAACAATAGTGCGTGGTTGCTCAACTAACGCATCAACCTCTATGTCTGAACTCTTGAACTCCTCTTCAATTGGCTTCTCAATGTGCTTCTTCCCTGAGTCAGAAGATTCACTCAACATCTCCACCTACTTTGGAACACTCTGTTCCTGAACTGTATCATTAACCTACTTAGATCCCTTAATCATAGAGTTTTCAACAAAAGTAATATCTCTACTGATCAAAAACTTTGAATCTTCAGGACACCACAATCTGTACCCTTCACACCTGCCTGATAACCTAAGAAATTACACTTCTTGGCCCGTGGCTCTAACTTACCCTCAATCACATGAGCATAAGTTGGACACCCAAACACACGCCGCATAGAGTAATCAGTTTGATGACCTGACCATACCTCAAAAGGAGTCTTACACTCAATAGCAGTCGACAGAGACCTGTTCACCAAATAGCATGTTGTGGAAACGGCTTCAGCCCAAAATTCTTTGCCCAATCCGGAATTGGACAACATACAACGTGCCTTCTCCAAAAGAGTCATGTTCATTCGTTCAGCCACACCATTCTGCTGAGGGGTTTTTCTCACTGTGTGATGCCTCACAATGCCCTCATTACTGTAGAACCAATCAAACTCGCCAAGACAAAACTCCATACCACTGTCAGTTCTCAAACGTTTTATTTTCTTACCAGTCTGATTCTCAATCAAAGTTTTAAACTGTTTGAACGTATTAAAGGCGTCACTCTTATGTTTCAATATATACACCCAAACCTTACGAGAGAAATCATCGATAATACTCATAAAATAGCGAAAACCACCTTTAGAAGTTACCTCTGCGGGACCCCAAAGATCCAAGTGAAAATAATTCATCGTGCCTTTGGTGCGATGAACAGCTGTATTGTATTTTACCCTGCACTGCTTACCGTAGACACAATGCTCATAGAAATTTAGCTTCTCAGTTTTCTGGCCACATAGCAAACCCTGTCTGCTCAAAATTGTCATCCCCCTCTCGCTCATTTGCCCAAGGCGCATATGCCATAAAAGAGTTAAGTCTGAATCTGAAAACTTAGATAAAACAACCGTTGCTGCAGCACCTAGAATTGTACTGCCCTGGAGTGTATAGAGGTTACCACGCTTCTGACCCTTCATCAGTATCAATGCACCACTTAAGACTTTCAAAACTCCACCTTCACCGAGGAATTTGCAACCATGAGAATCAAGAGCACCCAGGGAGATAAGATTTTTCTTCAAATCCAGAACATGTCAAACCTCAGATAAAGTCCTAACAATATCGTCATGCATCCTAAGCTGAATAGTTCCTGAACCAACAGTCTTACAGGCCATGATGTTGCCCATCAAAACTGTACCACCATTGACCGCCTCATAAGTAGAAAACCACTCTCTATGCAGACACATGTGGTATGAACATCCAGAATCCATAATCCACTCGATATTAAAGCGAGAATCGCCCTCTGTAACTGATAACGCATTATCTGACTCATCTGAATTTTCAGCAATTCCAACAATTACTGTACCCCCTTTCTGGTCTTCTTTTTCCTTCTCCTTGAGTTTTAAACAGTCACTTTTCCAGTGCCTGGGTTTCTCGCAATAATTGCACTTTCCCTTTTTCTTACCTGATGATTTGGATCTTCCCCTATTACTCGACTCCTCCCTTTCTGTTGTTCTTCCCCTAGCAAACAAACCCTCCGCATGTGCATCACCCTCACCTGACACCTTTTTCCTCAATTCTTTTGAATATGGGCTAGCCTTAACATCCTCCATGGATATCGTGTCTTTACCATACAATAGGGTTGTAACAAAGTTCTCATACGAAAGTGGTAAAGAACATAGCAAAATTAGGGCTTGGTCCTCATCCTCAATTTTACTATCAATATTTTTCAGATCCATAATAATACGATTGAACTCGTCTAAATGATCCTTAACAGGTATACCTTCTCGCATACAAAACATATAAAGACGTTGTTTGAGATATAACCCGTTGGTGAGCGACTTTGTCATATATATGCCTTCCAACTTCAGCCAAATTCCTGCTGCTGAAGTTTCTTCTTCCAGCTCGCAAAGAACGTCTTCTGCCAGACTCAATTGAATAGAACTCAGAGCTATGGCATCTGTATCATCCCAATCTTCCTCTTTGATTCCAGAACTAGTCTTGCCTAACAAAGCCTTATGCAATCCTTATTGGGTTAACAGAGCCTTCATCTTTACTCTCCAAAGACTGAAACTGCTGCTCTACCCATCAAACTTTGCAATTTCAAATTTAGCCGCCATAGCCACAATCGGAAACAAAACCCTAGTTTTTGCAACCTAAGGCTTTGATACCAATTTGTTGTAACGAACGCTATAAATGCAAGCTAAGAACGAGAAATTGAAAACTAAACAAGAAATCACAAAGACACAAGATATACGTGGTTCCCCAAGATGGGTACGTCCACGGGCGAGGAGAGAGAGGATTCACTAACCAACGTGAAGAAGGGATACAAAGAGCCGGCTATAATCCGTAACTCTAGAAAGGCCACAACATGAAAGCCCAAAAGATACTTTAGAAATTTCCCAAAAGCCCTATTTATAATAGGCTACAAAAACAGGAACAACATAATTAATTAATGTGGGACTTAATAATACAAGGCATTCCCAACATGTATGTCCAGCACTTGCACTTTATTTACTACTTCTCCACTATTTTTTTTTTAAAATATTGTTGTTAGTGTCCACTAGTGTGAGACAAACCCCACCCCGGAGTAAACAAATACTCCTAGTAAGGAAAAAAGAAAGAAAAGAAAAAAAGAAAGAAAGTTGTATTATGAGAGGCCCTTGGTAGCTTAAGTGGGTCATAATAAAAATTGCAGCCCAACCAGGCAGCCAAGACCCAAAAAGAACCTGAAACTTCCAAGAAGGCTTCCAAAACAACAACAGTACTGAAGTGATCAAACATTTGTTGGTTCATTTCTCGTAGAGAGAAGACATGTACTACTATACTACCCTTTATGCTGTATGAAAGGCCGGGTATTTCTCTCTTTTGATGATGCAATGTTATGTGATGTGATGTTTTCAAACCATATTCATCCCTCTTTTTTGTTTGCTTTTCATTCTTACCAACGAAATCCAATGAGTATTAGCCAGCAGCTTTTAATTAAATGATACTCCTACTAATAACTATTTGTTTTTTAATCGCAGAAAGATAGTAGTATATATATAATTGGTAGTTGACAGGACTAAAGCTAGCTCCAGAAGAAGCATCCTAGTGACATCTCTAGTTCATCTCCTTTGGACTAATTAATGCAATTTAAATATATATATTATCCTTCTTTGAATTCTAATGGACCATTCTCTTGATTTGGAAAAACCCAGGATAAACCTCATGGTGCTAAACAGTTCTTGACCTCTCCACCTCAACAGATGCAACGACAACTGTGATATTCCCTAGGGTTCACATGTCCGACAAGAAAGACCCATGATTAGTCCGGTTGACCAAGGTTTGATCCTTAGGCTCGGATCGCAATAAAGTAATTTTTTTTGTGAATCTCCTAGTAACGTATCAAATTTGGCATAACAAATTTATTTTGATTCATTTTGAACTTTTATTAGTTTTGTTTTCAATTTTTTGAATTATTTATTCATCTCAATGAGAGAAAATCTAAAAAGTAAACAACTTATGACAAAAACTTAAAACACTTCATTAAATAATAAACTGAATCTAAATTAGAAAAATTCGTTAGATAATTTTTATCTCTTCTCAACTTTTTCATAATTTGATATTCGTTAGAAAAATTAGTAAGGGCCAACTATGCAGTTTCGTCCCTACAAATTCAAAAGTAATACTTACCAATGTCCATTAGAGCTGATTTTTTACAAGGCTCCATAAAATAATATTCAAAAATTTATAGATATTTGCGTGATTCCCTGCAAATCTTCCTTGCGATTAGGATTTCCAACTTTTTCATAATTTGATATTTTTTCTACTTTTTATCGTCGCGGTGAATAAATAATCTTTAAAAAATCTGATGCAAACCGAAAAAAATGTTCACAACAGACAAAAAGAAGCCAAATGAAATAAGTCTAGCCAAATGCCCCCTAAATTTTTTCTATAATTCTGGTGTCCAGATATACCCAGGGTAACGTGACCCCACTCAAACATCCAAAAAGTATTTTCGTAATATTATATATTTAGTTTAAGTACGAAAGATTTTTATATTTAGATTAATACAAACTTATATATATCTCAAAAATAAAGATATTTAAGTAATTTTATTCTTCAACTTTCGTTGTACGGTTCAATAATAAATATCAGTTTATAAACCATTAATCCGTTTGGGACTTTTATTTCTTAATTCTCTTTAGTTTTAACAGTTGTGGAGAAAATTTTAAAAGTAAATCAATTTGACACCTAAAAAAATACCTCATAGTTCCCAATCATATTTTAATGATCCGAGCTGCTCAATGTGATCAGAATATGATTTTAATTGTCCCCCAGAGAAATCAACAAAAAAAAAGACCGAGAAGGGCTTGATCTGGGCAATTTTTAACTTAAATTTGATGAATGATTCAATTAAAAACTGCTCAAAATAAGCACTTTCCGATCATATTTTTTGCTAATTTCTCGATGGCACCCTTAAAATCACATTCTGTACACATTGAACGGTTTGGATCATAAAAATTTGATCGAGAACAATAAGATTGAAATTTGAAATATTTTTTTAGATGTTTAATTGGTTGTTCTAACCGCCCCAATAATAATATTGGCATATTCTATCAAAGGAGGGTCGTGTAGGTTGCGATTCTATGCATTTGAGCTGACTCAATGTTGTGTCGACATGCACTTTTGCTTGCAATTCAAGCGCATGGAATCGTAATTATGACCTGTCTTTTTTTCCCAATTTGCGTAATTATTGAGTCTCGTTTCCATTATCAGATTTGTATAATTTTTTCATTTTGAGTTGTTATTGCCAAAAAAAAAAACTGCTCTTGGAAATTACTAATTGTTTGATCCCACCATTGAATTCTTGGTCAAAATTTTTATATTAAAATAATGAACCAAAACATACAATATTAATTGAAATACTCCATTTGTCCCATAATATTAGATACTATCGGGATTGCTTGCCATTTTTTAAATTGCCTATATCTTTTAATTCATAATGTTTATATGATTTTTAAAATTTCGTTTAGTAAAATTAATTGAAATATATCAAAAAAATTCATATTACTTATTAAAAAAAATCTATGGATTAAAGATATATACAATTTTTTCATAGGGCTGGAATAGTAAAATTGTCCAACTTTTTGGGACGGAGGGTACACTAGTCTGTTGTGTGGTTGATTTTGACTTTTGTAGAACTATTGAAAAATCAAAATCTATGAAAATGAAAAAAAAAATTGTAAGTGGGTGAATGTAATTGCATCTTGAAAAAATATAGCGCTCTCATGTATATTGTTTAAATTCTTTATTCCGGCATAGGAAATCGTGACTTTTACGCCATCGCGCCTTCATTATTGTAATCTAAACTATTCATCATATAAGGTCTGTAGAATAGCATATCTATGCAAAAAATCATCTTCATTGGGCATTGATATATATAATAAAAATTATATTTTAGTTTGTAAAATGAAGGGTCTGTCAATAAAATTAAAGTCAAACTTTTCATAACTGTCCAAAATTCAATTTCTAATACACTTTTGTAATCCAAAATTTAATTTTTAATATATTTATCGACGTTCGATCAAACTAATTTTTTGTGTTAATATACTCATCTGCGGGTTCTACAAGATAAATAGTTCAGATTACGCGGCGGCTAAAAATTCACGATTCACCGCTGACTAATAAAGAATTGAAACTCCATCTATTGATAATAACAACATTTAAAGGATGATGACGACATAGCCGCTTTCTTCGTTTTTTCTTGGTTGAGACAATTACTTCCCCAGTTGGCAGCTATAGTATACGTATGAGTTATATATATATATATACTATACTAAAAGGGGAAATTACAGTAAGCCTCATTCAACTATGCCTCGGTAACGAGTTGCCTCATTCATCGTTTAACTCGGACACTTAACCCTTTTCATCTTTTATCTTGCACAAAATGAAAGATGCCGTTAACGGAATTGCTGAAATTACCAATTTACCTTCTTTGGGCTATTTTTGTTTCGCTTATAACTTTTCGTAAGAAATTCTGTTTCAGCTCGTTTTTTTTTTCAAAACTCTTGTTTTTTCATCTATTTTATGAGTCTATAATAATTTTAGTATGGTTACTTTACGCTTTCTAAGGTTAGAGTTGCGTCCTATATCTTCAGTGATCAGTAGATTGGATACTGCTAGATATTGTCTGTTCAGTGTAGCTAGCTGATGGTTCCTCTGCAAATGGTGTAGTGGTTGGAATATAGGTCAACCTGCCACCGGGCCTTCATCCAGGGGCTGCCAAAAGCAAAAAAAAAAACAGACCACTCTGTTTTTTTGTCTCTCTCTCTCTCTCTCTCTTTCTAAGTTCTATTATGGGTCCAAGCCATTTCATACTTATTTTTATAAATCTTTATATGGAGATTTCATTCTCATATCTATATTTGTTATTTGCCACACTCAATTTCAAATTTACGGGCACGATTTGAAAAGTCTATTTCAAAAGGAATTGTTTGATCAACTCTATGTTTTCATGAGGAATACACTACCATTTTCAGTACTCTGTTTCTGGGTTGGAATGCACTACATTAATCAATAGTGCTCTGATGCCACAATTGCACAACACATTTGGATCCTCATTGGAAGACCCAGTTCTACCTTCCATCACAGAGAGAGAGAGAGAGTTTTTACGGTTGTATGTATTTATAAGGGCATGACCTGTCATTAATAAGGTCATGTACTGCTCGCATGACCTTCCGTTTAAATTCATAACGGCTCACTAACGGCAGGGGCTTAAGTGTCACGCCATAAAAGATGAAAGGGGTTAAGTGTCCGAGTTAAACGATGAAGGGGGCAACTCGTTACAGAGGTATAGTTGGAGGGGGCTTACTGTAATTTTCCCATACTAAAAAGGACACTAACATAAGATACGGCAATAAGTAGGCCCCACAAAAGGGTTTTGGTCTCTAAAAACGAAGGCCCAACATGAGAGAGAGAGAGAGAGAGAGTGCAATCTCCAAGCACCTTCCAAAACATCCATCCATATCTAAAGAGAGAGAGAGAGAGAGAGAGAGAGAGAGAGAGTGCAATCTCCAAGCACCTTCCAAAACATCCATCCATATCTAAAGTGTTAAATTTGCAAATATACTGTACACAGCAGAATAGGTCATGCAGGATGTCATATGCCTTATCGAGCTCGTCACGGTTTTTTTTTTCTGTCAACAAAAATTAATTTCTCTTATTTTATTAAGGGGTCAACTGGGATCTCACCCTATGCCCTACCGTGGACCAGAATTCTGAATACTTTGACCAATTAATATCAATTACGTACCTACCGGGGTTAATCCTCAATTTATCTAAGCCTCACCCCACCCTAGCTAGTAAATACGAGTAGTTTCTTCTAGTTAACTAATATACTCCTTATCTTTTGATACTACTACTAGAGTCCAGATGGGAGTAATCGATATTCATTCCTCACCATCTCTTTAATTTGATCGGGGAAAGAAAATTTTGATGATTTGATTAAGCATTTAAAGTTATTCAAATGAGCAAATTTTTACATGATAACTTGGAAAATTTATTTTAAAATTAATAAACGATTTGAATCATTTGTGACTCATTTGTAAGCAATCCGTGCACAGATCTTTTGTGCGCAAAGCTTTATTGAATAAAAATAATATCAAAATAATCATGTATTTGTAACATGAAAAAGAGAATTGTTGGGGGTTTACGTAGCGTACAGTTAGTGCCTTCCTTATACCCTTGTGCACATTGATAGAGTTTGATTTTCGTAAGCACTCATTTTCAAATTGAAGTTAAATTCAAAAGAATGGAGCCTGAGTAGATAATTAGAAAATGACAAAAAGAAAAGGACAAAAAGAAAAGAAAAGAAAAAAACTACATGTACACAAAAAGATTTCATGCTAGGAATTTCATTTCACTTCATTTTTTCCCCTTGGCAATTAACCCCCGAACATAAGGGGAAAATCTTGCGCGTGGGTGATTACCGGATAAATCCTCAAACCTTTAACTTGCCCAAAGTCCACGTCATTATTTTTCAATCATCAAGTACGTATGTATGATTTCAGACTGATAGGATTTAGACCAAAACATTTTTTCGTCATCTACCTAATTTCTTAATTGCCCTTACTTGAAAAGGTTCCCAACAATTGCCCGATTAAGAAAATTACTTAATTAATTCTTAGCCAGAAACAATTCAATATATGCCCAAATCCCAATCCCCCCCTTCTTTCACAAAAAATGGAGTATGTTTATGTACGTGTTGGTTTAAATCAATAAGGCTTTAAGCTAAGGGAACAAATTAACTCTTGTATACGTATAACTTGTAATTTTGACTTGCCTCTTCCAATCATCTACGTGCGTACGTATGTCCTCTTTGCCTCTTCTTCCACCTCTTCCAACCTCATGCGTAAATCTGTTTCCCTTCGTCCCCTTGTGCGTAAATCTGTTTCTCTTCATCCCCTTGTTCAGTACAAGAGACTCAATTTTTAACGATATATATATATAGCTATATATATATATATATACACACACACACACAACCAACTAATGCACGTCTCCATCAAAACTTTCATATGATTTGAACTTTTATGATAAAATGGTAAGGATGTAATTTACATTTCCAAAGCTTTATGAAAATGAGAAACTAGCCCCGTTCCGCTTCAAATAATTATTTATTTTTTAAATTAAATGTGATGTATTGTAAGAGAATGACCTGTCTCGTAAAGCAGGAAATAAGTACTTCAAAAAATAATAAGAACCTTAGCTACGGGAGCTAAAATTTATCAATTTTAGGACACGTAAATAATGAGGGAGTAACGCTCAATACTCAACACAAATCCAGTTAGATTGAAATTTACAAAACAATCATTCTACAATAAAAAACAATTACACAAATTCACTTACATGCATATTGAGGCCCATACACATTACACCTCCAGTGTGTGAACCCCCTTAGAAGATGTGAGTATGTGTGTAAAGTGTTTGTGTAAGTGTGTGATTCTAAAATTATTGTAAACAAAAAACCGCAATCATTAGTTTTAGTTTTGAAAATCAATCATTACCCTACTTCCTTCCCCAATCATTACCCTATTTTTTCAATTATTTCTTTCTCATCTTTCCCTATCTCTCTCCAATCATTACCCCTATTTTCAATCATTACTCTATTTATCTCTCCACTCACTATCAAAATTAAACTAAACTAAACTATCAACCAAACACAACCGCAGTATTTTCCAAAAGAGAGAGATAGAGAAAAAATAAAAAAAGAGCTAGAGATAAATATCCACTCGTGTGAGAGTTTTCTCGTCATAGGATAGAACTTCCACTTCAGCAGCATATTCGGCCGTGGATGACACCTAGCAACCTTGATGTCGTCAGCTGCACATGTGGACACCATTTCAGCTGACGTGCAACTCAAATACACCATTGGCAAAAGTTCCAATCCCCTCCTACACTTCCGAGGTATTTTGCACTGATAGTAATTTTTTTATTTATATTTAATTTTTTCCTCCTTTATTTTAGTTTTCATCAATTTCTTGTAAATTATTGATTTGTCTGTATAAAAGAAATTCTAAAAATAAAAAATATAAACAAACTAGAATAATTCAAATAAAAAAATAATTGAAAAGTTTATCTATTTTGAATTTTTTTGCCTGCAGTGAATTTTGAAAAGATTTTTTTATTACTTATTTTTTACACTTTTTAAATTATTATCTTCGAGTCAAATCAATAATTCACAAAAGATTAAAACATAACTAACAAAGAAAAATTGAATAGAAAAAATAGTCCAAGGACTGTATTGGCCAAAGAGCCCTTCCATGGGGGCTGACTGGAGTAAAACAAAGAGGTACCGACCAATTGTGAGACCCATTTTCGGAGTCCAATGCAAACGATCCAAATTGTTGATTACTTTTTAAATATATTTTGAGTATCCTACAAAAATTTCAGATCAATCGAATAAAAGTAAGTGCATGATCCCATTGTCGGATGTTTCATTTAGTATTCAAGATTCTAATCTCTGAAACAAAAAATGGACGTTGGATGAAGAACTTACATTTAGCCGATTGATTTGAAATTTTACAAGGATGCCTAAAAAAATTAAAAATTAATTAATGATTTGAATCATATGTGTCGGACCCTGAAGTGGGCCCCATAATTGGTCTCTACTTCATCGGTTTACTCCCCTCAGTACCCAGAGTGTTTTCGTTGGCCAAAGCATCAACAGATCATCACAAGAATAGTTAGGATGTGTTTCATTAACTAAATATAAGTAATGTTTTTGGATTAGATATGATACTATATTATGAGAGAATAATCTATCTCATAAAGCAGAAAATAAATATGTAAAACCTAAAAAGTAAAAACCTTAAAAGAACGGAGTAAATGACCAAAGAACCCCCAACGAACGACATGTGATTTGTGGACTCGAGACAGTTGTAAAACAGAGAAACGGTAACGAGAGCAGCAGATCCACGAGCTTTTCTAAAAACGTCTTTTCGGAAGCGAGAAAAGCACAACAGAAGGGGTCAGTCAACGATATGGTAAGGCGCAAAACCAGTTGGTCAAAGCCTGACTTTTTTGCGTGCCTCCGAAGTAGGTGACGTAAGCAGTGACAGAATTCATCGCACGGGCGAGCGTCACCACACGTGTCCCTCCCTCATTAGTCCGCCCGCTGGTGAGATATTGGGGCTGCTGGTCCTCTCTGTGTCCCCGTCCAGATCCATCCCCAGTTCTACATACGAACCCCAGTAAATCCACCACGTGGAAATATAATAGTCTTACGGGAAAAAAACGCACGTATATATACACCTCCACCTCATCCGTTCTTCTTCGTGGTTCAGTGTCCAGAACAATTCATAGAGAGAGAGAGAGAAGAAAATCGAGAATTTTGAAGAGACAAGCAGAAGAAGAAGAAGAAGTTTGGTGTACGTTGTGAATGATGACGATGAGGAGTAAGGGCAGTGAGCTGGAGATGCCTGCGGGGTTCAGGTTTCATCCGACGGATGAGGAGCTGGTGATGCACTACTTGTGCCGGAAGTGTGCGGCACAGTCGATTGCAGTCCCGATTATTGCTGAGATTGATCTCTATAAGTTTGACCCATGGCAGCTCCCAGGTACGTGCCTAGTTTAATTTCTTTTTCTTTTTTTTTTCATTCTTAAAAGGTTAATAATGGTGAAGACTCATGGTCGAGTAAATTTTTTTTGTGGATAAATATTGGGAAATTGGTTAATAGTATTATCTGTTCTGGCTTTCACAAAAACGATCGACGAAAATAAAGTATTTTTATTGAAAAAATTCAAACTTCTTGTCGCTAGTTTTCAAGATCAATGAATTCTTTTAATTTATTAAAAAAAGTTATAATTTTTCTTGGGATTTTAAAATTTAATTTTGGGGACCAGGAATTTTTTTTGGGACGGAGTTAGTACAGATCCATAATTTTGGGGACCAGAAATTTAAAATCTAATTTCCTGAACAAAATTTTCTAAATGAAATGTTCGTGTTAGAGGAAAGAATGATGTTTAATGGTTAATTTGACTAATGTATTTTAAAATTGGTTTAGAGGCAATTGGTAAGGAAGATCACTAGAACTATCAATATTTTGAAATCAGGGTGTTATTTCATTTTTATTAAATTTGATTTTTGGGTCTTTTTATTTTGCTTCTTGATTGGAATTTGGGCTTGAAAAATTGGTGATTGTACGTGCAGGTATGGCTTTGTATGGTGAAAAGGAGTGGTACTTTTTCTCGCCGAGAGATAGGAAGTACCCAAACGGTTCCCGTCCAAACAGGGCGGCAGGAACAGGGTACTGGAAGGCCACCGGAGCTGATAAGCCGATAGGGAAGCCAAAGGCGGTTGGAATCAAGAAGGCGCTGGTTTTCTACGCCGGAAAAGCTCCCAGAGGAGTGAAGACTAATTGGATTATGCACGAATACCGCCTCGCAAACGTCGATAGGTCGGCTGGCAAGAAAACCAATTTGAGGGTAACTGTCGTGCTCTGTTCTAGTTTTTGGAATAAAGATAAAAGTATTTGGATTTTGTTTTTACCGGGAGAATGGGGATGATGTTACGTGAAATATTGGTGGAGACCAATTTCCGGTCTAGAATTTTACACGGATTTTTTAGGTTAAAAATATTATCTTACCCTGGTACACATTATGGTATTCAAAGATAATTTTTTTCTTTCTTGGAGAAAGTCGACATTGTCAGTTATAATCGTAATGAGTGAGGTTTGAACCTTGTCAAATGCATAATGTACTTGGTGCATTCGGCTTGGCTATCACTCTACTTGCATGGTATTCAAAGAGGATGACATTGTGTTATTTGAAATTATTATTATTATTTTTTGAATTTTTCCTCTAAAGTGAGTGAAACAGTAGGCAGGTTCAAATTGAACCATGCGTATTCAAATTGATAATTTTGGTACCAGAGAGAGTCATTTGCGTGTAAATTTTAGACCGAGCCGAAACATAAACACTTGCGAGTATATTTGATAACGTATTAATCTAACAGAGATTTATTTTTTTGGCATTGCAGCTTGATGATTGGGTGTTATGTCGCATATACAACAAGAAGGGAACAATTGAAAAGCATTACGCTGCTGCCAGTGCCAAGCCCCAAAAATATCCCGAAATTGAGGACAAGAAGCCCGAAATTTTACCAGGTTACAGTTCAATGCTGCCGCCACTGCCATCGCAACCAACCCACCTGAATGATTTGCTTCATTTCGAGACATCGGATTCGATGCCGCGGCTGCACACGGACTCTAGCGGATCCGACCAAGCCGCGTCCCCCGACTTCACGTGGGAGAAGGAGGTCCAGAGCGAGCCCAAATGGAATAATAATGGCTTGGAAAATGCCTTAGATTACCAGTTTGATTTCATGGATGACTTGACAGATGATCCTTTTGCACCTCAGTTGCAACAGTTTCCGCAGTACCAGCTCTCCCCATTGCAGGACATGTTCATGTACATGCAGAAGCCTTTCTAGCCTTGTCTGATTGAACATTGAGAATTGTGAACCCAAACATGTTTTCTTTAGTTAGTCAGATATAATTAGATTTGCATACACCCAATAGTTGCTCGGTCAGCTGGCACGTATCGGTGATGTCGTTGTGAGCAGTGATCGGGTGCAATTGATGGTACGATAAAAATTGATTCTTTGTGTTTTAGTCGATCGGTCAATCTTGGGGTGGAGCATAGCTGGGGTAGCAGTTAGAGGGATTTGATTGATCAGATGGCACATAGACTAGATATTTCATGTGTTAATATTTGTTGTAAGACAACATGTAGGCCATTTTTATGACTTTGCTTCGATTCGGATTGTACCAACTATTAATTCTTTCACTATATGACATGAGTGAAATTGCATTTTTCGAAGAGCAGAGTCAAAAAAGTCTGCATCTTTTAGTGTTTTACAATTGTCGAAAGTGTATTTTATCATGCGGTTCGGAAGAAAGTGACATCTCATTTGGGGCAACTTACGGATAAGCTGGAAATGAAGCATATTCCTGGAGGAAAATACCTGGCATATGCCGAAAATGTTTTAGTGCGGCCTCTGGCAATTTCTCATCATTTTTGGTGTGATATTAATTCCTCGCTATGTGTATTTTCTCGTTCCAAAAGTTATCAAGTCTCCAAATGTTCAATGGGTCTCTAAATTTGGATACTCAAATTGAAATATCTATTTTGGTTAATCGAATTGGAGACGGGTTGGAGTTCATTGATTCTCCATTTTGAAAATATATTTTTGCCATTTTGTAGGAATGGAAATGGGTCGGAGATCCTCTAAGTCCTTCTGGGAGAAGGCTTCTCCCCATTCAAGTTGAAAATCAATAACCTTCACTAGGGCAGAGCTGATACTCTCCTTTTCCCTTTTAACATATTCCTGCTATTATTCATTTAGATAACGAACACGGAGATAGTTATACGGTGTTTTCATGATCGAAAAGTAATTGAAACAGTGCAGGGGGTGTTAGTAATTTATTTTAATCAACGAATATTTGTAATCTTAACGTGGGGAGATTAATAAGTATTTAATAATATGGAGCTCGTAATATAATTGAGATAAGGACGGGAGTGCAATTATAATTCTGTATTGAGGTGAATTATAATTAGTGAAATAAGAAATAGAATCCTGGTGGGATTAGGTTTTCTTATTTACACTGGGAGCCCAGACTTATTACTTCTTAGGTCCATATCGTAGCCCTATATATACATGTTATGCTCTCTAGGTCAGTTGGACGTTTTTCTATTATTCAGTAAATAGAGGCAAGCTTAGAAAGAGCAAACAAATCACGAAAGAGTCCACACTCGGTTCATGTTCTAGACGTGTGGGGAATACGGTAGAAGATCATAAGGTACGATCGAGCAGTATTCGTGATTTATCAACCAGCGTTCGTGTCGCAGGGAGTTGAGGTAGAACCCTAATTCCGCTTTATAGGATTTTACAATTTTTGTTATCTAATCTGTACGCGTCATTACTGGGTCTTGGGGATTCGGTTTCCCAACTGGGGGTCTAGCAGAATGACAATCTAACTTATCAAGACCATATAAGTCGCTGAGATTGAGTTCCAAAAGTCAGTTGCTGTTGGGTGAAATATGTATATATTGTGGACAGTACTTGGTGACTGGGGTAGGTCGCGGGACCTCTCAGAAGATGCCGGCACAATGAGGGCCGGAAATAACTGGAAGTGGTGAATTACACAGTTAACAGAAAGTAAATGATCCAGGTCAAGTAAATAGATATACAGTTACTGCTTTTATTCAACATTTGTGATTGCTCTTTGACAGTAATCAGGGTATTTCCCCTATACATATACCCTTGTATTTAAATAAGCATCGAAATCTAGAAGAGAGACAAGTACATAAAAAAAATCAGTAACCTATATATTTACATGAAGCCGGCTTTGGAAGTTGGAGGACGATCACAACTCGCAGAGACCCAACCCATCACCTGCTTCTCATTGTCATAAATCACCATTTTACCTTGCATCGATATATCTGTTGAAACAGCGAAAATAGTGAATCACTGTGACTGGGAAATACGAACGTTCTTACCATGAAATAGTTGTTTACATAAGATTCCTTACCTCCAATAACGTTTTCATTTTCAAGGCCCACCTCACTACCGTTCAGAATTCCCAAGCAAACATTTCCCTTGGACTGAAGGAAGTATTTTGTAAGCTATTTGTGAGTTAAAGTGGTTCATTTGAAATCAAGAGTGTATATTTTACTGAATCTTGAAGGATATGAGTTGCGATTACCGAGATGATGAGATACGCTTCAGGGGGAATTTCGAACTGCGATTTGGCTCTCCAACTATTTGAAAAGCTCAGTGCCAGCGGCTTGAAGTGTTTCTTCACATCCAGTACGTTTTTGAAGGGTTTCTTGCCTTTCCAGCACAATGGGAGTGTCTTATCATTTGGTTCTTCCCTTAAGGGCTTTCCACTCAGTTCTTTCCTCAACTGACAGCATAAATAGTATGCTAGTAAATAGTTTAGCATTTCATAGCCTTTCTTCTTAGCCCAAAAGAATCAGGATGTTGAGAATTCATTACAAATGTTATGCGGAAAGGTCCTGAGAGAGAGATGGAAGTGACGCGGGAGAGTTTTGTCACTGACATAACTACTCCCTCCATGCCTCTTTAATTGTCCCCTTTCAAGCATCATGCCTTTCGATCAGGTCCACAACAAAAGGAATTTTCAAGAAAATAATATCCCAGTTTTTTTTTTTTTCTCTTCTGACAATCAAATGCTCTCAAATAGTTTTTGTAGGGCAAATATTTCAAAACATTCAACAAAAAAGATAAGGGGAGGGAGTACAAAATGTCGGAGAATAAAAATGTTATAGCTGATACGAAGCAACTCATATCAGCTCTTTTCAGGAATTCTACCAGCAGAGTAATGCCAACAAACATTCAGAAGTGATTTGGAACTCACCGAAGAAATGAAAGCTTGATATGCCTGAGAATTCAGGTAAGTGTAAGAACTTCCACTGTCAAAAAGCACAAGAATATTCTTATACCCTGTCCCTTTTCCACCAATAGTCAGCTCCGCATACCCAGGTGAGTAGTGCCTGATAATACAAAACTGTGCTCAGGGTTTGAAATAGGCAACAGAAACATATTTAGCATCGACTGTAGAAAAGACTTGAAAAATAAGGAGGATGGTTAAAATTGAATGGCTATTACGAGTAATCGGGTGACATTGGTGTCCAAACCACTTGCGAAGAATCATAAATATCATCTCCAAAGAAAAGAAAACCTCCTCCTCGACTACTTAAACAATGGCCAACCACATTCCTCACCAGCCCTTGATTCTGTAGCTGTGACACAATGCTGGTTTTTCCCTTGCCAAGGCCTAGTACTCCATCCAAGGGATGATTAGAGCTCCCTGGGGTCTGGTTATATCCACATCTGCAATAAGAGAGAGGCTAGAGTGTAACTAATTATTCATGTTGGATGCACCTTGAAGAGTATGAAGCAACGAAACTCGTTAGTTATAACCTAATTGTCTTATTTCGACGCAAGGGTTTGCTTGTAAACTTTCAGCACAGCATATAGCTTGGATTCTTTTCAAATCAAACTTTGTTAAAATGAAAAACTGAGGTTGTCAAACATTTTTGAGACGTTAATTTTAGGCAATTTACTAACACAGATAATTAAGGTTTTCTTGGCACTATCTCCAAATTTGAAGCACTTAACCATATTGACAAGGACTTTGAGGCTGGTTTCTAGGATCATCGTATTTATAAGGAAGGGAATCAAATGCAAGACAAATCAATTTGAGAAGAAAATCAGAAAACAGAAATGAAAAGTGTTACCAACCCTATTGCCACACGATGGCTAACACAGATTCCATTTGTGAGATTAAGGGATAAAGTGTCCTTCACAAGCAGACCAAAGGAACCCCCGTCTGCATATTCCAATTCATAAGGACATCGCTCTGGTTCATCGCATTTGTAGTCTTCGGAAGAGTGTAAGGAGGCACAAAGGGGGTCCCTACAAGCCACCAGGTCATTGCTTCGTCGGTAAAACGGGTGAGGCCCCTATAAATGGGAAAGAAGTGATTAGCATCTTATGGAAACCAAAAAATTATAAAAAGCCACGATGAACTGAAACTGAAACTTTTGGATTCAGCAGCAATTTTATAATACATCTTATTCGTGGAATGGCTTCAATTGGTATTATGCAATGGCTTCAATTGGTTTGGATACAATGTACATATTCAATTCAATATCTACCTTGAACCAGAAGTGGGAAGTTCTATTGCTCTGATATCTAGTATTCTCTACTTTATTACCTGTGTGTACTGTACAGGCAGAATACTGTAATCAGTCCTGCTAAACATACCTAAAAAGGGAATAGAGTGCCATAATCTATGGACCATCTTGAACAGAACGTCCTTAAGGTTTTCTCCCACTCGATCATAACAAAGTCGGCGCACTCAGTCAGATAGATATTGTGAAAAGAATCCCTAAAGAACTTTGGCGGATTAGAACAATGATGAACGAATTTCAACTCCCATAAATTCGGTGTCCTATAAACATTCAGCAAAACGTTTCTGATTTTGAGGTTAATTGTTTCCTACTGCAAGGAATCCCCAATGAAAAGTTTCTGCATTGTATGAATTAATATGTTGAAATCTAGGGCATATAATTTGGACACAAATTACCTTAGGGCAGCCATGACAAGGTTCACATTGAAGCCAAGTGAGATCACTACCAGTGTCAGGATCAAGAAAATATGGCTTCAGTTGATTCCCTATGTTCAGCTGAACATAATAAAATCTGCATAGACGAAACCAATGAAGCACTATATGAGCACAAAAATTTGTTTGAGTCTCTAGGATTGCCTCTTTGATGCCTTCCGGGTGATTTGAGGACATACTTTCACGGCATAATGTCCCTTGAGTTCGTTGAAGGTATAGCCATATAGGGGTTGCTATTTTAGGGTAAAACTTTTTGAGAGAAGCCGCTTTGTGCATGTATAGCAAAAAGGTAAGGTCTGTCTCTCATTCACCTATCCATGCACCCTCGATTGGGGATTACATGGGTACTATATATTATCGTTGCCTTAGCAGCTAAATTTTCCTTGGGTGCATAAAACTCTCTCTTCTTGTTGTTTTCTTGTTTCCATTGTGCAGATACCAGTGTCAAAACCTATCTTGGTCCTTGTACATTTACAAACTCGTCCAATTCGTAGGAAATTAGTTGGAAACAATTACTCATTGCATGGATTACCATTCTTTAACAACTCCAGGTGTGAGTTTTCAGATACTGGAAAAGAGTAATCTTTTCAAAAGTGAAGGAACTGCCCGGGTTTCTTTTCTTCTGGTCTCAATACCTTACCCCCTCGATTTCTGCACGTTTTCCAATAAATTTCTCTCCTTTTATCACTCCGTCCTTCTATCTATCTCTTCACTCACTACCCCAAAAACCCTCCATCAAAACAATACCAAACAACAGGGTTTTAATCGAGTGAATTGCTATAACTTACGGAAAATGAAAAGTGCCAACAATAAATAAATAAATTCTAGTATTTCTTACTCATAAGAGACATACCCAATGGGATAGACATTCCCATACATAGGAAAAACAACAGAGGAGCCAATTGGGTTCACCACCGCCGATGAACCTGCCCCAGAAAACACGGATTTCCACCACCTCTGGGACGGCTGATTATCAGAAGCTGGAGATGACCCAGAGACCACCCCTAAAAGCACAGCCAACAAAACTAGCATAACCATCTCCTTCCCACTTCTCATCTCTCTCTCTCTCTCTCTCTTCAAGTTGTCTGGATAAAAGTCAAATTAAGGACTCCAAGAAATTTAATGACTAGAACAAAAATTGATATTTTGGCTGGTCTGTCTGTTCAATATTTAACAGAAGTGACAAAGACAGTTCCTATAGTAAAAGCACAAAAATAACCAAATGTTTGTGACCGTTGGGCTATTCGGGCCTTATCGGAACAAGGTGTTAGTTTGCGAGGCAGATAGATAAAGTAGTACTCTATATGGTTTGGCTTAAATTGGTTTTTTGGATTCTTTCTAGGGAGGGTCTTTACTTGGGAGTCAAAAGAGGTATTGCTTTCATCTAATTCAATTCTTGTTTACCTTGCTTTTGCATTGGGCTAAAAAGTGAAAATTTCTCAACTTATTATATGTGATTTCTTGTTAATGTGTCAAGGCTTTTTTTTATTCCTTTCATTGCCTTAGATGGGAGGATTTTGTTTTGGCATCTATGAAACGATTCTTCCCATAAAAGTGGCAACTAAGTATAAACAAGAGGCAAATGATATTCTGAGTTTTTGTTTGAAATGTGCAAACACTAGGCCCCTAGTTATTTAAAATATTACTCCATCTGTCCTTGGACAAGTGTTCGGTGCGCAAACTTAGGACTTATAAAAGATGCATTTTTTTTGTTAGAAAATTTATTTATTTTTTCACAATCTAAAAGAATTCATTGCTATTTATTGATTTGTGAAAAAAAATAATTTTTTAAACGTAACAAATGTATCTTTTTAAAGGTATATGTTTGCGCGCCGAATACTTATTTAGAGACGGAAGGAGTAATATATAAGTCCAGCAGTTTTTGTTGTTGCATAACAAACACCTAGGGGCCCAATTTACAACCCAAACAGGCCATTTTAAACTTCGGGAAAATGACGGCCCAGGTGTTTTGATAATTAATACCCATCAATGATAAGCTAAGAACATTTGTTAATGCTGAAAATGTTATTGGCGGGTATTAATTTTCAAAACACTGTTTACATCCAAATATATACCACCCAATGAGAAAATTGCACGTGGCACCAAACAGTGTGTGGACCAATCAAAACACGTTGTAGTTATGCCCGAGATATAGAGAATCGAAGGGTTTAATTAGGATGTTATTTTAGTACTATACGGTATCGTTTAGATTGGAAATGACCACGCGCGTTTGATTACAATGTGACAGATATTAAGATGATAATTAAGCATAACCGTTGATTAACTCTTTAAACCATCGAACAGTGTCATTAGGGCCTTGTTATAAGGGGAATCAATTGTGTTTTATTCATAAATCATCTGGGTAACCTATTTCGAAGTATTAACCCATGATTGCACAAAAATAGGAAGTCATTATCCATGTGTTTAGCCACAATCTACAACATACGTGAGAACGAGAAGAGTTTTCTAGAAAGATCAAGTCAATAGCAGTTCGAAGGAAGGCAGTTACAATCGTTCTTGGAGGGAATTATGGCATTTCAAATCAAATTCAAATGAAGACTCAGACATTCAAGGAGAACGTGGAGAACAAGAGCTATGGATAGACCGTCTGTCTATAAATAGAAGAAGGAAATGAAGAAGAAGCCCCTCGACAAAAAATCATCTGACATCCCATACAAAAAAATGGTTGTTCAGAGATCTAAAGTAGTTTAGGACTTAGGAATTAATATAGTTGTAGTTTAATATTTTGCAAGTTTGAAGACTTATTTGAATAACTTACTTTTGATTAAAGAGTAAATTACAGTAAGCCCTCCTCAACTAACCCGCGTTTTTACTTAACCCCCTCAGACTACAAAATCCGATATCTGCACCCTCTAATTATCCAGAGTTGACACTTAACACCCTTCTGTTAGGTCTCCGTCCATACGGCAAATAGAAAAGGTAGTCATCTTAAATGGGGAATTTAGATCGAACACCTACGCACATCGGATGCCTTTGATTCCCGCGTGAACCCACTCGGTTTTTTTTAAAAAAAATTTTGAACGGTTCGGATCGGCCGTCCGGTGGCTGGAGACGGCCATCCGATGGCCGTCGGTGCATTTTTCCTATGGTACCATTGGTACCAATATCATTTTTGTTAATTTTTGGCTTTAGGGCTCTTGTTGATTAGCTCTAAGATATTTGGTTGTACGAGAGCCCTAAAGCCAAAAATTAATGAAAATGATATTGGTACCGATGGTACTGTAGGGAAAATGCACCGACGGCCGATCCGAGGAGTCCAAAAATTTAAAAAAAAAAAACCAAGTGGGCTAGCGCGAGAATCAACGGCATCCAACTTGCGTAAGTGCCTGATCCAAACACCCCATTTAAGCTGACTGCCTATTTCCGTTTGCCATATGGACGGAGACCTAATAGAAAGGTGTTAAGTGTCAACTCTGGATAGTTAGAGGGTGCACGATGTCGGATTTTGTAGTCAAGGGGGTTAAGTAAAAATGCGAGTTAGTTGAGGGGGGACTTAGTGTAATTTACTCCTTGATTAAATTCAAGTCATCTCACATCGTTTTGTCTTGTTCTTGCTAAAAGAATAATCACATGTAAGCATGCTTTCAATTAGATTCAAGAGTGTTTAAATTTCTGTCTTGTTCTTGTCGAAGTCTTAAAAGTAATCATGTATAAGTTCGCTTTTGATTAAATTCAAACCTATTTATATTTAGTTATCTTTTTTAATTTTCCTATCTGAATCGCGTTGATTCAGTTTAAATGATCCCTTTAGAAAAACCCTCTTAATTGAGATAATCGAACGGATAATCATAATTGCTTGATTAAGTTAGCCATTTTTGAGTTAATCTGAAAATGATACTCCCTCCGTCCCAAATTGATTGTCCGGTCCGCAAAACGGAGTGTTAAAAATAATGCAATATTTTCAAGAAAAAATTCAAACTTTTTTCACAAATTAAAAAAACTCATTGATATCTAGTAAGTTGTTAAAAAACTTTTGATTTTTTCTTACAAAAATTGTATTATTTTTAACACTCCGTTTTGCAGACCGGACAATCAATTTGGGACGGAGGGAGTAATTTTTATTCTTTTCTGACAAGCCTACATACAATTATTTTGCCAAAAGTTGAACTAATTTAGCACAAACAAAAACATCCTTGGCCATCATTTTTCCTTAAACTTCAGAGCCTCGGCCTGACTTCTTGCAAAACAGATGGGTAAAAAATTACGCAACTGGACGGAAGACTCCAAATCAATGAAGGCCCATGCTTGAAAAGTGGTTACACGTGGTGGGTTCATCAGTGAGATTGGAGCATCTTTCCCATTTCTTATAAGGTCGTGCTTTATAAATAAACATTCCTCTTTCGTTTTATCGGATTTTTTCTGTGTTGAATACATAGCATTTGTTTTTGGAAAGTTCATTTATTTATTTTTACTCCTACTTCATTTAAAAAAAACAATTTGAAGGCCCCATTTTCGAGGTTTGCCTAAGCCCCAAAATGTCAGGGCCGACCCTTTTTATGTCACTATAAATAGGTTTTGAAACCATATCAAACTACATCCAAACATCATGACTTGATGTCAATGGCGAATATATGAATTCCTTGTACTGGGGCACATAATTGTTCATAACCTTCAAAAATTTCACTGTCGAATACAAATATTATACACCATTCCAAAATTTTTTAGACATATCCACACATGTATTGACTGCTAACATTTTTCATTAGGATACATCTATTTAACAAGGGAAAAAAAATCTATTTTTATTTAACATCAAAGGTTAAAAGAATTCAGAGAACCGAGTGGTGAAGCAGCGAAATATGTTTTGCAAAATGTTGTTTTATTGTTCTGTACGTTCTTCTTGGGCGCTCTGTTTTGCTTACTTCATAACTTAATACGAAGACATTAATTTCCTACAAGTCCAGTTTATCCACGTCTGTATTTCCCCTCATCGATCTGAACCGTTCATATGATAGTCCATTAAAAAATGTAGGTTGATCATACTCAAAAAATCATTACTCAAAAAAAAATAATCCATGGTCTAACCATTTTTTACATAAATAAAATGTTCTTGTCAAGTTGTTATGGGAGTCCTGATAAACTTTCTTTTTGCGTGGACAAATTATTTGACAATCTCAACGTTATAAACATCATGGATTTTTGTTTGGAAAAGATATCCATATGTGTGCGAACTATACTTTGTAGTCCTAAATCGAACAAGAGAAAAACTTAGTTGAAAAAAAAAACTATGGGATTGAGTCATGAGCCACGTGCCCCTTGGCAAGCCAGCCACTGCTTGATGTGATTGATGTTCTCAACAAGTTTAATAAGTGAAGGGTCGCGATCAGGTGAATCCAGGAAGAGCCTGAGAGCGGTTTGAACTGAACCTTCTTTCATCAAAATGGCATGTTGAGAATCGAGCTCCTTCTCATGAAACAAAGAAAAGATGGCAACTTCAAGATAACCCCTGATTGAAGTTATTTTTCGACCGTTGGCCAGCCAAGGACCAAATCTCTCAGATTGAAGCTACACAGGATCAAAGGCAAAGAAGGATTCAGCCGCAAATGGTTCAACTCCTCACTTCTATAATGCCAGACCAAGCGAGGAGTTGAGGGTTTAGTGTAGTGGGCCGAACCCAACAGGGTATTGGGCCGAACCCAACAGGGTATTGGGCCATATGGATAATGCTTGGGCTGACTTGCTGGAATGGGCGTGTGGTTGTGTGGCTGAACCCAAACACTAAATGGCTGAGTTGACACACCAAATGGGCCGAACTAGAACGCTCCTCTCAAGCCTAGCAGATAGGCCAAGGCGTTGGGTATTTGGGCCAAACTCTATCATTAAGTTGGGTTGAATGCACGTGGGCCGCAGGCTCGATCCAGGTGTTCACCAAAGCCCACCACGCGGGTCCAGTCCAAGGAAACCGAAAGCCAACAGGGCCGAGCCAGGTAGGATAAGGTCTGACCCGAGTAGAGTCAGAGAGCCCGTGTACAAATCGGAGGTTCGGTTCGGTTCGGTTCGGTTCGGTCATGTGGTCGTCATGCGTACACTTGGTGCGTCATCCATGACGTCACTCCAAAAAGTGGTTAGGGCTTGTGCCTAGCAAGAGCTTACTTGGGACATAAGTTAGGTTAGTCTCTATAAAGTATTGTTCTAAACCCTAGAAGGAACGCCGCTACTATTCACTCTCAAGCTCTGTACTTTCTTCTCCTATGGTTGAGATTGGCTTAGGCACTAACGGTGTTCTTTCTTGTAGGTGCAGGTCTAAGTTGAGGAAGTTGCTCCCTCCATAACCGAACCGGAGATCTAAAGGAGAACCACTAAATCGAATAAACACCTTCCCAAAGTAGCCTTTATATTTAATCGTGTTTACTTGCATTGCAAGACACTTAGAGAGTAGGGAGGGCTAGCAGATGACACTTTTCTAGTGCCACAAACGTAGCTTGAAACTATGCCACCTCACCAAAATACGGGTCTCTGTTTCATCTTTTCTAAATTCAACTGTAATTGGTTTGGGCACACATGGTTAAGCTGATCGGTTCCTATGAGTAAGTAATACAGTACAACTTCTCCGTTAAACTATAACTAGAAATATTTCCTGAGCCAGCTGTGAGTGGTATCCCTAATATTCCGGATCATCCTAGCTCCCCCCTCAAGAGGTTATAATTGTTTTCTTGAAAGCTATCCGGATCTCAATTGAAAGGCCAACAAAGTATCAAAGGAACCGTTGGTCTATAATTAGAAAAGTCAAACTAAAGTCAGCCTTGAAATGCCAAATTTAGCATGGAAGGTTATAAAAACCTCTCCCCCATTCTCCACCATTAACATTCCCCCCCCCTCCAAATCTGCTTTCAACATTTTTCATGCATAATTAGAGGGGAATGTCCTTGTTCCTTGTCTGCGCCATCAATATTCAAGTGAGATACTGTTGTTTTCTTCATTTTCTATTTGTTTGTACGATGTATGTAATGATATTCTTTTTTTGTTGTTGCTCTAATTCACGGTTCGAAATTTTCTTGTTTTGAGATTGTGGTGGCATCATACAAGATTTCCCTTTTGAATAATACGTCCAATCCAATCGAAGTTGTTCAATAAAATGGTGAAAGGGAAAATAGACGAACAATATTACAACTCAGAAAGGGAAAAGATAAATGGAAATCAAAGGGCATTACAATTCCAAGTGAAATTTGTTTCAAAGGACAAACACATCGGATGATCTCAGACATGATTTTGTCCGAATTGCAATCACGAATCATCTTCTCCTTATTTGAAATTTTACGGTGGGCTTGATTCTATTAATTTATCGTGTTATCAGTTCACAATTTTTTGTTTTACAGGATATCAAGAAAATGATTGCACGATTATTTTTGGTGTTCTTGTTTATCCAATCAACGTATGGGAAGAAACATCTAACCAGGACTTCACAGCCATGGCAGACTCTCAATGGTAATTAACTTACATTTGCCCTGCGCGCGTAGCTTCTAGTTATTTTCTTGCCACTTTCATCAATTGTCATGTCTATCTCCTAAGTTGTTCAATCAAGTTTTTCCTAATTTTACATTATAAATGTGAGATTTTCAAAACTTCTTAAAAAATATCAGTCATATTGTTGACAAATGCATATTGCGAAAGTTGGGACAAATTGCGTGGAATTTTACGTGCAACATTTGTGCATTAGAACTAAGAGTCCTCGTCTTTTTATTTTATTTTATATGGTTTCATAAGAAAAAGGGATCAAATGACCACGATCTGTACTCTCATAGTAAATAACTTTTGTTTTGTTTTACGAAGAAGGTTGTTCAACACTTTGTCCCGATTTATGGGTTAGTGTAACCATCCGCCCCGTAAGATGCCTGTAGCCCTAGAGGTATGAAACTCGAAAAAGAAATGCGACGAATGAAAATTAGCAATTGATCTCAAACCTACTCAAATCAATTAGTTTCACCATACTACCGTACTACGTAATGTGAGCCTGAACGAAAACTTGTAAAAACTATTTTTCTTCTCATGCTGAAAGCTCAACCTTTTTAGAAGTGTTTCACAATATAAAATTAAATTTTAAAACTTACATTCCCATTTATTGGTTTTACAAAGCTTGTGGACGGCTTTAAAATTAAGGAACTTACTAATTCTCAAAAAAAAAAAAAACATAAAAAAAAATAACGATTCATTGCAAGTTTTATTTGCTTTAGTTGAATTTCAGGAAAAATGTTTTACTTACTTGAGAGGCCTTTTTGAACGTACAAATCACGGATTAAAATAGTTTTTTTATTTATACGGATAACATTGTTTGACACGCACGCATGCATATATTTAAAAAAAAAAAAAAAATCTCTCATCGCATTGATGAATAATGATGATTATGAAAAGTCGACATCTAGAGCGAAAACTTACATTAGACATTTTACAAGGGAATCTTTTTGGAAACGTTGAGAGGCCTTCTTGAAAAAAAAAATTCTAATTTTTGTTTATTCTGATTTTTATGCTAATTTGTTTAACACTTTTTTTTTTAAAAAAAATTTGGGAAACTGCTAATTTTGTTTAATTAATACTTGCTCCCACTAAAGGAGATTTCTGGCTCTGTTATTAGGGTATCCACAATGCTATAATCAAAAATTGATAATCAAAAGTTGCCACATCAGCTTTTGATTATTCATTTAAGAGATTGCTAAGGTTAGTAATGTAGATATCTACAATGGCAATATAAAAATTGGATAACCAAAACTTGGCACATCATCTTTTTAAAGTACAAAAAATTAAAAACTGTGAACAGTAGAAAATAATTTTCCTAAAAATAGGTTTGAAACTAATAAAAACTATTTACTAGAAATAGAAAATAGTTTTTAAAACTATTTTTAAAAACTATTTTCTAAATAAAAAAATTATTAAAATTTTTATTTTCAAATATACTCCCTCCGTCCCTTTTTAAGTGTCCTGCTTCGTAACTCCAACTTATTAAAAAGACATCATCATTACACCTTTCACATCAACTTTTTTCTCCACTTTCCCTACTTACCCATCATCATTACACTTTTACTCACTAACTTTTCAAAATCAAATATACTTTTAGGGACAAAATAGACAATTCACCAACTTTTACCCCATAACTTTACAAAATGGACACTTATTAAGGGACAACCAAAAATGGAATACTGGACACAAAATAAGGGACGGAGGGAGTATTGTTCAAAAGAAAGTGAGAGAGGAAAATGGGAGAGAGATAGAACATTTTTTTTTGTAATGATTGGTGTATTTGATTGAGAATATGTAAGGTCTATTAAATTTGGTTACTGTCAAAAGGTTGCTAGTTTTGGTTATCCAAGCCCAAAATTTGATTATTTCTAAGGAGGTTGTTAAGTTTGATTATAGTATTGTGGGCCATATTTTGCACAAATATTAGTAACTTTAAAAACGTTTTACTTTTGATTATAGCACTGTGGATACTCTTACATTAGATTAGTACTCATATATTTACACATTAATGTTATGTGATAGTAATAAAATGTTGATACAGGTGAGCGTCCAGCAGTAATAGCCCGCGGTGGGTACTCAGGAGTATTTCCTGAGTCCTCAGACATAGCAAATAATGTTGCATTGCAAACAAGCTTGCCAGATACCATAATATATTGTAACTTGCAAATAACAAAAGATGGTGGAGGCTACTGTCTTTCCAGCTTAAATCTCGCCAACACAACCAACATTGCTGATCTCTTACCGGACGGACAAAAGTCGTACGTTATTGATGGACAGCCAATGCAGGGTTATTTTACTGTTGATTATACAGCTGAACAGCTCTGCAATTTTTCAGGCATGTCTTTTGTTTCTTTTTCCAATGGATCTTCCATTCCCTTCTTCTTCTTCTTCTTCTTCCCCGGCCCTTAATTACTCTGCTGTAATGAATTAGTATAGGGGACTGTACTAAGTTATAGGGATGTTTACTTGGAATATTAGACATGGCCGGGATTCAGGGATTCAATGAAGATTGTACAAATCCAGTGATACTGCGTTACAACATTTGAAGTAATAATGAAAGAAATCACGTATTCATTGGAAAGCTAACAAACAAACAATGGCAGTTTCTACGTACGTAGAGTCTCATCTCAATAGATGAGAGCATGAGTAGGAAAAGACCGGTGATAGATCTAACATTTGAACAATACATGAACCAATAATGTACGCACAACACGCCCACTCTCAGAAAGTTTTATCACTGAAATTACAGACCCCTATACCTCCAAAATCGAAAATCTTAAGGAACGTTGTGCCATAAAACAATGCTCCCAAATCAAAGTCGGAAAACCATGCCCCCAAATTAAGTTGCAGGGGCTTCAGAAGAGGGCAGGGCCTAGAGATCTAAATATTCATTTCTTCATTAACATGGTGTTGATAATACACTACTCCCATGTTATTCTGTGAATATTTGTCGCGTCTTACTTAAAGCTAAATTGTTGATATTTCACAAATCTAAAAGCATACCTTAACTTGCTTTCAAATAAATTAAAAACGTCGGTGTCATCAAACTTTTTATCACCACCTTCAGATAAAATAAAAAAAATTCAATTGACGAAATAAGCTATAAACAGAAACGACAACCAAACTCAGTGACACAAAAAACTTTCAACAAGTTTAAAAGAATTACGAGCAGCTTTTTTAAGCTCCAAGAAATCATCAGTTTTAGTAGTTCCACCCATTAATCATCATGTCCTACAAGAGAAGACCATTCTCAAGTTCGCGCAATTAGTTTGTTTATTGCTGCTTGCAGTAGAAATTTCTTAATGGTGTTTAGAGCAGTCTTAAATTTAAAAAAAAAAAAAACCCCTCATGGATTGCTAATGCCTGTTTCCTTCGGCCTTTGTTGTGGTCAACAGTTATCCAAAATATTTTCTCTCGGCCAGCACTATTTGATGCACTGGCTCTCCCCATCAGTGCAGTTGAACAAGTAGCAAAACTTCAACCACCGGGCTTTTGGATAAATGTTCAGGTCTCTCTCTCTCTATCTGTGTGTATGTGTGGTGTTTGCTGCATTTTTGCTTTGCATTCTAACTTATCTGTAATTTACCACCCTTCATTTGGTTGCGCGTGTGTGTATTTGTCTATGTTACAGTACAGCAACTTCTACGCCCAGCACAAGCTCGATCCAGCATTGTATATTCAGGACATGTTAAAAACCACAGTCATAAACTACATCTCATCACCAGAGATCAGTTTCTTGAAAAGCCTCAATGGCAAAATTAACAAAGTCAATACACTGCTTATTTTCATGTTCAGAGAAGCCACAGCAGTAGAACCCACCACAAACCAAACTTATGCTTCACTGCTCAAAGATCTCCCCTCAATCAAGCTATTTGCCTCTGGGATTCTAGTTCCCAAAGAATACATATTACCCGTCAACGCTCAAATGTACTTAGAGGCACCCACTACTCTAGTACTAGATGCTCACAAACAGGGCCTCCAAGTGTATGCTTATAGTTTTGCCAATGATGACGTGGCCAGTTATAATTATAGCTATGATCCAACCGCTGAGTACCTCCAGTTTATTGACAATGCCCAATTCTCCGTTGATGGGTTTTTGACAGATTTCCCTTCCACTGCATCAGAAGCAATTGGTGAGATCAACTCTACACCATTCTTTCTCACTGTCTCCTGAGTTCGTTTTCTGACCAAGTTTTTCTCACTCTCTTTTACGCAGCATGCTTGGCACATAACAAGAATGCTAGCAGGACAATTAAAGGTAATATACGCACTATATAAGAAAATTTTCAGAGTTCAGAAATCCAAGTTTGGTGTTTGGTGCAACTTTCGCTACCTGAAACAATGAAAATCATAAGCAGAACTGAAAAGAGTATCTGTCCCAACTTATTGAGCAACATTTGCCTGATAAGATGTAATGAGAAGCTGCACCAAACGCTTGGCACAAAGACCTCCAAAACAAACGCAATATAAGCAGCCCTAACAAACTGCATCAGTGCTCAGAAGCACGAACACCTCTAAGAAGGCAGAACCTGTGTCGGTGTCTGGCATGACATGACACTTGTCGCACAGTCCCTAATACGTCTCAGTCTTTCAGATACTCTTCCAACATGTCTTATTCTTTCCTTACTTTAATTATAACTAAACATGCTTTGGCCACTTGGACAAAGACCAAACAGTTTTTTTTTTTATAAGTAGCCTATGCGTAGACGAAACCTTAATGAGATCAAAACATGACTTGGGAGAACTAATAAAGCAACAACAATGTAGATTTACGCATGTGATTTATCATTATTTGAACTTACTAATAGTACGAACATTGTGTGATATAATGGATGTGATCTCGGACATAACGTATGCCATACAATAATTATTACTCCCTCCGTCCCCATTTAGTGGTTGTGCCTTTTGACACATTTTGTTGTCCCAAAAAGATTGTTTCAGAAGTAATGGAAAAAAATTAACGAGTTTACTCTTTTACCCATTTCTTTTTTAAATTCGTTAGTAACTACAAGAAGATGCAATGATGATGTTCTTAATAGACTTGTAGAAGAGAAAATGAAAATATGATAAGTGCACTAATGATGTCTCCTTAATAAGTTGGAATTTCCCAAAGGGACCAACAAATGGAGATGGAGGTAGTAACATGTTATTGACATGTCTTGTCCCACATTTTCTAAACGTTGGGGTATCGGCATGTAACATGTTAGTGTCTATGCTGCATAGACTGCACCAAATGCTAGTGTGAAAGACCACCAAAAACAGGAAACTCAAATGAAAGAAAGAAATCATAGGATCTATTAATACTTTTGGATCTTTGCAGGGAAACCATTGGTGATAAGCTACAATGGAGCAAGTGGAGTATACCCAGGCAGCACTGATCTTGCTTACCAGCAAGCAGTGGATGATGGAGCTGACGTGATTGACTGCTCGGTACAAATGTCTAAGGACGGGGTTGCATTTTGCTCAGATTCAGCTGACCTCGCATCAAGTACCACTGCAAAGGCGACTTTTCTGTCTAGAGCCACCACAATCCCTGAAATTCAAAGTAAAAATGGAATTTTCTCCTTTGATCTCAGCTGGAGTGAGATTCAAGCCCTACAGCGTAAACTTCTTAAAACCTCCTCCAATTTACTTCATACATACGTGACTGAAAATGATTTGCCCTTATATCAGTGTGTTTGTAAGGTTTATTATGCTATTTGATGCCTGTTAATATTATGAATAGAAAAAGTACTGACAAGGTGTGTATCTCCGTTCAGCTCTAATTGCAAGCCCATTTTCAAATGCTGCTGGCATGGTAAGAAACCCAGCAAATAAGAGCAAGGGTAAGTTCGTTACTCTGGAGGATTTTTTGGAGTTCTCCAAGCAGAAAAAAGTTCTTGGAATCTTAATTGACATACAGGTAATATTTCTTTTTATAATCATGGATCTTTTGCATTGATTAGAGAATCCACAACATTTGTTGTGCCATGTGGTGATTTGAGTTTTATCAAGAACAAAAACCTATAAATCAGATTGATGTCCATTACCATAGTTCTTAGATTATCATCAGATTATTTGCATACATGCATACATAGAGCACAATTAATTTACGTATACAGCTTTTATCAGAGAAGTTTAAGGCTTGCCCAACTTATTGGTTCTTTTCTAAATTTACTTTGGTCATGCCTAATCTTGTTTTACGTATGACAACAGAGTCAAATGAAATCGGGTTTCGGTGCAAAACAATCCTCTTTCAAAGTTTTGGGTTGACCCAATTTATACAAGAAATAATATACACCTTCGATCCCATAATTATGGTTCTGTATGATTTATTTTGTGAAAATTATGAACACCTTTTTGTTTTACCGTTCAAGGAATAGTATTTTGGGAAACCCCAAAATGGAAGAGCAGACTAGGACTATAGGACAGAGTCACAGAGGGACTAGCATTACATGCATCTACTGTCTCTTTAGGAACTTCAAATCTAACGTAACCCTTTTCCTCTTTCTCGTTCCCCCCATAGAATGCTGCATACTTGGCATCAAACAAGGGTCTTAGCATTGCAGATGCTGTTGCAACTGCCTTGAGCAATGCTACTTTCGATAAGCAATCCACCCAAAAAGTTTTGATCCAGTCAGACGATAGTGCAGTCCTATCCAAGTTTAGCAATGTTCCATCTTATGAAAAAGTATTGCGCATTGAAGAAGAAGTGAGTGGCATACTGACGGCAACAGTGGATGAACTAAAGAAGTTTGCTGGAGCAGTTAACCTCCGCCGGACCTCAATCATTCCATCTCCCAATTCTTTCACCGCCACTTCTACTCCCATTGTTGAGGAAATGCACAAGGCCAATATATCAGTGTATGTTTCAGTTTTCAGTAATGAGTTCGTCGCCATTGCGCAGGACTACTACTCTGATCCAATCATAGAGCTCGCGACTTACATTTCGTCCCCTTTTGGTGTTGATGGGGTTGTAACGGAGTACCCAGCAACAGCGACCGCATATCTGAGTAAGTAACACCACACTCTAGATCATTCATGTTGAATTGTTGATGGTACCAGGTTGCGAGCGAATCAACTACTAACTAGCAACTTCAGCCTCCTACAGGGCATGAATAGAACATATATCCAACTCTGTTTATACACGATGTACTGACACAGATCCTAGTGACTCAGGTCCTAGACTGATTCTGCTAGAGGCCAACTATAGAAGATAATTCCACAGACAGTAGCCTACAACTGTGCTCCACACTCAGTCGCCATTATTCCAGTTATCTCTACACGTCCTAGTTTGCGAGTAGGATATCTACCATGTGCATTTGCATGAAACTACGTGAAGAATATCACGCTCAATTTAAAGCTAAAAGTAAATCGAAACTGCAGCAGCATTTGTACATTACATAGGCACGATGGTCTGTGTCTTTCTAACCAAGGACATAAGGAATTCAGAACTACCCCTTCGTGACCAAAAGTACAACATACAAATGAAGGCCAGCTATAAAGTCTGAAAGACAAGAAAAGTACAGGGAAACAAACAAACATAAGATCTTAAATCCAAGTCTTCTTCAAATTTTTGTAATTTCAAGGAAAAAAAAAGAGTCCAATTATTATATATATATATATATATATATATATAAGTCTTATTAAAACAAGCACTTACTCAACGAATTTCTCCTCAATTCCACATTCAGGTGCATAACATATAATATACTACGATTACTGATGATATGCAGGAAGCCCATGTTCGAACCCGGATGCAAGGCTAGACTACACCTTCACACCTGTCCTACCTGGTGCCATGCTACAGTCCGTTTCAGGAGGAGGATCACTAGGAATGCCACCTGCAGCCGCCCCAGCACCAACTCTCACCATTGCAGATGTGGTTGATCCACCACTGCCACCAGTCTCCAATTCCTCAACGGCCACTAATGTCTCTGCATCAACAGAACCTAATGCTGCCACTGCTCCAGCCCCTAGCAAAAACAGTCAGACAACAAATGTGGCTAATTTGGGTGTCAGTCTGATAGCAGTCGTGGTGGTTAGTTTACTTTGAATTGTACGTTAAAAGTGATAGGTTTGGCATGGACCAGGAACTCCATTGTTTTTCCCCTCTGTTGATATAATTGATATTTTATTGCAGTAAATAGTCGAGGATGGTTAGTTTATAAGTTGAGTGGCCAACAATCTCTTTTGGTTTCTTCTCTCTGTTTCCCCTTCCGTGTTTTTGCAGAGTTTTATTTTTTTCTGAACAGCAAAGGGATAGTTTGCATGGCCCAACAATCTCTATCCTTTTCTTCTCTTCTTTTTCCATTTTGTCCCATACAATTGCATATCACATTTTCTAGCTCACTACCATTGGAAGCTTTACCTGCAAGAAGCAAAAGAAGATGCCTCATAGCAGGGCACACAAGTATAAGTGGGAAAATGCCACTAAAGTCCTCTTTTATTGTAAGATAGGATGATACTGTCACCTATCAACAGATATCCCCAAATAATGTAGGACATCTAAGGCACAGAAACAGATACAGCCAAATCAACCACCTTAAAACCAATGTTTAGAAACTCATATAGCTCATTCCAAGTCACTGAGCCCCCTCTGACTAGATGAAAACATAAAGAACTTACAAAAAATAAAAATTCAATACTTTCATAGTTTTTTTTATGACTCACGGAGTTGCACAGACTCAATCTAAAGAAACCTGTACAGATGAATTATACTAGATGCAGAAAAGTTATGAAATAATTAAAAACAATAATATAGGCTCTTAAGCATGAGAAAACTCATTTCTGTTTATACTTGTACTACCAAGGGAATGTATAAAAGTAAAAGTGGATGTGTAAATAACTCTCATTGTTGACTAACCTCTACATAACTCAAATTTTATGTACCAAATTTTGGAATAGCATAAGCATCTCAAAATATCAACAGACACATATCTTTCTGTCTCTCTTCCACATCTTGACTGCTATGGAACGACTGCTGCACTATGAAAGCAGATACAAATGCAAGGACCTCTCTAATTCAATGTCCATCTCTTTAAAGATACAGATGGCACCATATTTATGACATCAGCGCTCCACTTCAATGTCCTTTTTGTTCTACCTTGCTGCCACCAGCTGTATATGGCCAACTTCTGAAGTACAAAGATGATACTTCATCAGCTTTAAGCTTTGATTCCACTAAGCTACTATCTTGATTCTTGCCTTCTCTTGACTCCTCACTATGGCATGATGGAAATTACCTGTTACAAAGTCCAATTACTGTTGTAGACAACAATATCAAGAGAATAATTCTTGTTTTACATCTAAACCAACACCAAGCACAACCAAGTCTGGCAACCATAACAGAACAGCTTTTCAAAAAGCATTCTCGCACAAAATTCAAAACCTCATATTATATTTCAAACATGAAATAAATTCAGAAACTACATATGAATGACATAGTTTTCATTGGTAAAAGACATCAGCAATAAAGACACAAGTATATATAGGTTTAGACATAATTTCTTCTTTATACTACTATTCAGTTGGAATCTGGAACTTGAATATTCTCAAAAGACCAAACCATATTGGGATAACAACAATTCTCAATGATAAGAGAGACATGATAGAAATAAACAATTCTCAATGTAACAGCCCCAGTCACACTGGAATTCATTACGCCAACTTACTACCTCTAAATACACTTTTTCAGGTAGATGCATATCTGGAAATCAAAAGTTGGTGTACTATTGTATCAAAAGGATGAATCAATCTTACATCACATTTCAGTCATCAGATTTTCCTATCAGAACGCGTATGATGCTGAATATGTTGCCACTGATCAGGGCCTTCAACAATTTCAGCTTTCCAGGCGTGTAAGGTGGATACCTCGTTGATGAATCCCCTTCAAAACTTCTATAAAGCACTGCCTTTTTGTGGCTAAAAGAATCAAAGGAGAATTTACCGTGATATGAACCCATTCCACTCTCCCCAACTCCTCCGAAGGGTAAGCCAGAAACTGTCACCTGGATTCGTAGTTTATCAGTTCCACAATGTTTTTATAATAGAAGTTGAGAAAATCATACGGGAAAAGTCATATAGGTCCCTCCTTAGTTGCAGGGAGCTTCTAAAATGGTGCCACTCCCACTTCTGCGTCTCAACTAAGGAGCTTGACGGGAGCACGCTCCTTACAAGTAAACTCTTCTTCAACATTAATTCTATGTATATGTATATTTTTTCGGCTAATAGACCGCTATAATGAATTTGTGCAAACAGTCGGAAATTAAACATTTCATAGAGATTTCCTCTGGAAAGAGTAGACCTCTATTTTGTCAGGCCTTGAAAACAAAGCTATTGCGTGATTTTTTAGAACAGTGTTAGAAAAACAGATTCATTGGTCCAATGCATAGAAAAAAAAAAATCAGTTTTAGTGCTTTATTCAAGGAAGATTTACTTGATGCCTAAGATTCGCATAAAGTAGTATTGGTAGAGGTGTCAAAAGGGCCTTGCCATACTGATCCAACCCCTTTATTTCTGTGCATAACATGCTTTGTTCAGTGCCTAGCTCAGCCGATCTATTTATAACGCCGTGCTTTGCAGTGTCATGCAATGTTAGAATACTCTAGGCCCAGACCGGACCATGGGCAAGCCACAATTCATGCCGTGCCCCTTTCGAGTCTATTTTCATGCTCGTATCATGCCCGTACTTATTCGGGCCTTGTAAAGGGAAAAAAATAAAAGCCAAACAAAAATTACTCAAATAATTTTTGTGAGACTCAGAAACAGAGAATAATCAACTAAAATAACAAAATTATGTATAGTTGGATACATACATGTAGTATAGTGTCATTGATAACCATTCCTCCAGAAGAAATGTTTTTCACAAAGTCTTTCTTCAGCTCCTCGTTATTTGTGAAAAGATAAGCAGCAAGAGGTTTAGATCTTGAGTTTATCACAGCAAAGCTGTCTTCAAAATTTTCAACCTACACTAAAATGAGAAATAAAATAAGCATGATCATAGTATTCAAAATTTCAAAATCAGTTAAAGGAACACACAATTTTTCTTCATATTCTGGGTGGCTTGCGAGAGAGAGAGAGAGAGAGAGAGAGAGAGAGAGAGAGTTCTGAAGCGAGAGGAACAATATTGTCGATGCAAGTGCAACGGAGAACAATAAGTAGAGACAAAATAAATGTTAAAAATGAATAGGCAGGAGATGGGCAAGATGCTCTGCTCAAACACTGCAATATAGCCAAAATTAATATTCAAGTATACCAACATAAAATCAATGGCATCTACCCTTGTCTATGTAAACTGGAAAAAGAAGAAAAAAAAGTCCTCACTGTGAGAATGGGCAAAATTGGCCCAAATATCTCCTCCTCCATTATCAGAGAATCCTCTGGAACATCCAAAAGGATGGTTGGAGCTATCTTTCTGCAATGAATAAAAAGCAACGAGAATTTGACACATCCAACTATCTTTGACCCAATAACTAAAAGTAGGAATAAAAATTTAGAGTGGAACTTACAATTGGTTTTCGTTTCTTTGCCCTCCAAGTACTATCTTATCAGATACTTTGTAATCATCAATCAACTTTGACAAGCGTGTAAAGTGGTACAAGTTTACAATACGTGATATGTCTTTTGATTCCATCGGATCATCTCCAAAGAATACTTTCAGTTCCAATATTAAAGCATCTATCTATAGGAAAGACGCATGTCAGGAGATGTAGGCTGTGGAGAGAAACAATTAAATTCGTGATGAGGCTTCTTACCAACTTTGCGGCAAAAGCTTTTGTGGTTATTAAATAGTCAGGAGCAATGCAAGCCTGTCCGTTACAGCATGCCCACTTGCCTGCTATTATCCGCCTCACAGCCACCTTTACATTACTCACAAGAAATAAAATTCACAGCAGTGTACCAAAGAAAAGGTGGAAAAAAGAAAAGAACTGTGGGAAATAAATTTAGAAGGCACCATAAGCCCAATCTGTATACTAAATTGAGCTTATTACTTGTAAGTCGACGTCAATATCTACGACAGCAGGGCACTTCCCTCCAAGTTCCAATATTACTGGAGTAAGGTGCTTCGCGGCAGCAGACATCACAATCCTTCCAATTCTTCCACTACCTGCACAAGTGAAGGGTTACGGGAACTGAACCCACAGCAAATAATGCTGGAAGAAACTGAGGTCAGAATGAAGAAGCATTGTTGTATACGATATAAGTAAAAAGAACCCAAATTTTCACATACATACGTGTTGAAAATAAATGCAATAACAGTCTGAATAGAATTACTGGAAGTTGCCTTCCAAAGGACGTAAATGAAAACACCAGTAAGGGAAAATATAGCTCTTCCTTTGGTTATATTTTTCATTTGAAAGTGTCTGAAGTTTACATACAAGGTACAAGAACACTTCATCTCCTACTTTCACTGCTATGCCTCTCAATGAATCAGTTATAGGTGCATGTAAATGATACACACATTTTCATGTGGTTATATAAGGTAAAGAATCAAAGGGATGACATTCTGAAGTCTTAGCCTCATAATAGAAACAAAGTATCCAATTTTTGAAGGCTAAGAATAACCTGTATAGAATATTTTGTCCCACTTCTGCTCCAGTAAGGCAGATGTTTCAGCCACAGCCCCCTCGACTACTCTTATGGCCGAATTATCCGTATATTCCTCTAATAATTTTGCAAGCATTGATGAGGTGGCTGGAGCAATTTCTGATGGTTTGAGAACCACTGTGTTACCTGCTGCAATGGCTCCGATGACAGGATCGAGAGATAACACTGGATAAGGGAAAAATAATCGTTTAAAAAAGGAACCAAATTCAGTTTTCTGAAGACATTGATAGAAAAGACAAAGACTTCAATATGAGGGGATTCATATCAATCAACATTCATAACATAAATAGTTAATAAAAGAAACCAACAAAGGAAGTTATTGAGGGTGGTCCATGGCATTTTTCTAGTAAATTGATGATTCTGAAACAATGGTCTCCTCAAATGAAGCTGGTCATGGAACAGTTTGACTCGACTCCTGTGTGGGCTCAATTTTACAATGTTCCTTTGGAATTATGGAGTGATGAAGGTCTGAGTTATATAGCTAGTGCTATTGGCAATCCTCTTTACGCTGATAGCCAGACTGAGAGTCACCAACGCCTTAACTATGCTAAGATTTGCATTGAGGTAGAGTACTCCAATGGGAATGTGGCAACTATTGTGTTAAGTATCCTTGGACTCTTGTTAAGTGCATGGAGTGCCATGTTTTTGGGCACTCTGCTGCCCAATGTCTGAAGAAACCTCTTCCTCAACGTTCTGAATGGGTTGTCAAAGGCAGCCAGATTGTAGAGAAGGCAACTGATGAGGGTGCAGCTGGACAGTCTGCTGGTGTGGTGCTTCCTTCTAAGGGTGATAGCCCTAAAGGTTCAGTTGGGGTTATCGGCGATTCTAGACCTGGGAAAGCTTTGGCCCTAAGGGTAATAGTGCTAATGCTGTTAGTCCAGTTCAAACTAGCACTAGTTCTACTAGCCCCACTTCTGGGTTAAGGGAGACTGTGGTGGTAGGTGGCTTTATTGTGCCACATCAGCCTGTGGAAAAACTTTCCACATATGTCCACCTATCTCTTCCAGTTGGTTCAATGTCTCTACCGGTGATCTATTCCAATTCTTTTTCTGCACTTGATTCATAGGCAATGCAAATGATTTGGTGGAGGGGGAAACTATGAAGGATTCTCTTCCTGCTGATAGTGTTCCTTCTATTGGTCAGAATGTGGATCCTGGTCCTTCTGCTAAAAAGGGGAAGGGTCGGGGTCGTGGGAAGGGTGGTAGTCCTGCTAAACAATAGCAGGAATCCTCTAAACAATAGCTTTCATCGAAGTCCTTCGATTGGGGGCATGGAATGTAAGGGGACTTAATGATCCCCTTAGGCAAAAAGAGGTATCTCATTTGATTCAGTCTCACAAGCTTATTCTTATTGGTTGGATTGAAACTAAAGTTCGATTGGAAAATATAATTATTACTTGTAAGAGATGTTTTCCTTCTCACTGGAAATATATTCATAATATCGGGACTAATGTTGTTGCTAGAATAATTCTAGCTTGGGATCCTCTAATCCTAAAAGTGGATGTTCTGCTTAGATCTTTTCATTTGTCAGTTTGTGTGGACAGAATCATAATTCTGAGAGGAGATCTTCATGGGCTGATATGGGGTATGTTTGCTCTAGCATTGGGGATGGTCGTTGGATTCAACTTGGAGACTTCAATGTTGTTAGGAAGCCTGAGGAGCGATTGGTGGGTTTTAATGCTACCGCTGCTCTAGAATTCAATGACAGCCTAGGGTTAGTTGTTTGGATGATATGGCATCCAAAGGCTACTGGTTCACCTGGTCGAATAGGAAAGGGGGATTAATGCTGGTTGGATGGACTGCTTTCCTGAATCAGAAGCTGTCTTTATCAGCCCTCATGCGTGTGATCATTGCCCTATGCTTGTTACAGTGTATCCTGAGGTCCACAAGAGAAGGCCTTTTAAGTTTTTTAATTTTTGGGTGAAGGACTCATGTTTTAAGGACAAACTGAGAAAATCCTGGAGTATGCCTGTTGGAGGATCTGTCAAGTACATTTTACAGCAGAAGCTGAGAAGATTGAGGCCTGTTCTTAGATCCTTTAATAAGTCCCATGACTCCCATTACTCTAATATTTCAGGAAGAGTTGAAGAGGTCAGGAATGCTCTCATGCCATGACATGGAGAAGGAACTATTGGTGTCTTTTTCTGAGCTTAGCGCTGCTGAAGAAGCTTTTAAGAAGAAAAAATCTAGGGTTTTCTGGCTCTCATTGGGGGATAAAAATACAAAGTTTTTTCATCAAAAAATGAGATCTCATTGTTTGAGGAATAAAGTTCTTAGCCTTGAAAATAGTAATGGAGTTAGATTGTGTACTCCTTCAGAGGTTAAGCAGGATTTTGGATTATTATGTGGGCCAGCTAGGTACTCCTTTCAGTGAGAAAAGAGATGCTCAACAGGTCCCGAATCTGGTGCTAACTCAGAAGGTTGATCAAGATGTGGGTATGGACTTGGTAAAGCCTGTCACTGCTTTGAGGTAAAACAATCTATGTGATCTATAAAAGGGGATAAGGCTCCAGCCCAGGTGGTTTTTAATTGTGTGCTTTCCAACAGAACTGGGATGCTGTGGGTTCAAAAGTGGTTCAAACAGTCCAACAATTTTTCAAAGATGGGGAATCAGGCATTGGAATGTTACTGCCATCACATTGGTTCCAAAGTCTACTCTCCTGCTACTATCAGAGACTAGAGTGCATCTCTAAGGTTCTGGCAAATAGGTTACAACCTCTCCTCCCTTCTCTAATTAGTTCCAATCAATCTGCATTTGTTAAGGGTATGAGTATTCTGGACAATATCCTGGTAAGTGCTAATGCAGGAGTTGGTTAAGAACTACCATAAGTCTGGGGGTGTTCCTAGGTGTGCCATTAAGATGGACCTAATGAAAGCCTATGATTCAGTAGACTGGAACTTTTTGTTTGACATTATGAGAGGCATGCAATTTCCTGATCAGTTTGTTTTATGGGTCAAAAACTGTCACTACCCCAATGTTCTCAATTATGATTAATGGTGTACCTGAAGGGTTTTGCCCTGGCAAGAGGGATTTTAGGCAAGGGGATCCATTATACCCTTGCCTGTTCTTATTGGTGATGGAGGCTTTCTCAGCTCTTATTTAGTATAAAGTGCACCTTCAGTTAACACACTTATGTTTGCTGATGACCTCTTTATTGTGCGTGGTGCTAGAGAGGATTCCTTTTCTGTTGTGGCTGAGGTTCCGAGGGATTTCCACATGTTTGCTGAATTACAACCAAACATGCTCAAAAGTTCTATTTTTTTTATGCTGATGTGGATATCCCTATTAAAACCAGGTTGCATTCCATTCTTCCTATCCCAGAAGGTTCTTTGCCTGTGAAGTATTTGGGGATTCCTTTGATTTCATCCAGATTAAAGGCTAGTGATTGTTCTCAATTACGGAATATAATTTTATCCAGAATTCAATCATGGTCCAATAAGCCTTAGACATATGGAGGAAGAGTTCAACTTGTTAATTTTGTACTGTTTAGCATTCAGGTTCACTGGGCTTCTATTTTCATGCTACCTCAGAAAGTTATTCGGGATTTAGAACAACTTCTTAGAGCCTTTCTTTTGTCTGGTTCTGAACTAGCACTCAGGAGCTAAAGTATCTTAGAAAGACATGTGTGCCAAGAGAGGAAGGAGGGTTTGGCTTTAGACTCAAGAAGGAATGGTGGCTTCTATGGTCTCTGGGCAGCCTGCAAGATGAGTGATACTCTAGGATAAAGTGGGTGCATACATATATTATTAAAGACAAATGTGTTTGGACTATGAATATCCCTCCTAATGTTTCATGGACAATGAAGAAAATCTTGAAGCTCAAGACAAGGTTCAGCCTTGGATCACTTGCAAGATTGGGAATGGTAATGATACTTTTTTATGGCTCGAAAATTGGCACCCTTCTGGACCTCTGTACCAAAAGTATGGGGAGCAGGTGGTACATAATTTGGGCACGTCTCTGTTCACCAAAGTCCGTTCTATTATTCAAGGGCAGTGCCGGCTTATGAAAGAGGCGAGGGAAACACGGGCTTCGGGCCCCAAAAAAGGGGAAAAAAAGAGGGCCCCCAATATTGTAGGACTCCTATATATATATATATGTATATATATGTATGTATGTATATACACTTTATTTCCAATGAGGGATCCCGCACGGCCTTACCGTGTGGGACTCCCCTTTCTCGATTGAATTGCGACGATCTGAGCCGCTCAATGTGATCAAAACGTGATTTTAAGGGTATTGCTCGGATCAAGTCCTTCCCGATCAATTTTTTTGCTGATTTCTAGCGGGTACCCTTAAAATCACATTCTGATCACATTGAGCGGCTCAGATCGTCGCAATTCGATCGGGAAATGGGAGTCCCGCATAGTAAGGCCGTGCGGGATCCCTTAGGAGAACCGGACTCTGTGTGTGTGTGTATACATATATATATATATATATATATACATATACATATATATATATATATACCGGGGCGGTTCCGTGGACACCCTAAAAAAACACCTCATAGTTCCCGATCAAATTTTGACGATTTGAGCCGCTCAATGTGATCAGAACGTGATTTTAAGGGTACCCGTGAGAAATCAGCAAAAAGAATAACCGGGAAGGGCTTGATCCAAACAGTTTCGAACAGTTTTTTATTGAACGGTTCAAATAAAAACTGCTCAAATCAAGCCTTTTCCGGTCATTTTTTTTGCAAATTTCTCACGGGTATACTTAAAATCACATTCTGCACGCATTGAACGGTTCGGATCATAAAAATTTGATCGGGAACTGTGAGATTAAGATTTAGGGTGTTTTTTTAGGTGTTTTTTTAGGGTGTCCATTGAACCGTCCCCTATATATATACATATATATATATATACATATATATATATATATATGGCTCAAATTTTTATTTGCACTAAGCCTCCTTTACACAAAATAGGCCCAACGGTGGAATGACTAATTACTGTAGAAACACTGATTATCAACTCCCATAACCCATTACGGCATTACACTGAGAAACAATAGAGTCAATCAAAAAATAAAAACGCTTGACATTTGACGACTCGAAGGGAAAGGACACAACGTCTGAAGACTGTAGACAGAAAATAGCATACCTTGAGGCCCCTCTTTTTCCATCTCCAACTCTCCACCTCTATCAAGTAAGTTTTTTACTAAACGAACTGGCTATATTGTCTAGGAGTTGGTGAAGCAGCTTGACTATGGAGACTTAATTAGTACGTTTGCAACAAAAAGTATGAGAAGACTAATTTTCAAATGATGGATTTTGCGATATTGTAATGATCGCATTTTTTGGGATAGCTATATGCATATATTTTGTAAAGGTAAATCTTTTGTAATGGTTTTGTTTATAAAACTCTTTGTATAGAAAATATAGGGAGGCCTCATTCAAAAGGTTTGCTTCTGGCCTCCAAAACTTATGAGCCGGCCCTATTCAAAGGCACAGCTGGGCTTGGCCTAGTCAACAGAATCCTATAATCATGAAAATCATACAAGGTACTAATTTCTTTGCTGATCTTAATGTCCCAGATCAAATGCTTTGAAACCTCACAGCCACAAAAGCATACTCTGTAAGGTCTGCTTAGAATGCTATTAGGGACCCTAAACCTCCTTTTCCTTGGTACAAAGCTGTTTGTTTAAACATCACATACAACGGTGGGCATTCATTCAATGGTTAGCTGTATTGGAGAGGCTATCTGCATAAGACAAACTTGCTTCTTGGGGAATGGAGGAGGATACTTGTTGGACCGCTTTTCCACCATCTCTCCTAAAACCAATTGGTGTTCAGAAGGGTTTCAATTAAGTCTTCATGGCATTCAACATCTCACCCGCAAGTCTGTTTTTAGAGTGGTCGCAGGGAGTGGCATTGTGTAACCAAATCCATGGGGCATCCCGGGCCCAACGATCCCTCCCTCATGATGACACTCCCGCGACTCGAATCCATGACTTCTTAGCTTTGATACCACTTGTCGGACCGCTTTTCCATCATCTCTCATAAACCCAATTGGTGTTAGGAAGGGCTTCAATTAAGTCTTTTATGGCATTCGACATCACACCTGCAAGTCTGTTTTTTAGAGATGGGAGTGGCATTGTGTAACCAAATCCATGGGGGTGCTCCGGGCCCAACAATACTCAATGTTGTCTCTGTTCTAGAGAAGATGAATCCCATTCCCATCTCTTCTTTACTTGTGCTTATTTTCAGCAAGTATGGAATCCATTTCTATTATGTAATGGGGTTAGTAATGGTCCAACTGAGGTAATGGCTTGGACTAAACAATTTTGGGGTGTAGCTCTATGAAGCATTCTGTTTTCAAGCTGTCTTTGGCAGCTACCATCTACTGGCTGTGGAGGGAGAGGAACAGTAGAATTTTTCAACGTCAGTGTAGAGATTTTTCTTCATTACAAAGGCTTGTCATAGATGACATTCGTGGATGTATTAGCTCCTGGAAAAGGGTTAACCTTCCAGTCAGAATTTAGGAATTGCTTCCTCTTGGAGAGTTCAAAAGAGGATTTTCGACCCCTAATTGTTTTGGGGATTGTTTTTTCTTCTATTTGAAGTTTGTTGTGTCAGTTTGTACTAAGGGTAGTCCCTTGTGATCTTTTGTTGTGTGGTGCTTTAATAAGACCATAAGTTACCAAAAACAAAAAAAAAATAAAGGAAATATGAAACTCTCTCATGCATTATCCCCAAGTACAAGAACACAACTTGCCATTGGATGCATACGCATATATCTGAGGCTAAGCATAAATGAGAAAGAGATATCAGTTCAACTTCAAATTTTACATGAAAAGGAATAGGATTTACGATATTCTTATTACTGATCTTACAACACCGACTTCTTTGAGTCTTCAGAGGTTTCCTACTTTGCGAGTTAGCTACTAGATTGGTTTAGGAAAGAAGAACGAAATTCCATTCATTCATCGGCTTGCCTGGCCTTCTTACCTGGTGGGAACTGGTTACTGAGATAAGAAACTAATAGTAGCACTGGACCGCAGGTGCCCAAACCACTAAAGCAATATTTGAAGAAGCTATTCTATACAAATGTTGACCTATTCTACCTCTTGTAGATGTTGGTAGGGCCCAAGATACAAGGAGGTGGTAGAGACAAATAAGGAGTACAAGGGGCGCAGAAGACTCATCAATCTGCAAGTGACGTGCCTTGTTCTCCAATTCATACTCTCATAGTTATTCGATCAGAAAACTTAGAAAAGTCTATTGGTTCCTGTCTTCTTGTTCTCCATTCGAAGAGCTAGACAGAAAATCTATATCCTTTAAAAGAGTCAAATAAACAATAAAGCATTCATCTATGCTTGTAGTTTTCTTAGTGAATGGGAGATAGGGATCAAAAAGCCCTTGCAGAACAGACGCTATCCTACATTCATTTTCCATTCCACACTTCCATGAACTGAACTGAATTAAGAAGTCTTTGTTTGTCAGCACTTTTCAACAGTGATCGAATAGTCGGCCTAGGCGGCGCCTTGGTGCTAGGAAAACCAACATTGCCGGGAGGGTAAGGTCCAGGCAGTAATTAGGTGTTCTTACAGTGGTCAGCAATTAGTCGCCAATTAATCGGCCAGGCAGCGATTAATCAGCGGGGTAGATTTTGTAAGATCAAGTGCACCATATTAGGTAAATCAACCTCATAGCTATTTTAGAGAGTCAAAACTTGAAAAGAAGCCCTCCAACAACCACAACAAAGCCTAGCTACAATATCTTTTGCTACAGTGCCTAGTTAAATTTGCCTATGCACTATTCTCTCTCTTTGTAAGAATTAATTGCTCTTAGATAATGAATAAGCAAAAGAAGGAAAGTGAAAGTAATCATATTATATAGAATAATACGTAAAAATAGAGAGCATTCTTGGAGTGTTGTAAGGAAAATTGACTAGCTAAAGAGAAATATGCAAGATTGACTGCATAATTTACCTAGTTGTGGTAGACGGAAGTACCATGATTAAAATCACTTCACGAACTAAGCCTAGCCTCAAGCTATATGAGGCACTATAGATGAGCCTCGCCTTGCCTCAGCAGCTAAGTGTGCACTTTCAAAACACTAGTAGTACAGCTGCACCACTACCGCAACAGGGCTCCCACCACACTTCTTTGTGCCTCACGAAAAAAGTGTGGATCCCACACCAAGGTGCGACTGGAAGCCCAGTCAGGCCACTGCCCCAGGGGCACTATATAACATTTCATGGAGGGGGAATCATAGTATCTTAATCTTTCCTTATCAATTATATTGGTGCATGTGGTGAATTATAAGTGGGAGTGCATTGGTAAATTGGTAAATATAAATAGGTGATTGGCTCACATACAAGAAAAATACTCCATCCGTCCCCTAATGTTGGTCCCTTTGGGAATCCAACTTTTTAACATGCTTTAAGTGCTTGTCTCCTCAAGAAATTGGACTTGTTTATTCGAACATTACCCGAAAACGTTCCAACTGTTCATAATTCACAAAGGTTAGTTAGTTATCCAATAGCTTTTTCTGACTTTCCAACGAGTACTTATATTTTGTGACATCCCAAAACGAAATAGAGAACTAAAATCAAGTGACGGAAGGAGTATCCAACAAATCACAGCTAACATTATTTTTTCCTCCTCACATTCCTTGCTTAATTCTATTATTCATGAAAAGAAAATGATATGAGATCTTGTCACATACTGAAAGGGTAGTTCCATGTTGAAATGACCAACACAACTCCTAGAGGTTCTGACACAATCTCTGCTGATGATGGAAAAGTTGTCATAGAAGTTTTGACCTGAAATTAAATGTCAAAAATGTGCATTACTAAAGATGCTCAATATCCAAACTACAAGTCCTTGATCAAAAGGAACACTCCTACGACATCTCAAACATGAAAATGGCTACAAGTAGTGAGTACCTTTTGCGGCATCATCCAACGTTTTAACTCTTTAAGCGCTAATGTACAGGAGCCTTTAGTCAAAGAAACCTGCATTATGATTCACATGAACAAGAATTTATATTGATATTGTGAAATTGCTAAACCTAAATTCAAACCATAATGGCAAATACTGACCCATGTAAAACACCGCCACATTATGATGAGTATCCAACTCTACTTGTTTGATAGAACTACTTGTTTATTTTGGTTTATCTAGTTACTGCCTTCCATGTATCACAACCAAAGATCATCCTCAAAGAGAATTTGAATGTGTATGGCATTCCAGTTTGCTGCATGTGCACAACGCCTTTTGGGTTTGGTTGAAGATGCTCCTAATTTGGCTACTCCTTTGTTATCAGTTGATTAAAACAGTTCTTTTCTGCAGAAGGTAATTGCATTGTTTCCATTCCCAATAAATTAGTAAAAATTGAACGTTTCAATCTTTGAAGAGACAAACAAAGTCATCATTTTGAACCAAATGGAGGCATGCTTAATTTCTTCAAAACATTGAATAGAAAATAATGTGCTATTTATAAAAAATAAAAATAAAAAGTTGATATCAATAATTCTGTGTGAAATTAGACAGGAACCGACATATGCATCATCATGGAGGTATTGCTTCCAAATAAACTCAGCACTGTTTCAAAATGAACTCCAATCTGTAAGTCATTCTTAAGGGGGGAGAAGAGGAGGAGTCAATTCCAAATAGAATCTCAACTAGCAGACCTATCAAACACCAAGAGGTTGACCTAGAGGATAAGGCGCTCCATCACCAGCATGATGCATGGGTTCAGGTCTCGTATCTATGGGTTGTAGCTTAACCTACCACTATTTCCTCTGACAAATTGCATAAATAAAGCAACATCAAATGCAGATAACTATTGGCTACATATAGCAAAACAAGATCTCTTTACCCAACAAAATTTACCGGCCATTGTATATCCTAGGTCAATTCTTCAATATCAGGTCACCACATCAAAAAGGCTTGATGTAGTAAAATCACAATATGATTCCTTCATAGCAAAGCATGTATCCTCATATACGGTTTTCTATACAAGCAAAGATTGTGAATATTGGGTTCTATTCTGATGGGGTGATAACAAAAGAAAAATACAGCATACGTTTGTCTAAATATATGATATGCTATGATCACAAACAAATAAATAAAATTTGGATCTTGCTCCTCTCCAGTAATGGGAGAGGAGCTTCCCATCCGGTTGCTCCTTCTTCAGGCTCATACTGGGCCCACATTGATGATTGGAATCATTCATTACGTAGATCTTGTCGAGTACTTCAACCATGAATAAATTTGTTTTGATTGCATACCTTTTGATAACTACTCAGATCACATTCTATTGAAACAAAATGAACTGGACACACTGAATAGAAATCACTTTTTTCCACTTTTTCAAGATGATCAAAAATAATATAAGGAAATGGACAGAAAAGCGGGAAAAATAAAAAGAACAATACTCCCTCCGTCCCATTTTGTTGAGCCCGAACATAATTATTACCGTACTCTGTTAAGTAATCACTTTCTTTTATCGAAAAAAGTTTCCCATTTTGCCCTTGATGGAATGTTTCCTAAAATCCTAACTTACTTAGGCCCCGCTCACTTGCAAGGAAAGATAGTGAAAGTGAAAGTACACGTTCCTACAATTTTTGGGTGTCCAATTGGCAAAAAAAATTGTGGAACCCACATCTCTAACTTCCCCACTAGGATTGGTTTTCCCGCAACACTCACCCTACATAAAAATACAAGATTTTCCAGGAATCTTGTTTTTGCATTAGTTTCATACATGACTATGCTATTGGTTTTTAACTTTCCTACAAATTTCTTTTTATCAAATGAACAGATGTAGGAAAATACTTTTTCTTTTCTTTTACTTCACTTAAATTCTCTCAGGAACAATTTTCCTGCAACAATTTCTTGGCAAATGAACGGAGCGGTAAGAGAAAATGAGAATGTTGCATTACTTTTTTGAAAAGTTTTCAAAATGGGCAAATTTTGAGACATCAAAATAAAAAACTGGACCATTTTTCAAACTTAAGATCTTAGAAGGGACCAAAACTTAAGTCCCATGCCTTGACCACTAGGCTAACCCTTTAGGATGCGCTTGGGGTTGTTTTCAACTCTGATGGGGGCCTTAGTATGTTTTTTGAAATCCTAAACACAAAATTTCAAAATGACACTTGAACTTTCACTCCAATGTCATCCAATGTCACCGAAACACCTAAACTTCACTTTATTTCAATTAAACACCAAGACTTTCAAAATCCCCAAATTGAGGCACCTGTCGTTAGCCTCCATCCATTTTCTTCATAAATCGGCTGATGTGGCTCAATGGCTCATTTCTAGTGTTAAAGGGCCCCACTAGAGATGTTAGAAAGTGAACTCAATGTACACAATCACAACCCATGCCAACCCTACTTCACTTTTGGATCGTGATTGTATGCATTGAGTTCCCTTTCTAATATCTCTAGCGGGACCCTTTAACGCTAGAAATGAGCCACATCAGCCGATTTGTAAAAGAAATGGATGGAGGCTAACGGCAGGTGCCTCAATTTGGGGATTTTGAAAGTCCAGTTGTTTAATTGAAATAAAGTAAAGTTCAGGTGTTTCGGTGACATTGGAGTGAAAGTTCAGGTGACATTTTGAAATTTTCCCAATCCTAAATTACTTAAGGTAAGAGAAAATAAGGGGTAAAATGAGAATGTAGCATTACTTTTTGAAAGTTCTCAAATGGGGCAATTTTTCATGATACATCCAAAATGGAATACTGGACCATCTTTGTGGGACGAAGGGAGTAGCAGATTAGAAATAGACCTCGGAGATGAAAGCTTCCTGTTGGGGTTTGGAGAGGTCCTTGTGAAGAGCTGAAAGGATGTCATTCTCTCTCTGTTCAACCATCTTCAATATATTTTCCAATTGTGAGACTCTCCACTCGTACTTCTTTGTTTTTCCGGTGTTGAAGCATTCCCTCAGCTCCTTCACCAGCGCAGAAGCTCTCTCTTCCTCAGCCATCACTGAGAGAGCTGCAGAGCAACTTCCACATTCATAGAAGCACAACCAGGGATTTTGTGAGGACGAAAAAATAAAATTGGAACATATAAAATACGGCTTCAATTATGCCATTACAAATTGCAAAAAGAAAAAAAAAAACTACTATAAAAGTTATTATAATATTTGTATTTGATCGACTACAAATTTATATAATTACACAAATGGATAATATGCGTCCAACTCTGTTTCAAAAGTAAAATACAAAATGACAAAAACCTCTCAAATTTTTTGTCATATTTGTATTTGATCAATCACAAATTACATAAATGCATAATGTGCGTCCAAATCAATTTCAGAAGTAAAATACAAACTTTAAAAAAAAAAAAAAAACTATCAAAAGTAAAATACAATATGAACCTAGTGTTCAATCACAATGTAAATTATTAAAGATTATGTTCGACACACTCTTTCATAATAAAACGCCTTTATTATGCAACTAGGATGCACAGGTGTTAGGTTTTGAACGAAAATATTGGATGGGCAAACTCATAGAATTTTTTGAATTTTACGAAAAAGCTAATATAAATTATTAAAGAAATTTAGAACTGGATAGTGGATAGGACAGACATTCGGCTCATCCGTCCCTCGGTCTGTTTGGAACACATTTGGACAAAGATAGATACTACTCCAAAATGTGTGTTTGAGAGAGAGAGAGAGAGAGAGAGAGACTTACGAGAGGGAGCAAAGAGAGCGCTGGTTGTGGAGCAAGGAGAGGCGCGTTTGTTGTGCCGGAAATGGGGGACCTCTGCTTTTAGTATTTGAGCCGTTTTTCAGGGCCCTGTTCCAAATCCCATTTCTTTTTTGATCAAATCATCTACAAAAACCATGTCACATAAATAACGCGGGAAAGAGGCTAAATGTAAAGAAAGTCCAATCCCTTATGAATTCATCTTAAATTAAAGTAGATACTACAGTCTTATCTTCCCATAAAGTCCGATCCTTGTGAAAACTGCAAGTCACATGAATAATGCGGAGAGTTATGTTCTTGGTTCTGCTTTTCACAAAACCGCAAGTCACATGAATAATGCGGAGAGTTATGTTCATGATTCTGGTTTTCACAAAACTGTAAGTCACAAGAATAATGCGGAGAGTTATATTCGTGATTCTAATTTTGGATGATGTTTTGATTTTTAATTACTGGTTTTATACTAATAATTGTGTAATAAATCTCAAATATGCTCTCCGATTCTGGAGGGATTTGGCATCCCAAACTCACGAGTTAGGTGACTGAGGGAAAATCTGGACATCCTTGGCCGAAGAGAGGAATGAAGTACTCCAGTATTGCACAAACAAGACTTGAGGAAATAATTACTGCAACGTCAGATCAATGATTTATGAACACGTTCGCGAGAGCAGAAGAAGTAAATAACGGGATCGATCACGAGTGAAGCCCACCTTTTATTTTTTTTTCTGAAATACTAGCATGAACAATATTTTTTGTTTTTTGCTTGGCAGCATTAACAATATTGTTTACTCCATTTGTCTCTTTAAGTATATTTTACGCCAAAAAGTCATCTAATTAAAATAGTACAATACCTTAACTATTTCAACCCCCGTTATGAAAATTTTAAAAAGAAGAAAACAGGAAGGGAAAAAAAAGGGTAAAGGGGAGAAAGAAACTTCAAACCAGAAATGATGGAGTGAGTAATAAAAAGAAAAGGGAAGAAAAGAAATACTACTACGTACGTACGTACCGGCAGTGGTGAGGAACGAGGTGAATGGAGAGCATGCTCATGCTGATCATTCTCTATAGTGGAATAGTGGCTGGTGAGAGCTTATAGAAGGCTAATTAGGAGTAGCTAGATCTGTGGCTTCAAACCTAGCATTGAGGAGCATGATCGAGATCGATGTAGGATTGGGAACTGGGGAAGCTAGTCGTGCATTTTCAACCATTCATTTTAGATGGATGAGCATACTAAACTCCGGAGACAAAATACTACTGTAATGTTGTTTCATACTAATTTCCATAAAAGTTCTCTTGTCCAAGTGTAGGCATACGCACCTAAAAAATCTGGTTTTGTCAGGTGCGCCTTTTTTGAAAAAGCGCGGCGAGACGCTCAATTCAGAGTCGTCATTTAGATTTTTTGTGGTATGCCACCCAAAGAACAGAACTTGAAACGCTTACTACATTGTTTGATTTTGAAAAGGGCGTAGATTGATCCGTCGTCACCTTGATATCTGAGCTTCGGGAGCCACGTTACCAGAGGGGAAGAGTTTTAAGGCACCCCTCTCGTCCAATTCGGAGATCGGTCTCTACTCGGACATTTGTAAAACATTTGATTCTCTCTCATTAATCGATTTTTAGCCAGTTAGGGCGAGAGAACAGTTTAAGGGGATTAAAACTATAACATGTTGGTAGGATGTGATAAAGTGGCGTGTTTGCTTATTGAAACAATTAGTATATGATGAAAACAGACTCCTGTGAGAGCTTTAAACAGATTGGAAGGCATCGTTCTGAAATGACGTGCTCATAAAGAAATCAGTATGTACTGATCAAGTCACTATATACTGACTCCACCTGGGTACGACACTATGGACATGCGCACGCCAGTAAGCTCAAACCCACAGTTCTTATTTTCAACCCTTTGGACTCTGGAAATAACCAGTGCCCACATAGGACAAACCAAACAGTTTAGGTAGTTTAATATATAGTTCTAAAGCAGTTGAATGGGCTCAGAGGCCACCAAAAGAATAAAACACCCCATAAATAGTGTGGAGATAAAACAGAGGCTAAGACCTAGTTACCATGCAAGAGTCAACCATTGGCCTGGGGAAGACCTACATGCGCGAGTAAACCACTGCATCACGCAGGTTGTAACCCTCTGGTCAATGCTTGGCTTTGCACTTTCTAGGTTCTAAGACATGATCAGAAAGACTTTAAAGGTATTCCATAACAGCATATATAACTATTGAAACACAACTAACAATTCTAGCAAATGAAAAGCAGTAAATCTGGTTTTTAACATGCTCATAGTAATGTTTAAATATGTTAAAGCACCAAATAGCTAGACACCAATCCCCTCACCAATTTTGCATGTACTGCCAAGGACTGGCGTATGCGTACTTATGACCGGCGCACGCTGGTTCTAGTCAAAAACAGTTTTTGAAATCTTGCAAACTTTAGGGCCAAGACTGGTATTAACTACCAGCCTTGACCCTACCAGCCCCCTCAGGGATCAGAACAGAGAGAAAAATACCAAGGTGTTATACCTTTGGCTTTTGAGTTTGAAAGGTGTTTGAGCTTTGGGTTGAGGCTTGTTAGATGGATGATGAAAGTTTGTTGAGTGGTTTGTATGGTTTTGAGTGAAGAAACAAGATGCCTAGGATTTAGTAGCTAGGAAACCTTGAAAAATGGATGAGTTTTGTAAGCCTTTTGGAAGATAGACTTGGTCCCCATTTGGAAGAGTAATGGAGGGGGTATTTATAGGAGGTGAGTAGTGAAAGAGGGGGTGTAACTAGCTGAAGGAGGGCTGGTTGGGTTGGAGTGCAAGCTTCCCTCTCATTAATGAGAGGTTAATGGAAAAGGTGATGGGGGACATTGTGTGAAGGGAGGGGACATCCCCCTGTTCGAGGATCTATCTCAGACGAATAAACAGAGTCTTGGGGTGCCCCAAAAGTCTTGTGATCATGGCTGAATAAAGGTGATGGGACTAGGTTTGACCGGCGTACGCTGGTGGTTGACCTGCGTGCCAGGGTCCAAGCCTGGTCAACGGTCAAAGCTAACCGATGACTGACACGTGATAAATGGACCAGCGCATATTGGTGTGGGACCAGCGTATGCAGGTAGGGTTTTGGCTAAGGCTTCTTGGGTTAGGTTTAAAGGATAAAGGGGTTTAACTGCTCAAAACTCAATTACACTAACATTCCCGGGGTGTTCTTGAGTCATTTCATCATCGAAGAATCAAATACCGTAAGTAAAACTAATCTGGAAAGTCCAAAATAGGGTGTCTACATCAAGTCATGTTGTACTTTTTTAATCACTCAAGAGTGTGTTCAGCCTATTTGTGTACACATTGACTAATCTCTTAGAGACCAATTCCACTGTCGACTAGTGGGGAGCCTAATTAAAACCGAAGAAGTGATGTTGTACTGCTGTCGACACTTTTTTTTAATAACTCAGGTGTCCGAGCCAACATGTATACATTGTATTCTTGTAATCAGGAAGACAAAGAAATTGATTTTTCTTTTGATTTAGAGAGATAGCTAGCTAGGATCACAACTCAGTCATATTGTTTTGATTATGTTATTATAATTTATATGTGAGCTGCAAACCGGTGCAACCCGCGACATTTGATTTTAATTTAAAATTTCATAGTTTTGATTTTGAGGTATGTTAAACTTTGGGCCTGTTCGGCAGCCTCATTATTCTATTTTCGGTTTCTCCTTTTAACCTTTTGGCTGAGAATGAGAGGACTCATTCCACCATAATGGTTTTCACTTTTGAAGAAAGGAGGAGAAACGAGAAAGAGGTCCAGAGGTGTTTTTCTCATTCTCATTTTTCCATTTCATTTTCAGCCACGCCAAAAGACATCCCTACCCACTCCATTTGTCCATATTTCCACAAAACCCTCGAACTTAATTATGCATATGCAAGCCTTTTTTGAACTTAATTATATGTAAGAGCTAACCCAGTAAAGCTAATATTTATAGAATCTTATCTATTCTTTTAGGCCTTTTTTCATGGTCCAGATTCTACGCGTGTTTTCTTTTATAAAGAATATCAAGGTAGCTATAGATGTTAAAAAAATTGTTACCAGAGATGGGTACCTAAAATCTTTTCAATTACTTCGATTTAACTTAATTGCTGTTTTAATTAAAAAAAATCAAAACATTGGTAGAGGAAAGTAAGAACAAAAAATACTTGAAACAATAAAAACATAATATAAAAAATAGTTTGACACTTTCAATTGAAGTGGAAATTAATTACAAAATAAAAACTTAAAACAAATACGAGTTTCTAAAATACAACTGCAAATTTACTGCATATAACTTGTTTTCACTAAGAAATATTTGGACAAAAATGCTCTCATTTAATTTAACAAAAATACCCTTAATATTATTACATGCAGCCACTACCCACTCCTCCCCTACATATAACCACATCCATTTCTTCACACTAGCATCCCAACACCACCACCTCCATAACCGCTGCACCACCGCCACCACCACTCTCATATTCTCCCCCATCTCTGTTCTCCCTCTACGTTCTTCTCCACCGCGGGACCACCAGTTCGTTCTCCCTGTTCTCTGTGTGTGTGTGTTCTCCCTCTTCTCCCATCACTCACCGTCAGCAACCTGTTCACATAATCTGTCCCGATATTGTTGGATTCACGTGTTTGAAAGTTGAATGGATTTTTGGATTCATATATCTCAAAAATACACATACTTTTAGATTTATATATCTGAAAGATTGATAGATTTTTGGATTTATATATGTGAAAGTTGGACATATTTTTGGATTTATATATCCGAAGAATTTTTGAACTATGTGCGGGAAGTATGTACGACGTTTGTATTTTAAAATATTAAAATTACACATATTTTTGGATTTTAAAATATGAAAGGTTGACAAACTTTTAGATTTAAAAATCCGAACATTGTACACACTTCCCGCACAAAGTTCAAAATTTTTTCGGATATATAAATCCAAAAATATTTCCAACTTTTAGATATATAGAATCTAGAAATATGCGTAATTTTCAGATCTATGAATCCGAAAATCCATCCAACTTTTAGATATATAAATTCGAAAATCTATCCATCTATTTAGATATATACATCCGAAAATATTTGTACTTTTTAGATATATGAATCTAAAAATCCGTCCAACTTTCAGACACATGAATTCGACAACGTCGGTATAGATTGTGCGTATAGGATACTGACGTTGAGTAATTGCTTAATACCACAACCTCGCCTTCAAATATAAGGTTGGAAAACCTAAGCGTAGGGCTAGATCGGTGGTAGCATAATAAACCATTAAGACAGGAATTGTACCACAGAGAATCAGAAATAGCTTAATCGGATTGTAGGTATTGTAAGGTGGATTTCAGTGTTTAAGACGGCCAACTTGGTTTTGCTCTAAATGGTGGAAATACTAAATAAAAAAAACTTGAAAAGAGATTTATGAACTAAAAAGAGGAAAGTCTAGGGATCATCTATCCCTTGACAAAGGCCGCTCCCGGTTCTCAATTATAACTCAAACGAGAGTCACGACCACGTGCTTACGCCCTGAAAATTTAACTTTAACGACTACACTTATCAAAAGATGTGATTAAACGAAACTAAACTAACCTATTTTTGCTAATGTATCTAACACGTAGGAGGCCATGAGCCCTCAATATGTCACTTGCCAAGACCGCCTGACTAAACGACGTATCAAGGAGTTGACATCCCTCGCTTAAACCAAAATGGCTAGATTAATCCAATTCCGAAAGCCATGATTTTAAGCCCGAAGGTTTGAGAACCAAATAACCACCTAAGTCTTTGGGAAAGAGTATCCCAAGACTTAGCCCAAAAGACTACTCATACATATTGAAAAGACTAGAGATTATGCTAGGAAATGAAAACATGAATAACCGATAAAAACGGAAATAAACTTGATATTAGTAAGGATCTAGTCCGTAGCTACAACATTAATGAACGAGAAAACAATAAACGACTAATACCTTAAAGTGTTCTTCAAGAAATTAACACAAAAGCTTGAGAGCTTTTAATGGAGTTCTAAAATTTTAAAAAGACTTAAAGGTGTAACGAATGAGAGAGATAGGAAGAGAGAGGGTGGTCCTATTTATACAAGCTAGCCTCTCTCTCTCAGCCAAATATCTAAAAATATCCCAAAAGTGAAAAACATTCCATAAGTGAAAAGTCCAAAAAGAAGAAAAGATCTGCAAAAAAGCACCTGTATCGATATGGCAATTTTTGCAAGTATCGATACAACACTCCTATGGATTGTTTCCAAAAGGTCTGTTTCCTTATGGTATCGATACGGCAATTTTGCCCGCATCGATACAACCTCGATTTTCTCCAACATTCAGGTTTTGGCCTCCTTCTTGGCACCCGACAATCTCTCAACAGCCTGACGACCCTTCAAATGCTCTCAAACGCCTTGCCGGCCTCGAATCGGGCTATCTCCGGTGCTCGGACATTGTCATGGACTAATGTTGGGTCAAAAAGCGGCGTATTCTGCTGGTTTACCTGAAACACTTGAGAAAACACCCTACGTGCAAAATTATATAAAAACTAAGGAAAACAAGAAATAAACAACATAAATCGGGACTAGACACACCAAATATACACGATATTGGGTGCTTATCAGTGATAGAAGAAGAAGATGGAGAGGAAGGAAAAACAAGAGGGAGAGCGAGCCGGTGATGTCGTTACAAAGAAGAACGTAGAAGGACAAGAAGGAGAACAAAGAAAGGGGAGAACATGAGAGTGGTGGTGCGATGGTTATGGAGGTGGTGGTGGGCTGCTGTGAAGAAGGGGGCAATAGGTATAGAAGGGTAAACTTGAAAGTTTAGCAATGTTTTTTGGGTTGTATGTAGCAAATTTTTATAAGATTTGTGGGTTTTATTTAGCAAGAGTTTATGTAGTAAATTTGTAGTTGCATTTAGGAACTTGCTTGGATTAAAAGTGGTCTTATTATCTCCGAGGATTCTACATACAAATGTGAATTTACTGCATATAATGCAAAACTATGCAAGAACGCTCATTCCGTGAATGAAATAATCTTCGACAAGTTGTAAACCACAGTTTACCTTATATAAGTGAAGAAATGAAATAAATTTGGGAGATAATAAAGATTCGGCATTGTCCCCTTGTCCTTGACATGATAACTTGATGAATCCGACAATTCGTCACATACCTGTATTAGAGTCCCTATACCATATACCTCCTTAGTCTTTGTGCCCTAACATGATAGAAGCCCTTGACTCTTTCGATTTGGGAAAAAAAAAACTCCCGTTATTTGGGAAAGTATTTTTTGTGATAGTTATTGCTTTTGTACACAGCGTACTTCGAAATGTTATATTACAATTTCTTGGATGTAATCGATAGATTCTGCGTTGGATGTTAACCAGGTGTGAAGGATATGCATTAATTTCTTCCTCTGTTTTTCATAGGTAAGCCATCAAATCCGTTGCCAGATCTCCTTCGCGAGTACAACCTTCCTCCCAGCCTTTTCCCTCAAAACATAACATGTTACGAATTTGACGCAGCAAGCGGCAAGCTCATTGTGTACTTGCCCTCTCCCTGTGAGGCCAGCTTCAAGGACTCTTCCATTTTTTAAGGTACGCTCCTCACGTCAAGGGGACACTCTCAAGGGGAAAGCTCTCCGGAATAGAAGGAATGAAGATCAAGGCCCTTGTATGGGTTAAAGTCAATGGCATGGTCATCGAGAGCTACAAGTTTGACAAAGTTTTCTTCGTTGCGGGCGTAAAGAAATCGAGGCCTAAAGATGCTTATGAAATCACTCGCAATGCTGTCAAAGTAGAAGATTTTTGATCGTGATATATGTTTTTTCATGTTATGATAGTTGTTTACTGTCTTGTGCTTCTCAGAATGTTGTATGCATGACCTTATTCTTTGGAAAATTCTTTTGTTGTTATATGAAATGTTTCAAAGTCTTTGTAGATTTGTTCCCATAAAAAAAAAAAAAAAGGTCTTTGTACATTTGTGCTTACGACTGTGACTTGTAGTTCTGAATGTCCCATTGGTCGCTCGGTAGCACTGGTCAGTTGTCGATCCCTTAGTGTAGGGCTTATGTATTCGATTGTACTATAACTTGGGAAGTTCAAGATCAATCCACTGGAAATGGTTCCTCATTGGTTTTTCAATGAGAATTGCTTAATGGAATTTACTTGAGGTAGCAAACCTTTATGGCAACGGATTTTGTGATTTCAAACCAATTTCCTAACTTTAGCTAAACTTACGATTTACAAGTATTTAGCTAAGAAGGCACGGCCTAAGGCTTATACCACCCCTTAACCTAGTTAGATTCAATATTCTCACAAATCACTCAATTAAGCTACAAGGTCAACATGTTTTCAATCGGAAGATATTTCAATGAAAATCAATCTTAATTCTTAATGGTGCTTAATATGACCAAGGTTCGATTGGAAGTTTGTCACATCAAGATATAAACTCATAACGTAACATACAACTATTATGAATTAAAAATTAATTTTATGATTGTACTCCTAATTCATTCAGAAGTTATGAGTTTTTTTTTTTTTTTGAATTGTTAGTTCATTCCAAAACGGAGCCCAAAAGCAATACAGATTCCATCGAAAATACAAGAATGAACCAAAAACTATCAAAGACTTCTATACAGGCACCCCCTGCAGAAGCAAAACCGGTGAAATTGCCAAAAGAGAACCAATCTAGGTCTAAATAGTAGAGAATTCTAGACCGGATCCCCAGCTCAAACCAGCAATAAATATTAAACACAGTTGAAATCTGGAAAAACAACAACTAAGAAACAACTCAAGAAAGGTAAAGCTCTCCTGCCGGAGCAAACACCAGTTGGTTCACCCATGGCGTCCGGAGACCTACATGCTCCGTAGTCAAATCGATTTGTTGAAGCCGAACACCCCAAGAACTTTTTGCCCACTGCAGCACACCGTCAGATCTAAGGGATAGTCAAACTAGCACGAAGCCGAATCTAGGGAAAACCTAGATCAGTAATACCCAGACTCCAGCCAGTAAATAAACAAAAACAGAAATATCAGCTAAAGGAAAGCCCAAAAAACACTGAGTTACCTCACTGATTTGACTCGTTAAGTCGTCTAGTTGAGTTGAAGCCAGAGGTCACCAAGCAGATCTGGAAGCTGTCCGGCTGCTTCCCTGGAAACATCTCCTAGTCGGCCCAAACAAAAACCCTAACCAGAAGAAGGAGGCGGCTGAAGGTGGCTGGAGGAAAAGGTGGTTGAGGAGGAGGTAGTGGGGGAAGAGGCAAGGGCGAGTTTTGGCAGGGCAATGGAAAGGCCGACGGTGGAGATGATAGATGATGGTGGGCACGAAGGGGGACGAGAGAGGGTGGGGCACAGGAGCGGCAACCTCACCCTCAAAACACAACACCAAAGGCCGAGGACTGAGAACAGATGGGGGAGGTGGATGAGGGGGGAAAGAGGAGGCACAGAGGGGTGGTGCGGTAGAAAAAAGAGGCGAAAACCCTAACCCAAGGGTAGGGTAGAAGAGGAGACCGGGCTCTTAGAGAGAGAGAGGACACTAGGCTATGAGTTCAAGATTGATGTTATGACTTATATGTAAATGTTATGATTTTTTGGACTGGATATCTGATTTGTAGCGTAGAAGACAGGTGTTTATAGTGTAGGATAAATGAGAAAGATAAAGGAAAGAGAATTTCTTGAATGAACAAAGGAGAGAGAGTTGTAGCAGTCAAAAGATGACGAAACAGATGGAAAATTTGTGACTCGACAGAAAATATTCTCCTTGCCTTTACACATTGCGGTATTTTGTCTTACATGATCTAATTTTTTTTAATGGGTTGTATGAAGTAAATTCTAGGCTGCAAATAGAATTCCCTTCTTCTTTCTGGGAAATTCCTAGCAGGTCCTATTTTTTTGTTTGGGTTTCATGCGGACCCCCTTTTATAAGCTATTCCATCCAAGCCCTTTTTAAAGGTGTTTTTACAATTTTGCCCTTTTACAGAATTTTTAGTTTGCCGTTTTATAGAATTCTTGGGGGGTGTGAATTCTTGGTATGAATTTTTGGTGTGTGAATTCATACCCCCAGAATTCACAACCCTTTTGCAGAATTCACATCCTATCAGCACTATACACGCCAAGAATTCACACATCCCAAATTACACAATTCACACCAACAAAATCAAAAATCAAAAAGATTCTACAACAACAAAATCAATTTAAAACAATAACCGACTCGTCTAAAAATGAAATTCAAGACTTTTGATTAATAAACTGTCTATACGTAAAACAAGCACAGATTAAAACCTAAATCCAAGATATCAAAACACAAGAGTAGATCAAAGTAGCAATATAGAAAACAAAAGCGCTTATCTCAGATCGAGAAATCGACAAACCACAAAACAAGATTCGGTTTCAATCACAAGCCTTGAGCTTCTACAGCCGCTTAATCAGTAGATCGAGGCAAACAAGAAGGTTGGTGATGGAGTAGATTGGAGCAAGTAGAAGACAAGGGCAGCAGCGATGAGGAGGGCGTTGCGGTGGCGGAGGTGGTCGGAGGGGCTGCAGTGGTCAGACTCGCAGGAGGGGCGGGTCTCGTACTTTTGGTAGATGTCCATGAGGAGGAAAAGGTAGAGGGGATGATGGAGAGGAAGGGCATGAGGAGGGAATGGGGGTATTTTGGGTACATCATTTGAAATAGGGCTTGGGCAAAATGGGTTTGACGCAGGGTGGAGTTGGACGGGTATGCGGAGACAAAAAGGGACCAGTTTGGAAGAAGCTCTCTTCTTTCCCCTTCCTGCGAGTTCAATATTGTTGGTGCATAAAACCCTCTCCCCTATTGGCTAAGAGGAGATAATAGGACAACACTGAACCCAATCCAAGTTAGTTTTATTTACAATTCTCTCCCAAGCATAGTTTCACGTAGGGGTGAGCAAAAAATCCGTCAAACCGCGAATCCAGTCCAAACCAATCCAAACCGGGCGACTTGGTCCTGTTTTCGAGTAGTATGGGTTGGTCCTGGATTCAAAAAATTACAATCAGTGTTGAATGGTCTGGTTTGTGGATTTACGTTACTGGTTCTGGTTTCAATCCGATCTGAACCGTGTATATACACACACAATATAATATAGATGCACCAAATAAAACACAGGCTAAGCCTTATAAGCAATTAAATTTTCAATCTCCATTCCACGAGAGGTTATTGAGTGCTTTTGGAACAATGCTCCACATCAATCACAACACACAAGGTGTTATTTTGTTATCTAATTTACCAACACAAACGTCTCGGGTCCTATAGTTTTAACCAATCACAACACATTTGGAGCACAACATGACTTTGCTTTAAGAACAAAGAATAATTTCTCATTTTACCACCTTATTCTTTCATTGTCAAGACAAATTATCCTAATTTTTTAAATATGAAGATACATATTCTCTCGTATACTATACAAACCTAATGTAAATACGTAATTCATCAATTTCTCTTCCCCAACCAACGATATCCCCTATATGCTAGCAACTATCTTGTCTTTCCAATAATTTTCTCCTTGCTTTATTCTATACACAATAATAGGATTGTTTTTAACACTGAAAGTTTCGGTTAATTTTCTCTCCAATTTTAAGAAATATAAATAATTTACGAGGATAGATATCTCAAAATCTCAAACGAACCGTGGTTCAAAACCGAAATCAAACCGTATTTTAATGGTTTAGATTGGTTTGGTTAGATGGATTTTATGGATTGATTTGGTTCTCCAAATTCTCAATCCGTAGGTATTGGTTTGATTATTGATTTACTATGAAACCGAACCAATCTGGTTCATGCCCACCCCTAATTCCACGTAAGTTTTAGCAAAATAAGTTGATTTCATCCCTATTTGAATTTTTTTCGTATTTGTTACTTTTGCGCCAAAATGTTTATAGATTATTGATTCATCTCGACAAAAGGAATCAGGGGGTGTTCCAGATTCTTGAAAAATGAACTTTTAGAAAATGAAGATAATTTCAAGCTCAAAAATTGTGTTTATGCAAATAATTTTCCTACCAATATGAATCTTATTTGATAGATCTCATTGAGTTCTTTTAGACGGTGCAAAAAAAAATCATTTTCATTATATTTGAGCTTAAAATTACCTTCTTTTTAAAAAAGAAAGATTAAAAAAAAAGCGGAACGGCATCTCAAAAAAATAAATTTTTTTACTCTAAAGTCGAGAAGTTTGAGAAAATCTGGCTTGGAGACTAACCATAAAGGTGAGATACTATTGGAAATGAACACGGAATAAAAGTAGGCAGGACAAAAATTCAACGTTTCCTTGACTTTCGTCGTGCTTGCATGCACCCACCGCAGCCGCATTTGACCATCCGAACCGTTTAGTGGGTTCTTTATGATATAGAACTGTTGTTTACCTCTCCACTTGCGAATCAAAACAAACATGAATCTATGTAGTAAGAGCTTGCGAATCGAAACACACAAATCTATGTAGTGAAAGCTTGTCTCATGTCGTCAAAATAGCATTTCAAAAAATCATATAAACCTTGTTACCAATACAACAATTGAAACGCATTGACATTCAGGTTTTTCGCAAGTTCCAACAGAACATTAACTTAATATAGAATCAATTGGCCAGACAATACGAGATGGATACAAATAGAACAGATTTCCAAAGAAAGCCCCACTTCGCATCATAACCTTCATCTATGTAACGTTCATAACACATTTAAGGGCAGAGGATGGTGGTCCATGTAGTTGACGCAACAACAATGCCATAACAAAGCATTAACAAGAGCATCTGTGAGGATTACATGTGAAAGTGAAGTCCATATCTACAATAGATAATGGGTAAACTTATGCCACTGGCGCAATTGCGTCTATAATGAAAATGGAACAGAGAACATTCTGTCCCATCCAATGGGTGTATTTTTACTGAGTAATTCCCCAACAGGCAATGACAGTGTCACCAGAACAAAATGAAAGAACTCAGCAATTTGAACACCAACCCCCCCCCCCCCAAAAAAAAAAAAAAAAAAAAAACCAAATAAACAATCGTGTCCTCAACATGCCAGTTCGTATTACAATAAATGGTGTTTACACCCAGGGTAAATGGCCCACCTACAGCTGATCTTACAAAACTAATAAAAAAAAAAAAAAAAGGGCATGCTCAATCGATTCTACTTGAATTGGATCATACAGCACCACATACAAGTATTAAAAAAAGGTTTTATTTGGCAACATACATTTTTTTTTTTTTGTGTGTGTGGATAAACAATGTACCATTGGACTCATGTGGTATGAGCACCATGTGTTCTTGAAGCCCAGATGCCAAAGACAAGAAACCAGAAGACAAATAAGATGGCCCAGTAGCGTGCAGGTCCATACTTGATTCTAGTTAGCACGATCTGCGGGTGTTTCAAAAGCATAAACATTAGATATTTACTTAGAAGCCCCAGCAAACACAGGTGTGTATTCACATTATAAACAGGAATATAAAACAATTTATAAGAGCAGATGCATGCAATAAGAAACTATCTTTGTTTAATTTCAAATTGTTCACGGTATATCAATTCCTCCTTTGAGAGGACCTTCTATAGAGAAATGGAATCTAATAATCAAATTTAAAACAATGCACCCAAATTTAAATGAGTTGTATCAGCTTACCCTTGTAGTACATGTTCTACGCATGTTATGCACCACATTCAAAAAGCCTTAACGTTCACCATTTGAAAATTTAATTTGTACTCGGTGGAAATTTAATCTTTACTCTGCTGTGACTTCGATTGAGTAAACAGAATAAAATCGTAGTTCTCTGGAGCACAGTATTAAGTCACCAGCTGTCCCAAAAGCTCTAGCTGTTTAGGAAATGGGTGAAACAATCTATGTTAAGCTATTCAACACCTTTCCTCACGTGCAACCCCATCAAAGATTATACAAACATCATAAAAGCAGAGAAGAATAACAAAAGAGAAAATAATGCAAATAGGGAACAAATGACTTGAACCAGGAGATCCCTTAAACCAAAGCTCATGGTAGATCACCAAATTTTGTTTGAAAAGCTCAAGATATTAGGATATTGGACAAGCACAAGGACACAAACCGGATAGACGCACTTATCATTTGGACATGTGAGACATGTGTAGGGGTTTTAGCACAAGTTCAACAAAATACACTGAATGGAAGACACTGAAAAAAAAGATTTTCAATCAATTTGTAATAATTCTTGTAGCCTTTTATTATAGACTCTCAACCTTTTCAGAGTTAAAATTGCAAGTTAAATAGTTAAGACTTCAAAATAAGGCATTCACGTTTTGTATCCTGGCCTCTTATACAACATGTAAACTTCACCAAAAGACCTGTTCCAGCGAAACTGTCAGACAGAGGTGACTGTTAAGGGGACAAATGGGGCATTTCTACCTTAAAATCAAAATTTAACTGTCATATAAAGAAGGAACAATTTTCTTGAAGTTTTAAATGTGTGTAAATGTACCTAACTCCATATACAAACTTTTTTTTGAAAAGTGAAGAAAGATCTCGATATACAAACTTATTGTGTTCCGCTATGTCTCGGTCTTACAAATTCTACAACCACACAAAAACAAGCCATGTGGGCCCACACACATGCACGCACGGGAGGTGTGAGTGTGTGCGGGCCCCAGATGTCTTGTGAGTGTGTTTTTGTGGTTGTAGCAAAGTTGGTCTCTGTCCTACTTTTTCTCAATATTGATGTGTCTAAGAAATAGTGTACGAATTTGTGTCCCATATAAACACATGTGCATCAAAACGACAAAGATGCAATAAGTATCAGTGCTAGCCTAGTAGATTATAATTAGAGGGTACTGCCTGCTGGTACTATTGGACTCCAAGCCATCGTTCAAATAACTTCTTTCACTAGAAAAATCTACTTGATCAGAATGCAATCCCATCAATGATCTTTTCTCATTTTTATTTGCAAAGGTCAGCAACAGAACAAGCCCATGAAGTTTGCCTCATCAGATTTCGAAGAACAAATATTCTACCCAACAGGGTACTCGCAGTAGAGGACCATATGAGAATACTATATCCACATGTTTTCCTCTGACAATCAGGAGACAAGAGGCATGGAACGTGCAGTTGATAATTAGCATAATTACTTTCTTTCCTATGAAAAGACAATAAGCGCAACAGATCTGAGATCAACGGAATGAGTATATAACCACTTACAAAGCGAAAGAAGACAACAACAGTTAAAGCACAAATGCCTCCAAGCAGAATGTGAAGACCACTTTTGGCAGTTTTCTGCAAGCAGGAGTTTGTTAGATGAAATGTACTCACCAACAAGGAAAGTATATAATAAAACCAATGGAAACAAACCGAGGAAAAAAGGGTAGCTCACATATTATCAGAATTAATACAAGAAAGAATACAAGATGTCCAGGGAGACGTTTCATGTGAATTGGTAAAGTTTCTATGCAAGATACTTGTTAAAGTATCCAACTCAAAACCAATTGGCAATGCCTGCCCAAGTTCATATACAGGTTTTTGAGGTTATAATTAACCAATGTGGGACAAACTCTAACAATTCAGCAAGTAATATCCCAGAAAAAAGTTGAAGCTGCTTCAAAAATTATGCTGTATACAGACATGTACACATGTCAAGCTTGTTTGCGTTTACGTAGCAACTTCATTTCTAGCATTACAAGTGCTTCAGTTTTGACCAGCATAATACCTGTGGGTTCCAGCAACACAACAACAATAACAGAACCCATCAAGTCACCAACCATTGGGGGTATGGGCGGGAGAGGTTTGGAGACAAACTACACCTTGGCATATATGCACAAAGTGGTTGCTCTTATAATACCACTGAAACAGTGCCGCCCCCCCCCCCCCCCCCCCCCCCCCCCCCCCCCCATTCCTCCAAGAACCAAAGAGCTAAAGGGACATTTTGTTGTGAAACCATGCCCCCAAATCCAAGCCGAAAGGCATCAGAAACGGCAGGCTTAGAGACCCAAATCAATTTCTGTGCACATAACGATGCTTCCTTCATTCATAGTTTTCGACCGACAGCTGTGACATATTCTTAAGGTGAAGCATGTTATTTCTTTAAGGTGAGAAATTCGCCAGATGTTATTAAACCTTTTTTTCATTCCACTGTGTCTTCTGTAAAGATTCAAACTCAAACAAATATAGTGACATCCTTAACTCCAAAAGAACAAATAGCGACGACTCTATATTATTAAGACAATTATTTAGTTATTTCTTACCAAAAAAAAAACTGTTCGCCACACCACATACTACTTTGATTAGAGATGCATCCTAAGTAAAATTCATTTAAATACTATTTCACTGCAGAATAGCATCAGAACTCATAGGCGTGTTCATGCAAATGAGCACAATACTTAGATGCCTCTAACACGTGCAACTACCGAATCTTGTTAGGAGAAGAGTTCCTGCCCCAGCCTGGGATCATGCTTCAATGCCCAGTCCGGCTTGTTACTTGCAAGATCCCCAATTTTATGTGACGATAGAGAAGGTGGAGGTTATCACAAAATTGATCGCAACCATACTCGTTAAAACTCGTCAACAATGGGATCCAAGACACCGTAGGCTCTCAATCTCCTCCTCACAAGGAAAAGATACTTCATTAATAATTTAATATGTACCTACTCTAGTTCAAGTATGTTCGAGTGTTAGCATAATCGTTAGGACGTATGGCTGCAAACCAAGAGGATTTATTGTTTATCATCTCTGACAAGAAACAAAATGGTATTCCTTTCTTTGTTATGCATTCATACAAAGAACTATTATTCATGACATTAATGGTTAAGCCCCTACAAATACACTGGACATGGTTTATATACCTGAAAGAGTTTCCCCTTGCATGAGATACAAACAGAAAGCCTTGCAGCTTTCAATTGTGCAGATTTGTCCAATAGAGTGGGGAGTGGGCTGTATCAGGACAACTGCAATGTGACTAGCTCCTAAGCAAGGCTATTATACCCTACCGTACCAACCGGTATGTCTCGTTTTGGGAATAAACCGGTACACTGAACCCTCAGTTCCGGGCGAACTTTCCAGACTATCTCGGACATACCGGCCAGTTTCATCATTTTACCGGTGGTACCTTACATTCCAGCAGTGTACCGGTGATGAGAGATAACGAAAAATGCGAGAACAAGAACTAGATCAGATCACAATACGAAACAGGGTTCAAAATATGAGATCAGAGCAACTAGATTGGATCAATCCCCTTCACAGTGAAGTCTGCCAGGTTCAACTCCTCTGTTTTGTTTCCATCTCCTTAGTACTGTGGAAGATGATGAAGCTTTTCTCCATTAATGAAGAGTTAGAGAAGGTTTTAAACGGCTGAGAGAAAAGGGGCCGGTGCAAGGGTTAATATGACAGCCTGTATTTTCTCTTCCCAAAAATAAACAGTTAAGGTCAGATCATGACAAACATTAACCATGGTTAAATGTTTGTGAAACTCTGCAAATATGGTAGAGTATGTAGGACAGTACGAATATTCACCAGTTAATCCCAAACTAAAAATATCTACGAATAATTTTACATATAAGAGTATTTATAAAGATAAATCCAAAAATGTACCCGAAATTATACCTGTACCAAGCCATGCTGGACCAGTTAAGAAAATGATACCATACCCGGAACAGTATTCAGAACCTTGCTCCTATGGCATGGAATGATTCATTTCAACCATTGAAGCGGAAGACTTCAACATTTGTGATACACTTAAGGGCCACCACAAGAATGGCGTCAAACTAGTACTGTTATACTTAAACTGCCCAATGCAATGGACTCCCTTCTGAGAGAAGCATTAGACTCTAGTTCCAGCTACAAATTACTGAGCTTGGGTGACCTATGTTTTGGCCATGAGAAGACTTTCTTCATATTGAAATCAAGCATTTGTGTAGTAACAAAGACAATGTCCTTCGAGGGAGCTATTTATGTTGATTAGTCACTGAAATATCTTACGATTCATTATTATGAAGAGTTCATTACGAAACGAAGAAGAAACTAAATGGCGATGAACAGGTATTCTATGGAATTAACAAAGCCTTGTTGGACTTGAGAAAGTAAACTTGTTTTACTCCAAATGCTACTGAGTCACTGACATTAGTTGGGGGAGGGGTTCAGATATGGAGTATTTTGTGCACATTCAAGCTTTTCATACACTTCATTTAAGCCTAGACTCCAATTGCAGATTAGGGTTTAGGAGGGTAGAAGAGAACAAGAAGATAACTCGAAAGAGTGGACAAGATGGAGAGATTAGAGAAACAAGTTTAGGGGGCATAATTGCCCCTCATCTCCACTTTGTTCCAATGAGTTAAGGAGGGGAATAATAGGAGGTAAATTCAATGGCTAGAAGATCCTAATCCGAGCCTTACAAGGAGCAGGACTTAATCTATGCATATCAGGTAGCAGGCTAGTGGGTTGTATTAGACACATACAAGCTCTTTGAGTGAGACTTGAATTTTGAAGGGACCCCACATCCTTAGCTTAATCTCCTACATGTTTGAAACAAAAATTAAAATATATGACCGACTGGGGAACATATGGTCCCAAGGATTGCATAATCTGCCTTTCGTTTGGCGGGTTTTAAGTCTCATAATAATCTACTAGACAACGCTATTATTTTTGGCAGTATGACAGGGATGGGGTATTACATACTCCAACCAAAAGTAATCCTTCTTTTCGGGATTACAAACCCCTTCAGAAAACGTAATCCTCCACGGTTTGCATTATTCTTTAGCCCGCTCTAACCAAAACTTTAACTACTCCCATGGTACATATAACCCAAACCATTAAACTGTGGACTCCATGTCCCCTCCATCCCCATCTATAACTCCAATTTTCACAATCCTTCTCAAAATTACTCCAGAAATTAAACGTGCCCTAGAGACAATAGGACTGCAGTAAGATTTTTACCTAGCTACATCTGCATTAAAAATAAATTCTTCAAATTGAAGACCCAGAATCAGCCAAGAAACAACGCAGGATTTGAGTTGTTGGATGTGGTCTCATATTTTTCTTGTAAAAAGAGCCCGTGAGCCACTATGGTGCGTTTCCAACTTTCTCCAAACTAGAACATGATCGCATGATGTTAGTAGATGAAATTAAAAGGGAACAAATGTATGCTCGCAGTGGTGTGGTGGTTTTTCTTGACCTCTTCAGATCCTCCTCCCGTCGCTCCTCGATGTACCTGCACCAAGGTGTAGGGCAGTTGGCCGCCTTACGCCCCTCCGACGAGCAAGCAAGTACACAGGAGAGGGACAGAGTACTGTAGTATGGTGTGAGAACGTACCTCTCTTAGGGTTTATCCCTTCCCTTTCATAGGCGAATGTACTTTCTCTCCAAGCTAAGAGTGCATGGCACATGCCCGTGACGTCACATGTAACCGCCTTAGCTCAGTGACGTCAGCGTGACATTCGGCCCATGCTAGCCCTAGCTCAGGAATGTTTTAGGTACCCCTAGAACCAACTGGAGAGACCCTTTGTGCAGATCCTCTAGCCCGGGTCGGGCTGACCCATGATGCCCGGCCGACCCGTTAAACCGACCTGAAGGGACGGTCCACGGGTCCACCTCCTGGGCTTCCTAAACCAATGGACCGTTCGGTCTGACCCATCTCTGTTCGGCCTAACCTGCTACACAGGCCTGTGCTTGGCTTAGGCCCAAACCGAGTCCTCAAGCCTGACCCTCCACGCTCGGGCCAAGCCTTTGTGTCGTTTGCGTATCGTGGACCAACCCACAGTGGAGTTTGGTTCAGCCCACCACACTCGCGCATGGATATCAATACCATCAGTATGATCATTACAAGTCATGATTCTAATGAAAGACATAGATGCACAACAAGCTTCCCATAATTTGCATTAATAAAGGCCTATTCAGTTAGGAGGATAGCCCATTATTTCCAACAACTGGAGGATAAAGTATTGAAAATGAGTCGTGTCCATGTTTCGACACAACATGATATTGACACTGGAATGGAATTTGTGCCTGAAATGCGTGACCAACAAGTAACTCCAGGAAGGGAAATAAGAAATACTCTCAATCCACTAGTTAGTGAACTTGGATTCCTTTCTGCTGCTTCCATATTGCACAATGGTCACTCTAGAGTAACAAATGACTCCATACAACAAATATTTTGTAAAACTCCATCACTTAGACTAAGAACTACAACACACGTCTGCTTACAAACCCAATTATGGGGTTGAATCCAGTTTCATCCAAAATGGCATATTACTAGCAAAGCTTTTCTTACCTTCCACTTCCTACAATTCTCCCCATGTTAGAAATGCTTCCTAAGGTTTCCACTTTGAAAATGCACATAGGCAATATGCATTAAATACACACTCCCATCCAGTGGTTTCCCCATAGGAATTCTGATTTTTGCCCTTGGGATGACTTGTGTGTTTTGGTGGTTTGTTATACAACGAAGGTTGCTAAGGATATAAACAACAAAGTACTAGTCTTTCTAATAGTTCAAGCTTTTGGATGAATTGGTGGTTAACAATCAATTATGGTATCAAAATAGACAATAGATCATGTGTTCGAACCTCATTGCTGCATGATAATTTAAATATTCATACATTTGGCCCACACGTACAAGAGAGTCTAGGGCGTGTTGAGAACCCAAAATAACAAGGTTACCCCTCTCTCTAATAGCTTCATTCTTTAGATGAGTCAGTAGTTAACAATCTAACAAGGACTACCGACTACGGTTTTGAAGGTACTACACATAACATCATTAACGTACAACACCTTTCTTTTTCTTCTCTTGGCGAAAAAACATCCTATCTCCATAATTACGAAGGCAATGTACATAGCACTAGAATGACAGCAGTGTCTTTCAATTTAGACATAATTTTTACAGGTTACGTACATCTGCATGGGTGTGGATACTCATTGTAAGTTTCAAGACACTTTAAAATGAAATCAATAACAAACCATAGTCACATCACATGTAAGCCATCTGATTCAACATTGGTCAACATTGACCACCTCCCCAATTTGTAGAAATGCCAAAAACCATAAGAAAAATATAAATTTATTTAACAAATATTCAATAAAATAAGTGCTGTACATTTTGAATTTTTGAACACCTGGTTTTTATCGATATTTAGAAATAGGTGACTGGGTTCTCTTTCTATGACCCTTATTTTTCCAATTCCCCTTCTGCTTGGGATCTCTATCTTGTGGGAGCTACGACGTCATTCCGCACAATGTCAATTAGATAATAATAAAAAAAATAAAAAAGTTCGCATGAAATGGCCAACTAAAAATGAATACATTTCTAAACAAAGTAAAAGGGAAACATATCATTATAAGAAAGAAAGAAGCTGTCAAGAAATGGCTATGAAAACAAGAAAAGAACAAATTATCCAGACCACATGCTTCGATACCCTTGTCACCATGCGTAATAAACCAGTACCACACATAATATATAATAGTTGAGCTCTTGAAGAAGTTACAACTAAAATAAACTGAAATTCAAAATACCTTTCCAACACGAGGGGCAATGAGCCATGCGAGAGTAACAGTAAGCAGCCCTGTGGCAAGCAGGATCCCAGTACCCTCCACAGCCCATTTTGTTGCAGGATTTTCAGTAGGTACAATTTCTTCAGTGACAATATCAGAAGGTTGTTCAGTGACCATTAGTGAAGCAGTGGCAGGATTGTTGTTATTATAGGGATTAAACCACAATGAAATTTCACTTAGCCTTTGCCTTCGAATTGCGGCAACAGCATCAGGGTCTACACCGGAAGTTGTCTGCACCTGTTGTGGGTTAATTTCCCCATTGGCAGTCCTTTCCCTCAACACCTCATAATCTTTCAATGAAACTAGAACCTTCTTGAAGTCTGCAGTTCTAATATTTTTCGCAATGTGTCCACAAATTTCACAGACCGTAGATCCGTGATTTACAAACCATTTGAGTGCACATGCATAGTGTACCAGAGCAATATCATTTTTACAAGAGCAACCTAGCTCAAGTAAGGAGTCTTGATGGCTAAAACCCGTTTCTATATCCGTTTTACAAACGAAAACCTCCCCTTTAGGGCTGACAAACTCAACAACTCCAGAAACTTTTCTAGCATTTTTGTTGCATGAATCATCACTTTTAGTATCTTTCAAGACTTCCTTACAATTAGGCTTCACGTCTTCACTGGTTGCATGTGCATCTCGTAATGGTGGAGTGATGCCCAAAAATCCCAAGGCAACATCTCCCCTTTTGTCAGATTCAGCACAGTGGCATACACGACAAGTCACCAAGCCTGCTTCGGTGTCTAAGCTGTGGCGTGATGCAGAATACGTCCCAGAATCATCCCTATCAACTGGCGAGGAAACTTCATTAGCTACTCCGCCATCTGTTTGCAGCCAATTATCCTTGCCCATATCATGAAACTTTAAAATGTTTCTTGCAGTATGAATGGTGCACCGATTATCACTTATTCCAGTTCAGGATAGACCTCCGCATGGCACATTTTCGAGAAAGGAGGTTAATTCCCATGCATATATTCTGGGACCACTAAGACTTCGTTTTTCTCAAATCCAAGACGTTGGTTAAGGAAAGAAGAGGTGAATTAAACGTGGGATGGATAACCAATATCCAACATTGTGACTCCTGATAAGTATACCGCTTTAGACATCTACCTGAACCAAATATGATCCCATATCAACTCTGATGCCGCAGCAAACTGTCATTTTACAAAAACCAAATAATTTGATACCGCAATCACAAGTGCGGACAAAAGACAAAGTGGATTAGGCATTTAAACCACTATAGTTCCACAGGAAAAGATGTATTCCTTCGTCTCTAAGTCTCTACAAGAACAAAAATATGAATTCTGATACCATAAGTATGTGTGAGATGTCCCACTTTAATAAAAAGAAAAATGCTGCACAAAATCAATTTTTTGGCACCATTTTGTATCACCGCCTACTTGTATGCTCAATGATTGGACCTGCCTCGGGAACTAATCAGTGAAACCAAATATGTTGCCATAGTTATATGAAGCGTGACAAAACAGGGTGATATATAACACTCCACTTGTATTTATATACAAAGCAAACTCTTTTACTTCACAGCTGTTAAGAATAAGGCATCTAGGGCATCTTAACTCTTCACGTGTTTCACGAACAAATTGAAAAACTTATGTACTAATAGATTATCAACAGCATTAGTCTTCAGAATGTCGGTAATCGAACTACTATCCGCATAAATTGAATGGAAAAAATAATGTTCAAAACAATGTAGAAGGAAATCTCAAATGTTACTTGGTGATTAGGCAATAACGCATGACTCAACAAGCCACCACTGCATCTGTGTATACAATTGTACAATACAAAACGAGAATGATGAAGTCGTGAAAATTGGGGAAAATATGAAGTAACAAAAATATAAAAGAAAAGAAAAGAGCATGGAAATATAAAATAATATAAAACAATTGACAGACCCAGATGTCCAATTCACTGAAATTCAGTCCTCAACCAAGAGATATCACAAATAAAGTTCATATAAAATTGACCAAGAAATGTGAGTACACGCATAGTAATACATTTGGTGATGTGAAAAAGGATGAGACGAAACGAACCGCTGCGAATAGAGAAGGAGAGGAAGACGACCTGGATCCGGGTGCGAATTCGATCGGTAAGAGTAGTAGTTGGGTTTTACATTCGGTTGGTCAGAGATCCAATTCTATCTGCTCTCTCTCTCGACGAACACTCTTTCTACCGACTACTATGGGAGTCACCTTTCCTCCCAACTAGTGGATGTTACTTTTGCAGGTTAATTATCTCTCTCATCCCCAAACTATAACGAAAAACTTTAACTAGTTCCTAAACTATCAATTGAAATTATATGTTAGTCCCTAAACTATCTGATTTATTTCATTGCAGTCTAGTTATTGACTCTGTTAGCAATCTGTTAACCGTTTGGACGCCGTTAACACTTGCATAACTTCTTTTTTTCCAATATTGTATACGCTCAAATAACTTCTATACTTTATAATAACCCAACTTGAATCGTAACCGTTCATCTTGATCATTCATATGCAAAATTGTATTTTATAGCAATCCGTTAACCGTTTGGACGCCGTTAACACTTGCATAACTTCTTTTTTTCCAATATTGTATACGCTCAAATAACTTCTATACTTTATAATAACCCAACTTGAATTGTAACCGTTCATCTTGATCATTCATATGCAAAATTGTATTTTAAAAAATAATCTTTTGCTTAGGTACGTATTGCCAAAGATAAAAATTATTTTCTTTATATAAATGATCGTTGTAGGCTTAGTATGTTTTGATTTCATTTACAAAAATATAATAGTACCAAGATGTATCTTATATCTTAAATATAAATCGACGTACTAAACTCACAATAATAACTTCTATACTTTATAATAACCCAACTTGAATCGTAACCGTTCATCTTGATCATTCATATGCAAAATTGTATTTTAAAAAATAATCTTTTGCTTAGGTACGTATTGCCAAAGATAAAAATTATTTTCTTTATATAAATGATCGTTGTAGGCTTAGTACGTTTTGATTTCATTTACAAAAATACAATAGTACCAAGATGAATCTTATATCTTAAATATAAATCGACGTACTAAACTCACAATAATTTAACAGACTCTTTCATTTTGTAGGGTCAGAAGACCATTCTTTTTAAAAAATATGCCATCGGATAGGGAGATAGCAAAAAAAATTTACTATTTTTTAAACTGTTGATTTTTTATTAGTCATCTTATATATTAATAATCTTATAACTAGCTTTACGAAAATAAACCATTACAATTCAAGTTTGAACAGTTACAAAAGTCAATGTATACATTGTTTGAGTGAAATCTCATTTTTGTTGTACTTTTCATCCAAATAGCTAATGGCATTTACAATTGGACTATATTGAAATCAATCGGATAGTTTAGACACTACATGAGTTCAATTGATAGTTCAAGGAAACTTTTAATTTTTTTGATATACTTTAGGGATGAAATGGATAATTAACCCTTACTTTTGTCCTACACTCTCATTTTTGCCCTTCTTTTCCCTGATTAGGTATGTTGCTTTCCTACTTTTTTTCCCTTTTTTAGAAAATTAGGGCGGCCCTAATTTTTAGATTCGATTTTAACCCAACCCTAATAATTGTTGTCAAACCTGTATAGGCTCATTCATGTTGCATTATTGACTTCTTGCCCTTTTTCAAAAACAGATATTCAAATGACTGATATACGTATCCACATATATGTATAAACTTTCAGAGTACCAATTGATAGACACAATAAAGCACAAGAAGATACATTTTGACGAAAACCCAAACATTCTAAGGGCTTGCTTGGATGGAGTTAAAAGAGGAGGGGAAATAAAAGAAGGGGTAAATTGGGTGGGGCCCCTGCTTTTGCTGATGCTTGGATATAGAATTGATTCCCTTCTTTCATTTTCATCACTTCTTCTTTTTGATGCGTACAAGGGCTTCTACTGTGAAAGTTTTGGGCTCCTCTTGGGTTCCTCAAATTTTATCCAGCTGTAGAGGGGTGAAATTTGGACGAAATCACCCCTGCTTATCCCATTTCCCCAACCCCAAGCCTCCATTGGTTACTTTATTTCTGTCGCCAACCCATTTCTTGTCTATGGAAGAGACAAAATAGGGTTTTGCAGTCAAGTTGGAGTGCAGTCGATTTTTGCTTCATGAACTCAGGTATGGCCTCCATTTGGGCAGATCTCTGTGTGTGTGCGCGCGTACGGGCTCCTCTTCTGTCGATTTCTTGTTTTGTATGGCTCAAAAATGGAACAATTCTTTTGGAGGATGAACTGTGTTTCCTATGTTTTATTGGATTTAGGGTTTCGATTAGTGCGGTTTATGACTAGGTTTCGAGTACAACAAGTGTTTGAATTGTGTTTCCTGGATCTAGGGTTTTGATTAGTGCAAGGGTTTCTGACTAGGTTTCGAGTACAACAAGGGTTTGAACAAGGGAGCATATTTTTTTTCCCACTACTGCTATAGTTTGAATAGGGTTTTGATTTTTGCAACTGGTTTGTTTTCGAATTATAGCATGATAGAAACATATACTATGGCTGCAATATGTTGTTTTTTAGTTTTTGTTTCAAGCCTGCAAGGGTTTGGATGAACAAGATGAATCCCCGAAAGAAAACCCTAAAAAAATAGCCCTACCTGAGAACGTATTGTGTGTGTATGAATAGGTTTCGAAGAAATTAGTTTGGTTTAAGAAAATAAAATTGTAATTAAATGTTTGTACTTTGTAATTAAGAAAATGACTTGTGTTTTATTCATGAGGCCCTTTTAAGGTTTTTTACAATGCCAAGATTAAACAACACAAGAATAAGGAGAACTGAAGAGGAAGAGGCATTCATCGCATTAAACATGTACATTCGTGTTGCAATGGGCATGTTTCAGCTTTATTGCTTCATTGTGTCTACGGCATAGTATCCCCGTCCTGAGTTGTCCCCAAATCCAAACTACTACAAGAGCTAAGTAGATGCCGTGAATAGGCTCATCAATGGTAATGAAGTAGATTGCCGTGAGTAGTTGAGGGTAAATAGGCATACGTTTTTTAGGTTGTGTTGTCTACTTTGAGGTGTTAGGTTAGGAGACTCGCGCAATATTTGTTTTGAGGAGAAGATAACCATTTTCACAAGAGGAGAAGGTAACCATTTTATTGTGAATCCTCACTCACTATACAAAACAGAGGCGTACAAAATTGCACTTTTGGAGATCGACTGAAACTGTAAGCAAACACTTCAATGTCGTACTCCAAGGTGTGTTACGTCTTTATGACATGCTCCTAGTAAGGCCTGAGCCCGTACCTCCTAACTACCATGATAGTAGACGGAGTTGGTTTCAGGTAAACTTCATTTCAATTGTTGTAAAATATTCCATTTGGTTTTCTTTACTCTACCATATTGACTTAGTTGCAATAAATCTACTGATTTTGTCTTAGAATTGTCTCGGGACACTGGACGGGAAGCATATGCCAGTTTATCCCCCGGTAGTTAACAGGCCATGCTATAGGTCAAAGAAGGGTGAGATTGCCACAAATGTTTTAGGTGTATGTAGTCGAGACCTAAAGTTTATCTTCGTCTTGTCTGGTTGGGAAGGGTCGGCCACTGACTCTAGGATCCTGAGGAATGCCATTTCAAGACCCGATGGTTTAAGAGTCCCCCATGGTATGTTCCAAATCCTAAATTCACCTTCCTTTCACTCCATTCCGTTATGAACCCTTCCTTTAAACCTTTTGTAGTGAATGTCGTAACTTCCATTTGGTATAGGACATTACTATCTTGTGGATGCCGGATACCAAAATGCTGAGAGTTTTCTAGCACCGTACCGCAAGCAACGATGTCATATTAGCATTTGGAGGCAAGGTCACATGCCGACTAGCAAAAGACGAGTACTTCAACATGAAGCACTTCGCTGCTAAGAATGTGATTGAGAGAAGCTTTGGTGTGTTGAAGATGCGGTTTGCAATATTGAGGTCTCCCTCGTATTACCCCATTAGGACTCAAACATGTATCGTCACAGCATGTTGTCTTCTCCATAACCTCATCAAAAGAGAGATGCCCAACAATCCCAGTGAGAACAAGTACACGACATGGGAACGTGATCACATACACGATGTGGAGGTAGACGATCACATCATTACCATAGAGAGTTCCAATCAATGGACCGGGGAGAGGGATGCGTTGGCTACATTCATGTACAACCATTAGCTAGAAAATGGTGGGGGACAAGAGGTTTTTCCACAATGAGAAACTTTGTTTAGTGTATTTGTATTAAGTGTTTGAAGAACTTTTATGATGTGAACATTCTATTTGAAGAACTTTGTATTAATTTATGATTGTGATTCAAGTCCGGTTTGTAGTTCATTATGGACTTCTTAAATAATCATTGTTTTCCAACTTAAAATGCATTTGCAGCAATGGATACCCAACAAGGCGATATGCCTAACAAAAAGGCTTCAAGGAGCCAGGGTGTGGACGAAATCCGAAGAGGATGCCCTCATGAAATGCATGCTAACCGAAATGTGTGACATATGGAGGGTGAAGAATGGGTTCAAACCCGGGTTCTTCACCTTACTTGAGAAAGAGATCGATGGTGAAGGTCATGCTGAAAAGCAAACATAAGTCCTCCCCCCACATTAACTCCAAAGTCAAGTATTGGAGACAACATATGCCAAAATATATGACATTGTAGGACTTAGTGGGTTTGGGTGGGACCATGTCAACAAAAGGATCAACGTGGATGATGATGTGTGGAAAATCTATGAAGAGATAACTTCCAATGCTTTAATTGATATGTTATGGCATGAGATCACATCCTAAACTTCTAATGTTCGTGTAGGCCAACCCTAAGAAGGCCAAAGATGTGGGTGGGAAGCGTTTCCCTTTGATGATTGGAAAATCATCTTCGGAAAGGATAGGGTGAACGGGGAAGGAGCGAAGGTTCCTTCGGAAATGAGGCGACCAGATCAAAATGTGGTGCATAATGAAGATATTGGGGAGGAGAATGACGGTGTCTACTATCCATTCTTCAGTGGAGAATTTCATTGCACCTACACAAGTGGATTCTCAGAGGGCTCCAATGAAATTTCTTTGAGCTCGACACCTCATTTCTCCACACCTCGATCTCCACAACTTTGAACTCCGCACGTCAAACATCACTCTTGTCGTCCACTCCCCAGACCTCCACACCTCCGGCCAATGCCAGAACTCAAAAAGGGAAGAAGAGGACACGTATAGTTGATGTGGGATCCTTTGCTGCAAGCATGGAGGTATGGCTAGAAAAGAGTGATGGCCATATGGAGAAAATGATAAATGCAATGGAGTATTCGAAAGGCGTATCTGCTCGCCGCACACAAGTGCTGAAAAAGCTTAACCTTATTGATACCCAACGATTTAGGTTAGGTGCCATCATTTGTGTTGCTGAAGACAGGTTTGACCTATTTTATGGCATTCGTGATGGTTTGAAACAAGCTTGGGTTGAGGCCATCTTGAATGGTCTAATCTTTGGTCCCGTTTAGCCATGAGGGGGAAGAAGTAGAAGTAGTAGAAGTTTTTTAAAGTGGTCGATCTTTCACTTGTATACATATGGCCCATTTTTGAAGTGGCTAATCTATCACTCTTATACATGTGGTCTATTGTTGTGTAATATTAAGAGCCTGTTGTGGATAAGCTCTTGTAATGTTGTGTTTATGTTTCCCTTGATCATCAAATGATATTGTACTTATGCTATGTACTGTTAAAACAATGGTGTATTTGTGGCCTTAGTTTGTACAAATGTAGGTTTTTGGGTTACTTATGCATTGTACTTATGTTTGTGGGTAATGATGAAAATTTTGATAACTCCCTCCATCTGGATTTAATTGTCTTTAGTTCTATTCTAACCAGCTAAAAATGGGTTATATCTTTGAATCCGTAATGAGTTTCATATCGAATATGGATCTTGTTTGATAGATCTTGATTAGTTTTATAATACAATATTTTCAAAATCACGTAAAACATTATCAATTGAAAGATATAATCGATTGAAAAATGGCACGAACTCCAAAAAAAGACTATTAAATCCGGACGGATGGAGTATTAATTAAGGTAGATATCTTGGCTGGGTTACATTAGTTACAGACATGAGTACCCTTATGATTGGGTATGTATTGATTGAGCTCAATCCAGTCTTCAACTATGGTTAACCAAAATATAGCATGCTGGTTTGTGCTATTTTCTGCTGCATTTGACCAAATGGCTACAGATTTTGGTTTAGATTTTGTGACTCTGTGTGTGTGTAAAGGTGCTGCAGATTTTGGCTACATTTTGGGGTTTGTTTGTGGATAAAAAATGCAGGTTTTGGTTCAGTTTATGCATGCAAGTTTTGATTTTGTTTATGCCCAGATTTTGGCCTCTATTTATAGTTTAAAACTGCAGGTTTTTGCCTCTGTTTGTGGGTCAAAAGTGGAGGTTTTGGTTTTGTTTATACATGCAAGTTTTTGTTCTATTTATGCCTAAGTTTTGGCCTCTGTTTGTGGGTGAAAACTGCAAGTTTTGGTTCTGTTTTGTGTCTGCATTTTGGGCTCAGTTTGTGGGATATAACTACAGGATTTTGTTGAGTTTGTCTGCATTTTGGTAGCTATGATGAAAGCTTTCTGAGCCAAATGGACACATGAGATATATTGGAATGTTTACATAGCAACCTGGTCAATCTTTTGTATGTTTAAACCCAGAAAATGCATTCACAAACTAAACCAAAACTTGACCCATAAACAGAAGTCAAAATCTGCATGTATAAATAGAACCAAAACCTACAGTTTTAACCCACAAACATGCAGGTTTTGGTGATTGCTGGTGCTATTGTGTGTATGTGTATGTGTGGTTGTGACGAAAATTTTACAAGACACGTTGGGGACTTAGGCGGGTCAACATGAGATGGTCATTTGGCAACTCATGTTGTAGCCTCTTGCATTATTACTTATGTCCTAGTCTGTGTCCTAACTGTGTTAATTGGTGATGATGAAATTTGAGCCAAATGCCTTAATTTTGATTTTCAACTCTTTATTAGAGATTAAGAGGCATGTGATGGCCTATTCATGAGATATTGGGAGATAATCCTCCTGATCTTTTATGAATAAGCCCTCATATGTCTCTCGATGTTCAAAGGAGAGTTAGAATGTTATTTTGGAATACGTTATGGCCTTCTTTTGTTCCATGTGTTTGTGGCGATTCAGAATGTTGTTTTAGAATAGATTATTTAATGACAGGTGAAGAAAAAGACTATTATTGGGTGGTTTACATTGGGCATAATCCGGACATCTATACAAATTGGGAAGAAGCTCAACTCCAAGTTAATGGATACTCAGGAAGCATGACAAAAAGGTACAAGACATTCTACAAAGCCGAAGAAGCATTCCTAAAGTTTTATGAGGAGAGATACCGGCTCACAAAGTTGCAATACAAAAGTTTCACATTCGCAAGTGCGGCGGGAGTTGAGCATTAAATCAATATGTGCAAGTCATTTATTGTAATTTTTTTGTTAGGTTTCGTAGGTTGTATTTTGTTGGCACTTATTTTCGATTCCGAATGAAGTTGTACGTTCCATTATTATGTAAAATTAAGACGTTATTGACATATTTTTAGACAACTTGTCACACAACATGTAACGCCCCGAATTTTGGGTACGTTAAATAAAATATTTTATTATAAAAACAAAGCGAGTCCAGCTCGTTATTACATTATAAACCTTACAAAAGTACTCTTATTTACAAAGCAGAGGAATCTAGGGTTCCTAACTACCGTTCTTCTTGCTTCTTCAGCTCTTCGGCTTCGAACGCCTCCAAGGTGAATAATTCGTCCTGTTCGTCTATCAAATCTGACATATTATACCGGCGTCGCCACCCATATAATATGCCAGGGTCACCACAAGGCAACACCATGAGCTACGAAGGCTCAATAGTAAAATCCTACTCCTTAACCCTTAACCAATAAAACATCGATTTCCACATGATACGTATATAAGCAGTAATAGCAGCCAATAACAATAACATCTTTTCATAACTATCGTCAGTGTCCAAGATTTCCCGATTTCTCCTACGCGACTCATCGTAGACCGTGTCACTATTTTCATTTACAAATTTTCCTTTCAAAAATCCTTAGCATTGGCTCCGTACCGCGGATAACCAAGCCACACACCCAACCTCGGTTCCGCCGCGCCGGGTTCCCGAGTATCCTCACAACGGTTCCGCCGCGCCGGGTTCCCGTTGGCACACAATTGCATTGGCTCCTCTCCACGGATAACCAATCTATACCTCACCATGGTTCCGCCGGTCCGGGATCCCATGGGAACGCACACAACCTCACAATGGATCCGTTATTTCGGATTCTCATTGGAACACACACACACTTACGTAATACCCTCGAGATGGTCATTACGTAGTTTCGAAAATATTTTCCAACCGGAAAAACACAACTTCCTTGTTAACACACCCTAGGTGCCATGTTTCTACTTTCTCGGTTTTCGTGTCTCGTTCTCATACAAGACTCCGCGGTGTAAGACTTCACATACAAACACGTATTCGTAAGATTATTTCAACATGATCATCCAACTCTAAGCTACATAGCATGCTTGCAACATCTTGAAAGTAAATCATGCATTTCCAACTAAAAGATAACATTATCTACGATCAAATTAACTTCTAATCAAACATATGATACATAAAGTTTAAGTGCAAAGTTAAACGACTTATACTTAGGAAAAGTAGTAAGGATTTAACTACCTTAATCCGAAACTAGTTGGGGCCGAATAAGCTAGGTGGAATTTCTCCCGAATCTGGACCGAACTTCGGACGGCAGTAGCTCGGTCAATCTTTGGCTGAATACGATCGTTCTTGGGTCCAGATCAAAGATCAAGAAACCCTCTACAACTTCCGTGAAGAAAGTTAATCCTAGAAACTACTCTAAGTAGGAGAAAAATGGTGAGGAAGGAGGTGACAGTAAGCTGTCCAGAAATTGGGAATCCGAGATTTTACTGAACTTCGGATGCCAATAACTTGGTCATTTCTTGACCGATTGGGGTGGTTCTTGAGCCTAACTTGAAGCTCTCGAAATTCTCTACAACTTTCCCGAAGGAAGTTGGCTCTAAAAACTACTCTAAGAAGGAGAAAACTGGGGATTTCCAAAGGGCAGTAGGCTGCCCAGAAAATCAGAAAATGGTTTCTAGAGAGAAGGAGGAGCAAATGCTTGAGGTGTGAGTTCAAAGCATGAGAATGAGCTTCTATTTATAGGCAAAGGTTGTCTCTCTCTCCTCTTCTCAAGGCCGGCCCCCCCCTCTCCTTTCTCCCTTGGCCGGCTGGTCCTCTCTCTCTCTCCCTCTCATTCTCTTGCCAAGGTACAAAGAATGAAAGAAAACCAATAAAAAAGTAGTACTTTGGTACATAAGATCAAAAGTAGCCTTAAAAGGCTAGGATTCTCCTTTAACCCAACAATTGGGCACATGGTACTTTAAGGCAATAAGTATAATATAACCATGTACCTTGTACACTAGGAAGAATCAAATCCCTAATAGAAAATAGATAAAGGGTACTACAAGAATCTAGTACTAAGTACCTTTCTTCTTAAAAATATGTAATACTTTCACATGTGGGTTAAAGAAAGCATTAAACTAATTAAACCCCATGGTACTTTGGAAGACCAACTCTTTTATCCAATGGTTAAAAATTCCCCTAACATCTATTATCCAATGGATAATAGTTATTAGGTCAATTATATACTAAAGAAATCCCCAAAAGTACTTCAAAGTAATTAAAAAGTATTTTTCTTAATATTCTTAGTACTTTGACCAAGTATTCATTTAATAAAAACAATTGGGGTTTCTATTATCCAATGGATAATAGTTGCCCTAGCAATCTTTGTCCAATGGACAAAGAATAAAACCAAAATAATTAGAAGAAAAAGAATATTCAATACTTGTTCTAGGGTTCAAAAGGTTCAAAGTGTCCAAGGGGGGGCAAAACGGTCATTTTGCGGTTAGGGAAAAGTAACTAGATAGCTTCCTAGCTTAGTTACTCCAACTAGATGGTCAAAAGCTAGTTAGGCTTGCTAAGTAGGCCTAAGCGCAAATAAACGAAAGTTTAAGGGCAAAAACGTAATTTTGACAAACTTTGGAAATTAATAGCAATTACAAAAAAAAAAAATCAAATATTTAACGAAATTTTTAACGACCGAAAATCAGGATCGTTACACAACATCCATGATTGCTCATGCTTGCGGGTACTATGGGTAATGCTATTTATTCTCTTCCACCATCTTCACCTACTCCTTTTCTTTTCTTTTGATAGGCTTTTCACCTACTCCTTGGGAGGGGGAATGAAGCAAACACATCATTCATTGAATAGTTGAAATTGAACATCCCTTGCCACCCTAGCTTATGGATGAACCTAAATAAAAAATGATAAAAATGAGAACAAAATATATTTTGACCTTAAAAATATTATAACACTTTATTAAGACTTGGAGGAATACAACCCAAATATCGTCTTCGGCCACCACCATATTTTCACTTGCGTCCCATTCAAACTTGGGACGATGAATTATGTCCACAATGAGCAAGCAAGTACGGTGCCACGTCCTAACCTTCGCTTCAAGATGTCATTCCTCAATGGCAGCGTCGGGAAAATCCCTATCCATGAAACTTTTCAAGTATCTCGCATAGGATGGATGACAATGTCCATCCTCGGTGATCCATGCAAGGACCCGTAATTTTAGAAAATATTTAAAGGATTATTTAATGTTGAAAATTGAAGGAAAATTGGAATTTGTTAAGTTTATTTGATTTTGGGGTTAATATGAAAGGATTGTTAATGGAGGGAGTGCAAGTGTGAGTTGTGTGTGAGTGAGTATATATATGTGAGGGTGTGTATGTAGGGGATTAAAAACTCCAAATCTCACTCTCTCTCATCTCTCCTGATCTCTCGGCTTTCCTCTCTCACTCCCTCTCCCTTTTGCTCCCAACAGAAATCCACACATATTTTTATCTTCTCTACACATTATTGAGCTTGAATCTCATGGGTTGTGCTTGGAGGAAGAGTATTTTGGTCGATTTCAAGATTTTGGAGTCAAGGGCTTGCGTGGGCTCGATCTCTTCTTGGATTTGCTCTCCAACTTCGAGGTAGAGTTTTCTTACTCTTTCTATATGCCTATGAGTTGAATTTGTACTTTGATCATGCTTGAAATTGCTGGTTTGATTGTTGGGAATAGTTTAAAAAATTTGCAGAAAATCTGCTCGAACTGGTTTGGTATCGATACCATTTGGCATAAGTATCGATACCTTTGTATTTCAAAACCCAAAAAATCACTTGTTATTGATACCATTTGTCCTAGGTATCGACACCCCTGCGTCTGGAATGCTTCTTGGTCAAATGGTATCGATACCATTTGGTTAGGTATCGGTAGCTTTAGCTCAGGGACAGTTTTTCAGCTTTGTTCTAAATTTCATCTTTCTGACCCCCTATCATTTCTAACACCTCTAAAACACCTTCAAACCATCTCTAAGTTTGATTACTCGCTCTTCGATGATTCGTTGATCGTTTTCACTATTTAAACGGTCGTTAAGTGTCATCTTAGTTTCGTTGTAAATGAAAAATGTACCGTAAAGCTGGTTAGGAGTACCGTAGGCTATGTGGGGTGCCGTAGTGAGTATTATGGGTGGATGTGAGCATGTTTGGCAGGATCTCTTATCCTCTTGATTCGTTGAGTTATTAGTTCCCAATGGCGTTCGTTATCTAAGGTTTAAGTATCTATACAGGCGGGTCGCATGTCATATAGTTACTATCGGTTGGTAGGGTACTTAGAGTATGGTGACATTGTGGGGAATGTAAGGGGTGGATGTGAGTGTGTCTAGTGGCCCAAATGACGTTAAGATGATATAATAACTTGTGTCTTCTCGACTCGTGTCGAATCTTTCAATTCTTTTGGCACTCGTACTATGAGGTTCAAGTGTAGAAACAAATGAATAGAGTGTTGTGGGTCTGTATATATGAGCTTAGTACGTTATGTATGATGCGGATATGCAACTAATGAAACGGCATGAACATGTATATTTGTGGAGTTATGTAATGGTTGACTGAAGTTTTATGGTAAAACCGATAAATTGATGATAAAGTCGATTATGAAACAATGAAAATTATGAAAAGTGTGAGAGGTGACAAAAGTGATTATTATTATTGATGGAATAGACTTGGGGTGACTCCTACGCTCGAGGGAAATAGACCCTAGGTGACCTAAGTGATTATTATTATTGAGGGAATAAACTCGGGGTGACCCTACGCTCAAGGGAAATAGACCCGAGGTGACCCAAGTGATTATTATTATTGAGGGAATAGACTCGGGGTGACCCTACGCTCGAGAGAAATAGACCCGAGGTGACCCAAGTGATTATTATTATTGATGGAATAGACTCGAGGTGACCCTACACTCTAGGGAAATAGACCTGAGGTGACCCAAGTGATTATTAATGGGAAATACCTGATTAAAAGAAAGGAAAGGATTTGCAATAAAGGGATTTGGTGATGATAAATGTGGACACGAGAAAAATAGTGGTGTCGTTTGAAGAATAATAAGATGATTTGGAATGGCTTATAGACTAAAGTCGATTGACGTGAGTTTATTAATGTATTTAGTCTGAGAGGTAAACGGTTAGTGACATTCAGTTGAAGTCTAGAATCCTTTGATTGTAGCATGTAACTTGTTAGTAATCATTCGTACTTTGGGCGTATCTGTCAATACTCACTCATTCAAGGTGCATGATTTATCACATTTCCATATAGTTTAAGCATAGAATTCTCTACTGGGCACGTGTTTTGCTCAACCCTTCTATCACTTTCAGGTACGAATCAAAGATGGCCGCATGAAGTGTTGTGCATGCATGACTTCATTTCCTTTTGAAAGCTGACACCGAGGAATTTTCCAACATATTTTATAGACTTTATTTTGGAAGAAGTAATGTAGTTCGATTCATTTTGTTTTGACCAAAGATATTTGTAATACTCGTAACTCTCATAACTTTCATACTTGTAACATTTGGGCCTCGGAGCCAATGATGTAATCTTTTGAAAACTCATGGATGAGAAGGTACAATTATGGAAGTAGACACTTTAAACTCTTTTGGGTATCGTATGGTTATTGTGAGGTTTCATTTATGGAATCCATTTATATTTATGTTGAAAATCGAGGGCGTGACAACTTGGTATCAAAGCATAGGGTTAGAACACCTCGAGACCGTGGGGAGATTTGTAGTCTCATGGGTTCAAAAAACGCTGCATCTTTTGACAAAACCACATGTGTGCTTGTATGAATGATGTTAGTCCATCGATGTGTTATTGCATTGGTATTACGGTAGAGTGGCATAGAGTTGTTAGCCTCTAATGGAAAGGTTGGAGACTCGCATCAGATGGAGACGTGATCAATATTGATGTTTTTCTTTCTTATGCTTTTATAGTGGGATGTCATCGAGATGCGAAGTTTGGTGTTGTGAGACCAGGGATCATGATCACCAGGGCTGTAGTGTATACAGGGAGGATAATGCGAGTCAGCGTACTAGAGATGAGGCAATGTTTCCTGAGATTATTGAGTGCGGGAAGGGTGCGCAAAGCGGTATGAATGTGGGAGAAACTAGGCATCGAGTCATTAGCGTAAGATCATCTTCTGAGATTATTAATAGTTCAGGAAGTAAGAAACCAAGGGGACCAGAGCAGTCGATGCAGGGCCAGCGGGGCCTTAACCTACCTTCTCATTCTGAGACTCCGAGGGTTTTTCTTAAATGTTAGATGGTGTGTCACAAGTGTGGTCAGATGGGTTATATTCGTGCGAAATGTCAGGCAAAGACTTGCTTTGCTCTTGTGGTAACTCTAGTCATCTTGCTAGGAATTGTCCGTTGGGATGAGGAGGCACTTGTAATGAATTGGGTTTAATACAGCAACCAGGAACTAGGTTAATTGTTAGTCAGCCACAACCCCAAAGTGCACAAAGGCAACCAACCATTACTGTAGGTATGTCGCCAGCAAATGTTGGAATTCAAGGGAGGAAAAGGCAAAGGGAACTAAATTAGCTATCACAGAATCAGATTCATCTTGGGCCATCTGCTTCATTTGGGAAACAGGGAGTTTTATAGCTTAATAGGATTTGTTATGCTTGTCGCGAACCTGGCCACATGGCGAAAAATTGTCCTCAGAAACTGCGAGTACATGGTGAGTCGAGCTCAATGCAACAACATAAACATATATTGAAATAGCAACATATGTAGTTCCCTAGCTAAACCACCACCTCCTCCTACTCTCTAGCTTTCAGAAACGTTAGTTGCTTGAGGTACCTTCTTTTCCTAGTTGTTCTACTCATTCGCTATAATACTTTTGATTCGGAAGCATTTCATTCATTGAGAATCCCATTCTTGTTCATGTACGGAATCGAAAATAAGAAATCTTAGTCCACGCGTGTTGAGATATATCGATAGATCATATTTGCTGACATTAGGGGTTAATCGTTCCATATGGAAGTATTGTCTTTGACTTCTTTAACTTAAGCACGGCGAGAATAGATGTGATTTGAGGAGAGGCTAATTGTATCCATGATAATAAGTAGTATTCCAAATGCGATTTTCCGAGCGTTGTTTCTTTAAGTATCCTTGTTCGTTGGCCTAGTTGAGTCATGTCAGAATTGTATTGTAATCTACTTTCTGTAAAATTCGTTAAATTCTTGATATTTGGGTTAACTGTTACGCAATCTGTTCATAGCTTTTCTTGGGTATATTCGAATCCTTGTGGCAAAGCATCCTATGACACTTTTGCTATTAAATTTGACGAATGTTTCTTGTTCCCTATTCGAGGTCTTATTTTGATATCATCCTGCTTGAGATAAGTTTTCATTGGTCAGTTTAGATTTCCTTGTTGCAACTATCATTTTCGTCGTTTGCTTGTAACCATTATTTCATGTGAGTATTTATTTTGCAACTTCAATATATTGAACCCAATCTGTGGTCATCTACCGTATGATATACTCCTACAAATTGTTGGCACCATCAAAATTTAGACCTTGTTACCATTGTTGCCTGCATTGGGCCATAATTTATTTTGATCTCATGGTTATGAAGTCATATGATTTGAACTCGTGTCCGCTTTGTATCCGATCAGTTGGTTCAAATTTCCATCGTTGGAGTCAACTCTTGTGGTGACATATTTATTGATATCTATTCATTGGCACCATTCAATACAAATTCAATTGTTGTAACTACTCTCATTGGCATTTAACTCTGTCGTGGTTCCTCACCCCTGAAGGCATACAATAGTTTGTTCTATAACGTTCAGTCTCAACTTGTCAAAAGTATTGCTCAAATCTGGTACTAGACAAATTTTCAATCTTGTAAGAGTTGGTGTACTAGGGATCTATTTCATTATTTCATGTTTGTCATCAGTAAGGTTATGATCGGTTGTTTCAAGATTCCTCGGAGTATCATGAGCTTATACATTGAGTTTGTTGTCAAATTATTTTAAAGATTTCAAGTATTCTTTGAATCTCGAATACTTCAATATCGTTCTTGAAATTCTTGGTTAGCGTTGATCGAGTTCTGGGGCTTTCTTTTCATTTGAGATGACAATCGAATCCTTTCTTATTACCTGGATTGACCCAACTTGGTGCGAGAAATTGGTGCAGCTTTTACAAGAATTGCACGTATTCTAGGTTTGCTAGATTTAATATTAAGGGGTGCGGTGGAATCTATTCACCAACAAACTCTGGAACTCAAGGGAGAATGACTGAACGGATGAAGGAGTTCATTGAAGATTGCTAACTATGTAAGACAGACCAAAGGAAAATGTCAATTGCCATCGTCACCCATTGCCACTTGAAGTGGGAAATTGTGTACTTCGTAAGGCGTTACCACATTGGATTTTGTATCGTTTGGAGGAGGAAAGAAAGCGTTCACCACTAGAAAGATAGGTCGAGTGTCCAATACGGTGTGTGTTTTGGATAGCCAAGCGACTACCGACGAAATCTACTTGGAAGAGGCGCTTGATCACTGCCCATTCTGACCAGAAGTCTCGAAAGTCAATTGGATTATCGGGTTACAATTATAGGCAAGATCTTTGTGCTTAGATAAATAACCATACATAAGAACTTTGCGATAAAGGAAAGCTTAGGAATTGCATATCGTTTGGTCTTGCTACCGAAACTTTCAGGTATTCATTATGTGCTCTTCGTATAAATATTGACGGAGTATGAACAGAATCCATTGCATGCGCTAGAAAGGTCTGAATTTGAGTTAGAAACTGACGTGTCCTATGGTAAGAAACCGCTACGTACCTTAGATTTGCATGATCACGTCTTGAGGAGATAGACGATGCCATTCGTGCGAGTTTACGTGGGGAAAAAAGGACGAAGTTAGAGAGATATCTACATTCGTTTTAATTGATTGACGTATCGAATGATGTGCATTTTTGACGTGGAATTTTCATAATTATTGCACTGCTGAATAATGCTAGTTGGTGTGATTTTGCGTATCTCTATATGGTACTTGATTTGGTTGGCCTTGTCTTGGAAAATTTCGGGACAAAATTTCTTTAAGGAGGGAAGGGTGTAAGGACCCGTAATTTCAGAAAATATTTAAAGGATTATTTTTTATTTTTTAGGAAAGATTTTAAGGATTATTTAATGTTGAAAATTGAAGAAAAATATGGAATTTGTTAAGCTTATTTGATTTTGGGGTTAATATGAAAGGATTGTTAGTGGAGGGGGTGCAAGTGTGAGTTGTGTGTGAGTGAGTATATTTATGTGAGGGTGTGTATGTAGGGGATTAAAAACTTCAAATCTCACTCTCTCTCATCTCTCTCGATCTCTCCCTCTCTCTTGGCTTTCCACTCTCACTCCTTTTCCCTTTTGCTCCCAACCGAAATACAAACAAACCCACAGCCATTTTTACCTTCTCTACACATTATTGAGCTTGAATCTCATGGGTTGCGCTTGGAGGAGGAGTATTTCGGTCGATTTCAAGATTTCGGAGTCAAGGGCTTGCGTGGGCTCGATCTCTTCTTGGGTTTGCTCTCCAACTTCGAGGTAGAGTTTTCTTACTTTTTCTATATGCCTATGAGTTGAATTTGTACTTTGATTGTGCTTGAAATTGTTGGTTTGATTGTTGGGAATAGTGATAAGCACCCAATAATGCAATGTAGGGTGCGCTAGTTATCTAGTTTTAGCTTATTTTATCGTTAATTTAGTTGTTTTAATTACTTTTGCTCGTAAGGTAGTTAAGTTTTGTTTTGTAGGAATTTACCTAATAACAGGAGAATTAAGGCCCAAGGCATGCCAAGAGACGAAGGTGACTCGATGGCTCACCAAGGCAAAGCAATGGCCAAGGCAGAGAACAAGAACCAAGTACCGGAGATAGGCTGTCGGCATCTATGGGAGTCCATTCCAACAATCGGTATCAAGCCTTCATCAAATGATTATCATAAGTTGCTCAGCATCGATGGGAGTCCATTCCATCAATCGGTACCGAGCCTTCATCAAATGACAGCCATCAGCAGCTCAGCATCGATGGAGATCAATTCATCCAATCGGTACCGAGCCCCTTAGCAATACAGCTTATGGCCTTTGCCATCGGTACTGAGGGTCTTAGAGGAGGATTTTTGGATCTCCGAGAGAATATTCCGTGCACGTACCTTGGACTATAAAAGCCTGTGATGTCACTTGGTACAAACAAGTAGAATAACTTCTGTGTTGCATAATTTTAGATGTAGCCTAGATTTACTTGCTTTTTGAATTGTTATTCGTTTTCCAGCTTTAATTAACTAGTTTTTGCTATTGTTCTCTTCATTAAAGTTGTAGCTACTCCTCCGATCTATCGTTTAATCTAATTTTCTTCAAATCTTGTTATTTCAATATGCTAGTTAGATTTTTGCTTGCTCTTATCTTTATAGATATGTGTGAGTAGTTTTCTAGGGTTAGGTCATGGGATGATTAGCACCTTATGGCTCGAGCAAAAATTACATTTTTCACCAATAAAGTTTGAACCTTTGGTTCAAAAATCAATGTGGGGTTCGGGTTTATTTGTCAAATTGCTAAGGTGTTAACCTCTTTGATCATATATAGGTAAGAGCATCGCCTACTTACCACACATGATGCTGAGAGCTCTGTCGCTCGAGGTGTTTGCTAACTAAATTCTAGAGCTAACTTAGTAATCGAACCATGTTATTTTCCGGGGTGAGAACCTTAAACCGTGTAATCAGGTGAAAAATGTAGTTTTACTTGTGTAGAGACCCTTGTCTAATTTTAATTAATTTTATTTGTTGATGTTCTTACGTGAAATTATAATTAGATAATTTTGTGAGAAGGGGATACTTTATAAATGTAGATGTATGTTTGGTCGTGTGGGCCCGAGTTCGTGGGCCATAGGACGAGAGTGTTAGGGGACCCGTAGTGGGTAACTTTTATGGGTAGTTACCGTTTATTTTTATAGCTCATGGGATATTAGTGTAGCTACATATTAAATTCTAAGACTTGAGGGAGTGCTTAAGATAGTCAAGGGGGTGTAGTGTAATAAGTACACTTTAAATCAGAAAATGGGATCAGAGAGGGTGCCGACCCCTATTTTCTTTCTTTCCATGCATTTCTCTCTCTGTCTTCTCTCACTCAACAAACCCTAGACTTCAATCCCAAAATCGAATGCCAAGATTCTAGAATCTCACAACAAGGCAAGAAGAAAATGTGATCTACGAACAGACGGCTACGCATCTATCTGAACAAAATCTCAATCGGCCAACTTTGGAGTTCCTAGCAAATTTGGAGGTTTTTATTTTTGAGGTAGGATTCTTGCTAAATGCTTAAATATGGGAATGTATAGTAAGATGTGCTTTAAATTCGTGATACTGTGTGTTTTTCCCCAAAAATTTTAGAAAGCTCTGATTGTATATGCTATATGTACCTCTTATATAAACATACATCTTGGGTATAAAGTTTTTTCTTGATTTTGCTAGTCGTTACCAGATTATGCAATTTTTACTATGTTGTACTTGTTACGAGTGTAGCGTGCTAGAGTATATGATCATGTAGTATGTTGTTCAATTTTACATGCTTACGAAGTGTACGAGATAATGACAAAAAAAATAATATTAAAAACAATTCTTGTCATTAGACACACACTTAATAATGATTGAACTTATGTTTGCTCTTTTGCTTCATTATATATATTGCGACGATGACAGTTTTCACTAATGTCTAATCGGATTCGAGATTATGACTAGATTGTACGATCTTTCTCGTAGTTTTGGATGATTTGGAATTGATACTTGTTATTTGGGCTAGTGAGCCACGTATTGGATGTTGACTTGACTATTTTATTCTTGTTGTGTAGCCGGAAATAAATGGATAACGAGTTTATCCGTCAGTGTATAGTCCGTAAACCCGCACGGGATAAGGTGTTCCATAGGCCTTGGGTTAATAGCTCATAAATTTGGATGATTTAGGGACCTGATTAGTCGCCTAGGATTGATACACAACTTGTTAATTTGGACCATCGGTCTTATGTGTTATTATTTTCTCCTACTCGACTAAATAATTTAACGTGTTTTTGTGTTTGAAGGATTTTGGATATATGAGATGAGATGAGTTTACGTGGTTTGATTATTATATAAGATGAGATGAGATGAGTTTACGTGATTTGATTATAACTTAGTATTTGGGAATTAGATTTTCATTGTATCGTACCGCATCGGATTGCTTTATTTATTTATTTACTTTGGTTTGATATTTGAGAAGGAAATGTTAGTATTACATTCAATGTTTTTTTTTTTTTTTTTGGATCATTAAAATGCGTATTCTCTTAGGATATTGTGTATACTCGCAAATTGATGTAATCGAAAAGAAGTAGACAAGAACAAATTATTTTGTGTATTGTGCATTTTACTTGCGTCCTCTTATCTTTGCCTTTAGCACGCTTCCTATTGAGTGTCGACTCACGTTGTATAATCCAACCTTTTTCAGGTAAGGCGGTGGATCCGAAGACATGATAGTGTTTGATTTGTTATATTTTTTTATGAGCTTAGGCCCCGTTCCAGAAACACAATAAAAACTTATTTTAACTTATTTTTTGTGTAATTAGAAGGCTTGTTCTTGAAAAATAAGAAGGTTGGTACTTATTTTAGAAGAATTTATATAGGTACTTGCTGGCCGAGGAGGGAAATCGTACCGGCAACCCCGTCGGGCCGTCTCTGGCCACCGGACGGCCGATCCGAGCCGTCCAAAAATTCTAAAAAAAGAAACCAAGGGGGCCGTTGCGGGAATCAACGGCATCCGAGGTGTGTAAGGTGCTTGATTCTAGCACTCCTTTTCCGTGTAGGGTGCTTGATCATATATACACGGAAAATGGGTGCTCAGATCAAGTACCCTACACACTTCAGATGCCGTTGATTCTCGCATCAGCCCCTTCGGTTTTTTTTTTATAGAATTTTTGGACGGCTCGGATTGGCCGTCCGGTGGCCAGAGACGGCCCGGCGCAGCCGCGAGTACGATTTTCCTCCGCCGGCACCTATTATCATAGCAACAGTCTTATTTTTTGTATAAGGCAACTTCAAGCTCAAAAATTATGTGTTTAAATAAATAATTTTCCTACCACTATGGATCACTTTTGATAGATCTCATTGAGATCTTTAATACGGTGCAAAAAAAATTGATTTTTTTTCATTTACATTATTTTTAAGTTTGAAAATGTTAAAGGAACTTTTTATTTGGGTTTTGTAGAATGACCCTTCTTATTTTTGAATGTGAAGTGGCAAAATAAGTACTTAATTTTTAAGAAGGTTTCTGGAACGGGGCCTTAGTTGATATACTTGTATTCCATTAATTTGATGGTAAGATTTTGGAAGTCTTGTGACTTGGTATTCTCTTGGGTTGTAATAAATTTAATCACATCTTTTGACTCTCTCAAAAACTTGAAACGTGAATACGCTTATAGGTAATTTTTCTATTGTTGGAGAGGTGAGAAGCCTCATTGGTTTTTATGGTAAAACTTTTAGGCTTTTTTTTTTATTGGTGTTGACCATTTTGAAAAAGCCCTTGAAACAAACATTCTTTTCCAAATTTTTTTTATAAGAATCATGTCACCTTTAGGCGCGATCTGATTTGGTATTATGGCATTTGATCTGGACCTTTACATAAAGATATTCTTTTATCATTATATGGAGTTTTTTTTAGAACTCACGTGCTCGGGTCGTGCGAGATCGGGGCGTTACAACTTGAGTCATGGGTATTAATTTATTCCTACACTTAGCTTGCTTTTTATCTTAGTTAATTCTCTTTTAATTTAACTTTTTTACTTTCCACCGCATATGTAAAATAAAGTTGGCTGTCTAAAAGTCGAAAACCCGTGCTTACTTCTATAAATCCAATCAAGCCATATTAATTATTCCCGTGGGTACAATCTCGGTCTTCCGGATTATTATACTTCAATTGGACGCTTATACCTTATGCTTGGGGTAATCTTATTTGATATATCGACAAACGGAGCAAATAGTTTCGAAAATTTGCAAAAAATCTGCTCGAACTTGTCTGGTATCGATGCCATTTGGCATAGGTATCGATACCTTCGTGTTTCAAAATCCAGAAAATCACTTGTTATTGATACCATTTGTCCTAGGTATCGATACCCTTGCATCTGGAATGCTTTTTGGTCAAATGATATCAATACCATTTGGTTAGGTATTGATACCTTTCGCTTAGGGACAGTTTTTTAACTTTGTTCAATACTTTATCTTTTTGACCCCCGATCATTTCTAACACCTCTAAAACACTTTCAAACCATCTCTAAGTTTGGTTACTCATCCTTTGATGATTTGTTGATCATTTTCACTCTTTAAACAATCGTTAAGTGTCATCTTAGTTTCGTTGTAAATGAAAAATGTATCGTAAAGCTGGTTAGGAGTACCATAGGTTATGTGGGGTCTAGTAGTGAGTATTATGGGTGGATGTGAGCATGTTTGGCAGGATCTCTTGTCCTCTTGATTCGTTGAATTATTAGTTCCCAATGACGTTCGTTATCTAAGGTTTAAGTATCTATATAGGCGGGTCGTACGTTATATAGTTACTATCGGTTGGTAGGTTACTTAGAATATGGTGACATTGTGGGGAATGTAAGGGGTGGATGTGAGTGTGTCTAGTGGTCCAAATGATGTTAAGATGATATAATACCTTGCGTCTTCTCGACTCGTCGAATCTTTCAATTCTTTTGGCACTCGTCGTATGAGGTTCAAGTGTAGAAACAAATGGATAGAGTATTGTAGGTATATATATATATGGGCCTAGTACGTTATGTAGGATGCGGATATGCAACTAATGAAAAGGCATGAACATGTATATTTGTAGAGTTATGTAATGGTTGACTGAAGTTTTGTGGTACAACCGATAAATTGATGGTGAAGTCGATTATGAAACAATGACAATTATGAAAAGTGTGCAATGTGACCAAATTGATTATCATTATTGAGGGAATAGACTCAGGGTGACCCTACGCTCGAGGGAAATAGACCCGAGGTGACCAAAGTGATTATTATTATTGAGGGAATAGACTCGGGGTGACCCTATGCTCAAGGGAAATAGACCCGAGGTGACCGAAGTGATTATTGATGCGAAATACCTGATTAAAAGAAAGGAAATGATTTGCAATAAAGAGATTTGGTGATAATAAATGTGGACACGAGAAAAATTGTGGTGTTGTATAAAGAGTAATAAGATGATTTGGAATGGCTTATAGACTAATGAGGATTGACGTGAGTTTATTAATGTATTTAGTCTGAGAGGTAAATGGTTAGTGACATTCAGCTGAAGTCCAGAATCCTTTGATTGTAGCGTGTAACTCATTGGTAATCATTTGTACTTTGGGCGTATCTGTCAATACTCACTCATTCATGGTGCATGATTCATCACATTTCCATATAGTTTAAGCATAGAATTCTCTACTGGGCACGTGTTTTGCTCAACCCTTCTATCACTTTCAGGTACGAATCAAAGATGGCCGCATGAAGTGTTATGCATGCATGACTTCATTTCCTTTTGAAAGCTGACACCGAGGAATTTTTCAACATATTTTATAGACTTTATTTTGGAAGAAGTAATGTAGTTCGATTCATTTTGTTTTGACCAAAGATATTTGTAATACTCGTAACTCTCTTAACTTTCATACTTGTAACATTTGGGCCTCGGAGCCAATGATGTAATCTTTTGAAAACTCATGGATGAGAAGGTACAATTATGGAAGCAGACACTTTAAACTCTTTTGGGTATCGTATGGTTATTGTGAGGTTTCATTTATGGAATCTATTTATATTTATATTGAAAATCGAGGGCGTGATAGTCCACCATCGGGACTCCACCATTGATTTCAGTACCCAAATCAACAGAGATACCTTAGCCTGGACCCAATTGTGACGATGAGGCAGACGACCAGCCATACAACAAATAAGAAATATGAGACTTGTATTTGTAATTGAAATTCTTGAATGAGATTGAAACTAAGTTTGCTTGTGTCACGCCATCGATTTTCAACATAAATATAAAGGATTTTCTATAAATAAATTCTCACAAACATTCCTTACGATACCCAAAAGATCATCGTATTTCAATTCCCATAACAGTATTCCCAAGTTCATACGGTTCCAAAATATTACAACATCGGCTCGACGGCCCCAAATTAGCAAAAGTATCCAATTTCGAAAGAGAATTAATGGTTACAATATTTCAAGTCAAAAGAATGTTAATTTTAGTTACAAATACATCTTCCAAAAGAAATTTGCAAAGATGGATAGGTAACTTCTTCAATAAACTTTCAAAAACAATGTCCACACGTCAAGCACTCCAAGCGTGCAAGCTACGGTTCTGGATTAGCACCTGAAAATAATATAAAGCTAAAGCTACACTAGCTTAGTAGAAAAGTCTATGCAAACTCTATATGCAAATGAGTGAGACGAACGAACAAATGATGGAAATTCAAATGACAATGGAGGAAGCACAACTATCATGATCAAGTGTCTCAATGTCTCCAATCTTTCTTTCATTTTAACTCACAAGTAGTACTCATTCAACTTGTGTCTCAATGTATTGTGTCCATTGTGTGTCTGAGCCGAAATTCCTGTCGGGCTAATTTTGGGACTCCGATATCCCCTGCCAAGCACCCACCTTGAAGGTTAGGCCTTGAGTGATCATTATGAGCATTAGCTCCTGCCGGGCTATTTATGGGACCCCAATATCCCCTGCCAGGCACCCACCCGTCGATGGGCCCCGAATGTTCGTGCGTCATTCACACGCTCAAGTGTATTGCTCGAACCAATGTCGTGCAAGAAACTCATTTTTTTTCATTCCGTAGTTCCACTAATTTGAACCATTGCCACGTGTCTCACGTCACCCATGAGAACAAATAAGACTCCCATAGTCTTATCACATATAATAGTAATAAACCCATGAAAACATCCCAAGGCATTAGAAAAGTAAGACTGCATTGACTCAGGAGAATTTAACTTTTGATTAGTAACCTACCGATAGGAAATAGGAGTCTACCGGTACAACCAGGAAACAACAGGATCAAAATTTTGACTTATTAGAATTCTACCGATAGGAAAAAAAAATGGTACCGGTAGGGTCTGAAAAAATTTATAATCCTACCGGTACAAACTTAAAACAGTGGGTACAAATTATCAAGGGACAAAATTCTACCGGTAGAGAAAAATGTCCTACCGGTAGGAATTCGAAAATTTTGGCGATTTTTCATAGCATGACAGATTTTGATCCAATCCCAACAACAACCAACACAAGTTCAAATAAGGCATAAAAACACTCAAATAACATATAAAGAGAGGTATAATTTTCTACCTCGAGTATCCAAGCCAAAAACAAAGAGATTGAACAAACTCTAGCTTCCGGAATCCAAATCAAGCGAAAATACACCCAACCGAGCTCTATCCAATGCGATACGAGCCCAAATATGCACGTAAAAGATGGAGTTGAGGTTGATTGTTGTGGGTTTTAAGTTTAGAAGTGAGTTTTTGGGTGAGAGAGTGAGAGAATGAGAGAGACCGAGAGAGGAGAGAGTTGAAATGAAATTGGAAAAAAGAAAAAAAATCTTCCTGGGTGATATACACGACACACACATGCACATAATTACACTAAGACCCATGGTTCTCATATTCTTGCACATTGGACCACCTCAATCACATTCTCGTCATTTTCACCATTTTTCCTCAATTATAAACATTAAAATTAAATAAAAAAAATTACGGGTCTCTACAGCTTGGTATTTATAACCAAAATTTATCAGCTATTCAACCACATATCCACCATTCAATAATCTATTCACCAACCATTCACTATTCAACCAACTTCTACTCTTCATTCTACCCAAAATCATACTTTTCATTCAAACCACCCTAATTTGTCTTTTCTTTTTAAAAAAATATCACTTTCCAAAAAATATTTTTTGATTTTTCCAAAAATTTTAAATTGCATATTAACAAGTGAACAAAGTCAATATTACGAACCAATAATTAAAAAAACATTTTTTTATTATACTTCCAATTGTCCAAAATTGATTAAATATATTAACTTTTGCATTTATATACTTAATTTAGTATATAATGAAGTTTAACAATGCACATAGCCAAAATAGTCATTTGACAGCTTTTGTAACGACCCTGATTTTTGGTAAATAAAAATTTTGTTAAATATTTGAATTTTTTTTAATTACTTGAATTTCTTTTAAAACTCTTTTTTAATTTCTAATAATCCGTCATAATTAGATTTGAGACTTATAAAATTATATATTTTCGCACCGGGCAATCTAGTCCTTTTTCCAAAGACAAGTATGCTTGTAGAAGCACTTGTATATTTTCCTAGTGAGTGAGATAAAGTCTTTAAATTGTATTTCTTGGCTAGAAATCCTTCATGGCAAATAGAATTAGTTTCCAACTGATTAGTTAGAAAGCCCTAATTACCGTTTCAACCTAGTTACATTTTCCTAACCTTAGATGGACCTTTTTGACCATCTTTGAGCCTTATGAACCCTAGTTGAACCACTAGACCTTTTGGGGTAATCATTAAACCCATGACTAGTCTTTTCAAGACCATACCATCATCTTTACCCTTTGGTTATTAAATGTTAGGGAAAGTATTATCCCTTGGTTAATGGAAGTTAGAACATTGCCAATGAGTATATAGCGTTGACAAGACAACTCATGAGATTCCTTCAATCATTATGCTTCCAAAAGAAGTAATCATGTTGCTTCCAAAGGAAGTAAACCTAGACTCACCATGCAAGCAAGCCTATATACTTAGATGTACACTTTCTAGGAAAAGTCTTACCCATTGGGTAATAATTTGTAAGAAAATTTTATCCTAGGAGTAATAGAAATAAGACTTCCTATTGTCTAGAAATAGTACTACCATAAGACTTGTCTAGGGCCAAGTTTGTTCTACCAAACAACTATGATTATGTATTGTCACATAATCCATTATTTCTTCCAAGAATATCTCTTTTCATCATTTTCCTCTTTATCCATTGAACAATAGTTGTTAGGGTAATTTTTGTCCTTTGAGTAATAGGAGGACTTGCCATAATGAGAACCTAGATTTGATTGGTCATATCAAAGCCATACCTTTCATAATTAACCTTTTAACCATTGGTTAATAAATTCTAGGAAAAATATTATCCATTGGATAATAGACTTGCCAATGTATATGTATGCTTGACAAGACAAGTAATACCAAAGGAAGTGATCATTTTACTTCCATGACAAGTCATAAATGTCACCAATATTCCTTTACCCATTGGTTAATAAATGCTAGGGAAATTTTTGACCATTGGATAATAGTAGTTAGGTTGCCAATGAAGCCTTGATTTGACTAGACAAAATCATAGGCCAAAGTAGCCATCACTTTGCTTTCAAAAGAGCAACCTAAGCCATGTCACTCATCACCTCTCATCCTAGACTACTTGGTACATAAATATACACATACATATATGGTTATCTATATATATATTAGAAGTACATGGTTCAAGAGAGAGAGAGAGAGAGGCCGAGAGAGAGAGGAGGAGAGAGAGGGAGAGAGAGGGAGAGAGAGAGAGAGAGAGAGAGAGAGAGAGAGAGTGTGTGTGTGTGTGTGTGTGTGTGTGTGTGTGGTGTGTGCTTGTGTGTTGTGCACTCCAAGCTACCCCTTTAGCCTTAACCCTATTTATGACTAGACAACCCATTTCTAGTCAATTTCAAGCATAGAATCTTAGCCTTAGTCATCCTAGATTTGCTTCCAAACTAGCCCTTAATGACCTTAGATTTTGACTACAACATAGACCTAGGATGGACTAAACATGGAAGACTAGCCCCTAGACTTGCAAGTCTCTTAACCTAGCTTATAATTACCTAAGATTTACCTAGAAAACCTAAGATCCTACTTGATTTTATAGCCTTATGCCTAAAGATTTGATTGGACAAGTCATGGCATGCTTGAAAGGCTTGACTTAACAAGACAATGAAGCAAATTCATGGGAGAGAGAGAAAGTGAGTAATATGGCAGGCCAAGAGAGGGGAGAGAGAGCCCAACATTTTGCTATAACTAGGACCCCATTCTCACCATTCAACTCACACCTTCATCCTCCAACTTCTCTCTCTTAGAAAGCTTGTGTTCCTACTTGTTCTTGCTTGTTCTTGAAGTTCTTCTTGTGTTCTTCAAAAAACTCATCCAAAACATCCACTCGACCACCCTTTCGATCCAAAAGTTTTAGTAGTAGTAGTCAAGATCGAGTTTCGAGAGAAACCTTTCTCTTTCGAAGCTATCGGAAGGTTACCGTATGAAGTCACTCCGTCCGATCGCCAACTCACCTTTCCGTAGCCACTCTACCGCCAAGAAAAACGGTAGAATACTTCTAACCACTCTCTTTAAGTATAAAGTTCGTATATGTAGATTCCCTGTACTCTAGAAGAATATATTCACATTTTGTGTTTAAAAAGGCATGTGAACTTGAAAGGTATTTTCCCTTAAAATTGAAAAGGATGGTGAGTATGTTAAACATATGTTCTTTTGAACTTCCCAAAAAGAAAGAAAGAACGGTTTTGAACGATAATAAATTAAGCGCTTGATTGTAAGTATTCGTATTGTGATCTTTAGAATGGTTATGAGAATGTATACATGTTATTATGATTACTTGCATTACTTGTGGTTGTATGATAAAGCATAAGTGGTCTCCACTCCAAAGGCCACGTACATGTGGCGTTATGCTTTAAGTTGAGATTTGAACTTAATAGATAATATAGAGTTGGAAGATCTTGCTAGTTTAGTTTCAAGATTACGATGACTGATTTATGATTACTTACGTGAAAAATCCTACAGCGGAGTCTTTGCATGAAAACGAGACACAGAAATTGAGAAAGTAGAAACATGACACCTAGGGTGTGTTAAAGACAAGATGTGTTTTGAAACCGCAATATGGCCGGACTTGGTAGCCCATTGTGTGTATGGAAAACTGCGATGTGGCCGGACTTGGTAGCCCATCGAGTGGATTGCGAAAACCGCAATGTGGCCGGACTTGGTAGCCCATTGTGTGTATAGAAAACCGCGATGTGGCCGGATTTGGTAGCCTATCGTGTGGATTGCGAAAACCGCAATGTAGCCGAACTTGGTAGCCCATTGTGAAGATTGCCAATGGGGCCGGACGTGGTAGCCTCATTGGTAATATGGCTTGGTTATCCGTGGAGAGGAGCCAATGCAAGTTTTGTGTGTCAATGGGAATCTGGTGCGGCGGAACCATTGTGAGGATACTCGGGAGATTGGAACGGCGGATCCGAGGTTGGGTGTGTTAAAAATGATTTTGGAAATGTAGATTTGAAAAAGGAAAGTGAAAAATGGTGACACGGTCTACGATGAGTTGCGTAGGAGAAACACAAAAAATATGGACACAAACGTTAATTTGGATAGTGAATGTGGATGTGTTATTGTTAGCTGTTTTGTTAAATATGCATGTACAATGTGGAAATCGTTAATTTTATGATCTATTACTGTAAGTTAAAGGTTAGTAGGTATGAGATTATTCTGCTGAGCTCTCGTAGCTCATGGTGTTACCTTTGGTGACCCTGACATATTATACTGATGGCGACGCTGGTATAATGTGTCAGACCTTGTAGATGACCAGGGAGAGCAGTACACTTTGGAGGCTTTCGGAGCTGAAGAGCTAGCAAGGATGGAGGAGCAATGTAATTAAGAACCTTAGTTTCCCTCCCTTGTGTAATAAAACGTACTCTTGCGAGAGTTATGATGTAATAATGAGCCAGACTCTATTTTGAAGTTCCAATAAAATTGTCTATTTAACGTACCCAAAATTCAGGGCGTTACAGCTTTTTCTATCATCCACCCCTTCTTATCCGCCGCGCGCACCACACACCCCCCCCCCTCCCATTTTATAACCATCCAAACTAAGTCAAATTTTATCCCCTCCTATTTCATACCTCATCCAAACCATATACTATTTTATCCCCTTTTCATAAATATCAAATCGATGTGGGCCAATCCATCAAAAATAATACCCCATACTATCTTATCCCCCTTCATATTTTTAACCTCCAAAATTTCACCTGTATCCAAGCAAGCCCTAAGAGAAAAGAATTACTAATAGAGAGTGTAATCAATACACCCATAAGTGGGCAACACAAGGGGGTTTTTGGTGGAAACCCAAAAGGGTTATAAGTTAGAGCATCTCCAATCCTTATCCATTTTTCATCCAAATTTGGGTAGAGATTTGGGTTAGGTATCTCTAATGTTAAACTCATATTTTTACCCAAATTTATTAATGAATGACATACTTGTAATTAATGAGTGGCACACTTGCAATTCATGAAAGTGAAAAGAAGGTTTGAAAAAAATGGGTATGGGGTCTCCCCAAATTTGGGTGAGGAAATGGGTAGAACTCAAAATGGGTAGACAAATGGGTATGACATTGGAGATGAGTTTTTAGGTTTTTTACTCAAATTTTGGATATGAGTATCAAAATGGGTAAAGATTGGACACGCTCTTTTAACCCATAAATTGTGTTATTAAAAACATTCATAATTAGGCAACATAAAAGCTTTACCAACTCCTTTGGATGGAGGGGTGAGAGAAGAAAAGAAAGGGGAGTGGTCTCCCTTATTAGTGAGAGAAGAAAAGAAAGGAATGTGTTTTCTCATCACCTCAACCAAACAATCATGAGAGATCAGATTCTCTGAGCGATTTCCGGTGACGGGAACGGTCTCCGGCGAAAATCTGGCGACCAAGATCTCTCAACTCCCGCGACTAAACACACTCTCCCATCTCTGGCGACCAAAAGGGGTGTCTGTCTCTCAACCCCGGCGACTACACATCACTCCGTGGCCCGCACGTACTCTTCTCTCACGAAATCGCACCAAAATCGGTGAGAAACGAAAACGGGGGTGTAAGGGGTTCTCGTCTCCTGCCCTTTCTCACCCTCTCTCGCCTGCTACACCATCCAAACGCCAGAGGTGTTCCTCTCTCCCTCAAACTCCTTCTTTTCTCGCCAAGTCGCTCCATCCAAAGGAGGTATACATGAGCAATCCAAAGGGGTGTAAACCTCCTGTTGAAGGCTGGGTTTCTAAACTCTTGAGCTTTCCTGATTAATGGGTTAATCAATGGGAACGTGCTTTATCAGCTCTTTCGATCGGAACCATGGGAGTACTGGAAAAAACTCTCTCAATTTGTTGGTCTTAGACCGTGGATGTTGATGTATAATTCTATGATAGTATACACGTTGCCGGACTATATTCGTGGGAGACAGTCAAGCAAGCTCTTGACGAGCGGTAGAACGCCGTTGCCGTTCCGACGTCGCTATCGTAAGGTAACCCAAATTTGACTTTCCGCTGCATCAACTTTTAACAGTGGTATCAGAGCGATATTAAGTTGTTCTCCTGTTAAAGTATGTATATTTCTCTGCCGTAAGTGTTTTTTAGATTTTGATATTCCTTGTTCGTATGAATCTATGAACTGCAATGGTGGTAATAGTATCATGAATTTATTGCTTCATAATTATGCATATGATAGTTTTAGCACGAGATGATCTTTTCTAGATAATCTGAAAATAAGTTGCGATATCGGGGTCTCCGGATTTTGAGGTCTAAGTTTGTGAACCCGATTTTTTCTTTACTGTAAATTTCTTTCACATGTTTTAGATTTGTGCTACAAGATTTATATATTTGCAAAGTTTCAACACAAATCTAGCGTTATTTTTTGGGGGGTTGTGTAAAGAGAGACCCATAAAACCCTCTTTGGCCCTGTTTCGGCTTATCTGATTTTGAGTTTTGGGAAGAACTGTGAGTTGACTTGCGAGTTTGGTGCTGGGTCAACTCATTGGACTGAGCTATATTCACAAGTGTTTTTGAGGTATTAATTAATATGTTAATGGGTCTTGTGTCCGTTCGGCTTTATTATTCACTAGCACCGTTATAATTTTGCCGTCAATGAATTTGCATTGCCCCGGAACATGGGATCATAGTAACATTTTTTTTAGGGTGGCCCTAATGCCACGACTAATTTCTGTTGTGCCACGACATTTACTTTTCCTCTTTTCTGTTCGCGTCATTGCACAGCCCCATATCTTCCTCTTTCATTATCTTCTCTCTTTAAGTCATTTTGGAATCCTGAGTGTATCAGATCCAAAATCCTTGCCGGCAGAGGGCTCTAGGTCGTCAAGACCTTTTACGGCGCCGACGATGACTGTTGAAGACTTCTTGGGGGGGGGGGGGGGGGGACAATATCTAAGATTGCCAATACGATCTTGGAAAAGGCAAAACTGGGTTGTGTTTTTCCCCTTTACTCATTAATCTTAGTTTCAATTTCCATTTTCAATTCACAAATTGAAGATGCTGCTATTACCTCTACTCATGTAAATTGGGAGTGGGATCTTGGAAGAGATGGGGTACTTTGTTGTTTTCGTAGAGAGAGTCGAAATTAAGCAGGTGAGCAATAACAGGGTTTGATCATTGCTCTGTGAAGTAGTGAGAGGGGAAGGAAAAAAGACGTCAAGTAGAAACTAGAAAGGAGTTGGGACAGAACAGAAAATCCAAAGATGAGAGAAGGCATCCCTGTTTAACCAAGGAGGCTATAATCGTCCAAACATGGGAAAAGTCGTGGCATTAAAAGAAAGGATCGTGGCCTTAGCATTACCCTTTTTTTAATGACAGATCATGCTATATTGTTTTTTGAATGTTATCTGAGGTCAATTAACATTACGTAATTTCATATTTTGTTTAGCATACTCTTTTCTGACTCGCATGAAATGCTTGGTTATGGAATAAAAAAGGGGGGAAAAAAAAGGCATCATACAGATATACCAAAGAAGTGGAAGGTTGTTCAGTTGAGGTACAAAGCCCAAAATAACCTGTGAGGGCCTAAAATGCCATGATAAAACAAATACAGTTCAAACAAATCAAAAGGCCTAAAAAGTCCAAATCAAACATTAAAGCCTAGCCCAAATATGAAGTTGAAGACGGTAGCGGTAATTTGACTAGCCCCACCATCCTTCCCTCTGAGCAACTCATTGAGGGAACAAAAATACCCACAGAGGGTAGAAAAGGTTCCACGCAGGGAACAAAACTCTCCGAAACCGGAGAGTGACAAGAAACAACAGAAAATAAAAACAAGAAAGATACACTTTCCTCCGTCATTTAGCAGCCCTTCTCATACCTAGTCACCAACCATTCAAAACTCCAACGTCGGTGACCCAAGAAACCACTGACGACCTCTTAGCTACAAAACCGAGAAGCGGAGTGGCAGCAAAACAATAAGCTTTTAGGGTGGAGAAAATGGAAACTAGATCTGAAGGCAGGGATTGAGTTCTCCCCTCCCGCCGCCCCTTATGGGCATAAACCCTTGGGGGAGGGAGGGGGAGGAGAGGAGGAAGAAAAGTGTGGCGGCTGTTTTTGGGTCAAAGAGAGGAGCTCTCACATTCCTACTTGTTATATTCTCTTTTGTTGCGGAAATTGTAGAACTAGTTTAATTTCTTATGAAACTCTTTGTCTCTTTTGGATGAACACATTTTTTGAGAATGGACCGAACTTTTGACAGTTAATGGAGCAAGAGTTGCTAGATACTCATATATACGTGGTAATTATTTTGAAGTACCCGTGCTTTGTAGTTGACTTCAAAGGTCTATCATCGTCATCTTGTCTAGGATCGCTATGGATTCGCGTAAATGAATAGAACTAAAAATATAATTAATTAGGTTCGCTTTGAAATTCAAGGAAGACAAGCGAAGTAGTTTTTGAAATTTTTTTGTCACATCCTTGATTTTAAAAATAAATTATTATTTTTTTTCATAATTAGAACATCATTCTTTCATACATAGATACCACATAATTATGTACCAAGCCCAATCGTCAAACTACCAATATTTCAAGTTCACAACTTCACATCCAAAAGGGATCACTGCCCAACATCTCATACATACATAAAAGTCCAAAGTGGTTTAAGTGTTGCATTATTTCACGTCAAAGAAAATAAGAATTTCATTACAAATCTATCTCAAATCATGATTTACAAAAATTTGTCCACATTTGTATGTCAAGTACTCCATGCTACCACCACCCCTTGGTCCACACCTAAAAAATGAAGGCTTGATTTACACCAACCCAATAGGAAAATTTCTGCTAACTCTATATACAAATGGGATGACAAATGTCAAAGAAACACTTTAATAAGAGAAAAAAAGTTTTGACTAAAGGTAGAAGCGTATACCACCATTCTTATTTTGGAAAAGAAAAAAAAAAAACCTAAAACTCTCTTTCATGCACGCCAACACTCACCCACCCACCCCTTTTTACTTAAAATCATCTTGCCATCACCAATATCAATCGCTGTTATTATATTTTCATTTAAGTGATTTAGAAACATTTTGGGTTCTTCAACAACCATTTTATCTTTCTTGTTTCATTTCACTAACCAACTTCTCATTGAGATATATACACTACACATAAGAAGGAGAAATATAAAGTCAACAATGACACCTCAGACACTACTAACAACACAACATCCAGATGCTCACAGACATATCCAAATAAATCTTTCAAATCCTAAGTTAATATCTATCGTACCCTTCATTGTGTCCCCTTTTTTTTAATCACATTTTTATTTCAATGACAACGTGTCATGAGTGACCCACATTCATACATATGTACGCCTTTCATTCTAGTCTTAATTCACCATCTACCGAATTACTATCTTCCAGTTTCGTTATTGTTAGTCTAATGTGCAAAAGCCAATGTAAACTTTCATCAATGTAACTCACCTCAACTTATACCCACAATGCATTCGAGCCAACGATTTCTGATGCAGGGAGGCGTGTCGAAATAGAAGAACGTGCAATAAGGACAATCACGAATAAGTATGAACTAGAGGTACTCCCTCTACGAACACACAATAATGAGAAAAACTCTTAATTTTCATTAATTCATTCAAAAAACAACTCATTAGCCCTAAGGCTTACAACCTTATTTATACTAATAGAATTCCTAAACCTAGCTTTCTTATTAAAATCTAAAAAGGAAAATAAACACAAGGAAATAAAATCAATCCTAATTTTCCTTGACCAAGAAACCTATTCAAAATAGGAAAACTAGATCAAATCAAATTAGGAAAACCAAATACTTATAAATTATCTTGACTAAAATAAAACATTCCTACTAAAATCCTAAACTCAAAACAATAAATTAAAATTCCTATATTTCTAGAATAATCAAAATATTGGCCTGCATCATCCTCTCCCACTTGAAGAAACTCGTCCTCGAGTTTCGATTGTTCAAATAATTGCAATCGCCTTTGTTGGTCTGCATCCACCTTGTATTTCAAATTAATTTTCTCAAACCGAAATTTCAAAGAAGTCTTCAAAAATAACTGGAACAATATATTTAGATAATTCTACTAGGTCTTCACCGGAAGACAAAATCAACTCACCGTGCTTTAGAATAAAGAACCACGATTTCTTATTCATTAAGTTTTCAACAAATTCCCAAAAAGGGTCCACAAATTTTCCTTGTATCACCACCGTAGTCTTCAAGAGGATTAATAACTTGTCCTTGTCATGAATTTTGCAAAAGAACTTTGCATTGATTTCATTGGTAAAGTTTACGCTAAGATCTTCCATGTATGATGGATTAATATTTTCACCAACCAAAAGAGAAGATAATCAAACCTCGCATTAACGCCACTGGGTCCAAGACCAACAACTCTTTTCACTTGGGAAATATTTCCAGACACTTGAACAATATTTTCCTCTGCAATAATTTCTTTTATCCGTTCTTCGTCAAAAATTGGTGGCTTATTCCAATCCGCTAATGGATCTGGAATAATTTGGATGTAAAGGGCCACTCTTCAATAGCATCAACCTCTAGGATTTTTTCTGGCGCCATACCTCCTTGGAACTCAAGAAAGTTGATCTTTGAACCAGATTCCCAAAGTCGCAAATCACGATTAACAACCTTGACCGCCTTTGTCCTCCCCGTTGACTGATGGTTACCAGTCAAAGGTTTGGTGATAGAAACATCATCCAAAACCTCCTCCTCTTTCAAAAACTGAGGAATCGGACGACGACGAGGTGGGTTCCCCCCAACAACCATGGCAACCACATGATCGGTTAGGACACCAATTGCATCCATCACATGCTGCTCAAGTTGCTGGAATCTCTCCTCCATTCGTGCTTCTCGTGCAGCTTTACTTCGTTCATACACATCTTCAGCAACAGCATAACGACCATAACGGAATCCTAGTCGCGCCATGATCCGGAATCGAGCACAGGCTCTGATACCAACTGATGCAGGGAGGCGTGTCGAAATAGAAGAACGTGCAACAAGGACAATCACGAATAAGTATGAACTAGAGGTACTCCCTCTACGAACACACAATAATGAGAAAAACTCTCAATTTTCATTAATTCATTCAAAAAACAACTCACTAGCTGTGAGGCTTGCAACCTTATTTATACTAATAGAATTCCTAAACCTAGCTTTCTTAAAATCTAAAAAGGAAAATAAACACAAGGAAATAAAATCAATCCTAATTTTTCTTGACCAAGAAACCTATTCAAAATAGGAAAACTAGATCAAATCAAATTAGGAAAACTAAATACTTATAAATTATCTTGACTAAAATAAAACATTCCTACTAAAATGCTAAATTCAACAATAAATTAAAATTCCTATATTTCTAGAAGAATCAAAATATTGGCCTGCATCAATTTCCCAAAACACAGATAGCCTAAAAATTAATATGAAATCAATGAATAGACAACAACTAGCGTAACCACAATCAATCAAGTATGAGCACTTTTAATAAACTGATCATCTTATGGATACACCAACCGCACACATATATGAATTTAATGAACAAGATTAAAAATTCATATAATCAAAGGGAAATGATAATGCCAAAACTATTTTTGTTGGTGCTAAAATTCCAGTTCATAAAAGTCTTGTACATTGCAAATGGTACAAGTCTTTTGTGCACTAGAGTTTTGGTACCAACAAAAACGGTTTTGGCATTATCATTTCCCTAATCAAAATAAAGAAATGAATATATCTAACATGCCTTTTAAGTCCATCCGATCTGTGTTATTCTTTCTCATCTCAAATTATAAACTTCTGTCTCACATTTGTCACGTTTTCTTTTCAATCTTAATATGTCATGTGAAATACATAGTGACACATTGAATGGTGGACCTAGAGACATTCCGAGTAGTTAGAACCACGTAGATTCACATCATGTTTCGGGTAGTTGAGACCCCGTACATCCATTCCATGTTTCGGGTAGTTGGACCCCGTATATCCTTTTCATGCTCCGGGTAATCGGACCCGTATATCCTTTTCACATTTCGGGTAATCGGGACCCGTTTATCCATCCACATTCCGGGTATCTAGAACCCCATATATCCGTTCCAAACCATTAGTATCCAACTTCGAGTTTGTCACGCCCTCGATTTTCAACATAACTATAAAAGGATTTTCATAAATAAAACCTCACGTTAATCCGTACAATACCCTAAAAGAGTTTGACATTTCCATTTCCATAATTACACTTTGTCCTCCATTAGTTTCCAAAAGTTTTGCATCTTGGCTCCGAGGCCTAAATCATCATCATACATACATACCGAATATCCATAAGGGTTAAGAACTTACAATATTCCGAAAATAAAAGGATTTACAATAGAGTTACGAATACATCTTTCAAAATAATCTACAAAGATGACTTGGTAGCTCCTCTATGTTAGCTTTCAAAACCATGTCCACATCCAAGCACTCCAAACATGAAGCTACTGCCCTGGGTTAGTACCTGAAAAATAATGTAAGGCTTGAGCAACACTAGTCCAGTAGAAAGCTCTAATCTGACAATGTATGCATATGAAGTATAAGAACGATCACAAGGTGAACAATAGCAACCAAACCCAATGAAAGGGCAACAATAGCAATCCAATTCCAACTGTTTGTTTCCAAAACCAATCATGTGTTTCAACTTACAACCTTTGAAAGCACCATATGTCAAGACGTGTCTCGTACATGTGTCATGAGTTGAAGCTCTTGCTAGGCCAGTTAAAGGACCCCAATGTCCTTTTTCAGGCACCTTATCCATCGAGATGTCCTGAAGTATCAAATACGAGCATATAGCTCATGTTGGGCCAATTAAAGGACCCCAATGTCCTCTGTCAGGCACCTTATGTAACACCCCTAATTTTGGGTACGTTACATAAATATTTTATTGAAAACTTAAGTAGAGTCATGCTCATTATTATATCATAATTCTCCCAAGGGTACTTTTATTACCCACGGAAGGAAATATTAGGGTTCCTATCTACTACTCCGCCTGCTCCTCCATCCTAACCAGCTCCTCGGCTCCGAAAGCTTCCAAGGTGTAGAGTTCACTCTGTTCATCTATGAGGTCTGACACATCATATCAGCGTCGCCATCGATATAATATGTCAGGGTCACCAAAGGTAACACCATGAGCTAATAGAATAACCCCAACTTGCTAGCCCATGACTTCACAACATAAAATTAACGATTACACAGATTATGCATGTTCAACAATTAACAATGACACGTCTACATTCGCTATTCTAGTACGTTTGTGTCCAAAACTCCTATGTTTCTCCTACGCGACTTGTCGTAGACCGTATCACCATTTTCACCTTTCCTCTACCAAATCAACATTTCCAAAATTTGTTTTGAACACACCCAACCTCGGTTCCGCCGCTCCGGGTTCCCAAGTATCCTCACAATGGTTCCGCCGCTCCAGATTCCCATTGGCACGCACACACACACACACACTACTACTCACATTGGGCTACCACGTCCAGCCACAATGTAGTTTCAAAAATATTTTCTTTCTCAAAACATGTTTTCTTTCCATTAACCACACTTAGGTGCCATGTTTCTACTTTCTTGATTTCCGTGTCTTGTTTTCATGCAATGACTCTACGGTAGGACTTTCTACTTATGAAATCGTAAATCATTCATTGTAATCTTGAAACTAAACTAACAAGATCTGTCACGCCCTCGATTTTCAACATAATTTAATATCACATTTCGATAAAAGATTCTCGCATAAGGTAAATAATACCCAAAATGATTTCCCACCTGTTCAATTTACAAACCAAATTTCCAAGTTCAAGGAATTACAACCTTGGCATCACGGCCCAAATTAACTTAAACTCAAACACGAGTGTTTAGAAAAATTACAAACTTAAGTCAAAAGATAATTCAAAAGTGAATTAGTTACAAAGTCATCTTTAACCGAAAGTAAGTCTATTACATAGATGAAAAAGTAACTAGTCAAATTAGCTTCCAAAAATCTTCATTTCGAATCACACCATAGCATGCAATCGACTGCCCAGCATTTAGACCTGAAAAGAAGGATTTTGTTGAGCTACACTAGCCCAGTAGAGAAATCTATACGCAAGTTATGAGGAAATATAATGAGCTATGCATCTAAAGTGAATGAATATGGACAGATATGCCCAAGGTTTATATGGCTATCAACAAGCAACTCAATAAGGCTAAAGGATTCTAGACAATCCTATATGCAACACCTATCATCTCACACGCCATACTAGTACCACAAATGTTCCCACATCAATCTCAAATGATTAACTTTTGGTTTCTCAACCGATTCATCACATCACGTGTGTTTCCACATTCATTCCCATTTCACAATTGTTCACATTCCTCGATTCATCAACAAATTCCCTTTCTCATTCCCATTTGCCATCAAAAACTCTTTTTCCCTTTTTAAACAATCCAATTTAGCAAAACCATTCTTTCTTTTGTTTTCCGATAATCTCATCTCATAACATCCAAGGTTTTCGCATGTATCGCTCGTTTCCGGTCATCTCACCGAATGTCCATGGTGATACCCGTTCATTTGCGTGATTCCGGTCGTCTCACCGAATGTCCATGGTGATACCCGTAGTGTCAATTCCGGTCGTCTCACCACCTCGTGGTGATACCCGTAGTGTTAAGTTTTCGTTGTGTCCGTAACATCAAACAGTCATTCATATCTCATTATGCTACAAATCATCAACCGTCACATACACCAACAAATAGATAAGCACACACATTTCCATGAAGTATATCACCATAACCTACATCGCACATTGAACTCATAAGTAACTTTACGACACATTAATCACTAGTCTCTTTACTAAAATCTCATGAAACGAGAGCTCAAGGAGTTTAGAATGGTCAACGAGATGAAATCACAAGGATACGAGTTACTAAGATACCTTATGGATCACAAGCCAAACTCACGACTACCCATCACACTCACCACAATGCCTCGTATAACCTACGGTACACCTAAACAACCTTACGGTTCATTTTCCATTTACGACGGTACTAAGATTACCTTTAACGAGTATCGAAAGGATTAGAACAATCAACGAATCATTGGAAACCCAATAATCGAGTTTAAAGATGACTAGAATGTGATTGGAGAGTGTTAGAAGTGATTGAGAGCCACTACAATCGACGAATGATCAACAAAATTCAAAAATAGTTTTCTGAGTCATTGGTACCAATACCTCAAAAAGTAGGTATCGGTACCAGACCAATCCAGAGAGCAATCAGAGTCAAGGTATTGGTACCTGAAAAATTAGGTATCGGTACCAAAGGTACCGGTACCTCAAAAATGTGGTATCGGTACCAATGCGTTACAGCGGGCGATTTTGCAGAAAACCAAGAACGAGCACAAACTCAAAATCCAACAAACTAAGGCACGATTTAGGCACATAATCATCATATAAACTCATAACAAGAGTAAGAAATCCCTACCTCAAGTCAAGGATCGAAACCCACGCGATTTGATCAAGCCCTAGACTCCGAAAACTTCAAAATCAACCGAATCTCCTCCTCCGAGCAAAACCCACGAAATTTCAAGCTCAACAACGCGATTGGATGAAGGATTGGAGGTTATTTGTCATGGGTTTTGAGTAATGGTTGGAGTTTTGAGTGTTGGAGAGGGAGAGAGAGAGACCACCGAGAGAGAGAGAGGGAGCCGAGAGAGATAGATCGGGAAAGAGAGAGAGTGAGATGGGAGAATTTAATCTCCTACACACACACACACCCTTATATACTAACACCCACACAAATCACACTTGCACTCCCTCGAGTATCAATCCTAACACATTAACCCCAAATCAAATAAATTTAAGAAATTTCAAATTTTCCTCAATTTCTAACATTTATAAAACTTTTAAATAATATCCGAAAAATACGGGTCCTTACAAGATCATCTAACTCTATATTACTTAACATGCTCAAATCACAAACTTAAAGCATAACGCCACATGTACGAACGCCTTTAGAGTGGAGACCACTTATGCTTTATTTTCACAACCACAAGTAATGCAAAAACAACCTAGCAAACATGTATGCATTCTCATAACCATCAAAATACGAATACTTACAATCAAGCATTTAAATTCCTATCACCTAAAATTCGTTCTTTCTTCTTCTTTTTTTTTTTGAAAGTTCAAAACAACATGTGTTTTTCCAGAAAATAACGTCGATATATTCTACATATTCCCCTTCTTTTTCATCTTTTTAAGAAAAACACCTTTCAAGTTTCTCATGTATTTCTCAACATACAAGCATCACACTTTTATATCTAGAGTTTAACGGATAAGGAAACCTTTATGTATACTTAGAGTAAATAAGTAGAGATATTCTACCATTCTTCTTGGCGGTAGGGCGGTTACAGAAAGTAAGTCGGCGATCGAACGGAGTGACTTCCTACGGTGAGCTTCCGTTAGTTTCGAAAGAGAAAGGATTTCTCTTGAAACTAGTTCTTGACTACACTACCTAACTTTTTGGATCGAGGGGGTGGTCAAGTGGTGGTTTAGTGGTGGCCTAGGATGAGTTTCTTGAAGAACTTAGGAAGAACTTCAAGAACACTAAGAACAAAGCAAGAACAAGGCAAGCATACAAGACTTTCTAGAGAGAGAAGTTGAAGAATGGAAGGTGTGAGTTGAATGGTGGGTAGGGGGTCCTATTTATAGCAAAATTTAGCTCACTCTCTCTCCCCCATGGCCGGCCTCTCTCTCTCTCTCTCTCTCTCTCTCTCATTTTTTTGCTCCATGGTCTTGTCATTTCAAGCATGCCAAGCCTTCCATGACTTGTCTTTTCCATTTTAGGCCATAACTTAGGTAATCATGAAGGGTTTTATGGCTTGTCTAGTCTTAGGAAGAGTTTGCTTCTAAGAAAGAATGAAATCATTGGCTAGGTTTGTACTTAGGAAGACTAGAAATGGGTTGTCAAGGAGGTATTAGGCTTATGGGCTAAAGGTGACTTGTGTAAGTGTTCAAAACACATGCACACACTCCACCCTCTCCCACCCTCTCCCTCCCTCTCTCTCTCTCTTTCTCTCTCTCTCGTACCATGTGCCTATATATATGCGCTTATGTGTATAAATATAAGTACACTAAAGTACTATATAGTCCTAATAGGTTTATGGAAGAGGAGATGATTGTGCTAAGGCTTTTAATGACAAGAACATTGTCCCAAGGGTAATATTTTCCTAGAAAGTGCATATAAGGTTATATAGGCATGTTTATAATAGGCTATGAGGTATATATACCTATATATAAGCATATATATGTACTTGGAGAATCTAAGAAAGTAACTTTGGTGGGCAATTTAGGTATAGGGCTATCATTCTTAGGGTTGCATGCATGGCAAGGTTAATTTTGCTTCTTTTGGAAGCAAAATGATGGCTTCTTTAGTCCATGATCTTGTATTGTCAAATCAAGGCTTCATTGGCAACCTAATTGCTATTAACCAATGGTCAAAATTTCCCTAGCATTTATTAACCAATGGGTAAAGAAATAAAGGAGATAGGTATGGGCTTGAATGACTAGTCATGGGAATAAAATGATTACTTCCTAGGCTCCAAGGGTTCAATTAGGGTTTAGATGGGTTCACAAGGCTCAAAGATGGTCAAAAAGGTCTAATTAGGGTTATGGAAGTGTAATTAGGAGAAATGGTAGTCCGGTTCCTCCAACTAATCGGTTAGAATCCATTCCATTTGCCAATTAGGGTTTCTAGTCAAGAAATATAATTTTTAAGGACTAAAAAATCTAATTATGATGGATTATTAAAAATTAAAAATGAATTTCAAAAGCAATCCAAGTAATTAAAATATAAATTCAAATATTTTAACGAAATTTTTATTTACTAAAAATCAAAGTCGTTGCACCTTACCCATTGGGATGTCCTGAAATGTTCTTGTAGCATCCATAAAGTTCTGAAATCCTTTTATCGTCATGTTTGTACCATTCAAACCCAACTTTGATACATAAAATGATTTTTGTAATATCACGTCCAAACGAGCATTAAAATTATGCTAAACATCCGATGAAGTCGTTAAACATGAGTAATCTATTTATGGGTCACTTGGGAGGTGTTTGTGTAAGTTGAAAGTGATTGGAAACCAAAACCGTGAAAAATGAAGTAAAACAGTGAAAATAGGAGATAAGCAACAGGTATTGATACAAATAAAAATGGTATCGATACCATTTGGTCAAAAGCACTCCAAACGCAAGGGTATCAATAACAATGACCAATGGTATCGATAATAAGAGATTTTCTGGGCTTTGTAACACGAAGGTATCGATAACCATTCGATTCGAGCAGATTTTCAGCTGATTTTCATGGGTTTCTCAATAGCAACAACATCAACCACAACAACAACGATCTATGGCAAAAATCAAGCTACAAGAAACAAGTCATAAACATATATTGCAAGTTTGAACTCCCTACCTCAAGATTGAAGAACAATTTCAAAGAATCCTCCAAGCCCTAGCTCCAAACATTGGAATCGAATGGGATACGCTTCCTCCGAGCTCAAACCAACAAGGTACGGATTGCAATACGCCTAGGAATGAAAGTTTGAAGGTGGGTTTAAGTGGGTTTTGAGGTGGTTTGGGTGAAATTGTGAGAGAGAGAAGAGAGAGAGTGGCAGCCGAGAGAGAAAGAGAAGAACGAGAGAGTGAGAAGAAAGGAAAATGGGAAAGTTATTCCCTACCTCTCACGCACACATGTTATATACACACTATGCACACATCACACATTTACCCTTCTAGTATACTACTTTAACATATTAACCCCAAATCTCAATTTTCCAAACCACTTCTCTCCCTTTTCATTTCTCGTAAAACATTTAAATTAATTTTACGAATTTACGTGTCTTTACACCCTACCCTCCTTAAGGAAATTTCATCCTCGAAATTTAAATAACCATGCTCAACTAAGTCATGCACCATATAGACATGCAACAAGTATAACCATCAATATTATGTGACATATTAAACATTAAAAACACTCACATTGATTCATTCCGGAAATAGGTGCGGAAACTTCTCCCCAATCTCGTCTTCTCGTTCCCAAGTCGATTCCTCGCTACCCTAACTTTTCCACAATACTCGCACTAGTGGTATGGTTTTACCCGCCAATACTTGGTCGCGCGAATCGAGGATACGTGTCGGCGCTTCTCTGTAAGATGCGTCAGCTTCTAATTCGAGTTCGGACCATTCTAGCACATGTGACGGATATGGTTCGTACTTCCTCAACATGGATACGTGAAACACATCGTGCACATTCCATAGTCTCGGTGGCAAGGCTAGACGGTACGCAACCTCCCCGATTTTCTCGATAATGTCAAACGGATCGATATAACATGGTGAAAGCTTTCCCTTCTTCCCAAAATGTGATAAGCCTCAACGTGGCAATACTTTAAGAAACACATGATCTCCCACTTCAAATGATAATGGGCGGCGACGACGATCAGCATAGCTCTTTTGTCGGCTTTGAGCGGTTTGTAACCTTTGGCGAATCACCTTGACTTGTTCGGTTGTTCTCTCTTGAGCCTCTAAAAGTCGTCGATGAATCGATCTCATACTATCTGTAATTTCTTTGATCATGTCCGGCCCCACTAACGTAGCCTCTCCTAATTCGGTCTAACATACGGGTGATCGACATGATCTCCCATATAAGGCTTCATAAGGCGCCATCTCGATACTCGATTGATAACTGTTGTTGTACGCGAATTCGACTAATGGTAGATGGTCCTCCCAATTACCCCGGAAATCCATAATGCAAGCTCGAAACATATCTTCCAAAATCTGAATCGTTCACTCGGACTGACCATCGATTATTGGATGATAGGCGGTGCTAAACAAGAGGTTCGTGCCCAAAGCAGCCTGCAAACTTTGCCAAAAACGTGCGGTGAACCTCGAATCTCGATCGGACATAATAGATACGAGAATCCAGTGAAGTCGAATAATCTCCCGAATATACAAACGACTAAGCGTTTCCACGGAATCGATAACATGGATAGGTAGAAAGTGAGCAGTCTTGGTTAAACGGTCGACGATAACCCAAATAGCATCATGCCCCTTTGGCGACCTTGGCAAACCCATAACAAAATCCATCGTCACATTTTCCCATTTCCACTCAGACACCGGTAACGGTTGTAGTTCTCCCACAGGTCGTTGATGTTTGGCTTTGAATTGTTGACAAGTAAGACACTTGGACACAAAGATTACAATATCTTTTTTCATTCCGGGCCACCAAAATTGCCTATGCAAGTCGTGATACATTTTCGCTCCTCCCGGATGGACAGCTAACGATGAATGGTGAAACTCCCATAGGATTTCTTCCCGACACGAAACGGGTACGAATAACTTCCCTTGATAATGTAAACTTCGGTCGGCGTGAAATATCCACCCATCTCGAGCATTCCCGCAAAGGAATTTGGTATGAAATTCCTCCGTTTCTTCATCTTGTTGTTGAGCCTCAATTACTCGTGTCGATAAAGCCGATTGCACGATGAGGTTGCACAATGTAACTCCTTCTTGAACTTCCTCGAAGTGCAAAGCATAATGACCTAAATCGTTCACCATGCAGAAAACAATATGCAATAAGGATCGAAACGAAATGCTCACCTTGTACTGAAGGAAAAGAGACTGCAAATATTATTGAAGAGAGAAAGAGGCGGAAGCTTATACAGAGTGGGAGGAAAATTATCTAGCAAAGTCTGCCTAAGAAAAGAAAGACGCGTCCTTTATAAAGAGGACTTAACAGGATTTATTAGGTAAAGAAAATGACATTACAACTTAAAGGAAAACTTTAGCCGGGTGCAATTGAGCCCCATCGACACCAACCATTTTACCTAAAAGTTGTTGGACCTAAAATTACAACACCCCATAATTGAGTGATTTACAAAATACTCTTAATTGAGTACTCTCCCGGATTTTTGTTTTGAAGTCTCCATGATTAAGACTTCACTCCAAAGCATCCATTATTGATGCTTCTCCTTTCTTTTTTCTGGAGGACAGCTGTTCAGCCATCATTTCCGTCATGCTGTCCCAAAAGTCACCCAGAGTAGGTGCCTGAGTTCCTTCATCTTCGTAGGGGTCCTGTGATTCCCCTGCTAAGCAAGTGAAGGGATTATTGTCGTCATCATTACTCTTAGCTGATGTCATTGATTCATCATCAGCTGCAGGCTGGGTGGCCTGGACTGTCTGCAAGAATTGTTCCTTCATGAAGTCCATGGTTTTTATTACGACTTCATCATCGGTCAGATTAGGATGCTGAGCTCTAATTTGAGCCGATATCTCCAAGAAAGGATTCTTGATTGCCATTTTGTCCTTTCTTTTGATTTGCGTCTTCAATTCTTGAGTGACATTCCGAATTTCTGAAAATGTCTGCTCCAGGTCTATACCTTTCCACCATTTGTATTGGAAAGTTCGCTGTAGAATAGGGAGGCCCAAATTATTCCTCCCAACTGCGAGATCCCATTTCCAGAGCCAAGGAATCCCAAAAGTAATCATTGTGAAAAGGAACGATTTTCCTTCAGAAGTATTGGTTCCTCTTAATTGAGGATGGTTATCTTCGAAGAACTTAAGTTCCTTCTGTACCTCAATTGGTAAAATATCAGATTTTGGTCCAAATTTAGACCACCAATTAATAAACCAATTTGGTAGTTCATTCTTGCCAATCAATTTTGGACAGATTTTCAGAAACCATGAGTGTTTCTTTTTTGGATTTTGGTAATAAAAAGCCTTTGACCAGGCTTCAACGTAGTCCCAATAATTAAAATGAATTGGAACTCCATTTTCACCTTTTATTGTCAAAGTTTTTGATTGTTGTGGGTGAATTCCCCACTTGTGAAATGGAATGACCATCCTTATTATGGCCCTGCTATAACTGATAGGACCCTTATTGTCCATCTTGGTTTCATAAGTATGGCGGAATTCCACCGAATTTGTTTCCGAGAGCATTGCCTCGTAAATGTATCTATATTTCCCTTCCGGGACCGGATACCCCATTGTATCCAAATAGCGGGACCTTATTTCCCACGGATTGTTGCTATTGTCTTCATCCTGAGATTCCAGGATCATGATTGTTTCGCGGTTTTCACCCAATTTGAAAACCTCTTCTGTTTGGACCACCTCCGCCATTAAGGGGCCTGATGATGCTGATGCAGCATCCTGTAAAAATGGATACTGCAATTTATTAGCCTTCAAGTAGGCTTCAATATCAGCTTGCGTGACCCTTGATTTGCCATGCCCACGAGAGGAATTTCCTCTCCCTCGACCACGGTCGGGTGGCCGATGCATCCTGCAAAATTATGCACAAGATAAAATATTTAGCTTCCGTTGAAGACTTTGTATTGACAACTGGAGCATTTCTATTTCCCAGTCTTCATCATAGTAATCGCCATAATATTGATAATGCCGAAGCAGTGCTTCTCTAGCATTTATCCATCTTATTAAAGTAGACCGATTATGTGGTCTTTTAAATATTGTCATCTCCTGATTTGTTTGGAGAACTCTCCTTCTCAATATTAACCATTGTTCAAACTTTGTTCTTTCTTGAACAAAAGTATTATTCATATTATCCCTGCAAAAATTCACGGGTGAGAAAATCAGGAAGAGAATTATTTTCTCCTTTGATATATTCAATATCAAAATCAAAAGTAGATAATTCAGACTGCCATCTAGCAAATATTTGCTTTGAAGCCAAGTTTTTTATATCTTGCTTTAAAACTTATTTTGCTGCACTACAATCAACTCTAAGCAAAAATTGTTGATTGAGCAAGTCATCCTGAAATTTATTAACACATTTAATTATAGAGAGTATTTCTTTCTTCACAGTGCTATAATTGGTTTGAGCATTTTTAAACAAACCAGAAGTAAATCTAACCAATTCTTCTTTATTAGAATTTATATTATATTGCTTCAAAATACCTCCATAACCAATATTTGTGGCATCGGTTTCAACTATTTTCTTCCAATCCGGATTTGCTATTGCTAAACAAGGAAGCTGCTTAGCTTTCAATTTTATTTTGCGAACAGCTGCAGTATGCTGTTCTGACTAAGGGGGAGGATTCTTCTTAAGCCTATCATATAAAGGTGCCGAATCCTGCGCCAATTCTTTATAGTAGTCACCTATATAGTTGAGACTTCCAAGAAATCTCTGCAATTGGGTTTTATCCCTTATCTCATCTGGGAATTTTGAAGCAAATTCTATGCTCCTATCAATGGGAATAATTTTTCCTTGGTGAATATTGTGTCCTAAGAATCTCACACTAGTTTGAAATAATTTCATCTTAGGAGCTGAAACAACCAATCCATTTCTCTTTATCACATCTTTGAAAATTCTAAGATGTTTTAAATGTTGATCTATGTTCTCGGAAAATATTAGAACATCATCAATATAACAAATTGCAAAATCAGCATATTGGTAGAAAATGTCATTCATAATATTTTGGAATTCTGAAGGTGCATTCTTCAGACCAAATGGCATCACATTCCATTCGTAATGACCAAAAGGAACAGTAAAAGCTGTTTTATATCGATCAGATTCCTTTATTTGAATCTGCCAATATCCAGATTTTAAATCAAATTTAGAAAAAATGACTGCCTTATTCAGTCTATCCAACAAATCTTTTTTATTGGGGATGGGCTATCTAATCCACATTAAAACTTCATTTAATGGTTTATAATTGATAACCAATCTAGGAACACCTCGTTCCTTTTCTGCATTTTTGTTGACATAAAAAGCTGTACAGCTCCAAGGAGAGTAGCTTTTTCGTATTAATTGCTTTTTGAGCAAACTGTCAATTTCATTTTGACACAATTTCAAATATTCTTATTTCATTTGAGAAGGCCTAGCTTTTGTAGGAATTCTTTTTTCATCAAAATCCTTCTCATAAGGTAATGAAACAATATATTTTTTCCTATCCCAGAAAGCATTTGGGATATCACTGCAAATTTCCTTTTTAAAATTCTCTTCAATTTGAGAAATTTTCTCTTTTAAAGAAGATTTTTGCAAAACTTCTTCAATACTCATAATTTGAATTTCCTTTTTGAGAAAATTTATTTGTTTATCTTTTTGAGAAATTTTTCTCATAATATCATTTATTTCTTTGTATACAGGTGGTGACACAAATTCAAAGAAGATTTCGTGACCTTCTACCTGAGCAGTTATACCTGCAGTGCTGGTCTTCATTGGCAGCAACATTGAAAGAAAAGGAGTGCCAAGTATTAACTCCTGTTGCAGATTTCTTATACAAAGAAAAGTTGTTTCCAAACAAACTCCTTTGTTACAAATGTAAACATTATTAAGTTTGTATTTAATTATCATTTTTGCTCCACTAGCATTAGTGAGGCTTTGAGAAGTTTTCTCAAAATATTGAGTTGGAATTATTCCTTCTTGGATGCAGTTCATGTCTGCACCACTATCAACCAATGCAATAATATTGTTGATAGTATATTCTTTGTGAATTACCAAATTAACTTTAATGTGCCATTTTTGGTAAACCACTTTATTAATCGAATTCAAATAAGCCAAGTCATCAGTCTTACTTGACTCACCTTTATTTTCTAAGACAACTAATCTGGTCTTAATATCATAAAACTCTTGAGCAGCTCTATTCTTGAATGTTGTTAACAACTTTATTTCTGCTTTTAGAGTATTTATTTCTCCTTTTAATTCAGGAATAGTGACAGGTTTCAAATTGTCTACCTGTTCTAATCTATCAAGAACAGTTTTCAAACTGTAATTTTCATTAGGAAGATGGGGTCTTTCTTCCTCTTCTTCTTTCATTGAAGATAAGCAAGTTTCAATTATTTTCATTTTTAATTGAGGATCTTCAATTTGATCAATGATCTCTAAAAGACCCTGTTGTTTCTCAGTAAGCATATTGATACTGAGACCATTCATCTCAACTATTGCTTTCCAATAATTATCGGAAGTAGAACATTCAATGTCATTACAACTGCAATTTTTAGCTATTTCTTCTTCTCCCGAAGAAGTCGAAGAAGTATCTTCTTCGCTAGAAAGATCATTTATTTGATCTTCGGATTCAGATTCACTTGAAGCAAGTAATATTTTATAAAGAGTTTCTTTTAACTCTGCATCCAATTGAAGCTCATCTAGCTTCTTTTTGGCTTTGCATTTATTTGCATAATGACCAATTTTACCGCATTTAAAACATTTTGCAGTAATTTTCTTATCAGTTTTATTTTTCTGCTTCTTCTTAGCAGAGGTATTATGAGAACTTGATGGTTCATTTTTATCTTTGTCCTTGTGTTTCTTTTTACCCGATTTCCTTTTCGAGTACTTTCTAGTAGTGTTATTACTACTCTTATTCTTAAGAGGTTTTGAATAATGAGGCATATCGTAACCAAATTGGTCACAAAATTGTCCTAACTCCTGCTTACCAGTTAGGTTCTGCTTTTTCAATTGGTTATGCAATTTTATATCATTGCACAAAGTTAAACCTTCTTGTATTATTATAGATATTAATTGACCATAGGTATACCTATCATAATCAATAGTTAAACCATTATTTTGGTCTCTCATCTTCTTCCTTATTTTCTCCGCAAAGAAATAAGGTAATCCATCTACAAATTTAGATTTCCAATGCTCACTATTAGCATCGACTCTCTGCATAACTTTTGCGAGAAACACATCCTTATACCAACGAAAATGAGTTAACGTTGGACATTTTAGATTTTGAAGTAATTCTCTACTTCTCTCACGTTGGTTATCCCAATGACCAACAAAATGTAAAATTATTGATTGGACCAGTGTGTAAACTGCATCTTGTTTCACACTGCCAGGTTCAGTTTTAACAGCATTTAAAATTTCTTGCCTTTGGCTTTCAGTGAGAACATTATCCCACCAACCTTTGATCATGCCAGTGAATCCCACTGTGATCCATCCAGCAATCTCCTTATCCTCATTCCTATTGTTTCTACATATTGTGCTATACATCATCATTTGATGTACTACTCCAAAAAATTGATATTCGGTCATTCCATCTATGTTCCATTCATAGATGGTTCTTCCACTATGGGACATTTGTTTTTGGTAACCAGACTCCTCATATAACATATCTTGAGGGGTAGGTCTCGGGTAGTAATATCTATCAGCTACGCCACCAGGAAATGTTTTAGGAGAGTATTGAATTTTATTAATAGTCTCTATTTGAGACTGAACAAAAGAATTTTCCATTTCAGCAACCTCTTGCTGAGATATTTCCTGTTCTTCTGTTATAGTCATAAGAGTTAATCCTTTAAATCTTTTTTGTAACTCTTCGACTAACTCAATATTTTTACTAGGATTAGATAAATTAAATCCTGATATAGGTAACGGTGGTCGAATATTTGAGGGTGAAATTTCATCCTCTTTTTTCTCAGACTTAGAAGACATATTCCTAATGTCTTCTCTGGTTTGAGCTATTTGCTCTTCCATACGGATCAATTGGTCTCCTATAGTATTGAGACAAACATTAGTATGATTATTCTGCTTATAAACCTTTCCATTTGGATCTGTATTTGTAGGTTTAACAAAAGCAGCAGTTTCCAAAGGTGGATCATTTTCAGTGTTGCCCTCAATTGACAACGGAACAGTTGGAGGATGGACAGCCCTAATGATATTTCCTGCCATAGCCTTCCAATTCCTATGATAGTCTTGTATTACATTAATAGACTTATCAATTTCTATCCAATGCCTTCCAAAAAACCATTGTGTAAAAGGCATAATTTTTCCTGAATATTCAAGCCAATCATAAAATTCTTTTTTGAATTTTTGTAATTGATCAGCATTGTATTTAGCAAAGTACCAAGTTCTAAATTCTTGGTATTTAGGCTGTTGAAATTCCTTATTAATTTCTTTTCTCTGTTCAGGCGTTATTATCATTATTAATGGTAAAAGCCATCTCACTAGCAGTAGGTGATTCTACCGTATTATTATGATGTGTATAAACACCATGTGGTATTTGGTTATCAGACAATCTTATTCCAATCAAATTTTCATCCTCCCTAGGATGTTGTGTCTGGTGTGATTCCGGAATTTTCGAAACCGAGTGCCTACTAGTATTTGGAATACTAACCCTATATGGCACCTGGTTTGTTGGTTGGCTATTTCTAGAGCTTCTGCTCCTGAGTAACCTATCTGGTTGGGAACTCCTAAAATTTAGGAAAACCGTACCATCATTATCTTGAACAATGTGTTCAATCCTATTAGCAATTGGCCTCGGAGGAATAGCATTTGTTATAGTCCAATTTTCTGGAAAGGTAATTTCTTCCCAATTAATCAACCTATTAGTTGCAATATTTGATGTCAACACATTAGACTCAATTAAAACAGTTTGATCAGAAGGACGCATGATTCTCACTCTGGGTTTTAGTGTATTCATAACTTTATAGTAAATTCTATAAATTACAGCTATTACTTCAGATCCAGGTAAAAAATCATAACCCCTAGTCTGAATTCTACAATTTAAAGCTTCTCCTATATTTCTATCAGTAAGAGAAAGAGAAAAATCAGGATAAGCATTAAAATATACAGGACCATGACTCAAACTGGTCTCTACGGCCCCTATGATTGAGGACCGCCAACTATTACACCTGCCATCACGCAAAGTAACTTGCAGACAAGTATCCGTTCCAAGTAGTGTTAATGGTTTAAGGGCAATTTGCACTAAACCAATATGAACATAATTATAGCTATTCATGTGAGCAAGTAAATCCCTACGATCTAAGAGATTTATTATTTTATCATTGAGCTCTAAACTCTCTGTTTTTTCCACGGTTTTAATTGCCATGGTACTTCTAAAATCAAATAGTCCACGCCCATATATGGTTGAAGGGCGCACTGGAGGAATTGTCCAGTGATTCAATTGTTCTTACACATTGGCATATTCCACTAATTCGGAATTCTTTACTCTATCATTATCAGAACGAAATAATCTTCTCATATTGAGATGATTGTGTTAGTACTCACATAAACCAATTGATATCATATTCCAGCCTTTTTTTTTTTTTTAAAACAACAAAATAAAACAATCTTTTTCTTAAACGTAAGAGAACATTCCTGATAGCACGTCTGTCAACGATTTACCGGAGCAATAGGCCAACACACCCCTCCCGGGTTCAAACGGCCAGACAAATCCGAACGCGACTTGGGTGACGTCCCACTACCTTGAATGCTTTCTTACATTTAAATTTTTGAATTTGAAAATTAAAAACATATTTTTGATAAAAGGCTTTCTTATGACACCATGGTTTATGCTTGTACTAACACACTATGTTAAGCCATTATTGGCTCTGATACCAAAGATGATTGCAGAAAACAATATGCAATAAAGATCGAAACGAAATGCTCACCTTGTACTGAAGGAAAAGAGACTGCAAATATTATTGAAGAGAGAAAGAGGCGGAAGCTTATACAGAGTGGGAGGAAAATTATCTAGCAAAGTCTGCCTAAGAAAAGAAAGACGCGTCCTTTATAAAGAGGACTTAACAGGACTTATTAGGTAAAGAAAATGACATTACAACTTAAAGGAAAACTTTAGCCGGATGCAATTGAGCCCCATCGACACCAACCATTTTACCTAAAAGTTGTTGGACCTAAAATTATTGCCTATGCAAGTCGTGATACATTTTCGTTCCTCCCGGATGGACGGCTAACGATGAATGGTGAAACTCCCATAGGATTTCTTCCCGACACGAAACGGGTACGAATAACTTCCCTTGATAATGTAAACTTCGGTCGGCGTGAAATATCCACCCATCTCGAGCATTCCCGCAAAGGAATTTGGTATGAAATTCCTCCGTTTCTTCATCTTGTTGTTGAGCCTCAATTACTTGTGTCGATAAAGCCGATTGCACGATGAGGTTGCACAATGTAACTCCTTCTTGAACTTCCTCGAAGTGCAAAGCATAATGACCTAAATCGTTCACCATCTTCCACTCATGTATGGCTAGGCTTGCTAAGTGTATTGGTTTTCTACTCAATGCATCCGCCACAACGTTCGCCTTACCTGGATGATAATGCAATTTGAAGTCATAATCTTCCAAGTGTTGCATCCAACGACGTTGACGCAAGTTAAGCTTCTTTTGGGAAAAAAGGTACTTTAGGCTCTTATGATCGGAAAAGACTTCAAATTTCTCACTGTAAAGCTAGTGACGCCAACTCTTCAAAGCAAAAACGACGGCCGCAAGTTCTAAATTGTGAGTAGGATAGTTTCGCTCGTGAGTCTTTAATTGTCTTGATCTATACGCTACTACTCGCCCCGCTTGCATCAGCACGCACCCCAATCCTTCCTTAGATGCATCACAATATACGAAGCAGCGAACTCCACATTCGGGCACAATCAAAACTAGCGCGGTAGTCAATCGCCTCTTCAATTCCTCAAATGCCGCCTCACACGAGCCACTCCAAATGAAACAAGTCCCCTTACGCATTAGTCTAGTCATCGGTGCCACTAGAAGAGAGAAGTCGAGAACAAAACGACGGTAATATCCGGCCATACCCAAAAAGCTTCGAATCTCAAACACATTCTTTGGTCATTGCCAGTTCATAATGGACTCTATCTTTCCCGGATCGACGGACACCCCACCTTTCGAAACCACATGACCCACAAATTTAACCTCGGGTAACCAAAACTCACACTTATTAAGCTTGGCATATAAACGGTGTTTCCTCAAAAGTTCAAGAATGATGGCAAGATGAGTTTGGTGTTCCTCCTCCATGGGTGAATAGATAAGAATGTCGTCGACGAATACAACCACAAAATGATCAAGGTACGCACGAAAGATACGATTCATTAGGTCCATGAAAGTAGTTAGAGCGTTGGTTAAACCGAAAGGCATCACAACGAATTCGTAATGACCATAGCGAGTACGGAAAGCAGTCTTAGGAATATCCTCTCTACAAACCCTTAATTGGTGATAACAGGATCTCAAATTGATTTTGGAAAAGCAAGTGGCACCTCGGAGTTGATCAAATAAGTCATCGATTCTAGGCATAGGTTACTTATTCTTAATGGTCACACGGTTAAGCTTATGATAATCGATACATAAACGGAGTGAACCATCCTTCTTTTGGGCAAATAAAGCCGGTGCTCCCCACGGTGAGGTACTAGGATGAATAAACCCCAAATTTTCCAACTCCTGTAATTGAACTTTCAACTCTTTAAGTTCGGCGGGCGCAAAACGATAAGGGGGAATTGATATATGAGCGGTGCCCAGAAGTAAGTCTATCGTGAACTCAATTTCTCTCTCGGGGGGCAAACCGGGCAACTCTTTTGGAAATACATCGGGAAACTTGCGAACTACCAAGGGTAACTCCCCACGTGTCGACAAGTCCTCATCTAACGTCAAGCTCGCAAACATAGCATAAACCGACTCCCTTTCCCGAGACCCACACAAATACGGTTCTAACAGTTCTCGACGCTCCCCGTGAAATTTGAAACAAACACCCTCAGGCGGACATATGCGAACACGACGCTTGAAACAATCGATCGAAGCGTGGAACGTAGACAACCAATCCATTCCTAAAATGAGGTCAAATCCCAACATATCCAGCATGATAAAGTCAAAGACAAAGCGATGATCACAAATAACAAGCTCACAATCTCTACAGATACGACTTAGAGATGATTTTCCCCCTAGTGGTGTCTCGACGATCAAAGGTGAACTAAGATTCTCGATGTCCAACTCCAATGCATATACAAATGACGCAGCAATGAAAGAATGCGATGCTCCAGAATCAAAGAGTACTCTAGCAAAAGAGTTGAATAGAAGAAAAGTACCACTTACAACAGATGTCTCTAGAGCCTGAGAAACATAAGGTGAAGCATTGGTGTTGATGTTGAAAGCACGCCCCTGGGTACCCTGACCCTGCACAAAACCTTCTCCTTGATTGGAACCTTGAGAAGGAGCAGACGAACTCGCTCCCCGGTCGACCCCAGAACTTTGAACTAATGATGTTTGGCGGAAATGAGGCTGTTGTTGCCTCTGAGCACCCTTAAAAGACTGCTGGCCAACACCACGCCCTGCCCCCGGCTGCTTCCGCCCCTTGAGGGCAAATTCCAAGCAAGATGATCCGTTTTACCGCAATTATAGCACTCCTTAGGAAGCTGAGGACATTGAGTACAGATGTGCCCGGGTTGGTTACACTTGTGGCACACGGTCGGAGGTCTAGACGAGGCACCTCGAGTTCCCGAAGAAGTAGGCATCTTGAAGTTGGTTTGGTTTAATGGTTGCTGAGACGGTTCCCTTTGCCTCTTTCGTCCTTGACTCCCGAAACTGCTTGAAGAAGAACTCAAACTTCCCACTGGTTGCCTTGGTTCCCAAGCCCTTGCATTTCGCTGAGCTTCCTTTGGTATTTCGATTCTCCTTGCACATTCCACCACCTCTGAAAATTTCATATTGTGTTAGACTAGCACCATTCTCCTCACGGTGCTATGCTGTCCCTTCTCAAACTGTCGACACTTCCTCTCTCCGTCGCCACCAACTCCGGAGCAAAACGAGACAAGGATTGAAACTTCTGCACGTACTCCGATACAGTCATATTACCCTGCTCCAATTTCTTAAATTGTTCCCTTAGATTTTCACGTGAAGTCTCCGAAAAGTACTACTCCTCAAAAAGCACCTCAAACTCAGCCCATGTTAAATTTTCAACATCCGATTCATTTACCTGAGCCAAGGTCCTTGCTACCCTTCTTGCATCCTTCCTACTTTCTAGAACGAATTCCCACCATTCGCCGGTCTCCCCGACTAGTTGAACGGCCACAATACCTACTCTGATGTTGTCTTCAGTGATATTAAGAGCTTTAAAGAGTTTGCGGATTTGAGCTAACCAGTGGTCGGCTACTAAAGGATCGCTACTAGTCCCATCGAACACCGGAGGGTTCCTACGGTAAACTCCCTCATTGCTACCATGGCTCGATCCTCGACGTTCTCCTTAGGAGCTTGGTTTAACAGATTTGCAGCTGTAAGTGCTGCGATGAGGTCCCTAGCAAATTGATTCTGATTGGGTGGTATTCCTGCACCCTGACCAACCCCAACCCCAACCCCCAAATTCCCACCTGGGTTCTCCCCAAGTTGGCTAACCTCATCCTCAGGAGGTATCCCACGGCCATGACCATGACCATGACCGTGACCACCTCAGTTTCCGGCCCCACCTCATTTATCGCGCGTCTTCGGAGGCATCTTACGACATGATATAAGAAAAGAAAACTATTAACCGCAATGTTATTACGATGAGGTCAAGCCCCAACTTTCCAACACGGGTGAATGACTCCACACCACTCTATAGTAATGCAATGTCAAGTAATCACGTGAATGTTAGTCACACAAGCATGCACAAGGTATGTTAAAGGGATGCGATGTTTCGAACCCCTGAGACGAAACGCCTCCCCACGGTCTCTAGGTGTTCTAAACCTATGCTCTGATATCAAGTTGTCACGCCCTCAATTTTCAACATAACTATAAAAGAATTTGTATAATTAAAACCTCACGTTAATCCGTACAATACCCTAAAAGAGTTTAACATTTCCATTTCCATAATTACACTTTTTCCTCCATTAGTTTCCAAAAGTTTTGCATCTTGGCTCTGAGGCCCAAATCATCGTCATACATACATACTGAATATCAATAAGGGTTAAGAACTTACAATATTCCTAAAATAAAATCATTTACAATAGAGTTACGAATATATCTTTCAAAAATAATCTACAAAGATGACTTGGTAACTCCTCTATGTTAGCTATCAAAACCATGTCCACATCCAAGCACTCAAAATATGAAGCTACTGCCCTGGGTTAGTACCTCAAAAATAATGTAAGGCTTGAGCTACACTAGCCCAATAGAAAGCTCCAATCTGACAATGTAGGCATATGAAATATAAGAATGATCACAAGGTGAACAATGGCAACCAAACCCAATGAAAGGGCAACAATAGCAATCCAATTCCAACTGTTCATTTCCAAAACCAATCATGTGGTTTAACGTATAACCTTTGAAAGCACCATATGTCAAGATGTGTCTCATACATGCGTCCTGAACCGAAGCTCCTGCTGGGCCAGTTAAAGGACCTCAATGTCCTCTACCAGGCACCTTACCCATCGGGATGTCCTGAAGTATCAAATAGCGCATATAGCTCCTGCTGGGCCAATTAAAGGACCCCAATGTCCTCTACAGAGCACCTTACGCATTGGGATGTCCTGAAATGTTCTTGTAGCATCCATAAAGTTCTGAAATCTTTTTATCGTCATGTTCGTACATTTCAAACCCAACTTTGATACATAAAATGATTTTTGTGATATCACGTCCAAACGAGCATTAAAATTATGCTAAACATCCAATGAAGTTGTTAAACACGAGTAATCTATTTAAGGGTCACTTGGGAGGTGTTTGAGTAAGTTGGAAGTGATTGGAAACCAAAACGGTGAAAAATGAAGGAAAACAGTAAAAACTAGAGATAAGCAACAGGTATCGATACCAATAAAAATGGTATCGATACCATTTGGTCAAAAGCACTCCAGACGCAAGGGTATCGATAACAATGACCAATGGTATTGATAACAAAAGATTTTCTGGGCTTTAGAACACGAAGGTATCGATAACAATTAGATTTGAGTAGATTTTCAGCTGATTTTCATAGGTTTCTCAACAACAACAACATCAACCACCACAACAACAACGATCAATGGCAGGAATCAAGCTACAAGAAACAAGTCATAAACATATATCGCAAGTTTGAACTCCCTACCTCAAGATTGAAGAACAATTTCAAAGAATCCTCCAAGCTGTAGCAACAAACCTTGGAATCAAATGGGATACGCTTCCTCTGAGCTCAAACCAACGAGGTACGGACCGCAATACGCTTAGCAATGAAGGTTTGAAGGTGGGTTTAAGTGGGTTTTGAGGTGGTTTGGGTGAAATTGTGAGAGAGAGAAGAGGGAGAGTGGGAGCCAAGAGAAAGAAAGAGGAACGGGAGAGTGAGAAGAGAGGAAAATGGGAAAGTTATTCCCCACCTCTCACACACACATGTTATATACACACTATGCACACATCACACATTTACCCTTCTACTATACCACTTTAACATATTAACCCCAAATCTCAATTTTCCAAACCACTTCTCTCCCTTTTCATTTCTCGTAAAACATTTAAATTAATTTTATGAATTTACGGGTCTTTACAGAGTTCAGGAGAAAACAACTCTTACACTATCCATTTCGTTATACTACGTATGTTCATAATTCGAAATTCTTAAACAACCGTTTTCTTTTACTCATTCTCATTTCCCATAAATTTCATTATTCACTTCAGTCTATATGCTAACATTATCCATTATCACTTTAACACACACATTATATCAAATATGCTTTTAAAAGCTCAATCCCATGAATTTAATTAAAAGAGTTCAATCCTAAGAGAACCATACATTTCACTACACATATTCTTATTTCATCACTAAACTCATCCTTAGTTAATTCATCGTAGCATGACATATTTAATAATCATTTAAGTGCTCAATATCATCTATTACTAGTGCATGCCCGTGTCTGAAGGCACTGCGCAATACGTTTCGGCCATACGCTTGGCGATAGGGGAGAGAGCGAGGGAAAGGAATGTGTTGGTCCTATAATGATTTGATCACATTGTTACCTAGGGAAAGGGATGTGATGGTCCTAACATGATTTGATCTGATCATACAATACCATTCAAACGAAAGAGGAACAAAGTCCACAACAAATAAACTCTCATTGGAATTCTTTTTAAAAAGTGTTGAATTCACTTTGCTGTGTCCCTAGAATTTCCCCAGACATGTCTCCACATGTTGTCACCGTCATGTCGCCTGTCCTTGCAGTATCGGACCACAAAGTCTATCCAAAAATTAAGAGAGCTACACAAAATGGGCATAAAGAATTAATTCACTCCCCATTATTTTCAATCTGTCAAATATGCATTTTAACAAACACAAATTGAGCATCTTTGAAAGACAAATAACAAAAGATATAGATCAAAAAAATTCCTATCCTAAACAGCAAAGTCGATTTTCTTTTTCTAAACAGCAAAAAATTCTCATCCTAAACAACAAATTTTTTCCCTATAAGACTCCCATAAAAAAATTTCCATCCTAAACAGCAATTTAGGCCACATTATTTTTTCTGCAAGAAGACCCTAAGGATGATGGGAGTCGTACCAGAAAGGGAGAACCAAATCGATTTCGTGGACAATTGATTGGTGGGTGTGTGGGATGGCTGATTGGTGGAGGAGCTTTGTGAGCGCTGTTTTTTTTTTCGGAGCGCCGAGGAATGGATTCTACGGGGGAGAGAGAGTGAGTAACTATGGAGGAAGAGAGGAGAGAAAACACGATGGAGAAGAGGAGGAGACACGACGGAGAAGAGGAAAACTGCTGGGTAGACTAGCATGGGAAATACGTTGGAATCAATGATTCAATCCAACGATCGTAACCTATTGAAATTGAGATCCAATGGTTGGAAGGATGCTCATGTTTGTATGGGTAGACAAAAGACCGCTTTATTTTATAATATAGATTGTTGAAACAATCCAATATAAGCAAACCATGGCATTAGGATATACACGACTAAAAAACGTAATGAAAAAGAGGACGGAGGGTATAAGCTCATTCAAAGGTTAGAGTAAACACAAACAGAATTTCAAAGCGACATTACCAGTAATCTCACATGCGTTTCCGGATCATTAAAACAAGACTTGATGTTACTAGTAACCTCACATACAATTTCTAAAATTTTAACATTGGTACCGATACCACCTAAAATAGGGGTACCTGTACCCAGTCAACAATTTCAAAAATTCTGGTACCACCTAAAACAGCGGTACAAGTACCCAGGTGGGTTTTAGCACGCGATTTTCAGCTTTCAATAGGTTTCACCCAACTCAAAATTAAAAGAGATGTTTCAGCACAAAATCTACACTCAATCAACGCATAAACACATAGAGAAGACAAATTCCTACCTCAAAAGTTTTGAGCAAAACCTAAAGATCAAAGCCAAGCCCTATACTCCAAACTTGAAACCCACCCAAAAAAACTCCCTCCAAGTTTGCAACACGCGATTCCCAAGCTTTAATCACTAAAATAGGATGAAATAGAGGTGAATCTTTACGGGTTTGAAGTATTTGAGAGAGATCCATGAGTGAGGGAGTGAGAGAGAGAGAGAGAGAGAGGAATGACCTTGAAGAAGAAGGAGAAGGGGAAAGTGGAACTCCCCTTATATTTGGGTCTTCTATAGGCCTAATTACATAACCACACCCTTCAAGTATTCAACAACCACATAAACCTTCACAACTACATAAAATTACTCAATGGCCCCAAGTCATTTTCAAAACATTTTCACATTAAATGTCTCAAACGCATTAAAATTGTAAAGTTAAAGAATTTAAATTTACGGGTCTCTACAATTTTCGTCGAGGATCTTGTAATCCTAAGATAAGTTGATCATAATATCTTTCATGGACATCAAATCATACACTTAAATGAATGAATCTCCATCAATCAAGCAAAGAATACAAAGGCACTTTTCAATGGCTCAGGATTCTAAGATCATGAAAACTTAAATGATCTTGACGGCTAAGCTTGACAAAGATGAAAATGGTAATATTTTTAATACAAAGATATATTAAGATATGGTTGGTTCATTACTTAATCATACCGCTAGTAAGCATGATATTTGATTTAGTGTTTTGATTATGAGCTCACTTTCAATCTAGCCCAAAGGAGTCGCACTTAGTAGCGGTCAAAAGTATTCCGATCGGTGGTATAAGAAACATTCATCGATGCTTTACACCCTGTTTTTGATGTTGGATGGGATTTGAGTGGGTTAAGTGACTTTGTTCTTAACTTTCCACCCCGATGACAACTGTAAGTCACGTTTGATTTTGTGTGACCATAGCAAAGCCTTGCACTCTAGCATATTTGCGGTAATATTCACAGACTTCATCTTTCGAATCAAACAACATGCCAACCTTAGGTTCCACTACCTCCTCTAAATTACAATCCTCTTCCAAATTACAATCATCCTTCATGGACAAATCCTCACAATCCTCTTCCTAAACAGTTTCAATTTCATCAATGTCAAATTTAGGTGGATGTTCTTGCACTTCCATGATTCTAAAAAAAATAAAGCAAATGACTAAAAATCAAAATGCAAACTTAAATAAAAAGCCAAGAGTTGCAATTACAAATTTGTGCGACATAAAGGAGCATAATCATACAAAACATGATCGATTCGAAATCCTAAATAATCATTAGTTAGTGGGTCTGATTTCAATCGGACAAGAGGAGTCAATTGAAATGCGAGTTTTATTTATAAGTTTTATTCTTAATCGGGTTAAATAATTAACACCTTACGTTATGCCAGGATCTAGAACTATCATGATTATCACAATATAAACATTAAGCGGAAACTAAATAAACAAGAAAGGCGTACCCGGATCCAGTGATTAATTGAACCAACCATAATATCGCTAGAGCATTAAGCCCTAGGTGGAAAGCAGGTTTCTCTCTCTTGCCTTACTTTCTAGCTGTTTAGTATATCGCGTTCATTTGATGGAACCCTAAACGATCTTTTATAGGTAGAGAGAGGACCAGTTTCCTTATTAAACATTAATACTAACTTCCCATCAAAGTATAGCGTATTTAGGAAACAACTTCTCTATTTGACCAATAGAATAAAATCTTAGGCATAAAGATGTGGAGAATCTCATTGGACCCATTATTCATATGTGTCATACTTAAAACATGTGAGCCATAAAGACTAATTACAAAATTTAGTCTTACATTCTCCCACTTGGCACATATGGTAAACTTAAGTATGTCTAACAAGGTAAACATAAGGCGCGCCATAAGTCCATATCTGTCCTTCTTAATTTGGTCACAATCATAATACTATTATTAAACAACCCACTATTGCGAGTCATAGCGGTTCTACATTACGATGACTTAGTCCCTTCCATGTACCACAATCACTAGCAAACTATTTAACATGGTCTTAAGGTGAGAAGCGTTTTCATAAGGTCCAACAATAATGTCTTTTGTCAAAGACTATTCCTGTAATCACAAATCATTCACATACATGTACGTACACTAATCATTACAGGAAATTATCAGAAACACTTAATTGAAATCTCTCAAAGTGTCGAATAACATCATCATCATATTGCAGTCCATAAGTTACAACTGTTATGGGTTACGCTAGACTCTTTCTATTAGCACATATCTTAAAGGTCCTTACGTTAACCCTTTCATAAGTGGATCTGCAATCATAAGCTTTGTGCTTATGCCTTTAGTGACACTTTTGTTTCTGAAAGTGTTTCTGAAATTTTTCTTAGAAAAGAAAATAGTTGCGGAATCATAAATACCTAGCAACTTGGTAATAGTGTCGATAGCCCCAAATCCTAAGATAAGTTTCCCAACTGCTATTCATGAACTATGGCCTCAAAGCATGCCATAATTCAACTAACATAATGGATGAAGTAATGATAGCGACTTTAAAACTTTTGTTTACTCCTTCACATAATAGGAGCAATTAATCAAAAATAAACTTTCTACTACCAAAACTTCAAACAAAAATTGAATCCAAGTAGCTAATAAACTCAAGATCATCAAACTTCCTCAATGTGAGCATATAACCTTTAATTTAAAAGTTCATGAGAAAAACTTTTAAGTGGAAACACTAAATATCACAACAGCAAGCAAAATACCGTTAACATACATGTCAAAAAATATAAATTTACTCCCACTAATCTTTGGATATATACACTAGTTAATAGTATTTTGCCTTAATTCCAAAGAAACCAATGGTATCAGCAAACATAAATAACCAATGGCTTAGAGCTTGTTTACATCCATAAGTTGACTTTCTAGATTTGTATCAAAGTGCTCTTTTACTTAAATTGAGAAACTTTATGTTGATTCATATAGACTCCATCATCTAAGCTTTCATTCAAAAGCTTATTTTCACGTCCAAACGTAACTCCCAAACATAAAGAGTTATTTACCAATGCCACAATAATTTTTTAGTGAGTTCTTCTTGGATACAAGAGAGAAAGGCTCCATAAAATTATGCCTCCTTTCTGAGTATAACCCTTGGCCACAAGTTTAACTTTATATCGTTCTATATTGCCCTCTAAGTCAAAAGTATCTTGAAGACCAACTTACAACATATTTTCTTGTATCCTTATGCCAATTCAACGAAATTTCAAATTTCATTATGTTCCATTGATTAAACTCATCATTCATGGCATTACTACGTTCAAGAAAATTAGCACTTTATGCGGCTTGTGAAAATGAAATCAGATCACAGCATACGTGTAGATAAATCAAATAATCATTCAAATAGCAAATCTCTTGTTCTTTCGAGATGTTCTTAATGCTACCTTCTTTGATTGTTCTACAATTTCTTCAGTGGTTTCAATCTCATAATGGAGTGATTGACAACTTACTTTGTTGTTCTAAATCATTATGTTGTTTAACAACGATAAGAACAACATCATTCTAAGTTATGGGTAAAGACACTTATATCCTAACTTTGAATAACCATGTTACATGGTTTATCACTCCCACTGATTTCACCATTCTTAAAGAATCTAAATGATCGATTTCTATAATTGTCGTACTATGGTTAAATAGTAAAACTCATACCCTTTGAATATTCTAGAGCAACCAATAAGGTCACCATATTCAAATCCTGTCATGTGAATTAAAAATTCTTGCCTCTGCTAACAACCTTAAACGTTCAAGTGTCCTAAGTTCACGTTCCTTGCTATCCATAGTTTAAAAGAAGTATTTGAAACTGCCTTACAAGAAACCTGATTCATATAAATGCAAAGATCTTTAAAGATTTTTTATATCCACTATATGATGGGTATTTTGGAGTTACAAATATACTTTTAACTATACAGACATATGATTACCTTTCAGCTATCACATTATGCTAAACGGAACAGACCTTTCATAATATTTATCACATATATCCTACCTCATGACTTTTACATTATTTTCTATTTGCCCTTTCTATCTCAATAACATACACCTTAGCATTCATCGATTGAGATCTTTATGTAATAGAAAAGCTAACATAATAGAAAAAGTCATCTATATGTGATAAAATCGGTCTCTTAGATGAAATTTCTTACGTATATATAAATCCTTTTAAGTAGCCTATAATTTCTTGTGACTTACTCTTTATTGAATATGATTTGCTTGTACTTAATGCAAATCACACATATACGAGATTAATAAAATTTCTGTCATTTATTAGTTTCTCTATACGTTTCAGTCATTCGTGTCACAAGATGAAGTAATTTTCATACATGAGGCTACTAACCAAACTAACATTATGATGCAGCATAAAGAGAGTTTTCAATAAAATGGTCATCGAACTTTAGTTCGTTCAAATCATAATAAAATACCAAAACACAATAATTAGTATTTTTCAATCACCATAAATTTGATTTCGAAACTTGAAAAAACATAACAATTAAATTTAGTTCGAACAAAGGAAACTAAATTTGTAAACATTTTAGAAATCACAAAATGATGACCAACTCTTAAATAACAAACGATAAGTCATAAAGCCCTTTTAATAAAAACTGTAATCCAATTTTTTAGAATTCAATGGGCTTATATTTTAACAATTTCAAATATCTCTGCATCTTAGTTATAAACATAAGTAGTAGCTCACAATCAAACCAATTCATAGTTGAGGGACTTACAATTAGCTAAGTTTGATTCGAAACATACAACATTAGTAATTACTTTCTCCTTTCGAATCACTTCCTACGTTCATGACAAACGTTCAGATAATGTCTCAACTATTTACAGAAGGGACATACATCAATGCCTTTACATTCTTTTGAGTCCAAAAACATTAGTAAACTCATTGGCACTACATAATGTCAACTTCATGTCCCACTTAGGCTTCCTTTACTTTAATTCTCAAATACTTTAGTTGAGTGAGCCAAATATAAATGGCATTCTCAGACATTTCAAGCACAATAAACACAATAGAGCTCACTTTAAACATTCACGCGAACATAAGACTTAGTCTATTTTATTTCATTCATACTTTACCAAAATAAAAATAAAATTATTTTGCAATTCTCAAATAGTAGAATTTCTAAAGAATCAATACTTTATCAAGATCTAGTTTCAAAAATAAAACCAAACTTGTCATTTTCAATATGAGAAACTTAATCATTTAAATTAAAACAAAACAGACTAAGCATGTGAATGTGAAACAAATATATTGACAATGCACACATAACATATGCTCACTACAATAATGCTTTGAGTTACCAATAAATTGACAAAATAAAATTTGTCCAAACAATAATATATATATATATATATATATATAGTGCAACGGTGATCTGCCTTTGGGTTCATCTAATGTTACACTATTAATAGTTATGGTGATTTCCTTTCACCAATAGGACTAATTGATAAGGATTCATAATTAAGTAGGTTTGTTACCTTTGAGTATCCAAATCCAATCTCAATTATGAATACTTATAAATTATCCTATTCCAATTCACTAATCACTTAAAAGTGGTGCACCTTTGGGCCTACCTAATATCCATGCAACTAGAGAACTGCGATTTGCAAAGTTATTATTCTTAACACTTAAGAATGGGAAAAAGTTTCATATATAACTTGATATTTATGAATCATTCCAGTTGGGCCACTTTGGTGACTACCAAACCATATCGTAATAAAATTATCAAATAAAATAAGTGTTAAGTTTCAGTAATTTAATTGAAATCTATGAAACATTCCAGTTGGGCCACTTTGGTGACTACCGAACTGCGTCTTAATAAAGATTTCAATCAAGATAATGACTTTTGCATAAACTTTAGGTGAAAAAACAAGAAGAAAAGTATCATTATTTTAACACCTCGTCATAATAGGTATTAGAATTTCATAATTTGATTAACATCTATCAACATGCTGGTTGGATTGCTTTAGCCCAAACCATATCCTTATATAGAGTCAAATCAAAATAGTGATCTTTTCATGGACATTAGGTAAATTTTAGATTATTCACAATTCCATAATATGATTTGATATCTATGAGAATCATTATGATCGGGTCACTTTAGTGACTGCCAAATCTTACATATTATAGATTCAAATCAGTAACTTTCTTTATGGACACAAGGTGAATAGTGAAGTATTCACAAACAAAACTAAAACTCAACAGTTCTACATACCATTATGATCGGGTCACTTTGGTGACTACTAAATCAATCATAATATAGATTATCCGTTGAAACATTAATTTTTCACATAACCATTAGGTGAACAAACAACAAACTATCCACAGTCCATAATCACCGTAAATTGCATCATTCTAGTCATTCACTTGATTAAGAAGCAGTACCTAAACTCATATTTGAGTCACATTAATCAAATATAATATTCCTTCTGCAGACAGGTATTTGTGTCATTATGCCCAACCTTAAAACAATTAAGTTCAAGTTTACTCCGGAAGTCACAGTACGCCCCCAAAACAATTAGAACAATTAATTTGGGTGAATCCAACTCTAATCACGTCTATGTCGGAGTGAACTTGCATTGATACATAGTAGATAACATGCATACATACATCATGCATTCGCATAAATTAACATGACTATGCATTCACATCCTCGCACAGTAACATGCATGTTTAAACAAGACAACCACTAAATCACCACACTAACCGATGGTGCGGCAAAATTGAAAAGATCAACGCCATAATTCGATCGAAACTTTAGGAACCACAAAGTAATTATTTACTGTATATATGGATCTCATTACCAATAGATGCATCATGCACCGAGAGGTGCTAAAACATGTCACGTACCGACGTTTTGTATTAAGCCGATTAGGGAAATCATCAAGTCATTAATACATGAGTGGAAAACCATGATGTTCTTAAACCTGTTGCTCTGATACCACATATAAGTTTTATTCTTAATAGGATTAAATAATTAACACCTTACGTTATGCCAGGATCTAGAACTATCATGATTATCACAATACAAACATTAAGCGGAAACTAAATAAACAAGAAAGGCATACCCGGATCCAGTAATGCGGAACTTGAATGATCCAGTGATTAATTGAACCAACCATAATATCGCTAGAGCATTAAGCCCTAGGTGGAAAGCAGGTTTCTCTCTCTTGCCTTACTTTCTAGCTGTTTAGTATATCGCGTTCATTTGATGGAACCCTAAACGATCTTTTATTGGCAGAGAGAGGACCAGTTTCCTTATTAAACATTAATACTACCTTCCCATCAAAGTATAGCGTATTTAGGAAACAACTTCTCTATTTGACCAATAGAATAAAATCTTAGGCATAAAGATGTGGAGAATCTCATTGGACCCATTATTCATATGTGTCATACTTAAAACATGTGAGCCATAAAGACTAATTACAAAATTTAGTCTTACATTATTAATATCTACTTCAGAATATGCACAATCTTGTATTAAGAAAAATCTAAATAGAAATAGAGGAAATGGGTGGGTGTTATTAGCGGGCATGTGTCATTATTTTATACAGATCTTGAAACCCACAATTTGTATCCCAACAAAAATGGTGGAACCCACATACATATCTTTTTTTTTCTTTTGCTACTGTGAATAATCTTATGGGAGAATGCTTACAAAAATGGTGGTCAGTGGGTGTCATCTCCGGTGGCAGGTAGCAGTGGGAGGTGGTCTGCAGCTTCTTCAGTGATTGGTGGTGTCAGCAGAGGTGGTGGTTGGTGAAGCTCTGGTGATCAGTGGTGCTGGGTGTCTCTTGTGTAGCCGGCGTAGCATAATATTGATCGGCGGTGCTGGGTGCCTCTTGTGTGGTGTAGTAGAATATTGATCATTTGGGGCAAAAGTCAATTTGGCCTTTTGGGGTTCATAGATTTCCCGGGCAAACTTTGGGAAAGAAATTGAAAATGAATTCCTGGGCAAATTTTGGGAAAAAAAATTAAAAATGAAATGGGATAGGTAGGTCCCAATGCGGGGGAGAGAATTGGGCTTTTCCATCTGGTAGGTCTGGGCAAGATCGGTGTCTCATGGCGGTTTCCATAGCAAAATCCCATTGTTTAACCCTTTCTTTCTAAATCGATCAGTCGCCTGATCATAATTTACAAATAAAGCATTTCTCAAACTCAGTTAGTAGACCACTTGTTTAAACCTTCTTCTCTTTGCTTTTTGAAAAGAATTTTTCAAAAACTTCCCCCTAGATTCCTCCTACTTCCAACATTTCTCTCTTTATCTCTCTCCACTTATTACCCCTACTATTTTTCAAAAAACTTTTCAAAACACATACCAAACAAGGCATTAATAACTTAAATTTTGTACTTAAAGCTGAATCAATTATTATTAATAATAAGTGATTCAGTAAATTTAATAACTACATTTTATATTTGCTTAAAAACTACTTAATTTAGCCTAAATTATTGTGTATTTGCATTCAACCGCTATACCACAACCACAACCACTCCCACTACTCCTACAACCACTCCACCGCCACCACCACACCACTACCGCCACCTTTCCACCACCGCCACCACTCCCACTCCATCCCCACCCTCACCACCACCACCACCCTCACTCCTCCACCACCAACCCACCATCACTACCACAATCACCACTCCGCCGTTACCATAAGTACTAAAAATTAATTCATCATTTTTTTTATTTCAGTACTTGATATGTTTTTATCAAACAGCTTTTCAGCTTAAAAAATTCAACATTTAGCTTTTAGTATTTAATTTTTCAGCTTTCAGTTTTATCAAATTGCTTTCCATCACGTTACCGAAACCAATTAGTATATCTGAGGGTCAAAAGGCAAAATTACAAAGGTGGAATTTATCAAAACCCTTGCAAAAGTTCGAGAGTAATGTTTTTGTTTGGGGAGTTTAGCTTAGTTTAGTTTAGTTTTGATAATGGGTGGAGAGAGAAATAGGCTAATGATTGAAGAGAGAAGTAATGATTGAAGAGATATAGAGAGAGATGAGAAAGTAATAATTGAAGAAATACTGACTTCAATTCCAAGATGAGTAGTAATTCACGTTTCTCAAAATCACTTTCCTGATCTTCGACCCACAATCCATGCATGCCAAGATATAAATCTGAAAGTACACTGTTAGAACATAAACATAAATTGTTTTCTGAAAATCTAAATGCCGATCACACTATCAAAATCTGTTTTAAACTTGTTGGGAAATATTACAAAGCAATTTCCAGAATATAGTTTCATTACAAAATAATAGAAACTAAACGTTACAAATTACAATCAAATTTAAAAGCGATACAAATGTTGATACAGAAAAGTGAACCAAAATCTGTGTTGCACATAGTGTTGATTCGCTGCCTACCAGAGGGTGTTGAGGTTGAACTGGCGTCTGTCTCCCAGGAGCTATCCGGTTCGGATCATTACCCGAAGAACACATCGTCTGCCTTTCTCACACAAAGAGAATAATATTGGAATATGCTTGAAAACATATGGAACAAAGAAATAGGATGCTCCAATATATACACAAAGAATGACCTTTGAGTTGCCTAGGGGAATTAAATTCGCATAACTGCTGGAATGAATTATGTGCCATAAATCTCACATCAATGGGGTATTAACCATCTGTAACCATTGGACTTTAGAGATGCCTCGTCCAGATTTGATGAACCCAAGTGGGTCTATTCGATTTTCTTGGGAGACTCTTTGAATTTTCCAAATTCATTCACAAATTTTCCAACACTCCTTTCTACTCTCTCATCCCATCAGTTCTTCCTAATCTTCCAAGCTACTAATATTTGCTTTACTATTGTTGAGAAAAACTAAATAAGAGCCATAGATCTTAGTAAACTCGATTTGTATTTGACATAGACTGAAACTTTCACCCCACCGGTTTCATGAACACAATAGCTCCAGATTGACGCCCCTTAAATTCATTTCTGTATGATGACAGCGATAGTTGTTGGTTGATCTTAGAACACGTACACCCATAATCATCTCTCAATTTTACATAAACCTAAATTAATTAACACATGATGAGGGGTTGATCAGTTGGGAGGGAAGCAAAAATGAAAAAAAATCAATAAGTCTACAGACCAGGAAACCCACCCTTGCCCCAACCCAGGATAGCTGACGTCATCTTGATGTCAGCTCAAAGTTGAAAAAAAAAAAAAAAAAAGAGTCCTGAAATTTTGAATCCGCCCTACCAGGAAACCCACTCACGCGCGGAAACAGAACGGAACAGAGAGATAGAACAAGAGGAGCCGGACCATCACCTCTCCTCCACCATTGTCGACCATAAGCCTCACCACCACCACCGGCGGCCACCAGCGTCACCTTCACTCCGGCGACCATGAGCACCACCGGCGATCGACCCGCTGCGAAAACCAACGCACCAGTGACCTCAAATTCATCGCCAAGGTGTCTCTCTCTCTCTCGTCTATATATGTTGAAACTTGAAACATCTAAAAGCATATTCCGTGTTTCTTTTCAGAGTACGGGTTTCAGTAGACATAGTACCTTTCAGTAGTATGGGTTTCTTTTCAAACCTACAAAACATATTCCGTGTGTCATCAACACTCGAGTAATACAGCAGAGCTTGAAAGTTTTAGAGATGAGAAGTAGCAGTCATTCCCCTATTGCCCATGGAATTGGGCTTGGCTTGGAAGGTTATATAATAATACAAACATCCAGTAACCAATGTATTCACCCTTATGAGCTCGACAAACTTGTACTTAAAGTCTTGAAATTTGAGAAAAACACATTAAACCAAACCCTAAAGAATGATTTGTTTGGCTTCTGATTCTATCTAGTTAATATGTCGTTGATGTATATGGATACTGGGCTCGTATTAAGAGAAAACCAATCACTTGGGTATTGTCCTTAATGCTTGTAGAGTTAAGAAGTATAAGCATTATTGCATCAAAGTTTCAGCTTCTGCTGCCACTGGTTCCGTAATTGGGAGAATGCGTGTAGGTATCTATTAATATCTGAGATTTACTTAATTTGGGGGTTGAAGCTGGTAGATGGAAATTGCAATTCTTGTCTGTCCTGCACATATGTAGCAATTTACTAGCTATCGTTGTTTTTTCATGCCTTTTTATATGTTGCTTGGAAATCTCCATATGTCTGTGCTTGGGTATGCATAATTGCATAGACATGTGAATACATGTAACATTTTTTATCTCTTATCCCATTCATTCATCAGCTAGCTGATTCGCTCCACAAATTATGTTGTTGCTTTGTGTTTTTATTCTTGAACATGTAGGTTTCTGTTGCCATCACCAACATCTTTAATGTCACCGGAGTCTGTTCCGTCGACAATGCCTCCTCGATCGTCGAATCAAGATGAGATAGATACTAATGAGGCAGAGGTATGGAGTGGACACAATGAAGATGACGAAGAGGTATTGAGTGGTTCTTTAGAAAAAGAGAGTGATGAGATAGGTACTAATGTGAATGGAAAGGAGTCAACAAAAAATTTTGAAGTTACAGTTGAGCAACCGAAGGTGGGAATGATGTTCGACACACCAGATGAAGCTTATCTATATTACTCAAGATTTGCTAAAGAAAATGGGTTTGGTGTGGCAAAAAAATGTCACAAAAAGGGAAGAGATGGAACCTTGAGGCATGTAACTTTTGAATGTAGTCGCGGTGGAAAGGCGAGGGTGAGAATAGCCAATCCGGTGAAACCAAGGCCACAAACAAAAACTGAATGTCCAGCTCGCCTTAATTTTGCTCTGTTCTCGAATGGAAAGTGGAGGTTAAATCGGGTTGCCTTGGAGCACAATCATGAACATAGCCCGGAAAGTCCAAGTTTTACAAAAGCAATAGGGTTCTTGATGAACATGTGAAAAGAAAGCTCACATTGAATGATAAAGCTGGAATTCCGTTGCATAAGACTTATGACTCACTTCAGATTCAAGCGGGGGGACATGACAACCTTGAATATAATCAGAAGGATTGCCGAAATTATTTGGATACTGAGCAACATAAATTACTTGTTGAAGGAGATGCTGAGGCGATGCATAGTTATTTCATGAAGATGAAAGCCGAAAATTCTGACCCGGTACTCCTAATAATTCCTTTTCAATTGGAGATGAAATTCTACCCTCTAAAGAAGCATGAACATACTTGAGCCAATACAACTTCGTCGAAAAGGGAGACCGCCAACCAAAAGGAAGGAAGGCTTTGTCGAAAAAGTTGTTAAGAAGACAAGAGAAACACAAAAGAAGACATTGTCAAAGGAAAACCCCAAGTTATAAGTTCATGTAAAATTTGAAATCATTTGTATTGCTAATTTCATATTTTCTATTGAACTTTTTATATTTATGTTCCATGTAAACTATTTTTTAGGAGGTTGAGACACAAGAGAGGTTGGGACACAATAATTGTCAATTTCAGGAGGTTGGGACACAAGAGAGTGTGATCAATATTAATGTAAGATTTTATTTTTTTTGTATAATTAATTTGTTTTTGCTCTACTTGTTTAATTTTTTATGTTTATGTGTCATGTTAAACTATTGGTGATGTTGTTGGACAGAGTTAGCCAAGCTACATGGGGCAGTTAATGTGGCCAAATATGGCACAAGGCGGAAGCGTCCTCCCGGCACAAGGCGGAAGCGTCCTCCCATTTTCTCCAAGTTTATACCCAACCGGAACAAGTGTTAACCAATTTATAAACAATTTCCCAAGTTCACAAAGCACCATACCAAGTTTAACCGGTACTCAAGTTTGGAGAAGAGGACAATCAAGTTTTTGGGGAGATCAACGTCAAGGTTGGGAAGGAGCACAATCAAGTTTTATGGAAAGTCAAGGGCAAGGGTCGGGAGGAGCACAATAAAGTTTTTCAGAAATGATGAATGCAAATCATAACGGTGAATAGTAGAAGACTTGCTTATTGATATAGGGAGTTTTTTGTATTTTGTTAGAAACTAATTTATGGTAATTCTCCCATTCATGTTTTGTGGTGAAGTGAAAATTATGTGGTGTTTCTATAATTTTGTTTAATGAAAAGGTGTCACATTCAATGTTGGTAATAGTTGTGTATGCAATTCAGTTTTGAGTTTCAATGTTGGTAACAATTACTTCATGAGTAGGTGCTGGAAATTGAGTTTCTAGAGTGCTGAAATTGAGTTACAGATTGGAGTTTCTGGACTGGTGGAATTTGAGTTTTTTAGAATGTCATGTGTCGTGTCCGTTTCCGTGTTGGACACGGCTCGTGTCCTAGTTTTTGAAAAATTATGTGAAACATTGGTGAGATTATGTGGTGTTTCTATAATTTTGCAAGGTTGCAATGTGTTGGATTATATTGGATGAATGCAATTTATATTAGTCAAACGTATTGTGTCATATCCGTATTGTATCGAAATCCATATCATATCTTGAAAGCTGTATTGTGTCATATCCATATTTGAAATTGAGTTTCACTTTTAGTTTCTGGAGTGCTAGAAATTGAGTTTATGGAATGTCTTTGTTTCGTGTCCGTTTCCGTATCGGACACGTGTCAGACACGCTCTTTTTTCTCCTCGTCATCAAAAAGTTAGGATTTCAAACTTACTTAAGTATTTTTGTTACCTCTTGGCCCTCTTTTTCGACAACATACACACCAACGCAGGTGTTTAAATGTAATTAGCATATGCAGGAAAGGATAATCCCCTTTTGCCAAGGTAGTTTCTAGTAAAATTTGGGCAGCACCTCCCCTGTTCTTTATCCTAACCCGACAGCTCGCGTCTCGTTCAGTACAACAACAACATGTTATGCACAAGCCCACACCGAGCATTTATCGTCCTAATGACCATTCACAAAGCCAAAGTCATAAAATCATCAAAGCTCATTCAAGTTTAAAGTTTTGAAACAACAAAGAAAACCAAACATTGTCTTCAGAAAACCACGAAAGCAACAAAAAATAAATAGAGCAAACTCTGGCATTCACTAGAATGATGAGCGTAATACATAGTCTTCCGGATACAAAAACCATTATATGGGCATTACATTTATCCTCTCCCTTAAGCTGCGAGCAAAAAATAAAAAGAACTACTATCACCACCCTCACTATCATCGTCCTCATGCTCCTGTCTTCCTCCTCCTCACTACCCGTCTCCTCTTCGTCCTCATCCTCGTCATTGTCGGCATCAACACTAGAAGATGTTTGAAGCATCATTAGGATGTTCATAGTAATAGCTACAACATGAATGGGTTGTGGCATGATACAAGTCTTCTTGTTGTCCCTCGCCACTTTTTCTAGCCAATTCCAGCGCCTGTTAAAACACACATCAATTAGGCCACCTTCTTCCTAAACCACTTGGCTCAAATTCTTAAATAAGTTGATCAGTTTGCAAAATTAAACCTTGGGTAAATCTAATTTCCACACACATTTAAATGAGCAGTCATCTCAATAAGACCCTTGCCAAGAAAGGGAATCAGGTGGATGCACACAAACTCAACTTTGAAATGTTTGCCATGCTGAAAGAACAGTTGGTTAATCTCTTTAGTCTGATGGAGGTATGTATCACGTGGCTTATTTGGTTTTTCATTTGAAGAGGTTACTGGTATAGCTACAATGAATTCAACTTGTTTCTCTTCTTTTCCTTGGGATTAGTCAGGATTTTTATTCCAATATGAACCAGAACTTGATGCTTTCCTTGAGTTTCTCATATGGAGGTTCTCCATTGGGTTGATAAGCTTACTCCAGCGAATGCTCTTATGAATTTGAGGTACAGAGATGAACAAGCAATTGGCATGGGAGGAAAATGGGAGGACCAAAACGAAGCAAATGGGAGAACCAAAACGACTGCTGAGTAAAGTTGTTCCTGTGGTTCAATTTGGATTCAAAACCCTAACTTTCAATTGAGAGAGAAACGAACAAAATAACGAACAGAGAGAGACCTTGGCGGTGTGTGGTCGCGTCGGAAGTCACGAAGGCGAAAATCGCCACTGGTGGTGGCAGTCGGTGGAGGGAAGGTTGCCGGTGGTGATGGCGGTTGCGGTGGTGGTCGCCGGTAGCGGTCACAGTGATGGTGTTGGTCGTCGTCGTCGTCCTCCTCTCTCTTGCTTTTTCTCTTTCATTATGTAGAACTCCCCCTTTTCACTACTACAAAAACCTTAAAAGATGACACTCAAAAAATTGAAACAATGACAGTTTTTGTAAAACTGTCATCGAAAATATGATGGTAGACTTTTGATGACAGTCCATCTTACAAACTGTCATCTTTGCGATATAAGATGACGGTTTAGAATAAAAGTGACATTATTATCTTTTTCTTTAATGTCAGTTTTTGCTTAAAACTGACATTAAAACATGCGCTTCCGGAAGCCCATATGGGAAACCTTTTAATGACAGTTTTCCTTCAAAGCGACATTGAAACTAAACCCTTTTAATGACAGTTTTAGTTAGAACTGACATTGCAGTTGATCATAAAAGATGACAGTCAGAAAGTGTCATAAAAACATATAAGATGATAGTTTAAAACTGTCATCTCATACTTTCAATGTCTACGATGACAGTTTCATCCAAAACTGACATTAAAAGTGCTCATCGTAAAATTTTTGAAAATATACTATACATGTTTTTGTTTGTTTTTTGTTAACAATAAGCGTGCTAGCTCAGATGGTAACACGCGCGCGAGGAATTGAAGTTCTTGAGTTCAAGTCCTGGGGCAAGCAAATATTTGCTGGCCACACAAGTGCTAAGTAGGCGACACACAAGTGCCACTGGGCGGCCATGCGAGAGGCACGTGGGTGCCACGTGGGCGACCACGCATTCGAAAGAGAATTGATTTTTTTTTCTTGAATGAAGAACAGATAAGATGACAGTTTAAATCCGTCATCTTTGCGATTAAAGATGACAGATTAAGACTATCATCTTTTATCACAAAGATGACAAGTTTAAACTGTCATCTTATATGTTTAATGACAGTTTTTTATTGTCATAACAAATCTAGACTTTTAATGACAGCTCCATAGATGACAGTTTCAAAACTGTCATCTTTCACGTTTAATGACACTTTTAAACTGTCATCTTTTACGATTATTATAGTAGTGTTTTCTTTTTCATCGCGTACAACCAGATGAAGTGTTTTGATTTTTTTTTTTAGGGACGCCCAAAACGACGTCGTTTTGGGCTATCCAGGGTTGGGGCATGGGCTGGTTTCCTAGTCTGTAGACTTATTGAAAAAAAATGGGTGGAGGTTTTCATTTTGTTATAATAGGTGAAAATAGTTATTGCTCTCTGTCGATGATCTACATTCATGCGCAAATCCTTGGTTTAGAGATTGATTTCTTAATGGGTTACGAAAGATGGCAACAATTGACGGGAAATGGATGGAGTGGTGGATTCTCGGTAGCTCGTTTTTAGTGAAATGAGAAATGATAAAGGATGAAGAAGATAAACCAAGTTTGTGCTGGCGGAGTAGATGGAGAGAAAGGAGAGAACCAACATGTTGGTTATGGTGATTAGAGCGAGGGAATGAGGCGGGGATAGAGAGAGAAGAAAATATGTGCAGTTTGTGGGTTTCTCTATAATTGGAAGCGAGGAGGCAAACTCACACACACACACTCTCTCTCTCTCTCAATTAATACTCCATTTAGTTGTCAGGAATGTTTTGTGGAAAATTGGTTCTCGGAAAAAGTGAGGTGAGGCGAAGTAAAGGAAAATGAAATTTATTTTCATGTGTATGTTTTGTTGACAAGAAATCTTGCAGAAAAACAAGAATTCCTTCCTTTGGCAAGACCTACTTTGCAGAAAAATGTTTTTTTCAGTGAGAAAATTGAAGCTGTGAGTCCTACAACCTTTTTGATAACTGAACATATGAAAAATTACAGAAAAATTGATTTTTCCATTATTTTTTGTCTTTCCGTACTGCTAAACGGGGCCTAAAGGCATAAGTCAATGACCTACTACAAATTCGTGGCACTAAAAAATAGGTTCGTGGCATTGTCGGCACCCAAATATGCTGCCTTCTATTTTTTTCATCTTTCGTTTCGTCAAATTTTCTATGATGCCCCAATGTGGTATTGGGGCATGATGCCCCCATTAAATATGGGCCTTTAGGTCAAGTTTTGGATGAATCTGAGCTGTTAGATCAAAACCACTCCCAAAAAGTATGGTGGTTTTGCCTTTTTTTCCAGAAAAAAACGTCATTACACTTACCATGAACACTGGCTCTACTTACTATAGTTTATGCTGACACTTACCACAAAATATTATATACTTACCACAATAAAAGACTACACTTCAACGATTTTGCCATTTCTCTCTCTAACTTGTTCTCTAGGTAGCCGGTTTTTGGCGGGACAATAATTTTTTTTTGGCGGAAAATGTACCTTTTTTGCAAGCATTTTTTTAATTATTGAAAATTTATAAATTCAAACCACTTTTTGTCATATTCACCCTTTTTTTTTTTTATCATTTTCTTAATCATTTGTGTAATAGACTTACACAAGATGTTCAAACCACAATAAAAAGTATTTTACAAATATTATTGAGATAATATTTATTCATTTATTGTTTTGAATAAATTACAATTAATGTTATTAATATATTGCATTAAAATTTTACTTTGTGTATATATAATTCTTATAACAAATTTTTAAAAATAATAAATATAAACCATATAATTGTAATAGTCCCCTAATTATATTTAAATAATTAATTTGAAATGATGTATGCAATCGTTTAACGTGATATTATAATAATTAATACTTAGAATGGACATTAGACTATTCGATTAGTGGTAGGGTGACGATTTATCTCTATAATTGACTATAGTAGTCAGAATCATATGACTAGGAGCTTAATTGATTGATCATATTCAATAAGTGATGATTGAGTATTAATATACTTGGCTAAAGTGAATTAGTTAATGTAGGTTAATAGTGATCAATGTTATTAGTAGAAGTAGTAGTTAAAGTAGTCTTACTTGCAATCAATACGTGATTGATACAATTGCCTAATGTAAGAGTAACCACTAACTATTGATTTCTAAAGACCCATTCAATAAATTATTTAGTTTCATTAATCATTAAGGTATTAAGCTACAAGGTAATACAAATTAAGTAGAATTAAGTAACATCACATCTATTGTGGTAGTTACCTTATTAACTACCCTCATTATGGTGCATTAGTTATGTTACATAAATACATACCTACATGTCATTAATGTCATACTTACCACAAAATCAGGCTATTTATACCACGCCATCTGGTTTTTGTTACCATCATAATATTCAGTTCTTCATGGTACATGTGTACATACCAGAATTCTTGCTTGTACTTACCTTTTGAAAATGATTTACTTACTTTCAAAAATGATTCATTTACTTTCGAACTTGTGCAATAAATGCTTACTAACCCCACATTATGCCATTAAAGATACGAAATTCCTCCCTACCTACTTAAACTCCTCAAACTTATCCATCTGATTTTTAACTTTTCCACACATATTCCTTCTTGTCTCAGGAAATGAATATTGAAGAACCTCTCTCACTTTCAAGAACAAAAAATTGAAGAATTTGACCAAGTAAGTTTATCCACATTGTGAAGTTTTATTTTAGTTGTGATTCTTAGATATTCAACATAATTTATTTTTTTTTAGCAAAAGGTCGATGATTATGTTTTTGGTTTTGGTTTGTTGTTGATTTGCCAAGATAAAAATGACCATAATGTATATCAATTGATTACCACAATATATGGAAATACTTATCACAAACTATGATCGTATTTGACCAGATTCAGAATTATCTCCATAATGTGTCACGTTTTTTTACCACTATACATGAAAACTCTTACCACTGATTGTGGTCTCTTTTTACCAGATTTAGAGAGATGGATGACAGTTTGAAAGGGAAGAGTGTAGTGATAGACATTAGTGATGACGTTAGTGATTATGATAGACATAGAGATAATGATGGATGTGGTGATGATGACAGACATAAAGATGATGACGGATATGGTGATGATGGCGAACTTGACGATTATCGGTAAGAGAGCGTTAAATGACAGTCACACTTTGAGGATCCTAATAGCTTAGAAGCTGAAAAAGGACTCACTGAACAACTAGAACCATCTCTCATAGCATCAACTACAATCGAACAGCATCAAAAGAAACAGCAGAACTGCTGGACTGCACTCAAGCTCAAGTGCTGGACATAACATCTTGACAAGTAAACAACAACCACATGAGATTATTCAGTCCCATTCCACATGACAAGCACATTCTTAGAACTGATCCTCGTAGAAAAAGAGCATAACAACAGTAGAACAGAGCTGCTATAACAGCAGCAAAACAGCAGATGGTTTCTACCACTACAACAGCAGTCAGTAGCAGGAAGCAATAATAGCAGCAAAAAGGATTCATCATTGGTCAACAACAGCTACACAATTAAGATATGTAAGGGCAGCAAAAGGTGAACAAACTATAGCAATAGAACAGGGTTTTCTTGTCTTACACGTTAATTTATCAACAACACTTCATTACCTTTTCACCTTTCCATTTTCTTATCTTCTTGAACCAACAAGCTTTCTCCCTTATGTCTTTATCTCCCCAAGCTGAAAGACGGGTTGAAGGTTGCATACCACACCGGGAAGTCAAATATTCGGCTGGCGTGCAATGCTCCAAGTAAAACAACTGTAGGAAAATCAAAGATTGATATACATAATCAATACAACATTCAAAAAAATTTTGACGTAATAAACAAAGTTAAGAGATGTACCATTAGGAACAATTGACATCCCCGAATCACTTTGCGTCCTTCTGATACTTTTGAATGCCTTCGGTTAAAAACTTAAGAACAAATTGGCTCCAGTCCAACTCCTTTACAGAGGACAAGTCCTTTAATGCATGGAGAAAACATTGACTCCAAATTCTGATGTTGGACATAGAATAGTCCCCATTATGTACAACACAAATGAATCCTTGAAGTCATCGTCCTCTTTTTGTTGTTCATCAAATAATTATGTAAATGATCGAAAGATATAGAACCTTGGTCACCTACTTTATGCCTCAAACACAATTCATGAATTTCGGTATATTCCCCTTTAAGGATCACCCTCTGGCCACCACATGGCAATCTTAAAATGTGGTTGACATCTAGTGGTGTAATTATGCAGTCCTTACTAGGGGTGTGCAAAAAACCCGCGACCTGACCCGACTCGAAGGGTCTCGGGTGGCTCTGAACATAGACTTCGGAAGGGTTTTGTTAAGAAAATGAGTTTCGGTTCGGATTTTCGGGTCTGTGCGATTTTTATCCGCGGGGGTCGGACCCGACCCGACCAACTTCAAACCGACCAACCCGACCATACCTGACCCGACGGAAAAAATTGGGCTCGCGGACGGGTCTATGCCATCAATCGGTTCGGTTGCATGTCTGTATTTTTCGTACCAGACATGGTCGGGCAGGGTCGGGTTGCGGGCCATACCCGACCCACCCGACCTGTGCACACACCTAGTCCTTACCATGCACATGCAAGCAAAGAGACACAGAATCGAAATGTTGCACCAACCACTCACAAAGAGATCGATCTAACTTCGTACATTTTAGTTGTAAGATACCTCCAAACCCCATAGCTTTTACACTCTCTACTTGAAGCGGGTTAAGTTCTTGCATCCTACCATAAGCCGCCTTAAGTTGAGTCCTTGAAATAAAGGTGTTCTAAACACAAAATCAACAACTCTAATCAATTTCACGAGAGCAATAAAAACTGAAAAGCATATGAATGAACATAGATACTATTGCCACCTTCGGAAGATCAAGTTTAATTTTGTGCTCTTTGTATTTCTCGGAACTCTTGATAGATTTTTTCTTGTACTTTCGCTTAGCATGGTCTCCTAATGCTTTCCACTTTTCAGAAATTTCCTCCATTGACTACAATTATTGAAAGTATACAAATTCTAGCTTGAAAAGTTCAAAATCCACATAAGTGTAAACACCCATATATCAAAAATTAAATAGTTACCATTTGCTTTAACGAATCATCATCATTCAACTTGAATTGTTCTTGGCTACAACCAACAAATTACAAATCAAACTACAATATCACAAATCTATGCCATTGCATTAACAGATTCACAAAGTTGCTAAAAGACATAGTAGAAAAATATCCATGCATTACGAGGGTGCTTCGGAACTTCATTACGGCATTCTTCAACCATTTCTTTCAACTCTTCAAATAATAGACCTATTTTAAGTTAAGGAAACACTTTAATCAGAGGTTAAAGGGCACAAAGGCTTTAATGCCGAGACTACTTGCACAAACAAAACTACAGAACCCTGTAGCTGTTGGGTATTCAATGCCGAGACTACTTGGATTCACGATTTGCTAGCTGTTGGGTACTGAGAATGCTCCAAAAGTTTCTATTTTCACAAAATTCTAAATTTGTCCTGATTTTCACAAAACACTAAATCTTCCCCCATTTTTTCCAAGCAACCCACGCTGTGTGTGTGTTCGGCCCAGAGAGAGAGAGAGAGAGGGGGGGGGGGGGGGGGGGGGGGGGGGGTTGTGTGGATGGGGGGTCGCCACCCACACTGTGGGTGTGTTTTGGTGAGAGAGATTGAGAGGGCAGGTACCTCGAGTGATGCTGTGGAGGAGCGTCCGAGAATGCTGTGGAGGAGTTGGTGTGGAGGGGCTGCTATGGTGGAGGACAGGAGGAGGAGACCATAGCCATGGCGTGCGTCCTGCTCGGGCGTTAGAAGAGAAGCTGTGGGCGTGAGAAGAGAAGATAGAGAGAGGGTGAGAGGAGTAACCGGTTTAGAAGGTTAAGAGGAGAGAGAGAGAGGGGGAATGGATCAAGGGCAGAAGATCAACGGTTTAAAAAAAAAGGGGGCATGATGCCCCAAAACCGGATTGGGGCAAGGGAGCCGGACGCTCGTTTCGTAGGCTTGGAAAATCAGGACACAGCAAGTAGAATATTACTAGTACAGTATCCGAAATACCACTTTTTTTTTTTTTTTCCCTCGGAAAAGGAATTAAATACCGTTTGATAACGGTCTTTTTTTCTTTGAACATTATATATCGTTTCTAATAGGTTTTTTTCCAGGAGGCCGCAGCTCTACAGCAGCCGCTGCCGCTGCCGCTGCCGCTGCCGCTGCCGCCGCCACTGGAAGAAGTTCCGGTGGACACACCCTCTGAGGCCGAAGAAGCAAAACCCAACGTTAAAAATGACCCACTATCAGGACTAAAGCCTCCCCAACTCTCTGGAAATAATTACAAGTGTCGAAGTCTCTTCTGGTCTCCGAACTCCGAGCTTTCACCGCGTTGGATTGTTACGGGAGGGAGGAGCGTACAACTGGTAATAGGAGAGAGAGAGAGAGAGAGAGAGAGGAGGAGTTCTCTAGCAATCAGATCCAACGGTTCAGGAACAATGGGAGCATGATGATGCTCCCAAGCCACCTGGTAGCATCATAGCCGCTGGCCAAAACCCTACATCAGATCCCTCATCGTCGATTGCAAAACCATACATTCGTTGTCGTCAGGAACATTCGATTGGAGAAAAACCCTTGGCTTCGTCGTCGAAGGAGGTGATATGAGGGGATCTGGTTCGCTCACTTCCTCATAAACTCTGGTACTATTCATAATATCCCCTTTTCTCCTCCAGCTGCTGCTGCTTGTTTCTCCGAGGTGTCCGAAAAAATGTAGCCGTATCCCAAAATGGGGGATCCATGAAACATAGATAGTGACTTGCTTCTTAGTGGCGCAATAATAAAAGTGTGTACTTCTTCCTCTTTCCTCTCTTCTTGTTCGTCGCACTCTGGTCGTTTCTCTATTTTTGTTCGTTGTTTTCATGCGTAATTTAGATGCTTAAACATATAGGGCCCCTTCATTTTAGCATTTTTTGGGGTGCCTGAAGAGGTGTTTTCTGGCTTCTAGCTTGGGCCGGCCCTGCCAAAGAGTGCTTTGAATCGGGAGAGGGATGGCTTGATTGAAATTAGTATGTGGTGCATTGTTTGCTAATGTGAATCTGCTGGTGTGGTGGTGTTGACTTCCTGCCTAGCATCTTGGATTTTGGTTGAGGCTGTCTTAGTTAGTAGGAGTAAGGAGGAACTGTTAGAAGGAATATGGACGCCTCAGCCTGGAGAAGGGAGGTTGCAAAACGAAGGAGGGGAGGCATATGGCCATTCTTAACCATCTTCTTCCTAATTCTTGTGCTTCACTGTGCGGCCATTCTACTATTCACCAGAGGCTTTCTCCTCACCAGAACTGAGCTTCCCCATTATAGCAATTGCTCTGATGTTTACCAATCTCCCTGTGTACAACCTCCTCCTTCCTTGCCCAATAAAGAAGATGCTTATTGTCGCAATGCAACTCTCAACAAGCAGCATTGTTGGACAAAACCGGCCATCGATCATCTTGTCATCATTGTTCTAGATGCGCTCAGGCATTACTCTCGCATGGCTCAAATCACTGATCTTTTACTTTTATTCTACTTATTCTATAACTAGCATGATGTTTTGTGTCTTTGTTTGGCCTTTCAGGTTTGATTTCGTGGCACCCATTCCTTCTTTTGAAGGTGAGCTTTGTAATATGATTCCTCGCACCCATAAATATAAGGGATGTCTATTGCATTGTCTGCATGAGTTTGGTTCATTTGAATCATTTGCCTCTTTTGTCTTTGAAATCTTCTACCATACCCTGCGAGCCTTCAAAAACACCAATAGGAAGTTGGTTTGCTACTTCAAGATTTCCGAAATTTTCAGTTATGTAGCTTATTAAAATCCTTTAACTCACATATTACTCCATCTCCAATTGGTAGTCCTTGTTGGAGAGGCATGCCAATGTTTTGTAAATAATATTTTAATTTACACCATTCAAAAGATCTCAATTTTAGAACTTTTGATTGATGTAGATAAATTAAAAAACTTACTTAAGAGAATGCGCTGTTTATTTATCCAAACGTTGGCACAGCTCCCTAGAAAGGACCAGTAATTTGGGACGGAGGAAGTGTTAAATATTTCCCCTAAAAGTTTACAAAATATTGCAAATAGTTTCCAAAAACTTCCTCTGTACCTTGATGAAGTGTTAGGTGAAGGCTTTCTTTCTAATACACTAGAAAGAAACAAAAACGAGGCCATAAATATTCTAGTAGTTGCAGAGTAGTTTCTTAACAACATCCCTATCCTACTCGATTTCCTAACTTCACTTCGACTTGCTTGGGGTACTAATGTCTGCCAATCTTAACCATAGCTGGTGGTGTTCAATTGTTTACTTGCACAAATTTATTTATATGAGGTCCACATCACTTCTACATAAAATTTGTAGACATAAAACCATGGATGGGTAAATTGCAAGTGCTGCATAAACTAGCATCTCGAGAAGGGTCATCAGCTAGGATTTTCAAAGCTATTGCAGATCCACCTACGACCAGCTTACAACGCTTGAAGGTAATACTAGGGTCCTCCTTGCTATAGTGATTAGGTGCTTGGGGATTTTTGTGTCATTTTTTTTTTTTTTTTTGAGGTTAGTGTATAATTTTTAGGTAATATATGGGAGACATGCAAAGTAAAATTTGATGTTTTTGTTTGCGACATTTCTGTTATTGATGTACTGACTTGCATATGGCTTTGGACAATTACGTTCGATGCTTTTAAACAACTCTAGTCACACAACATTTTTCTAGTGGGTCTCTGTTAACCCTTGGTTTTGTAATAAGTAAGAATATTTTAAACGAGGCATTAAGTTGCTGCCACCTCTACACAAAGGATGCCAATAAAGCCGTATGCCTTCCGTGTTTAACAATAATATTTATCCTATGCAGAAATTAGGGAAGGGCTGCATTCTTTGACTCCCAATTATACAAATTGCTAACCTACCACTATGAGGTTGGTACATGTTACGAGTGTTCTAAAAGGCGGCCAAGGCGGGGCTATGCGGCTAGGGGCTAGGTGGACCTAGGAGGGCACCCAGGGTCTGGACTCTCCAAAAAAAAAACCTTAATTGCAAGGCGGGCACTAAGGTGGCCTAGGTGCTAGGTGGTGGGTCTCCGCCCAACTAGCGCCTAGTGCCTTTTAGAACATTGTATGTTACATCATCTTTCTTTTCTTGTGTAGGTTTTATTTCTTCACAAGTTTGTTACGGAGACCAAAAGGAAAGATCTCACGCCCCAAGTAGACCACTAGCCCACTAACTTGTTGGAGTCCAACAATGTAGTTCAAAATGTTTTAAGCCAAAGTTACTAGTAGTGGCTCATGCAGATAATTATCTCACTTACACGTTTAGTCCATGAGTGCGGCTTTGCAAAAGAAAACAAACTATGATGGAGGAGATTGTCTCAAACATTACATCAAACTTTTGAGATGATGTGGTCGGTCAACTACTGTGGATCTAACACATGATGAAGGGAGAGATCAACTCCAATTTGACCTTAAAGAGAGTGGTTGTGACAATCCGAATTTTTACGTTGCCTAATAAAAGTAAATAATTCCCCAAATGTTACAAATGATGGGCCCTCAATCTCCTCAAAAATAAGTAAATCTCCATAGTACAAATGGTGGCCTCAAAGTTACATAAGTCAAATTAAAAAAGAACTAGACAATATGTAATCCTCAAAATGCTCTGATTCCAGCCGCCACTAACTCCTTCCTGAACTTGCCACATAAATTAAGCGGGAAGCATAAAGTAGGACGAATAATAGCTCTAAGCATAGGAATGACAAAGCGAGTTAAATCCGGCTTCACACAAGCGGTGACTGGACCTCACCCCCTCAACCTAAAAAGGTATATGTTAGGGGACTGTTGGACAAGCTTCTATGGCATTTAGCCACAATTGATGTAACAAAAATAACGAGTCTTGTTTGCAAGAAACTTCACAATTCAAAGATAGCAAGATATCAAGTAAAGAGTACGATATTGAGATATGATGGAAATACTCCAAAGATTGGAATGCATATTGAATACTTCCGATACCTCAAAATAACGATCGTGACTGTTGATCATCTAGATCTCCCCATCATGAACAAGGCCCTAAATTATCATCTTGATCAGTGACCGCGTCGTTTTGTGTCAAAAATAAATTTATAAAAACTTGGAGTTAACTACTACTCCGTAGAATAGTGGTTAAGATCGAGTGTTGATCCTCAGGGACAATATGTCTACGTTACGCTAAATTCGATTAACTTCTAGATTAATTTGGACAGAAAAAGTTGGATTGATTTGATTTTGAGAACTGATTAAATAAAAAAAACAATTAAAGTAAGAGTTAAAAGTTGATGGGAAAAAGATCTAGGGTTTCGAATCCACTTCGACCACGTAATAAAGATATACATAGGCTAGGTTTAATTATTCGAATCAGAAGGGATTATCGCTAGGACTTGCAAACCCTTTCGATAATCGTCAAGAAAATAATTGCGTTGTTAAAAGGCAAGGCCGCCAAACGGCACAATCCGTCTTACGAGTATAATCTATTTCAGAACTCATTCCGTTTGATCAAAACAAAACGGGTTCTTAGTCATACAATCGATCCGAATGATAAACCAAAATCCTACGCATAAACAGAGTTACTTGATATGAAGTTTCATCTTCCCCCTAGAGAATGGAATTAGCCGGCCATCGAAACCGGAGTCCTGCTTTGTTTCTGTGATGTCCTCTTTTCCGTCCCACGGCCGAGAGTCCCACGGCCAAGAATTTCCCGTCCAAAAACTGACTGCCGAGGTAGGCAAGTCAGATTCATTAAATAGGGTTTTGTATTTTAATGTATTAACTACAGAAAGGCCCTTCCACTTTGTGTAATTATAAACTAACAATACAACTTTGAAACATTATGCACCATGACCCCAAGCTTCTCTTTACTCAACCCAATTTGCACATTCAACTCCCCTCCAAGATCTCCCAACTTCATAGCAACACTCCGTAAGACCTTTCAATTTGCACATTTTGGCAACTGTCAGTCTCGAAGGCCTGCAATCACCACAAAACACTAAAATATATCAAGTATTAATGTAAATGGACCAATAAAGCGTAGATTAGGCGAATTAAATGGGTGCTTTTTAGCACCTATCTTGCCCCCCAACTTATACTTTGCTAGTCCCTTAGCAAAGAAAAGAACAACTAATGAAAATAAATTACAATGGATAGTTCTTTTAAACCCCCGGTCGGCCGGGGTAGGACGAGTGAAGTCTTGTGAGAGTTTTCAGCAGTGATTACCCACAAAACATAGTGAACCCTTCCACATGGAATCCGCAACTCGTCATGCAATTCATTGACCCATCAGGCGAAAAATGCGCAACTACCACAAAGAGATAAGAAGGCGCAAATAGTTCCAAACGCTATCAAGTCAAGAAATAAATCATGGCACCTAGGCTTAGCATGTGTGTGATACAGGCCTCAACCAAAAGTGTGTAATGACTTACCGCTCTCTCCAGACCGAGTCTTGACTTCAATTCTCACCGTGTCATGCACTCGCAAAGAAAATCACTTGAAACAAGGTGCATATTGTAACTCTGTGCGGTTAGAAGTTATATAAATGGAAAGAAAAGTACTTTGCACATAAGACACGAAAAGAATGCTTTGTATGGTGGACACACGGTCTCATGAACGAAACACCAAGCATTGGAACTCTCTCTCACATCCATCAATCTACTTCCCATCACCCCAAGGATCAAATAGGACTTTAATTTTGGTTGTAATGTTGGGTGAGGAAAAATATTTCAAGGTTAGGGTAAAATATCAAGTATTTGAGAATAGGCAAACAACTTAGGGCGAATTTAACAATGTGTGCCCTTTTTTTTTCACTCTTTTCAACTCCACCTTATCTCTCCTTCTAACCTTTCAACACTTTTCAACCATAAAGCATGATTCCTCCTTTTCAAACATATTGGTGCCCTTTCTTTCTTTTTTTCCTTTTCCTTTTCTTGTGTTGTGTTTTTTTTTTTTTAAAGGGGCATCACCAATTCAAACCCAAAATTTCACAATCCATCCAAAAATTGTACCTTTATATTTTTGCCTTTCTCCAAACACAATATGGAAGGTGGAACTAACCAAGAAAAGGCTAAATAGGTCAAAGTGGCTCGCAAGAGATAAATGTGAGAGCAAAGGAATGAACGGGCTCAAATAACAAAGATGGCCTATAATCCTCTCCAAAGGGTGAATCATCCATATGTCAAACCAAACCCAATAGATTTATAAGTCATTCAATAAATTCCAATGCTTAGCAATCAAGAATGATGAGACCTCAACAAGTTGACTCTTTCCATGACAAACTAAGAGTTTACTTAACACCACTCACTAGGGCATAAGTCTCCATTAATCTAGCCATCAAGAACAATCAATTCACAACTCACAAGTGATCAAGGCCCAGGGAAATGTGATATGCAAAAGTGCTAAACATAAATGCCATAATCAACTTCTTAAACAAGCTAGCAAGTAGAACTACCGAGCCAAAAACAGATATCACTATGTTAGGCAACACACCTTAACTCAATTATCCAACAAGTAATCACAACAAGTGCCAAATCGCATGCAAAAGGATCCCATTATTTTTAGATTTTTTTTTAAGAATCTAAGGAAAAATAAAATACCAAAGTAATTCCTCCCCCCAACTTGAACCATTCGATGTCCTCATTGAATGCAAAAGAACAATAATAGAGGACGTAAAAGAAAATGAAGGGAAAGGTATCACCTCGCAATGGAGAACTACGCAGGAAATAAGATAGCGGAACGAATACCCCCCAACTTGAACGAAAGCGTCCGCAATGTTAGTCCTCACAACAAAAAGAAAAAGAAAAAATAAAATAACTAACCTAAGAAAGAGAGAAGAAAAAAAAAAAACTCTACAAAAAGGTAATGCCTTCACTGCCATCACGTGAAAACCAAACATTCATCACACTATGAAGCGCAACAAATATTAACATCTCACCCCACTTCGAGCACTCCATTAAAAATTGTACGTGACCATGCCACAAAATCAAATACTTAAGAGTATCTCATCAATTGCCTTAGTCGCGTTTGAAATTTAAATTCCACCAATTGCATATTCCGAACCAAATTAACTTTTAAGCTGTTGATGAGTTTCAATAAAAATGGGTGATAAGCCACATCAAAAAGATCAACACCAAGAGAATCAATTTGTTCTAACTCGATAATCTTTTGTAATGGTGGATGCTCAATAGGAGTGATGGCATCATCTATGATAGGGGATATTTGATTATCAAGATCAACTGGACTTTGCACAATTATTGGCAACGACTCCTCAAGAGTCGTGTCATGAAAACTCATCTCAATTGTGCTAGAATGCTCTAGAGAAGATTGTTGCACTTTAGGTTCATCACTTGGATCTCCCATTTTCTAGTTACCAGTGGCTTTGTTGTTTCATCTTCCAATACACAAGAATTACTCCCTTTGAATTTTTCAACTTGATTGCAAGAAAGAAAATCGGCTAATCGATCAAAATAAGCCTCAATCTCTTATGCATCCTTATCCAGAATTTCACAATCACCCCTCTTATCTAGAATTTGGCGTGTCTCAAAATTTATATTGTCGTAAAAAAAATGAAGAATGCGCCTAAGATCATAGGTATGTTGTGGCCAACTAAATACTGAACATTTAAACCGCCACCAATATTGAGAAAAAGACTCACCTTGTAGTTGATGAAAATTTGAGATTTCGCGTAATAGCATATGAGTCTCGTACCTAGAGGAGAACCTTTTGGTAAATTGTGTATATATGTCTCCCCAACTACGAATTGATTCTTGGCTTAAAGAATGAAACCAATGCTTAGGACCATTCCTTAGAGACAAAGGAAACAATTTAGATAGAGCCACTTTATCATCACCACAAATCTCCTCAAGTTTGTCTAGATGTAAGTACAGATTTTCTCCATCTATACTATAAAATTTAGGAACAGTATCATCTCTCACATGTTGCCAATAATTGGGTAAAGTTGACACTGACCGATCAAATTGATTTTCATGCCCTCCATAACAACTTGCAAAATAAGCCATCTTTTTTTTGGTATTTTGATTTTTTTAAAGGAGACAAAAACAGGAAAAAAATCAAATAAAAAAAAACCCTAGTGCAAGCCCCTTAACTTATGCAAGGAAAAAAAAAAACTGACAGCGCTTTGTTAAAAGTTCTCGTAATGAATAGAATTTCCTCCACCACAAAGCAGTTGCCAGCTTTTGTTTTTCTTTTCATGTAAAGTCAATAATCCTGCACTAGAAAAACTAATACAAAAAGAAAAAAAAATGCTGACCAAGAACTAAAATAAAAACTAATCGAAAGAATGTAACTGTGCAAACTGTTCCCGGCAATGGCGCCGAAATTTGACCGCGTCGTTCCGTGTTAAAAATAAATTTATAAAAACTTGGAGTTAACTACTATTCAGTAGAATAGTGGTTAAGACCGAGTGTCTATCCTCAGGAACAGTATGCCTAAGTTACGCTAAATTCAATTAACTTCTAGATTAATTCGGACAGAAAAAGTTGGATTGATTTGATTTTGAGAACTGATAAAATAAAGAAAACAACTAAAGTAAGAGTTTAAAAGTTGATGGAAAAAAGATCTAGAGTTTCGAATCCACTCCGACCATGTAACAACGATATACATAGAATAGGTTTAATTATTCGAATCAGAAGGGATTATCTCTAGGACTTGCAAACCTTTTCGATAATCGTCAAAAAATAATTGCGTTGTTAAAAGGTATAGACTATCCCATAGCACAGACCGTCTCAGTAGCACGGTCAGGCTGCCTAACGGCACAATCCATCTTACGAGCATAATCTATCTCAGAACTCATTCCGTTCGATCAAAACAAAACGGGTTCTTAGTCATACAATCAATCTGAATAATAAACCAAAATCGTACTCTTAAACAGAGTTACTTGATACGAAGTTTCATCTTCCCCCTTAGAGAATGGAATTAACCGGCCATTGAAACCGGAGTCCTGCTTTGTTTTTGTGATGTCCTCCTCTCCGTCCCACGGTCGAGAGTCCCATGGCCAAGAATTTCCCGTCCAAAAACTAACTGCCGAGGTAGGCAAGTCAGATTCATTAAATAGGGTTTTGTATTTTAATGTATTAAGTACATAAAGGCCCTTTCACTGTGTAATTGTAAACTAACAATACAACTTTGAAACATTATGCACCATGACCCCAAGCTTCTCTTAACTTCTCTTTACTCAACCCAATTTGCACGTGCAACTCCCCTCCAAGATCTCCCAACTTCGTAGCAACACTCTATAAGACCTTTCAATTTGTACGTTTTCGCAACTTTCAGTTTCGATTCTTTCGAAGGCCTGCAATCACCACAAAACACTAAAATATATCAAGTAGCAATGTAAATGAACCAATAAAGCGTAGATTAGGCACATTAAATGGGTGCTTCTTAGCACCTATCAATCAGCCATCATCTCCCCGTTCATCTCCATAATCACGAATCATTCATAGTGAAAATCCATCTTAGAGCATCAATTATGTTGGCCAAAGGCCACTGTATCCCTCGGAGTTGTATATGGCTAGAACTACCCATTTGCCTTCATATAGTATTATCCTCCAAAATGTTGGCTTAAAGAATAAATAGCGGTCTGGCCCTTAGGCAGTTCCAAACCTACTTATATAGAGAAAACTACAATATTTTTTCCAACTCATGAAAGGCCCCATTCCCAGTAGCCCTCCACATAGCTTTGTCCTTGTTTTTACACCACAACTAGATAAGATATTCATTCTTAAACACATGCAGAACTCACCAATGCCACCTAATGCCAAAATAAATGCACTTACATGCCCCCCGTCAACCAATTCTCCATTACGTGGCCAACATCTAGCACATCCACAACAAGAACTTACACAGCCAGCGACCTCCATCTCAATACACACATCTCCTCCTCTTTATTTTGTAATTAAATAACATTTCAACAAAAGGACAAAGAGCTCCCTTACCTGTATGTATACTGAACTCCAAATGAAAAATATATTTTCTAACTCCTTCAATTCTGGATTGTATTTCGTCATCCAACCATAATCTAGAATGTGTCCATCAAAATTTCTTTGGATAAAATATGGGGTGTGATAGTGGTAGGGCAGTTGTGGCTAGGTGAAGTAGATTGAGCTTAAATGGTTTGTCTACTTTTAAACTTTAAAGGCTAAGTTGAGGCTCGCATCAAAACTAGGCTATCTAGAATCACCTCAAGGCCTTCGAATCAGTGTCTTGCCTCCAAAGCCTACGCCTCGTCTATACAGGGTGTTCGCAAATGGTGCGCATTTGGGCATTTTTAACGCCCTTCAAGTGAGCGGTACGCTTTTTAGGAACGTATGGCCTATACACTCATGCTCTTTGTCAAGCTACCAAGTACCTAGTTGGGTACAATTTTTCTTCCATAAAAAAATTGACATACATGTATTTGCATTTGTATTTCTAGGTTTCTAGGAGCTTTTTTAACCTGGACTTAGCATTACTCTCTCTCTCTCTCTCTTTCTCTTTCTCTCTTTCTGTGTGTGTGTGTGTGTGTGTGTGTGTGTGTGTGTTAACTCAAAAGAAAATTTTTGAATGCTTATGCCTTAACGCCTTGACTCATGACAAATAAAACGCCTTGCATTGCCCATTCGCCTTAAAAAACATTGGTTTCTTGGATGGAGGAAGCCTCTTGTAGATTCGATGAATTTGTTATCAGAAGTTTGAGGGAACAGACACGTGGGTGGAAGTCAAACACTTCTCGAGCAAAAGGCATAGGTTTTTATGTTTGAATATGGCAGCGAGGGTCAATCATCAAGATGTTCTAGGATTTGAAAGAACTAACCAAACAGGGGGAAAAGGTCCAAAAAATAAAAAGTGTGCTCTTAGCCTAGTAAACCTTACAATCTACACTACCGCTACCGTAACAATTAATCTAGTAAGGGCATAACGACACTCATTTCATTGTATAAACCTTAATAAGGGAAAGTACTTCCCAGGATTGGTTAAGTCTTTAAGAGTTACATGACAAAGGGTCCTCTGAAGCCTTGCAAATTTGCAATACCACTATGGAGAACAAGACATTGGATTTTCGAGATCTTCAACCTCAAGCCTCCTGACATGTTTATTTACATGTAACTTTTTTACCCACAACAAACGTAAGTAGAAGACTTGCAAGAAATATTCTAAACAATTAGATGTTAGTATGCAAAATCTCTGGATACTTGACTGCATTTACGTAGGTGCCCTGGTGCACATTTGTAATGTATTGTATGAAAACGTTTCGACTAACAATAAAAATTTCCATTTCCAAACCAAGGAGACCAAGTGAATCACCAAAACTCGTGTGATATTTCTTAATGATTTTTAGAGTTCAACAACCACACCCAAGGCCCAAGGCCAAAATAGGCCAATTCTCAACTTGGTCAACACAGGTGTAACACCCCGTCCCACATCGGAAGTCTACATTGATGATCTTGGGCATATAACAAACCTTGTGGGATACTACTAGTACCTTGGGCTCAAGCTTTTAAGCCATGTGGTGTGGCTGGTAGATCAAAATCAAGGGACTAGGCTAGTGGTCTGCTTGGGGCGTTACATGTGGTATCAAAGCAATCCATGTACACGACCATGTGGGTCTTGGAGTTTGGTTGGATTTGGTTACTGGTTTGATTAGTATTGGTGATTATGGTGCTCAACCCCTCACGACGGCGCAAGGCTATAAAGTTGGGGAGATTGTAACACCCCGTCTCGCATCGAAAGTCTACATGGATGATCTTGGGCATATAACAAACCTTGTGGGCTACTGCTAGTACCTTGGGCTTAAGCTTTTGGGCCATGTGGTGTGGCTGGTGGATCAAAATCAAGGTACTAGGCCAGTGGTCTGCTTGGGGCGTTATAACAGGTTTTCCCAATTTCATAAGTTGTCTACCGATTGAAGCACCCTTGATGATTGCACTAAGCTAAGTTGTAGGTTCTCTCACACGCATTTACGGGATACCAACTCGAGGTCTAGGCAAACACCCTGAGCTAGTTATCGCCTTTCACTGAGAAAATCACTGAAATGACCCAACTTGCTCACATTGGGTCCCTTCTCATATGCTTAATCATCATCTCAAAACGCAAAGACCCTCAAATCAGCTAAAGTTAACCAAAACACTCAATTGAAGTCCACTAGTGCCAAATATCCTACAACTAAATACTTATGCATAGAATTATGAGATATAGGATCGGTTATACAATTTTCATTTCTTGTCCATACTCAAGCCGAGAACGAGACCCATCTTCTCACTATATTCTACAAACTTCTTGGTTAGCATTGTGATTTGCTAATTCATGTCCAAGTCACAATGAGAATCTATTGTTTCAAAGACCCCCTAATGTAATAATCGACTACCCCACCAATCATGACGGGAGACACCAAGCTCCAAAGGAAGTCATGGATACACAAAATACTTCAACATGTCAACTAGCGCATGATTCATGTGATGGATTAAGTCTCCAAGGTTCAAAATAGGTGTACGAAACAATGTTGGGTTCAAAATATGTTCATTTACTTGCACAGTATTAGATGTTAGTGAGCTTTAGGATTTGGTTTTGAATGCTTTTGGGATTTAGGTGGTGATGCCATTTTCTATATGTTAGTTATTGGTGTGTTGAATTCGGTTGTAGATGTAGGAGAAGGAAGAGGGCATGGAGGATAGCCTCTTTTTGTATCATGCGTTGCTTGTGAGGGAGAGAGGGCATATCTTTTAATGGTCCGATTCAGTTGTCTAGGGGATGAAAATGGGCTTTTCGTTATTGATCTGTATCCTTATAGAATTCATTGGTGAGTTCAATATTGTTCAGAAGATGGAGATGGGCATTCCGCATGATTCCTATTTATGGTGCAAAATGAATTGTTTGTGAATCCTCCTTTCTTCTTGTTGATTTCATTGTGAACTCGACTTAGGTGTTGAGCCTTTTTGACTTGATATAGTTTTTGTATAAAGGTTGCTCTTTCTGGCACATTTTGCTCATCTGTAAATTTTTACTCTTACCTATAAAAAAAAGGGAAAATTTTCATAGTCGTCCCTTTAGTTTTATGGTTGTCTCAATTTCGTCCCTCTAGTTTCAATTATCTCAATTTCGTCCCTGTAGTTGGTTTTACGTTCCAAATTGGTAAAATCGTTAACTCCGTTAATGAAACTAACGGAAAAATATGATTACAAAATTAAGTGCTCTAATTTTTAATTCAGTTGAATCAGTGCAAAGATCTTATTTTATTGATCATTTTATCCTAGATGGTCGTGATGAATTTTTTGCTCTAAGGCCTTTTAACGAGCACCCGAAGACTCCTTATCTAGTTTCAGGGCTTTCTTTGGGTGCTCATTGAAAGGCCTTAGAGCCAAAAATCCATTATGACTATTTAAGATAAAATGATCAGAAAAATAAGATATTCGCACTGGTTCAAACAGATTAAAAATTGGAACACTTATATTTTTACACCGTTTATATATTAAAAAATATAGTTAAAAAATTAAGTGTTTCAATTTTTAATTTGTTTGAACCAGTGCGAAGATTTTATTTTTCTAATCATTTTATCTTAAATGGTCATAATGGATTTTTGGCTCTAAGGCCTTTCAATGAGCACCCTAAGAGAGCCCTGAAGCTAAATAAAGAGTCTTCGGGTGCTCGTTGAAAGGCCTTAGAGCCAAAAATTCATTACGACCATTTAGGATAAAATTATCAAAAAAATAAAATCTTCGCACTGGTTCAACCGGATTGAAAATTGGAGCACTTAAATTTTTAATAATATTTTTCCGCTAGTTTCATTAACGGCGTTAATGATTTTACCAATTTGAAACGTAAAATAAACTATAGGGACGAAATTGAGACAATTAAAACTAGATGGACGAAATTGAGACAACCGTAAAACTAGAGGGACGACTACGAAAATTTGCCCTAAAAAAATGCTAAAGAACATATTGGGTAGAGTTTTTCTGAATTTCGAAGTATACACATCTGCTGTTTGTTTTCAATTATTTTCTTCTTTTTTTTACCAATTTTATTCACTCACGAATTTTAGAGATATTATGGATATGTGGTGAGTCTGGTGACCAAGCAGAAGGTTAATTTGGTACTCCCTCTGTCACATTTTGATAGTCCCCAACGAAAAAACGTGCAGTTTTTGGATTAAAAATAGTACATCAGTTCATAATTAATTTGGTGATTAGTTCTTTAATTTGGTGTGAAGAAACTCGAAATATCATGTACAAAAGTACTTTATTTTTTTATCCAAAAATTACATGTCTTTTCATAGGGGATTATCATTTTGGGACGAAGGGAGCTATGAAGCACGGATACTCTATTTTGGCCTCCGCATCATGTATTGTACGCGCATCAGATATGCTCCGAATATGTTTTCTAGAGTATCCAGGTTTTGGAATTAATTTTTGGTAGCCTGATACGTTTTGGGATAAGTTTCGGACATGTGCGGGGGTACATTTGTTATTTCTTAAAACATATGGGTTAAACTGCAATTAGGGCTATATATGTTTCTTCTCCCCTATCAACAAGAAATTCAGAAACGAAGAAAAGGCAGGAAGGAAGGAGGTGATCTCCTCTCTGTCGTCTCTCATCTCTCTCGACTTGTAACAACTCGTTTGGAACGAGCGAGTTCGAGAGAAAAGAAAGGGAAGTGAGAGAGAGAGGGCTTTCTCCCTCACATTTGGCTGAACAAAATGGAGAGAAACGGTGGGAGAGGGTGAGAGAGTAGAACCCCTTCAAACCCCTATTTTGTTTCTCACCAATATTGGCAAGATTCCGTGAGAAAGGGAGCTTCTTCCGATCTTACCCCCTGCGTAGCTTCCCTTGCTGCCGCCGCCCAGCATCACTGCTGCAACCCACTCCCTCAAATTGCCGATGCAACTCATGGGAACACCAAACTGAAAAATACCTTTTACACACATGCACACAGAGAGAGAGAGAGAGACTTGATAGCTCTGTGAGGTTTTTTTTTTCCCTGAGGAAGACGACTGAGTTTTTTTTTCTTTTGGAGAAGAAGAAGAAGAAGAAGAGACAGTGGCTGGGAGGAGAAGACGAGTATAGATCTAGGGCTGGGAGGGTTATATTAGTAAAAGTACAAGTGACACTCTCTTTTCTTTCTCACCTATATTTTGTCCATCCAAATGAGATGATGAGAAACCACACTCATTTCTTTTCTTTTCTCATTAATAAGGGAGACCACACTCCTTTCTTTTCTTTTCTCACCTATATTGCCAAAGGGGCTGTAACTCTCTCTCTCTCTCTCTCTCTCATCTCTCTCTCACTTCTCATGTCTCTCTCGTTGTTTTATTGTTTATATATACTATATATATATATCTTGTCTCTCTCCCTCGTTCATCTCTCTCTCGTCCGTCATCTCTTTAATCACTAATGGAATTTTAGGAATGAATAATTATATATATATGCATAATTTTTTTTTAATTTTATATTCAACGTATCCCCAACGTATCGTATCTTGCTTTTTGGAAAAATCATGTATCCGTATCCGTATCCATGCTTCTTAGGGAGGGAGTATAATGTGATATTCATCAAGTATGAACTTGAAACATCAGAACTGTGTTGCTTCCCTTGTTATTATTTCAGGGCTTGACAACAGGCGGACTCCCAACTTTTATTGATGTGGGTAATAGCTTTGGCGCCCCTGTGATTCCTGAAGATAACCTGATATCTCAGGTTTATTCCTGCTCTTAGTCAAATTCTCGTGGTTATATATATTTTTTGAAGTGGTTATTTGTTGTTAGATTCGATTTTTTGACGTATCTAATTATATATGACTTGTAGCCGGTTTGCATGTTCTTATAGTTCATTTTTTGGCTCCTTGGCACTACGATACGCATCTAATATATGACTTGCAGCTTGTTCGGAATGGAAAACGAGTGGTGATGATGGGGGATGATACATGGTTGCAATTGTTTCCTCATCATTTTAATGTATCTTTCCCCTTTCCCTCCTTCAATGTGAAAGATCTTCATACGGTATGCCTTTATTATGTCACTGCTGTGTATTTTGAAATGAAATACTGAATGGTCGTGTTGTAACTTTTTGTATGTATTTTAAACGAAAGTGACATTTTGCTCATCCTGTTGTGCTCTTTCGTCATTGTTTGTTCCTTGGTTAAATCTTCATGACATTTTTGCCAGGTTGACGATGGGTGCACTAGACACTTGTTCCCGTCCTTGTATGATGAAGATTGGGATGTTCTCATAGCACATTTTCTTGGTGTGGTATGTTCAAGTCTGGTTTCCTCAGTCACTGAAAAAGATTTACTTATCTTAGGCCTGTGATGTTTCATCTTAATTTTGTTGATGTGGGATAGCAGAAGTGTCCTTTGTACTAACGAAACTATTCTGTCTTGGGATTTTTTATCTTCACCCTATGACTTAAAATGCTCTATGTTGCCTCAGAATCACCATTTAGCTAAGTAAGAAGATGAAAAAGTATGAATTATTTGGCTGGAGGGTACAGGTCCTGGGAAATTGTCTTGGACTGAGAAAGGGATATGGAGTAATGGACTATTGATACAGGGGTCAAATACTCAGATTACTACATTTGGACCCTGGTTTTGCTAAAAAAATCAACATTCTACAACCCTAAGGGCTGAGAGCAAGCGCAAGGCTGATAGGTGTGGATTCAGGGGATTCACCTTGTAATGGAGCCACGCCCTCTGAACACCTGAAAAGGGAATGCGGAAAACATGGGGTAAACATGATCAGTGAATGAACTATATCAAATGATCTAGCACCTTGGCCCTGCATCGGCGCCTTGGGCCAAAACTTTCACAATTGGCGGGCATAGGCATGTCGCCCTTCGCTCCTTGGGCCACACTACCCATGTAATGTCCCGTTTGTCCTTGCATCCGAACCTAGCACAAATCATAAACACATGTAAGTTCAGCATATCAGTGTAATTCCTAACAACACTTCATTTATTATTTCGTGTTGTCATCAACTCAAGTACTCATGCCCATCCAAATTAGTTTGCTAAGTTACCGGAGAGAAAGCATCTTAATTCTTTTGTTCAAACCATAACCAAGCTTCACTTCTGCAAAGAAAAATAGACTGCAAGAAAAGGATCAAGTTTACATGGGTGAAAGGAGTTCTGGCCATGAATTTACTGGTTTTATCGTGACAGATTGATGGGTTCTCTTTACTGTTTCTTCCCCTCAAAACTAGCATTAAGACGTGAAGTGTCACATGTTTATCTTTCTATTTTTACTCTTTCCTAACTTATGGTGAGTGCTGTACCAGCAGAACTTGTATTCATTATCTTCCAATGTGGTGCAGGATCATGCTGGTCATATATTTGGTGTTAATTCCATTCCAATGATTGAAAAATTGGAGCAATACAATGTCCTTTTAGAGGCAAGTCCCTTTAGCCTTACTTTATAGCACATTCGAAAATAGTAGGGAGGGTGGTGGAAGTAGAAAGCTTGAAAATGGTTTCCTTTTTTTAAGCAATTTAAATTCTGCCATTCCCATGAGAACAGAGGATATTTTGTGTTCATGTGTTGAACAATTTTCTTCCTCTAATACTTAGTTGTTACTTTTGTTTTACAAGGATAAAAGAATGAATTTAATACCATAACAAAAGAGAAGCATTGAGAGAGCCTCGGAGGGTGCACAATACTCTTGTACTACTGCAACTCGCAAATTCTCAACATACTCCTACATCCCAGCCTCTCGAAATTTTTTTGAAAAAGAGAAGGGAAGAAAATTCAGTTATAGCTAACTACAAAAGTTAATGCTTGAGCCACGACCACCACCCAAACAACCCATTGCTGCCATCATCGTTCTCACACTATCAGCCCCTGCTACTGCCCTTTGCTGCTGCCTCAACCAACAACCCCATGTGGCTACCTGAAACAATAGGAAACAGTCCCCAAGCAAACTCTAAATCAGCCCATAAATAGCCCACTAATCAGCCCCAAGCAGCATCCAAACTATTGGATTGTTAACCAATAACCACCAACTCATCTAAAAGCTTAGGCCATCTCCAATAGTTGAACTAAAATTGTGTGCTTGTATGAAACAAAAGTACAAAAAGTGGGTCCCAATTAACTACAAATTGTATGTGCTAGTTTAGTTTGTGGAGAGATGCCCCAGCAATGAAATTACTTTTGCATTAAGTGGGCCCCTTTACATGAATTGAAAGTTCATATATATGCACGTAAAGATACACTGGTGGGCCATACATTTCTGACTCTCCCCACACCCTATCTCCTCTCTCCTCCAGCGTCCCAGCCATTTTGTTTTTAACTGACACCACTTTTCTCTTTCTCTATTCTCTCTCTCACTCCTCTTTGGGTTGAGTTAAAAGGTACAAGCACAGTTAACTACACAGCTAGCAATTGTTAATTTTAACATGTACTTAATAACTATTGGACACCCACATAAAAATAAATTGATGCTAACTGCTGATTTCTGACCCTAATATATCCTTTAGTTATATTATTGGAGATGGCCTTGAGCTGTTAGAGAGAGGGACAACTTTATTACTCTCCATCCCATAAAGTTGGTCCCTTACGAAACTACGTGCAATTTTCAAACTTAAAAATAAAGTATTTACTAAAATAAAATTTTGAATTTTTTTTTGCACTGTTTAAAAGATCTCATTGAGATCTATCAAACAAGATCCTTATTGCACAAAAAATTATTGTGGTAAGTACTTTATTTTTAAGCTTGAAAATTAAAGACGTGTAAATATTTAACTTTAGGTAGGCAATGAGGTTCGAACACAAGATCTATTGCTTGCTGTGATACCATATTAGATTGTTAACCACCACCTCGTCTAAAAGCTTGGCGTAAACTCGTCTAAAAGCTTGGCGTAAACTGTTAGAGAGAGGGGCAACTTAATTATTTATATTCTGAATACAAACTAACCCCAAAATCAACCCCAAACATCCCCCTAATAGCACTCAAACTAATTCGCCCACAAACTGGCCCAAAAAACAGCACTCAAAACAGCCCCTTAATCAAACCCCAAATCAACCTTACAACCCACCCCAAATAGCTCCTAAATCTGCCTCCAAAACAGCACTCAAATCTGCCTGGTGCCGATTTGATGCCGGTATTTCGCCGAGATGAGATCTGGGACCAACCAAGATTTTAAAGAATTTCACCAAAACCCTCGCTGCCTAAATTATAGAGAGAGAAAGTAGAAGAATAATGTTGGGGCTCTTAACTTGGTTGTTGTTTGAGAAAGGGATATTGAAAAATTGGGTCTCATTCTTAGTTGAGTTTCCTCATGTTGGTTTTGCCATGACCTTGGACTTGCTCTTCTGGAATATATTGTTCCTAAATGTTTTTGGTCCAGAAAGTGCAATTTAATTTTGTCAAAATGCTGCCCTTCTTCTGCACTATTTGGAGTGAATTGACTATATGTTGCTCCAGAAAGTTGTTGCAGTGCTGGAGGGCCAGTCTGATCCTGGAGGCTTACATGAAAATACTCTACTTCTTGTGATGGGTGACCATGGCCAAACCATAAATGGTGATCATGGGGGAGGAAGTGCTGAAGAGGTGTAGTATTTGTTATCTCCTTTACAATATTTATGTGATTATGAACCTAACTTTAAGCTAATTAGCTTTACGTCATGCAGGTTGAAACAGTAATCTTCGCGATGGGTTTTAAGGATCCTCCATCTTCATCGATGTTGGAGCGTGATACATCGTCCTGTCAATTAGATGTGGTATTACTTTTCTTCTCTAATTGTTATTGCTACTGTTGAGCAAGAGCAAAAATAACAGAGGGAAACAAATTAATAAACCATCCGGATCTTCAGATAGAAATCATCTGGTCCCAAGTCTTTGGTATTAGCACAAAGTGACTTTAGCTGGGCTCTTTTAAACAAATAAATCAGCCATCTATATCAGTTAGTCCTTCAATAAACATTACCTGCATTCATGAGTAGGTTTAAATAATCATTCCTTATTTCCTTAGCTCGGTCCTCTGAAGGTATTTTACTAATGAGGCTTCAAAGAAATGTTGAGGTGAAACCTTGGGGATTGGATGGAGCATATTTCTTCTTCCTTTTGTTTGTTCGTGGTTGCTATATGAATTGTACTTGTGAAGTTCCTTACTCTAGAAATTGCTATATGAATTGTTTGTTTATGTAATTAAAAAACTCTAGATTTGAAGAAATGTTCTATCTTTTTGCCTAGATGTAATTTATACCTTACATTTGAGTCTTGACTGATTTTTGTCATCTTCGTAGACGGTGCCTTTCTCTTGTTCTGTAGCTTTTCTTTAGTTTCTTTGAGATCCGTGGGAGGTGAAAATAATAAGTATTAAAAAGGCATAATGGAGACAAACACACGTTCCCCAAAAAGAAGTCAGAGGATCAGAAGCTTACACTGACCTAGGACTTGGTGAACGGCCGAGTTCAACTGAGTAGTTAGGTCAACAATCAACGAGGTCCTCAGTCCCGACCTCAAGCTTGGTCAACAAGCACCTCGGACGTGGTTAAAAGTCCGAGGAGGATTAAGTTCTCTGATAAAGTAATATCATCACAATGCTCGTATAAGCTTCCTCGGCCTCGGATAACGTCAGAGGATGTTCAACGAACATCTTAGTCATTCCTCCAGGGAGAGGCAAGGTGTGTGCTCGCTCGGTGGAAGGTGGGTAATTCTCCAAAGTCGTGTCCAAGAAGAATTAAACACTTGCGCCCCCAAAATAACTGTCAGATATCCCGTCATCCGTATCAGGAATGGGGCTATTAGACCCACACGCGGAGATCTTTATGCAAAGATTGTTATGATGGCACTACCATGGTTAAAAGTCTGGTAACCATGGATAGTTGGCCAAATTTGCGTATAAATACTTGAAAAAGTCACACAACCAAGGATCCTGAAATCTGATTCGCAAGAGCATTGTAAGTAAAACTATAGTGGTATTCATATTCCTTGCAAATTCTCAGACTAGCAATTCTAGTCTACAGTTTGGCTGAGAGAAAACTAACTTGACTGTTGGAGGACATTTCCGGCTGTCAACACCGGTCGGTGTATCACCAACGGTCTAATCTTTTTCAGTCAATGGGTCAATGGAAGAAAGTTCTCATCTTCTGAGCAGGAACTCAAGGGGTAAGTCCCATCTTAAAGAGGAGGAAGTCTGAAACCCGGCTTCCATTAGGAGTGAGATTCGATTGTGATGGGAGCTTGGAGCTTGGAGCTAGACACCTTTAGGAGGAACCTGCAACTAGGTTTTAGCATTTAACTTGGCAGTACTACTTCGTATGCAGGGATTTTACATGGAACTATTGAGTTTGAAAATTACCCCTTATAGTTAGGCTGGCCAGACCTAGTTTCTTTGATCAGCTCTAGGATGGTTTAGATGGTCCCTCAAGATCCAAGAATAGCAGTAGTGTCAGTCAGGCCCAAAAGGCCATTCCCATTGCCCATATTGTATTTACCTTGACATAATAGATGTTCCAGCGCCACATGCAGCTCTAGGACCATATGGATCACAAAGGGGGCCAACAGGATGCTAACTATACAGCCGAAGAGAAGTATTATTGAAACATCGCAAACAGCCTAGTAATACAGGCAGGCTAATTCTTGTGGAAGCAATCTGACTCTTGTGGATGTGGGCCATCACCAAATGATTTTACTTGTATGGTATGAGGTTGTTACTACCGAGAGATGATACCCACAGCTTAAACATTGTCATAAATCTCTGGTGGAGGTGGAGGTAACCTGACTATGGATGCTGGCCGTTAACAGCATTAAAGCTATCACCCAGTGGTCTTGCGAACCACATGGCCCTACCTCGTCTCCGCTATGGCAACTCCCTGTCATCTCCATGCCATTCTTGGGTTTGATGAGGTAGCCCTTCATCACCGTGGACCACGTTGGCTCTTCAATTTGCCTCAATTGCCCTGTTCAGTGACTGAGGGCAATTCCTTTACGTCAGACCAAGCTGCTCGGAGACAATCTCAAGGGCAATATTGAGCTGCTTGATAGCTTGCTTGAATGCCTTGTAACCCCTTCAGCGTGGCTGAATGACCTCCACTCAAATGCTATCTTACTGGTCTTAGAAAGAGAAATTCACTGAAGTAAAGACATCTTAATCTCTGCTACCTCTAGCTCCACTTTTAGTTAATTCCGTGCCCACTAATAGGGTTGTTCATACCCACAGAGGAGGTCACAGGTCATTCGTATAGATAAATTCCTGGGACAAACATCCCGCATAGAGGAGGGGCATTTGTGATTGACGTGTGCCTCCATGCGGTCTCCATAGGTTCGGCAGCTCGGCTCTCCTATATAAAGGCCCCTCCATCCCCATGCAAATCTTTTGCATCGCTTTCAAACTAGCTGAAGGCTCTGTCTACAATCCTAGACTTTGGTCCTCCGGTTTAGTTGTTCTCTCTTTATCTAAGTCACCTCTATTATCACCCTCCCTACATCTAATGGTTAGGCACCCCATGTATGTATATCCTACTTCCTAGAAGGCTTCCAAAGCAATCTAACTCACCTCTAATTGTACAGAGGTTTTCAGATTATGTACTTGATTTCTCCTCAGTGAAATTGGATCCTAATAAGACATGTATCAGAGAAATATTTGGGTTATTCTTGTGGACTATGTACTTGTTATACTTTGTCGAAGGTTTATCGCAGATTAGATGATAATGTAGACTCTTTGTCTGTCTAATTTGTATTGGTTTCATCTTAAAAATTTGTTGCTGTCGATGTATTATATTCATGCTTTGAATTTCAGGATGGAAGGATGTTTTGCATAAACTCAATGCAACAGGTTAGGACTACCATTCTATTTGATTGTTGGAGTTTATGCTCAAAATGAAATGTATCACCTGTATTGTTTATGCACTGCACTTAACCAATTTTTACAGATTGACTTTGCAGTGACGGTAGCAGCATTGCTTGGAGTTCCCTTTCCTTTCGGAAGGTGCAACATAAGCATTTTCTGAAATTTAACTTCTGAGTCATCATTCTCATTCCATGGTTCACAAAGTTAACTGTTAGATGAATTTCGTGGTAGCTAGTAGAGTAGACAAGTTACTAGAGTTGATTTCCTATTATAGAACCTGCTGTGATACCCCCTACATTATTCCAAAGAAGCCTAGATAAGAGGTAGTGTTGCTCCATTATGGCTTGGTGTAACTGGTTGGAAAATGGAAAAGAATAAGGAAGAAAAAAATGAAAGAGTTAAGATCGCGTACATATAACCTTTGGCGGACCTACGTTGGTGGGAGCCTTTGGGATGCCCTTTCGATCCCCTATATTAACCACTTTTGAGAAAATTCTCTCCACTAATCCTTGGACTGGTTCCTTTGATGATGTCAAGTCATTGACCTGGTATAAACTTTTGTCCAAGAGAGATGCGAAACTTCTGTGGTCTCCGAAGTGGTGGACTATTAGATTGTTAACCACCAACTCATCTAAAAGCTTAAGCTGTTAGATAAAAGGGCAACTTTATTATTTATACCTTCAACACGCCCCCACGTGTAGCTAGGCTCTCCTCCATAAGCGGGCTAAACATGTGTAAATATTTTGACATTAGGTAGGCGGTGGGGTTTGAATACAGGATCTATTGCCTGCTTTGACACCATAGTAGATTGTTAACCACCAACTTATCTAAAAGCTTAAGCTGTTAGATAGAAGGGCAACTTTATTATTTATACGTTCAACATGGGCCAGTTGTTGGAGATTGAGATTGCAAAGAGTTTTAATTTTTAATGTTCAGATGGTTTTCCTTGGTAAATTTAGAAGAAATTAAAATTTGGCATTTTCTTCAATCGCGCTCCACATCTTTAAAGGCTAAGGATATTGCCTCTTTTACTTTTTTTCCTATTAACACATGACGTAGAAAGGTAGTCATGTACATTAATATAGTGACTCCAACCAACGGAAACGAAGCTCAATGGAACTAACTTTTGATAGCACTACATGTCCGGTGTTGAAATTTTCCCAAAATTGTTTTTCACTTATTTTTGTAAGTCAATGGTACATGGGTTCCGGTGGGAAAATGTGCCAAGTGAATTCATCTAGTTGTCATTCTCAAGACACTAGAACACGAGTCACACGACTAACTTCGTCTCTCTCACATACTTCTTTCCTTATCCAGGAAACATAGTGTTATAAACTAGCATAAAACTTCCCTTTTTGCATTGAATGCAAATATTCTGCATCGTTCATATGAAACTCTGCTGCTTAAAACATATTTATTGGTGTATGTCTAATTAGACATGTTGGACACATACCAGTTGGCAAGTGTCTGACAGTTGTGCTTCACAAATTTAGACTAGTCCATAGAGCATAGGTGTAACTCATATTGTTTTTGTTAGACTTGTCCCACATCGCTCATCTAAGCCACCCAAGTTTGGTTAATAAATTCTAGAGGCTACTCCACCTATAGCCAATTGGTTTTAGGTTGGAACCCTCCAAGAAATCTAACATGGTATCAGAGCTAGGTCTTGGGTGGGCTCACCTCTCGTGGGAAAGTCTCTGTCATCTTTGTCGCCCGAGTCAGTCTGTCAGCTTCTGGTTAGTCACCTCCACGTGCATCCGGGCTGCACGTGAGGGGGAGTGTTAGACTTGTCCCACATCGCTCATCTAAGCCACCCAAGCTTGGTTAATAAATTCTAGAGGCTACTCCACCTATAGCCAATTGGTTTTAGGTTGGAACCCTCCAAGAAATCTAACAGTTTTGCCATGTCAGCAATAAAAAGAAAAGCCAATTGAGTCCTTTTGAGACTTAAAATATGTCAACCATGATATTTTTGTTTCATTTGATGGTCACTTTTGTCGATTTGTTACGCGGCCTTGGCATTATTCTGTCACTCTAACCGATTAAAAAAAACACACTGCCACTCTAGAATGTGAATCCTTTTAAGCTTTCATTTATCTTTTCCCATTTGCTTTCATTTTATCATTTTTGGAGTTACTGCTTTCATTTTCATTTTCTTGAAAGCTTGCATGGCTACGGTATTATCATCTAAATTTGTAGATAAAGCTGAAAATGTCATATAAAGTATAAGGCTTGGTGGCATACAGTTGTATTTCTACACCTTGCTTTGGCATTGGAATCTGCATTTCCTTTTCTAAAATAATGTTGCTAATTTCTATGCAGCATTGGGTCTGTGAATCCTGAACTATATGCTTTAGCTGCTGGAACATGGAATTTGAAACGTTCTAGCAATGATGTTTTCCAAAATCATTTAATTACAGAAGAATGGATGCAAAATTATGTCAATGTGCTATGCATGAACTCGTGGCAGGTATTCTCTCTATTTGTTCTCCTTCTCTCTCCACTACCAATGAGCTCCATCACCACCACTGAGCTCCACTGCCACCACTGAGCTCCATCACCTCCTCTTGTCACTCCCTCTCTCTCCCCTCCACCCATTCCCATCACTCCCCATCGGCAACACCACTAGCACTAGCATATTCAATTAGTCTGGCCTGACATTGTTGGATTATAAAATATGAAAGCTGCACAGATTTTTGGATTTTAAAATATAAGAAATGCACATATTTTCGGATTTTAAAATTTGAAAGTTGGACAAATTTTCGGAAATCCAGCTTTCATATTTTAAATTTCGAAATTATGTGTAAGTTTCATATTTTAAAAGGACGCCGATAATGCCACGATTCCTTCTCTTTTGCCACAAGCATTTATTGCTCTACCTAGCACAATGACTCATTTATCCTTTTCTGGTCAAAAGCTGGCACCTTATATATTTTGTTTCCCAAATTACCCTTAGTTCTAAAAGGCTTGAAAGCATCCAATTTTAGTATGTAGCCCATATCAGTACAGTAAAAGTTAAGTGGACCCCAACTTTGTTGGATAGTGAGCAAACTCATCTTTAGTGAACGAACAAGGATGAAATACTTTTTTTTACTGAACAAAATACTTAGAAAAATGCAGCAATTCATCTAGTTCTTTATGTTTGTGGTGCGGACCCCAACAAAGTCTAACCATTTTCCCCAGCTTCCATTTTTTCTCTCTTTTGTTTGTTATAACATCTAAATATCTAATAAAAAAACACATGGTTCAAGAATCACCATTTTAAATTTACTACTCATTAAAATTGAGAAGAGAAAAACTTATCTTTTCGTGTGGTCCCAACAAAAATACCAAAAAAATTCTCTCCAATACATAAACGGAATTGGCGCTCAAATAACGAGCATAAATCAACATTCAAGAAAATTATGCTTACAAATTGTCGACATATAATAACGATATCAAAAAGTAAAGTCACTTCCTCACTGAAAAAAAGCTTCTTCCACTTTCATCTAAATCCAAACTAAAATGGCAAATGAAAGTGAATCTCAGAAAACATTGCAAAATCCAAACTGGTACTTCATAGACTCAGAAAAGCATTGCAAAGCCCTGCAAAAAGAAAATGTGAAAAGTTGTGATTAATTATAAAAAGACTTACACATGCACAATATCACTATAGTGTAAGAACAAACAATGAAATAATTTACCTCAATTGTTCAATGTGGGGAGTTTGCCTGGTGCATCGACTCGCCACTGCGTGCTAAGGCCCAATTTGTATGGGAGTGACGGTAGAGAGTCCACCACATCACTTGGGCCCAATATACATTGAATGAACCATATCCACTTAAAAGGCTAAGCCTTGTAAGTGGTGAGCCATCCAATTGTATATTAAGGTCCAACCATTTTTCTATTTATCCGATGTGGGACTCAATGTTCACATATGTTCTAACCCTCAATCCAACCAAAAGCAGTCAAGCGAAGTAGGAGCTGGGTTTGTGTGGAGCCATTTCCGTCATCGTCCAAATTAGCTGCATGAGTTGGGTTTAATGCATTCGCTTGCCATTTGCCCTTACACGTTCGACTATTATAACCAATGCCTTTGCAAATGCTACACTTTTGGGTTGCCTCCACAATCTCAAATTTTGATGCATTCCGCCTTGTAGAACTGGATTCTTTGCATCTCTTTGACCCTGATGGACGACCTTTATGTGGTATTGTTAGATGATGGATCTATTTGTATCTAGTGTAATTATGTGTCTTATAATGTAATTAGTTTAAGTATCTAGGACCGTAGTGCAATTATTATTCAGCTTGTATATATATATTTTACGTTGAATGAAATTAACCCTAATGGGTTTTCTCCATATTACGATTACCCTAAAATTGAACATGGTATCAGAGCAATAGAACCTGGTGACCTACGACGGCCTTCTCGTTACTGCGTGAACAGTACTTCGCGTGAACAGTACATCGTGAACAGTGCTCGCGTGAACAGTGAACAGTACATCGTGAACAGTGCTCACGTGAATAGTGTTCGTGAACAGTGCTCGCATGAATAGTGAACAGTGCTTCGTGAACAGTACTTCAGATCTGTTTTTTTCCTTCGCTCACGAAGTTTCAGCACTGTTTCAGTCAGATCCGAAGGTATTCAGTTGATTTTTTTTGAGGTTCTAGGGTTTTTGGGCCTTTATTTATTGTTATTGGAGTTCTAAAGTTGCTGGGAACATTGTTTATTGTTTCTTTGGCATTATTGTTTTGCTTTCAAGATGTCAGAAGAGAAAAAATAGGCTTCCGCTAGTGGCAATGATGAGTTGAGTCGTGTAGGGACTCTGGATAACTCTCCACTGGATATTTGTCCCATCAAACTGGATGGCACAAATTATTTACTTTGGTCTCGTACTTTTACATTAGCTATTGAAGCTAAAGGAATGTCTGAGTTCATTGAAGACCATGTTACTGAGCCTCCTACTGATGTTGAACTCAAGAAATTTAAGTCTCGTCGATCTTTAGCCATGACCTAGTTGTTTAATTCTATGAAGGTTGATATTCGTAGTCCTTTCTTGCTTCTTAACACTCCATATCAGATTTGGACTATTGCCAAACAGACTTATTCTCAGCAGGGCAATGATGCTCAGTGTTTTGAGTTGCGAAAGCGACTTCGTACTATGGATCAACACAATCGATCTGTTGCTGTTTACTTTGCTGATCTCAGTGGGGCTTGGCAAGAATTTGATTATTATCAAGGGTTTCAAGCAGTCTGTTCCGTTGATGCTGGTGCTTGGTTAAAAAGAATAGAGAAAGAGCGTGTGTATGACTTTCTTGCTGGTCTTGATGTGGAGTATGATCAAATTAGAGTGCAGGTGTTGGGTCGTGTTCCGTTTCCATCTTTGGGAAAGGCCTATGCCATTGTTCAATAGGAGGAGAGTAGAAGGGGTGCTATGTTACAAACTCCTACTTCTGATCGTTCTGCATTGGTTGCTATTCCGCAGGGACAGTTTGGGTCTGGCAGTGGAAAGTTTCAGTCTGGTACTACCAATGGGACCATAGACCGTATGTCACTCCAGTGTGATTATTGCCACAACACTGGACATACCAAGGATTTCTGGTGGAAGTTACATGGTCGTCCTTATCGTGGGCGAGGCAGTGGACGTGGAGGTGGAGGTCGAGGTCGTGGTCCCGGGCGTTCTCAGGCTCAGGCACATGTTTCAGAGTTTGCTACCTTGTTTGATTCTGGGTTCAGTACAGGCGTTCAGTCACCTTCTGATTCTGTTGGCGGTTTCTCTCAGGGGGAGATGCAAGCTCTCAGGCGTCTTATGGCTCGGGCTGATTCTTCCTCTACTATAGCTCCTACTTCCACAGCAGCTCCTACTGCATCCTATTATACTCATTCAGGTATTCCAGCTAGTGCATTTACTGCCTCCTCTGGTATTCCTTGGATTATCGATTCTGGTGCTTCAGATCATATGACAGGTTGTTCATCTGTTTTTGATTCCTATTCTACTTGTTCTGGTAAGGATAAGGTTCGAATTGCCGATGGATCGTTCTCTGCTATTTCAGGGAAAGGTTCCGTTCGCTATTCTCCCTCTATCTCTCTCTCTTCAGTCCTCCATATTCCAAACTTTGCCACTAACTTTCTTTCAGTCAGTAGTTTTACCCATTCTGTAAACTGTTCTGTGACATTTTTTCCTACTCATTGTATCTTTCAGGAACTGGAAACGGGGAAGGTGATTGGCAGTGGTAAAGCACATGGTGGTATCTATTATCTGGAGCATGCACCTCATCCATCTCAGCCATCTTTATCATGTGGACAAGCTCTACGGGCAGATACGAGTTCCACTCTTTCTTTGTTACATCGGTGGCACCGTAGATTGGGTCATCCCTCTTTTGGGATATTAGAGAAACTCTTTCCTACTTTAGTTAAACATTGTCCTAGAGATCAGTTTTTTTGTGAAGCCTGTGAGTTTGGAAAACATAAACGCTCTTTTTATGCACCTATTGATAAACGAAGTGATTCTCCATTTATGGTTATCCATTCTGATGTTTGGGGTCCTTCTCCTGTTACTTCTTTAAAAGGCTATCGATGGTTTGTTACTTTTATTGATTGTTATTCTCGTGCCACATGGGTGTACTTACTCCAGTCAAAAAATGAAGTATTTTCCTGTTTCAAATCTTTTCATAAGATGGTGTGCACTCAGTTTGATACACATATTAAAATTCTTTGGAGTGATAATGGAACTGAGTATATTGATAAGATTTTTCGGACATATCTAGATGATAATGGTATTATTTTTCAGACGACTTGCGTTGACACTCCACAACAAAATGGAGTCGCTGAGCGTAAAAATCGTCATCTTGCTGAGGTCGCTCGATCCCTTTTGTTCACTATGAATGTTCCCAAATACTTATGGTGAGAAGCTATTTTAACTGCCACATATCTTATCAACCGTATGCCATCCAGTGTCCTTAATTTTAAAACACCCATTGAGTGCTTGCCAAGCAGTTGTCGAGTTACGACTCTTCCACCTAGGGTGTTTGGTTGTGTGTGTTTTGTTCATGCCCCAAAACCTTTTGGGGGCAAGCTAGGACATAAAGCCCATAAGTGTATTTTTGTTGGGTACTCTCCTACCCAGAAAGGCTATAAGTGTTACGATCCTTATTCGAGAAAGATGTTTGTCTCTATGGATGTTACCTTTTGGGAAACAGAGGTTTTTTATTCTTCCTCCAAACCATCTCTTCAGGGGGAGCATCAGCAGGAGGATGAGATGTTTAACTTTTATAATCATAATGAGGGGGAGAAATTTTTCTATGATTATAGTGAGGGGGAGAAGGAAAATACTGGAGAGGAACCGGTATCTGTTGAAAGGGAAACACATGATATTGGTGGTGACATTGAGGAACAACTACCTGCACGACGACGACTGCAGGGAGCTGGCTTACAAAGGTATGCTAGACGGAAAAATGGAAAGTCTTCATGTACGTTACCATCTTGTCAATCACAATCACCCACTCCAGTTCCAGATTCCTCAGCTGACTCTTCTGGTAATGATTCTTCTCTTATTGAACCTCCTCCTATGGATCCTGACAGTCTTCCTATTGCTATTCGAAAAGGTGTTAGATCTTGTACTCAACATCCTATCTCACAGTTTGTTTCTTATGACCGTTTGTCTCCTTCGTACCATGCCTTTGTCTCTTCTCTTTCCTCTATATCTATTCCACAGAATTGGTAGAATGCATTCAAGATACCTAAGTGGAAAGGAGCTATGGTAGAAGAGATGACAACTTTGAAAAAGAATGGCATCTGGGATTTAGTGTCACTTCCAAGAGGGAAGAAACCAGTGGGCTGCAAGTGGGTGTTCACTATTAAGCAAAAGGCTGATGGTACAGTTGAGAGATACAAGGCAAGGCTTGTTGCCAGAGGTTTTACGCAAACTTATGGTATTGATTATGAGGAGACGTTTGCTCCGGTAGCGAAGATGAATTCTGTGCGAGCTCTCCTCTCGTGTGCTGCCCACTTGAATTGGCCTCTTCAACAGTTTGATGTAAAAAATGCATTCCTCCATGGTGATTTAGAGGAGGAAGTTTATATGGATATTCCACCAGGTTTCTCTTCTCCGGCAAGTGAAGGAAAGGTGTGTAGATTGAAAAAGGCACTTTATGGGCTGAAGCAGTCACCTAGAGCCTGGTTTGGCAGGTTTTCTACGGCTATGTTGAGTTTTGGTTACAAGCAGAGCCATGCAGATCATACGATGTTCATCCGCCGAAGTAATGGTAAGATTGCTGTCCTTATTGTTTATGTTGATGACATAATAATGACAGGCAATGATGTGAGTGAGATTCATAACCTTAAGTCTCGTCTAGCTCAAGAGTTCGAGATTAAGAGGTTTTGTCTTTTCCCGTTCGATTTGACTTATGAACCAATCCCTTCCACATGTTTCAGGCTATAAGACCTTTGTAGTTTTCTATTTGTACTTCACCTGTTCCATTCTCGTGGTCAAGGTATGTATATTTTATTGCTTGTTTACTTGTATGTTTAGGGATTACTTTTAAGGGTTCTATTGTATGTAACTTCAAAAACTAGAATATTTTGGTGAAAACTGTCGATCCTTTGTTCAGGATTTATTGGTGTACTTTGTGTCCAGATAAGGAAAGGTATCAGCGACTTGTGGGTCGACTTTTTTTATACCTTTAGCCTTACACTCGACCAGATATCGGGTTATCTTATGCAGTAGGTGTTGTTAGTCAGTCTTAATTTTTTTTTTTTTTATGAATTTTTGTATCTTCATCATTTTCAAGATGCCACAATCTCTATTTATTTTTTTATAATGTAGATTTGGTCAAATCAGCTCCAGGAAAATTGAAATTTTGTTCTCTAATCATGGTCATTTGCGATTGGAGGCATTCAACTGATGCTGATTGGGCTGGTTCTGTAAGATGATAGGCGCTCTAACTTCTGGCTATTGCACTTTCCTTGGGGGTAATTTGATCACCTGAAAGCGAAGTAAGAAGCAATCGGTAGTCGCTAGGTCTAGCGCAGAAGCTGAATATAGACGCCATGGCTCATGGTGTTTGCGAGCTCTTGTGGTTCCAATCTCATGAAGAACTTCTTGGTACACTTCGATTTGGGGTTTGCTGATAGTGTTCTCGAATGCAAACGATACTGCGACAATAAAGCTGCCATTAACATTGCTCATAATCCCGTTCAGCATGACAGAACAAAGCACATCAAAAGAATGGATAGATATCTTACTATCAGTTGTGATAGGGGCGATCGTTATTGTAACAAATGGCATGTTCCCATAGAGCAACGACAAAGGAAAATGGCAACTCGTCTCATAAATTGTCCTTTTGAATTCCGGTGTAAGAGACAAGATGATGGCTTGTGGGTGATTAATGGAGTAAAAAATAGCTCACATAATCATGAACCCTCTATTGACATGTCCGGACATCCCTCTTGTCGCCGTTTGTCTATGGAAGAGATCACGAGGATTGAAGAAATGACTAGATTGGGAATACCACCACGCCAAATCCTTTTATTCAGCTTAGGCAATATATATATATATTTTACGTTGAATGAAATTAACCCTAATGGGTTTTCTCCATATTACGATTACCCTAAAATTGAACAGGTATAATATTCGGCTCAATAACCAACAATTGTGATGGATTTACAAGTTGAGAAATTTTCTTTTGAACGCATTCTTTTTGGCTTACAAGCCACTCTTGATATTTATCTTCTAACTCATGAACTAACCTTTTAAATTCACCCCATTCGAATTATTTTCGCCCCCACCAAATAAAAGCAAAGGATCTCATATCAATCTTTGTGATGGCTGCACCTTACCAAATCAATCATCTTACAAGGTGCCATACTTGCATAATTGGAATTTCATTGTACAGCTTCATTTTACATCTTGCTTTTGCATTTTTGGAGAAAGAGGGGGAAGGAGATTATATTGGGCTTTGCAAAATCCTTTAGCAAGAGAGTTGAGTCCTCTTTAAATTCTTTTCAATTGCAAGGCATATCTTGTTCTATCTTGATAGAGATCATACGGTCGAATTGGCCTTGCTAAATGCTATTCTTCAAAGTAGTTTTCCCATGTGCAACTACAAACTTCTGCCCTGTGTGGCATATTGAAAAATATCCATGAGCATAATTTTTAGGCACAATTTTTGAATGGAAGCCATGTCTTTCGAAACTCAAGAAGCTTGGACCAAATTTTTCCTTCTACCTTGGAACGAAGTGATAAACTCAACTCAAGCTTCATTGAGGAGGCATGCAATGAAGCTTGAGAATCACTTCGTTGAGTGTACCAAGTAGACAGGAAAATTTGGTCCAATCTATAGTTTCGAAAGACAAGGCTTGCCATTCAAAAAGCCGTTTGTGCACGCATGGACTAAAAATTATGCTCATTTTGGATCAATATGGGTTTCTTCACACACACAAGGTGCACATGGAAAACTACTTTAAGAATAGCATTTAGCAAGTTTCGACCGTATGATCTCTATCAAGAATAGAACAAGATCAATATCCTTGCAATTGAAAATGAATTTGCAAAGCCCAAATATAATGACTCAACTTCCCCCTCTAGTGAAAGGATTCGAACAAAACTCACCAGTGCAAACTCCAATTACTGTCTTTAAGGAGCTGGTCACCAGTTATTTGTCGTAGTCATCATTTGCTATTGTGTGAACTAGCTTTTTGTCAAGTGCAATATGAGATGTTGAAGCATGGTACAATGCAAATTAACATGTACAGGACACTTCATGCGTCAAGTATGGGTCCATTCCTTGATGCAACATCGTAAGATGATTGATTGGAAAGGTAAGGTGCTACCGCTTCGAGGCAATACACTCTTCAAACAATGCTTGAGGATCATAGATATTGAGATCCTTTTGAACTTTTACCTTGGTGGGGGCGATTATAAATTGTTCTTGATATGAAGGGATTGAATTTAAGTGAAGAAAGGATTAGTGGCATGAGTTAGAAGTATAATCTAGTCAAGAGTGATCTCTGTCCATAGCCAAAACAAGAGGGATGTCCGTGTCAAAAGAATGATTATGTTCTCAACATTGTAAATCACATCACAATCATCTTGTCTGGAATTCATTGAGCCGACAATATTATGAGACCTGAGTTGCAATTTTAGGGTAATCGTAATGCTCTATGGAGAAAACATGCCATTAGGGTTAATTTCATTCAACGTAAAATCGCCCCTATATAAGCTGAAGTAAGATAATTGCACTACGGTCCTAGATTCTTGAGGTTTTTTTTTAACTAATTACATTATAAGACACATAATTACACTAGATTGCATTGAATAGATCCATCATCTAACACTCCCCCTCAAGTTGGTGCACCAAGATATCAATCATGAGCCCAACTTGAACACAACCAAATAGGATGTTCAATCACTCTTTTGCTACCCAGCCCTTTTGTTTGAATATATCTTCGCTAACTGATTTTGTCCAGATCTCACAAATGGCATACATCTTATCAATCTGACCCTCATTCAACTTTTCCTTGAAGCATGAATTGTGTCGATCAATCTCTTCATGTGCTTTGTTCTTCGTGACACATGCTGAACGGGATTATGAGCAATGTTAATGGCAGCTTTATTGTCGCAGTAGAGTTTCATCGGAACACTATCAGCAAACCCCAAATCAAGTAACAAAGTTTGGAGCCACTAGAGCTCGCAAACACCATGAGCCATGGCTCTATATTCAGCTTCTGCGCTAGACCTAGCGACTACCGATTGCTTCTTACTTCGCCAGGTGATCAAATTACCCCCAAGGAAAGTGCAATAGCCAGAAGTAGAGCGCCTATCATCTACAGAACCAGCCCAATCAGCATCAGTGAATGCCTCCAATCGCAAATGACCATGATTAGAGAACAAAATTTCTTTTCCTGGAGCTGATTTCAAATACCTCAAAATACGATAAACTGCATCTAGATGTGAAGTACGAGGATCATGCATAAACTGACTAACAACACCTACTGCATAAGTAATATCTGGTCGAGTGTGGGCTAAGTATATTAGTCGACCCACAAGTCGCTGATACCTTTCCTTATCAGTACACTCCCCCACATCTCCACTAAGATGATGATTCGCCTCAATAGGAGAATCTGCAGGTCTACAGCCCAACATACCTGTTTCTTCCAACAAATCAAGTATATACTTGCGTTGGAAAGGATATCGAAAGGATATCGAAAGCTCCATTTGAAAAAAGAAAGGATATCAATAAACACGTGTAAGGGTAATTCTTGATTCGAGAAAGGATAAATTGGGAAACAAAATATATAAGGTGCCAACTTTTGACCAGAAAAGGACAGACGAGTCAATGTGCTTGGCAGAGCAGTAAATGCTCATGGCAGAAGAGAAAACTATCGTGGCATTATCGCCGTTGGTTGTGTCACGCCTCATCACGGTTGCCATCGTCTCTTGCTTTGCCGTAAGTTACTCTCTCTCTCGTCTATTCTTTCTCTCTGTCATTTATTCCCTCTCTCGTTCTCTTATAGTTTTAACTTACACATATATGAATGTATGATACTGTAACTTTTTTTTTTTGAACAACGAAAAAGGACCAAAGGGAGAGAATAACCCTCCAAGGTTGGCAAGAAGCCAAACATTACCACTCCCAAAAAGACACCTAAAACTTAAACACCCAAAGAGACACCTCCCTAAATACCAAAGACTCGAAACAACACCTATAGAGACATCTCCCTAAACAACTCCTCAAACCAGAAACATTAAACCAAAGCCAACATGGCTCAATAACGCTCCTCATTGGTTTCCTCCATTTGAGCAATCCTCCTAATCACTTCCTCCTCTCCACCATCATAGCGGATACCTATAGACTTCTGGAAGTGCCAAACTCCCAAACTGCTCGAGCCTCATTGAGAATGATTTCCTTCAGATGATAATGAAGCTGCTACTACTGCCGATCTGAATATAATGCATTTTTGCTTCTGCTTGGCGCCTCTTTTCTCGGATTTCAGAATGCCCAACATATTTTCAATCGACTTCTGTTTCTATTTTGCTTTCCTAATATCCTCAACCTCTGTAGTTGAATTTAGATCCACAAATAGCTGGATACTTTCATCCTCATTGTTTAAAAAGCCCACTTCTACAAGATTCCAAAAGCCATTATCAAGCTCTGCAACATCATCCCAGATTTGGGTTATATCCTTTGCAGCAGTTTCGCCCTCCTCATCAAGGTTAACATCATTGTCTCCGCAGTCAGCTGCCGACAAATTATCCCCATCAAGGTTAACATCATTGTCCCAAGAGTTAGCCCCACCACTTGGTAAGGAGTTTTCACAAAGGGTTCCACATCATCCTCCTCCTCTTCCTTTGATTCTTCTTTTGAGTTCGAGGAAAGATCTAGGCTTGGTCTAGGAATTTGTTTCTCTGCTTCATGAGGTTGATTGCACGGATCTTCCATAAACTTAACTTTGTAGCTGTTGCCTTCAACATCAACGATAATCCACTCATCAATTTCCTTGAAAATACTAGTGGCGATAAGAATTTTAGCCACAGTAGAAGATGACATCTTCAACGTATCGCATCATTAGATATAAAAGGACCCCATAATTCTCCAATAGATTTGAAAGAAGTATTACTCCATCCATTGAGCGGTATTCCATAGCAACATAAGCACACAAATCTTTCAACACACGCCACTTGTCCATCCTATGGCTTAGTTTCAGAGAATCACCTTTGAAGATAGTTTTCTTCTACCATTCTCTCCATTTCTTCTCTTCTTGGATAAGTTAAAATCACGGACCTTCCACCCTACTTACCAAAAAAAACAATTATCTATGCCATCCCTGCCATATGGACCTTTAACTCGTTGATTGAGTCAACCAGTGTAATTTTGCCACCGCACTATGGTATCGCCACCCATTACCAGCGAATTTCAAAGATACTCTGACTCCCTTGATCGCTACTTGCCAATCCCTTCTCCGTCTCCTTCCCAAGTGTACCACCTTTAATTGTATGTGCATAAAGTTTGAAAGACTTCAAATTAGTACTATAAAAAGTTTCAAACCTTACATCCATTGCCAATCCCAGCTGTGGTAGACTTGTTTAAGTGACCAAGATTCTCCATTCTCCTCACCCCCATTTGTTCATTATTACCCTGTAGTACCCTGCTATGAGTTCTAAGCAAGCGTTCTTACCCTGTAGTGCCCTGATATATTGTCATATTGATGTGTAAGACATGTTTGATAATTAGTTACTCCCTCAGTCCCCATTTAACAGGTCTTTTTGGAAGTTTGTGCCACTTTTCAATTGCTTATATCTCGTAATGTATGATGTTTTATGTGATTTTGAAAGCATTGTCTAATAGCACTAAATGAGCTCTATCAAACAAAATTCATATTGCGTAGATAACTCATTTTTTATCTACTTAGAATAGAACAAGGGACCTCTAAATGGGGACAGAGGGAGTAATAAATAATAACTAGTAATTTAGTACTTCTTACTTTCATTTGAGTTTGAACTTTGCAATTGACTAGTTGTTTGGTACTTATTATCATTTAGTTTGAACTTTGAGAGGTCTTTTGGGTTCAAGTATCTCTGTCTGCATTTGTTTCCCATTCGCATTATGCTTCTCCACTTTGCATTCTGTGGTAGTATGTATGAATGCTTGCATCTCCACATGCAAGATGGGTTGCATGTGAGAGAGGGTGTTGAATAGGTTGATATACATTGTTTGGCTCATTTCCTGATATCCTAAGCTTTTTGGACAGTTGGTAACTTAACACTGTGTTGTGGGGCGTTTAGCAATTGGCTTCATGCTGGTCACCCTTCTCTGCTCGGAGCAGAGTAGGCACATGTTGGTTGCATCCACACCCATGGGCAACTCTTGGGTTCAAGTATCTCTGTCTGCATTTGTTTCCCATTCGCATTGTGCTTCTCCACTTTGCATTCTGTGGTAGTATGTATGAATGCTTGCATCTCCACATGCAAGATGGGTTGCACGTGCGAGAGGGTGTTGAATAGCTTGATATACATTGTTGGGCTCATTTCCTGATATCCTAAGCTTTTTGGATAGTTGGTAACATAACACTGTGTTGTGGGGCGTTTAGCAATTGGCTTCATGCTGGTCACCCTTCTCTGCTCGGAGCAGAGTAGGCACATGTTGGCTGCATCCACACCCATGGGCAACTCTTGGGTTCAAGTATCTCTGTTTGCATTTGTTTCCCATTCGCATTATGCTTCTCCACTTTGCATTCTGTGGTAGTATGTATGAATGCTTGCATCTCCACATGCAAGATGGGTTGCACGTGCGAGAGGGTGTTGAATAGCTTGATATACATTGTTGGGCTCATTTCCTGATATCCTAAGCTTTTTGGATAGTTGGTAACTTAACACTGTGTTGTGGGGCGTTTAGCAATTGGCTTCATGCTGGTCACCCTTCTCTGCTCGGAGCAGAGTAGGCACATGTTGGCTGCATCCACACCCATGGGCAACTCTTGGGTTCAAGTATCTCTGTTTGCATTTGCATTCTGTGGTAGTATGTATGAATGCTTGCATCTCCACATGCAAGATGGGTTGCACGTGCGAGAGGGTGTTGAATAGCTTGATATACATTGTTGGGCTCATTTCCAGATATCCTAAGCTTTTTGGACAGTTGGTAACTTAACACAGTGTTGTGGGGCGTTTAGCAATTGGCTTCATGCTGGTCACCCTTCTCTGCTTGGAGCAGAGTAGGCACATGTTGGCTGCATCCACACCCATGGGCAACTTTATGTGCACGTCTCGCACGTGTCTAATTTTTTTTCTATTACTAGCCGTTGAAGGATGCGTGTGGAAATTATCTACATTATGTTGTTCATGTAAAAATTGGGCGATGTCAAATCAATTGGACAGAATGTTCTGATGTTTCATAATCATTGATTCATAGTCGCCATAACTTTCGCAATTTTCTCCTTTGAGGCGACTGTTCATCAAGTAAATCTAACTTAATACATCTTTGAGGGGTGGAATAAATGCTCTCAGTTATCGTCATCCATGTTGGGTTCAACCACCAGCAGATTGCTGGATTGCTATGAATGTTGTTGGCCACACTGGATCTCAACTTTTTTGGGATTTTAAGCGTCCATCTAAAGAGGATGGGGAAGAAGTCACGCTTCAGGTTTTAATGTGCTAGAATTCTATGGATGGAAGAGGTTTTTTTTGGAAGACTATGTTGGTTGGAATGAGAAAGAATAAGAAAAGTGTATAGGGCATATTAACTAACCCTAGCACAAGTAAACTTTATTTATATTATTTGGTGACTAGTTACATAACATAGATAACCAATGTGGGACTTAGTCCAACTCTATTCTAACACTTCCCCTCAAGCTGGAGAATAAATATCACAAAATCCCAGCTTGTTACATAACAACTCTACACGCGGTTTAAATAAAGATTTGGTGAAGATATCTGCCAACTGAGCTCCTGTAGACACGAAAGGGGTAGCCAATACGCCACTGTCTATCTTCTCCCGAACAATATGACAATCTACCTCAATATGTTTGGTTCTCTCATGAAAGACTGGATTCGAAGCGATATGTATTGCTGCTTGATTATCACAATACATAGGAATAGGTAATTGTACGTCAAACCCCAACTCGTCGAGCAAAACTCTCAACCATACAACCTCGCAAGTATTATGAGCCATGGCACGATATTCTGCTTCAGCACTGGACCGAGCAACCACAGTTTGTTTCTTGCTCTTTCAGGTAACTAAATTGCCACCAACAAAAGTACAGTACCCAGTTGTGGATCATCTATCAGACGGTGATCCCGCCCAATCAGCATCGGTAAAGGCCTCAACACGCAAATAACCATTAGGACGATAAAAGAGGCCTCGTCCAGGATGAGCCTTGAGATGCTTCACAATACGAAGACAAGCTTCCCAATGTGGAAGACGAGGAGCGGACATGAACCGACTTACCATACTAACAGCAAATGAGATATCAGGCCGTGTATTGGTGAGATAATTCAGCTTTCCTACCAAGCGACGATAACGGTCTGGATGAGGGAATATCTCCCCCTGTTCAACACACAATTTGATGTTTGGATCCATAGGGGTCTCTACAGGTTTTGCTCCCAATAAACCAGTCTCCTCTAGAATATCTAGTGCATACTTTCTTTGGGACAAACTGATTCCTTCCTTGGATCTTGCTACCTCAATACCCAAGAAATATCGAAGCTTCTCCAAATCTTTGGTGTGAAATTGACGCTGTAAAAACTGTTTTAACTCATCAATACCTTTCTGATCATCCCCAGTAATAATGATATCATCCACATACACAATCAATACTACTTTCCCCCGTTCTGACTGAATAGAGAATACAGAATGATCAGAATGGGAGCGACGCATACCATACTGCAACACAGCATCACTAAACCTGCCAAACCAAGCTCGAGGTGACTGCTTAAGACCATAGAGGGCTTTGCGAAGACGATACACCTGAGAACGCTCCCCGAGCAACAAACCCAAGAGGTTGCTCCATATAGACTTCCTCAAGTAGGTCACCGTGTAGGAAGGCATTCTTGACATCCAACTGAAATAAGGGCCAACCAAGATTGGCAGCCAAAGAAATAAGAATGCAGACAGAGTTAATCTTGGCCACCGGAGAGAAAGTTTCAGCATAATCAACTCCATATGTCTGGGTATAGCCTTTGGCCACAAGACGGGCCTTGTACCGTTCTACGGTACCATCCGGATTATACTTGACGGTAAATACCCACCGACAGCCGACAGTAGACTTTCCTGGCGGAAGAGAAACCAACTCCCAAGTGCCATTGTAGAGCAGACATCTCAGCCTCCATAGCTGTCCGCCACTCAGAAATAGATAAGGCCTCCTGAACAGTGTTAGGAATAGAAATGGACGAAACAGAAGTAGTAAAAGCACGAAGTGACGGAGACAAATGATCATAGGAAACAAACTGAGCAATAGGATGAGTAGTACAAGATCGAATACCTTTGCGAAGAGCTATAGGAAGACCAGGTGAAGGAGGAGCTGAAGAGGGAAGTGGTGGTGGTGGTGGTGGTGGTGGCGGCGGCGGTGGTGAAGTGGGATCTTGAGACGGAGGAGGCGCAGCGGCAGGCACTGGTGGGGCTGGGAATCTTTTCCGTTGACGAACATATACCTGCAAGGGTGGTACAGAAACAGGAGGAACATCTATAGGAATAACATACTCAGACTCAGAAAAGACATATTCAGATTCAGAGGTCCCCGAAAGGAAAGGTAATGACTCATTAAAGGTGACATCAACACACACAAAATGACGATGAAGAGAGGGTAAGTAACACTTATACCCTTTCTGAGTGCGTGAATAACCGAGAAAGACACACCGGATCGAGCGAGGATCAAGTTTGTCCCGGTCAGGATCTAGTGCATGAACATAGCATGAGCACCCGAATACTCGAAGGGGTAATGAGTGGAGAGGATGACTAGGAAATAAAACATGGTGAGGGATCTGACCACCAAGAACAGTGGAGGGCATACGGTTATCAAGTAACAGGCTGTTAGAACAGCATCACTCCAGTACGACTTAGGAACCTGCATTTGGATTAACATGGCACTAGGGCTGTCCACGGGTCGGGTTTGGTCGGATTCGGGTCGGGTTCAACCCGACCCGACTGTTTGTCGGATTTTGAAATATGCACCTGAGACCGACCGAACCACTGGTTGGGCTCCGACCGAAATGTTGTCGGGTTGTAGGTGTCGGATTCGGTCGGGTCATCAGACTGGAAAAAAAAAAAAAAAAACTTCACAGTCACAGTTCATTCAAAAATCAGGAGAGAGATTGAGGAACCCATAAAAATACAGATCAAGGAACAATCACAGATCAAGATTCAGTGATTCACAGCATAATATTACAAAGTGAATCATAATATTGCAAAATAGCCATTAGATCTACACACCTTTTTCCTGAAAATCAAAATTTTTTTCCCAAAATACAGTAGCCCAGAGGCGGAGGAGGCGGAGGATGTCGTTGTGGACGATGTGGAGCCGTCGGTGTAGCTGGCGGAGGAATAGTGAAGCAAGTGGAGGGTGTGGTTGAGCCGTGGGGAAGTTCGGTCTTCGTCCTCCTGTAACTGTAATGGACTCCATTAGAGAGAGAGAGAGAGAGAGAGAGAGAGAGAGAGAGGTGGCCCAGGTGGGATCGAGGTAGAAAGAGAGAGAGGTTCGTGCGTGACTGGCTTACTACGTGAGGTGAGGGACAGGAGGCGGGTGGATGAATCTGGATAATGAAAGGGGATTAGGGTTTTTAACTTTTTTTTCCTTATATATATGTATGTCGGTCGGGGCGGGCCACCCGAAAAATTATTTGGTGCATCCGACACCCGACCGACTAAATGCAAAATCCGACCAAATCAACTCGAATCCGACCCGAATGGCTGATCAGATCCGTCCATTGTCTCATTTTTCAAGTCGGGTTCGGGCGGGTGGTTGGTCGGGTCGGATCCATGGACAGCCCTGCATGGCACGCATAACTTCAGATAAGTGTCGGATCTTATGTTCGGCAACTCCATTTTGTTGTGGAGTATGAGCGCAAGAAGACTGGTGAATAATCCCATGATCATCAAAAAAACGAGAAAGAGCATTATGAAAATATTCACGTGCATTATCAGAACGAAAAGTACGAATGCAAGTATCAAATTGAGTTTTTATTTCTGCATAAAAGGACTTAAAGATAGAAGACACCTTTGACCTCGTCTTCATAAGTTAAAGATATGTAACATGAGAGAAATCATCGACAAAAATAACATAATACTGAAAACCAGCCAAAGTGGGAACATGAATAGGACCCCAAATATCTGAATGTACTAACTGGAAAGGACGCGACACACGACTCTCAACCCTAGGATAAAAAGACACGCGACGCTGTTTACTAAACTCGCAGACTTCACACGGCAAATCCTTAACATTACTACAAGATGGAACTAGACGCTTCAGATTCTGAAGAGAGGGATGGCCCAGATGGCAATGTTGTTGATAAGGAGAAACAGACGACTGAAGGGCAATAGACGCAGGACAGGTGTCATTGGTAAAATAATACAGGCCGCCACGCTCAGTACCCCCACCAATCTTCCTCCCCGTCTTTAGATCCTAAAACACAAGCATGAGGAAAAAAGGTGATGGAGCAGTGTAAGGATTTCGTAAGTTTACTAATAGACATACGATTAAATGGAAAACTAGGAATATGGAAGACCGAGTCTAAAGTAAGAGATGGAGTGACAGAAACGAAACCCAAACCAGTAATTTCAGAGGTAGAACCATTAGCTAAGGTAACATGGGATGATGTACTAACAGACCGACGACTAGAAAAGACCAAAGATGTACCAGTCATATGATCAAAAGCACCCGAATCGATAACCCAAAGAGTGGAAGAACGAGAAGGGGCAACACAAGTAACGGAGGAGCCGGTCTGAGCGAGCGTAGCAGTAGAGGATGAAGTCTGACGGGACACCAGGCGCTGATACTCGTCTGCAGAAATAGTCACCATAGGGTCGGCAGAGTGAGGAAGTGGCTCAACATCCTCAAAAATAGTAGCCTGATGAGCTTGAGGAAACCCATGGAGATCATAACAGGAATCCATGGTATGATTGGTCCCCCCACAATAAGTACACAATCGAGAATCACGACTACGACCACGGCCACGGCCCCTTGACATGCGACCACTAAAACCACGACCAAAACCACCAATACCAGAACTCAAACCACGACCAAAACCACCAATACCAGAAGTACGAGCACCTATACCAGAATCACGGCTACCAAAACCACGGCCAAAACCACGTCCAAAACCACGTCCATTAAATCCAGAGTCATGACCACTACCACTAATCCCAGAATCACGGCCGCGACCACGACCACGACCAAATGAAATACCAGAAATAGCGGAAGCTAGTGCTGAACGATCAGAGGGTGGTACAGGCACAGAAACAGAAGACTGACGAAGTCGACTGAAAACCTCACTGAGAGAAGGTAAATCTCGAGACCCCAGTAGCTGATTACAGACTGGACCATAAGTAGTCGATGACACACTGGATAGGAACCAAGCAATCTGCATACGCTCACGCTGGCGCAGCATGACCTGAACATCTGAGGAAATCGGTTCACAGATATTAAGCTCCTCACAAATACCACGAAACTTGGCATAATAAGCCTCCAAGGATAAATCACCCTGGGATATCGAAAAAAAAGAATGATGAAGCTCATATGCCCGACGGAGATTATAACTCCAGAGTACATCTCCTGAGCCTGTGTCCATACTTGTTTAGCTGTAGGTAAGAAGATCAACGTACTAGCAATCTTTTCTTCCATACTATTCCACAAATCAGACCGAATATTAGCATCCACAGATACCCATGCCTCATATGTGGAAGCAGTTGCTGCGGGTGGATCGTCAGTCAAATAATGCTAAAGTTTCTGACCCACATAATAAACCTCGACGGCTCTAGCTCAGACAGTATAATTCTTACCATTCAAAGGAGTGGAAGTAATAGAGAACTTTTCACGAAACTGAGATCCAGACGAACTACCAATAACAGTAGAGCTTGAAACAACACCAGAACCAGACTTTGATTCTTCCATTATACCGAATCAATACCAATTAACAAAACTAACAAAATCAACCATCAACCAATGCACTACTGTTAACCAATAAATGAAACAAGAGCCACCACTAATGAAACAATAGCCACCACTACCAACGACTGCACTACTGAAGCAAAAGCCACCACGATGCACTACTGTTAAAATAGAAAACACTACTGTCCATATAAGCCATTAACTATTTCCAGCAAATAGTGACAGAGATAGCTCAAGAGCATGCTAACAACCACCGGAAATACAGACAAACCGAGAGAAGAGGAGGCACAACACACTGTATGTGTACCAGAAGAAGACCCAATAGATTTCGAACCAGATCGAGGTCCGACGAGGACTGTAGAACATCCGGCGATGGTCGCCGGAAACAGACGACGGCCGGCGAGCACTGTTGGGGCTCCGGCGAGCGTGATTGAGGTATGTTAGGGACTGGGTCTGGATTTTCTTGGGGTTTTGAGAATCGTTTTATGGTTTCAAGGACTGGAACAGGGTTTTCGAGGTTGGGTTCCTCTCATATGAGTTCAGGCGAGGGTTTCAGAAGCTGCTGAAGGTGCGCCAATGGCCGGCCGACGGTCGGCAATGGTCGCCGGTCGCTGGGTGTTGAAAGAGGGCTGTCGGGGGCTGGGTTTAGGCTGTCGCGGGCTGGGTTTTAGCTGTCGGTGGTGGGTAGCTGATGACGTCAGTAGATGGATGGCTGGATGGTGAGTTGGGGCTGGTGGATTAGGGTTTAGACGCATATAATCTTAGGGTGGATTAGGGTTAGGCGCTGATACCATGTTGGTTGGAATGAGAAAGAATAAGAAAAGTGTATAGGGCATATTAACTAATCCTAACACAAGTAAACTTTGTTTATATTATTTGGTGACTAGTTACATAACATAGACAACCAATGTGGGACTTAGTCCAACTCTATTCTAACAGACTAAAAGTAGTAGTGCGGTGCAGAATTTTTCCCACTTTGATAAGAGAAGAATAGAGAGAAAGAATGAAAGCTTTACCAAACTTCTAGGGAATAGAAAGACTGAGTGCGCATTTGTGGATTGCTATTGTTCTCTTATTTGAACTATGATTGAGACTCCAAATCAGGTTAGGAACTTTGCTAGTAAGAATCTGCATAGAAGTGTGCTTGGATGCTAAGCCAAGACAAGAGTTATGTTCTAATTTTCTGATTGGTGAATAAATGATTTGTGGAATCAGTGGGAACTTTGTCTTTGACCGAACATTGAAATGGTGATTGCGGTTTCAATAGAGCAGAATTTTTTTTCGTTTTCCCAGTTGATGAAGGTTCGAGATGAGGGATGATCACAATACTGAGAGGAGTACAGTCGTAGTTAGTTGATGTAAGTGTATTTGGGGGTATTTCTTGCATAATATTGGTTTTGAGAGAAGCAGCAGAGTTTCTTGAAAATGGCCTGATTTGTAGGAAGGCGGAAACATTGGAGTACGGGCTCAATGTTCTGGATTCAGAAAATACACAAATAGAAGACCCTCATTACGGGAACCCTCTAAATGGTGTTTGGCTAACAAGATGCAAGGAAAAATTATCGTTCCTGCTGGTAGTGGATATTTGAAAATGGGTAAGATGCTTGAACACCTGCTGTATGGGAACAAATACGTCCATAAATTACACAGAGAAGAAGTAAACGGGAACAAATGAGGATCAGGTGTTGTCTGTGACAAAATCTTCTGAGACAAACTAAAGGACATAATAGAGCAGAACAATGTGTTGATTTGTTCCAACTTTTTTATTGTAGAATAGAAGTTTGCATTATATGCATGGGCTGGTTTCATGTAAGAATGTATACTACTTCCTGCAGCGTTATGCCTTGATTTTTGGAAAATTGTCATGTTATGTGCTGCATCTGTGTTGGAACTCTTTATCGATTCTTCGTAGGAAATAATGCAATGTAACTGTGCATGTTGGATGTTCCCTTGTACTCGCACCAATGTTTGGGCATGTGCCCCTTCATCCCAATGTTTAGGGTCATGCACAGTAGCCTGATGCAGAAACCCTCTATTCATGTTAGATATCTGTGCTTATGCAAGCTCCTGCTGCTCACAACCACTCCTAGAGCATTAAAATCCCAAGGCAACGAGAACCTCATAATTTCAATAATAGTGTTTTCTGTTGAATTTCATCTTCACTGCAAGGTATCGAATGGTGTCAACTCGTGTTTAACCACTAACAAATCAAGTGCAAGACAAAGCACATCACCTGATTGATTCGTTTGGGTGTTAGCTGGCTGCATATGCTTCAAGCAACTCACCGATTTTATATTGCCACTTTTTTCATGAGCAATGCATGAACTTTGTAGGTAAAAAGATACATTGATGTCTATTCAGCTTCGTCTGTTACTGGATTTTCGAATGAAGACTTATTGCATCTATCGCCGCTGTATGCTCGAGCAATGGATAATTGGTCAAAAACTGTGACGAACTTAAAGTCAGAAAAAAGTGACAGCTGTCATGTATCTTTGCCTGATCTCAAGAGGCAAATCGATGCATACTTAAGTTTCCTGGCGAGTGTTGCGGAGCTAGCACGTTCAAAATGGACCCAGTTCAATTTGAAGATTATGAGCATTGGCTTCGGGGTAATGTTGATTTCACTTCTTGTCCATGTTCTTTGCATCAGATGGCTTAACAAACAATGCGTAGTTTACATTCGTTCCCATGCCAAATCGGGGATTTCCTATGGAATGATGTTTTCCTGTCTGATAGTGGCAATACGTGCATGCAGCTTCCTTTCAAATAGTTACATTTGTAAGTTCTGACTCTCTAGAGATTTACATGGTTTCTTGGATTAATCTGCTCTCTTTCATTATTGACATATTTTTCGTCTTTGTGTTCAATTTAAAACCTGTGGGTTTAGTGGAAGAAGGAAAAGTCACTGTTTTTCTTGCAGCCACAAGTGCGATGCTCAGATTACGCTATTCAATAACGAAAGCCAAGATGCAACTGGAAGTAAGAATTTTGCTCCTTTAGCTTTGTCAGTAACTTTACTGTTAGAATAAGAGTTTAGAGTTAGTCCCACATTGGTTGGTTACGTTATGTAATTAGCTCTCACATAATTTAAATAAAGCTCTCTTGTGTTAGGGTTAATTAACACCCTAAACACTTTTCTCTCAACCAACATGGTATCAGAGCCTACCTTACAACCTAAACCCTAATCCTAATGCAATGTTCTAAATGGTGCTTGGCGCTAGTAGGGCGGCGACCCACCTCCAAGCGCCTAGGCTATGCCGAGGAGTTTGGCGGTTTTTTTTTTTGGTATTTTTTTGATATTTTTCATGTTTTTAGTGTATATTATGGTATTAATATCTACTAAAAGGACTTGGTGTGTAATTTACCATAACACACACATATATATAATACTATATACATATTCAGTACGCCATTTTCAGATCCAGAGAGGATCGAGAAACCCACCATCAGTGGCGGACCCAGGAATTTGACATAGCGGGGGCACCAATTTTTTTTGTAACCGTTATTACGAGTTACAGTTAAGCACATTTACTCCAAAATAATTTTAACATTCATGATAAATTAACAATTTTAAAAGTATGTATGTATTTTAATAATTAGCTACTTGGACAAACTTGCGCACCTTGACTATATGCATTATCACATGTTCATCATCTATTTTTCTATTACTAACTCTACTATTACAGTTTTGGGGACAAAAAGTATACAAATGCAATGTGGGGGTAGACTCGAACCCATGAATAATATAAAAATTAAGGTACGCACTTCTATTTTCTATTGCCTTTTAGAAAGAAAAAAAAAAACACATTTTCTACTCTGCCTTTTGGGAAAATGGCAGATTTTTCTATTACCTTTTGGGGAAAAAAAAAGAGAACATTTTTACTCTGCTTTTTGGCAAAAAGGCAGAGAGAACCTATAGGAGAACACAGGCAAAGTCTCGAACCTGCCACCTCTTTGTTAACCATAAGGGCACGTAAAATTCAACATAAATAATATATATACAAAAACGCAAAAAAATATATATATATTTTTAAAGGCTTGGGGCCCGTGTGGGCATGTGACCACACGTGCCCTATGGTGGGTCCGCCCCTGCCCACCATCCTCGGTTCACTTGCTTCACGCCGATCGTCGTCGCCGGTCACCGATTATCGTCTGGTATGTCTCGTCTCTCTCTCTCTCTCTCTCTCTCTCTCTCTCTCTCTCTCTCTCGTCTCTCTCACTCTCTCATCTCTCTCTCTCTCATCTCTCAATCTCTATCTCTCTCGCGTCTGTCTCCCTCTCTCATCTCTCTCTTTCTGCTCTCTCCCTCTGTCTTTCATCTCTCACGCTATCGTTTTGCTGCCAAGCTCCGGCTAGGCAGCCGCCAAGCTCCGCCTAGCCGCCTAGGCGGCTGCCAAGCTCCACCAAAGTCCGCCAAGGGTCTCTGGCCGCCGAACAAAACGCCAAGGGGGGTAGTCGTGGCGCTGACCCTCCACCTAGCGCCTAGGCCGCCATTTAGAACACTGCCCTGATGATCTACCGCTGCCCACCATCACTGCACCCGCTATCGCCGACGTCACCCATCCACCATCAGCCATCACCCTTCATCGTTATCTTCACAGAAAACTTAATTGAGCCCTTACCCAGCCCTAATCGACCCTGAACAAGCCTGAATCGATCCTTAACAGCCCTAATCGACTGCGAAAATCTTTGAAACTCCTGACCCATAAGCCAAAATCCAGCAAAACCCATTGCCAGGGTGCCGACAGCCTTAGAAAATCCCAACTCAAATCAGTAATACCTCGATTCGAGCTCGAAATTCCCTGCAGTGTGTTCAAAATCATCATACTAGCACTCGGTTCTTCTCGAAACAGTCTGCATGTGTTCCTTGGTTGGCAAAATCATCATCCAGACCTCGTTTATGTTCGAAACAGTCAATCTAGATCTACTATTCAGAGTGTCTTGCATCTGAGATTGGTTTGCTAGTCTTCCCCTATGGGAATGCCTTATCTTGATCTGTTATTGGTTGTTGGTTGGCTATATTGGGTTTGAATGGTTGGTTGGTTGCATGAATTTCTTAGTGTTGATATTGGTGATCAGTTGGTAGTCAGTAGTTGTTGCTCCTGTTAGTTGCTTTCGTTGGTTCTTAGTGGTTGTTGATTTGGTACAATGGATGAGACTGATAAGCCTGTATCTACTTCTAGTTCCACTATTATTAGTACTTTTGCTCGTTCTTCTCGGTTTCGGGAGAGGTTGTCTATTACCTCTACAATTTTGAATGGCAAAAATTATGTTGTTTGGGCAAAGCAGTTGAGGTCTATTATTTGGGTAAGACATTGTATCATATTTTGACTGATGACCCCCCCGCAGCCACTGCTGCCACATATGGGGCATGGGTGTCTGAGGATGCCCGGATTCGATCTAAGTTATGGAATAGTTTGGAAGACCATATTTCTAGCACATTGGTCTTCTTACCTACAGCCAAACAAGTATGGATACAGGCTCAGGAGATGTATTCTGGTGTTAACAATCTCCGTTGCACATATGATTTTCATCAGTCCTCCTTTTCTATCTCACAGGGTGATTTATCCTTGGAGGCTTATTATTCCAAGTTTCGGGGTATTTGTGAGGAGCTCAATATTTGTGAGCCTATTTCTGCTGATGTTCAGATTATGAAGCGCCAGTGTGAGTGTATGCAGGTGACTTGGTTTATATCTGGTGTGTCAACGACTACTTATGGTCCTGTCAGTAATCAGCTTTTGGGGTCTCGAGATTTACCTTCTCTCAGCGACATTTTTAGTCGACTTCGTCAAACTTCTATATCTGTTCCCGTGCCACCTCCTGATCGTTCAGCATTAGCTTCCACTGTATTTGGTGATTTTGGCTCTTCCTTCAGCCGTGGCTGGGGTTGCGGTCGTGATTTTGGGTTCAGTGGTCATGATCGTGATTCTGGAGATAGTGGTCATGGTTTTGGTGGTCGTGACTCTGGTTTTGGTACTTGTGGGGGTTGCATATCCAGGGGAGGTGGCTGTGGTCGCAGCCGTGACTCCTAGTTTTGTACTCATTGTCAGAGAACCAATCATACGATGGAATTGTGTTATGATCTTTACGGTTTCCCTCAAGCTCATCAGGTTGCTATCTCTCAGGATGCTGGACAACTTACTTATTCTTCTGTCGACAATGTGGTGACTATCTCTGCAGAGGAGTACCAGCGCCTTATGTCATTTCAGTCTCTAGCTACGGGTTCTTCCTCCACTACTACACTTGCTCAGAAAGGTTCATCTGTTGCTTGTGTTGCATCTTCATCCACTTCTACTCCTTAGGTTATCAATTCTGGGTCTTCTGATCATATGACTGGTACTTCCACTTTGTTTTCTAGTCGTCTGTTGGTAAACCATCTCATGTTACCTTAGCAGATGGTTCTACCACAGAACTTACTTGTTTGAATTCTCTTCCTTTCACTTCATCTCTTATTTTGAATTCTGTGTTACATGTTCCTCATTTTCCTTTTAATCTTATGTCTGTTAGTAAACTTGCGAAGTCCTTAAACTGCTCTGTCACATTTCTTCCTCATGGTTGTGAATTTCAAGATCTAAAGACGGAGAGGAAGATTGGTAGGGGTACTGAACATGGCGGCCTATATTACTTTGCCGATGACATCTATCCTACGTTTGCTGCCCTTCGGTCATCAGTATCAGCATATCAACAACATTGTCGTCTGGGTCATCCTTCTCTTTCAAATTTGAAGCGTCTGGTTCCATCATGTAGTAATATTAAGGATTTGCAATGTGAGGTCTGTGAGTTTAGTAAACACCGTAGAGTATTGCGTCTTTTTCAATTAGTACATTCGGATATTTGGGGTCCTATTCATATTCCCACTATTGCTGATTTTCCGTATTATGTTTTTTTTGTCAACGATTTCTCTCGTATTACATATCCTTATCTTATGAAAACGAGATCAGAATTGTATTCTATTTTCAAGTCATTTTATACCTAAATAAAGACTCAGTTTGATGCTTGCATTCGTCTATTTCGTTCAGACAATGCACGCAAATATTTTCATAATGCTCTCTCGCTTTTTTGATGATCATGGGATACTTCACCAGTCTCATTGTGCTCGAACTCCACAACAATATGGGGTCGCCGAATGTAAAATCACACATATTTGAGGTTATGCTTGCCATGCTAATACAGATGCAGGTCCCTAAATCTTACTGGAGTGATGCTGTTCTTACAGCCTGTTACTTGATTAACCGTATGCCCTCCACTGTTCTTGGTGGTCAAATACCTCACAAAGTTATGTTCATGCGCTTGATCCTGATTGGGACAAACTGACCCCAGGTAGATCCGATGTGTCTTTCTTGGTTATTCACGCACTCAAAAAGGGTATAAGTGTTACTCACCCTCTCTTCATCGTCACTTTGTGTGTGCTGATGTCACCTTTAATGAGTCATTGCCCTTCTTCTCGGGTACACTTGAGTCTGAGTATGTACTTTTTGAATCTGAGTATGTTTTTCCTGTAGATGTTCCTCCTATTCCTGTGCCACCCATACAGGTATATGTTCGTCGGCGACATGTATTAACAGCCCCACCGCGCCTCCTTCGTCCCAAAATCCGGTTCCTCCACCACCATCACCTCCAATCACTTTTCGCAAAAGTATTCGGTCTTGCACTTCTGATCCTATTGCTCGGTTTGTTTCCTATGCTTATCTGTCTCCGTAGGTTCGTGCTTTTACTACTTATGTTTCGTCCATTTCTGTTCCTAACATTGTTTAGGAGGCCTTATCTGTTTCTAAGTGGCGGACAGCTATGGAGGCTGAGATGTCTGCTCTTCATGACAATGGCACTTGGGAGTTGGTTCCTCTTCCACTAGGAAAGTCTACCGTTGGATGTCGGTGGGTATTTATAGTCAAGTATAATCCGGATGGCACAATCGAACGGTACAAGGCTCGTCTTGTGGCCAAAGGCTATTCCCAGACGTATGACGTTGATTATGCAGATACTTTCTCTCCGGTGGCCAAAATTACCTCTGTTCTGGTTCTTATCTCTATGGCCGCCAATCTTGGTTGGCCCTTGATCCAGTTGGATGTCAAGAATGCGTTTCTACATAGTGATATGCTCGAGGAGGTATATAAGGAGCAACCTCCAGGGTTTCTTACTTAGGGGGAGCGTTCTCAGGTGTGTCGCCTTCACAAAGCTCTCTATGGTCTTAAGCAGTCAACTCGAGATTGGTTTGGCAGGTTTAGTGATGTTATGTTTCGGTTTGGTATGCGTCGCTCTCATTCTAATCATTATGTCTTCTCTATTCAGTCCGGTCGAGGGAAAGTAGTGTTGATTGTGTATGTGGATGACATCATTATTATTGGGGATGATCAGAAAGGTATTGATAAGCTAAAACACTTTCTACAAAGTCAGTTTCACACCAAAGATTTGGGTAAGTTGTGATATTTCTTAGTTATTGAGGTAGCAAGATCCAAGGAGGGGATTAGTCTATCCCAAAGAAAGTATACGCTGGATTTTCTAAAGGAAACTGGTTTATTGGGAGCAAAGCCTGTGGAGACTCCTATGGATCCAAACGTCAAACTATATGTTGATCAGGGGGAGATATTTCGTCATCTAGACTGTTATCGTCGCTTGGTAGGCAAGTTGAATTATCTCACCAATACACGGCCTAATATCTCATTTGCTGTTAGTATGATAAGTCAGTTCATGTCAGCCCCTCATCTTCCCCATTGGGAAGCTTGTCTTCGTATTGTGAAGTATCTCAAGGCTAATACTTGACGTGGTCTATTTTGTCGTTCAAATAGTCATTTGCGTGTTGAGGCCTTTACCGATGCTGATTGGGTAGGATCACCATCTAATAGACTGGTGACAATCTAGTTACCTGGAAGAGCAAAAAACAAACTGTTGTTGCTTGGTCCAGTGCTGAAGTAGAATATCGTGCCATGACTCATACTACATGTGAGGTTTTTTTTTGATCCGCTACATGTGACGTTGTGAGGTTGTATGATTGAAAGCTTTGCTCAAGGAGTTGGGGTTTGGCTTATAGTTACCTATTCTTATGTATTGTGATAATCAGGTAGCAATACACATCGCTTCGAATCCGGTATTTCATGAGAGAACCAAACATATTGAAGTAAATTGTCATATTGTTCGGGAGAAGATAGATAGTGGCGTGTTGGCTACCCCTTTCGTGTCTACAAGAGCTCAGTTGGTCGATATTTTCACCAAACTGTTATTTAAACCACGTTAGAGTTATTATGTAACAAGCTGGGATTTTGTGATATATATTCTCCTGCTTGAGGGGGAGTGTTAGAATAAGAGTTTAGACTTAGTCCCACATTGGTTGGTTACGTTATGTAATTAGCTCTCACATAATATAAATAAAGCTCTCTTGTGTTAGGGTTAATTAACGCCCTAAACACTTTTCTCTCAATCAACATTTACTATCGATCTATTTTTGCTTGCAAATAATCTTCTTTCTTCGATGACATCCAGATATGATTTGACTCTTGGGATTTTTATTGTGGGCTGAACGTTGGGAAATTGTACTTGCAGGCTTTTGTGTTTGTTCTCCTAGTCTCTGTCCTCAGATTTTGTATTGAACTTGGGCCATCAAAGCAGGCTGTCAGTTCAGGATTAGCAGATTTGTGTCCTTCATGGATGCTTGCTGTTTCTGAGAGCTATCCTTTCTGGAGGCATATAGCTGAACTCCTGCCGGTACTAGCTCTGATCATATTGGCGTACATGCTGCATGAGAGCATTTCTCGCAGCTCATGCAGGAGATTTTTGAAAAATGTTATAAGAGGAACGATCTTTAGCTACCTTCTCATTGCAGCATATTGGACCTCTGAAAGTAAATTACTCAATCTGCCTCCTATGCCCATAGACATCCAGAGACATTACATTCCTAAAGTAATCTATATGATTGGTTTTGGACAACTATCATCCCTGGCACTTCTTCAATTTCTCAGTGAAGAAAAAACGTCTAGTTGGAAAGAGACTGTGGCCGTTAAAATAGTAGCCGTGTTATCTGCGTGGAGTTCAACAATTATCATTCTATCTGGAAGACAAGGACCCGTGGTAGCTTTAGCATCCATGGCTGGAGGTGCTTTCTCTTCATCACACCTTATGTCTTTGTCATATTATACTTGAGCGACAGGTTCTGTTTTTATGACTGTTTAGGCCACTCTCTTGTCTTTATAGCTGTTTGCATTAAATTTCCGTTAGCAACCATAACATGGTTTATAGTCATTTGAATGTCGCTATTCTCACTGTAGACTTCTTTCACAAGATAAAGATATGCTGGTTTTTAAAATATTTAAGCACTGTAGTTTTGAGCTCCTGATTTGGTACTTACAAGAACTTCTTTGCTAGGTTGGTGCATAATGAGATTGGAACGTTTGGAACAGGACTCCGAAAATGGCCATCTCCAAACTTTGTCCTTGTATTCTTTCCCTGTTACACAATGGAGCCTTCTAGCTGTGTGCCTTTTTTTCTGCAGTGGTCACTGGTAAGAAGTTCAGTCTTAAGACTCTTAACTTTTAATTTTCTGCTTAATGAGCCATTGCTAGTCTTATCGGTGCTTTAAAGAGTAGGCCAAGGGGTTGTGTCATTCATTTTAGATCTAACCTCTGGTAGTACTGCAATATTGTGTTCTTTTGTACTCCTACTATTACAAGTTGATTGATGAATTATTTGGTGTCTTAGCCTGGAAGTAGGTCATTTCTTTTGCACGCTGTATTTCTTTAACCCATGGCAACATTTTGTTCAGGTGTGCTTTTGATGGCCTCCATTATGCTGCTGCATTTATTGGGTTAGTGTGCTGTTTCCTTTGGGTATATACATCATATACGTATGCTTTGCTTTTCTTGGAAATATTTTCTTTTGGTTTGGATATTCTGTTAAATATAGCTGTCGGGCAAGACAATGACTAATACCTCAGCCCTCCCATAGCCTTATTCTTTCGAAAAACTTGGTGTTTGGTTCCACTTTCATTTTTGTTGTATTTATGAATAGTATTGTAGAACAAAGAATGGGTACCTAGTAACAGAGAGGGCATACCCTTTGACACAAAAAGCAAGAAAAAAGGGGAAATCCTAAGGATTACTTGTGCAAAAATGGATAAATGAATAAACTATGGTTGCCCAGAAGAACATCAAGATCAGTGACCTTAATGGAAGAAAAGGAGCCATGGTCCTAAACATCATACACTATTTGCTCCAACAGCAAGCTAGGGGGCATCTGACTGCCTTCGAATCCTATTGATTCTCTAGTGTCAAAGATAGTAACCCGTAGCGTCCATGCAAGCTTTCTGAGAATGTTGTGGAATGCTTTGCCCCTAAGCTTACTACTAAGCCAATCAACTTCATAGGGCCTAGGAGTGAAGAGGTTTAACTATCCTGCTTAGATGAGAAATAGTTCAGGAAACCAATCAAGCAAAGAAGGGACAGTGAAAAGATCATCTGGTCAGTACAAAATAATTTCCTAGTAACCTCAAGGGGGTTGTTGCAGCGGATTAACGACTTGCCACGGTGGGGTTTGCCACCCCAAAGACGCAGGGTTGATTCCCCTCGGCGGCGATTAGTCCTTGGGGCCACCTCACCTCACGCAAATGCGTGGAAAGTGCCGGAGAGATTAGTCCGGTTCATCGGGGCACTCTTCATTACCAAAAAAAATTTAAATAATAATAATAATAATTCCCTGGTTGTTACTTCTCATAGGTTAGAGTAAATGTCCAGCAGTTCACCTTGATCTCAACTGAGTCCCTCTTCTTCGTTTTCAGGTTTGAAGAATTCATCCTTGTTCCCCAAGCTATTCTTCTTAGTATTGATACATTTGGTTTTTCTCACATTCTACCAATATTTGGAATTCCATTTCTTGCAATACAACAAGTTCCATCTGGTCAGGGTGAGCAGCAAAAAAAATTCTTTCTCATTCAATCATGTCAGGTAAGTTTACGTGTAAGATCATTTTTTTCTTCATACGGAGTCGTATGCTTTCCTTAATGTTGGACATGCTGCAGTGATTGAACTTGTAAGTTGTTTATTCATCTATTTTTTTTTTTTTGGACAACTATTTATTCATCTTTATGGTTCAGGTGTATCTGATGTATGGACTCATAACAGCCACCACAGCCACATTCACGATGTTATGTGTTGCAATTCAAAGACGTCACCTCATGGTATTCTTACTTCAACCACAAGTTCGTTTAATATTTGTATTGGTCTGTATTTATGTAGCATATCTCATCACATCCTACTGTTGAATTTTGCTGCAGGTGTGGGGATTATTTGCTCCTAAATTTGTTTTTGATGTGGTGGGCCTCATGTTAACAGATTTCCTAATCTTTCTGGCATTGCTCTACTATTGTGTTCGGGTGGATGATGATGGGCCGGGACATCAGATTACCGACAAATGAGTTTTTATCCCGTTCAATTGTGCAGATTTTGCTCTGATGATATTAATTTGACCATGTGGTCATTCTTTTTGGGTCCAGTTCATTAGAGTGAAAATCATAGAAAAAACAAGAAACTTTTTTATTGTTTAATTAGCAAACTCATTTATGCATGTTACATAGCTTTTGCTTAAAATTAATCGAACGCGTCGCTGAACACCGGAATCTAACATGAGAGGCTATGCAACAGTACTTGACCAAGGGTGGACCTCATATTTTTCTAAATGTGTCTGGCCACATGTGGAGGACTTAAAGACAAAGCAAGAAATTATACATTTGATTCATGTGTAGATAATGCTTATTTATGCATGTGAGGGACCATATTAGACCATGAGTCAATAGAGATTTCTCTCAAGACCCTGACTCAACAGTGGGCTTTAGTTAATCTAATCCAATTTCAAAACAGTGGGGTCGGGAACAATTTTTCAGTACTCCCGAAGTACCACGTGGCATTCTATCCAAATACAAATTGCGGCGATCTAACAGAAATGAATGATAATGCCCCTACTGCATAATTTGTCGGTCATGGCAGTAAATGCCGTTGGCACCGGGTAGCTCTTGTTAGCTCTGGCATTAATTTGTGAGAAGCTTTTAGGTATACCGGGGATACCAAGCCCCATGATATCCCTTCCGGTCCGTTTCTCATTTTTCAGCCATTTTCAGATCACATTTGGATGATTTGCTCTATTAATTTTGTAGAGCTTGGCGAGGACCTTAATCTTTTAAAATATTGTGTTCATCGGACTTTATTTGATACATGATCAGCACACATGAAAATTGCAAAAAAACTAAATTAGCGTTTTGATTCAGTGTGTTTTTGGACTCAGTTTTGGTTTTCTTTAATTTTCATGTGTGCCGATCATGTATTAAATAAAGTCCAATGAACACAATTTTTAGTATGATTATGGTCCTCACCAAACTCTACAAAATGAACGGAGCCGATCATCCAAATGTTATCAGAAAATAGCCGAAAAATGAAAAACGGACCAAAAAGAATACCATGGAGCTTGGTATCCCCGATATACCTAAAAGTTTATCTAATTTTGTTCCACTGGCCGCGCATACACATGTGTGCGCATAATTACTATTTTTCCTATATAAGGCAAAGCATGGTTTGCATCGAGGACATGAAGGGAAAAAAAAAAAAAACAGAACGCAGCTTCAGAAAGACTCTCATCAAGATTTCGTCCTCTCTCTCCATCTCTCTGTTTTCCTCTCCACAAATCCGAGATCCTACTTTCACCTCCTACCCAACAAAAATCCAAAATATACACACAAGTTTTAGTTTATTTAGTTAGCCTCCAGAAATTCCCCCAGCTTTCAACAGCCCCATTTTTTCCACCCGAAATTGTACGCGACCGCGTTAATATAGCTTGAGAATAGTGCGATTTATTCCTGCACTTTTTGAAGTTATAATTTAGTTGATATCATTTTCTTTATAGATTATGCAACCAGATGTGGGTATTGCATATCACATGGGTCCAGAGGTGGCTGCACTATAGTTTTCGGGGGTTCAAGTCGGCACTATAATTTATTAGTTTTAGGCGGTTCAAGCGCAGAGGCGATGCCACATGTGGAGGAGTGGGGTCGGCTGACCCGATGGAGAAAGGACTTACTGTTACTATAGTGCTAGAATTGTCGGATTGGTTGATACTTGAAAACGTATGATCCCAATCCATGAGGCAACACCACCGAATCATTTTTCCTCTGGAATGCATTTCACTGAACTTCTGATCTGCACCTCTCTCTCTCTCTCTCTCTCTCTCAACTAGCCACACCAACACATATTCCTCTCTCCCTCTATATATCAACTATGGCAAGAAGTAATTTTAAACAGGTATTGCTTTAGGTTGCATGGTAAGAATCAAGTGTCAATGATTCTAATTTGTGAAAAACATGATTTGGGGCAATATTCTTTTAAAGATTGCATTCACTAAAATTCAAGGGTTTATGGTGTCCAAGTTAAGAAATACATATAATTTGGAAACTACAGTATATGCTACCAAGTAAATTGGAAAAATACATGAACCTTGTGAGTTGTTTACTATTCAATTTTGATAATTGATTAGGTGATCGATAGGATGTAGAACAAATGAAATTTGTGTTTTTGCAAATGACCCTATCAATGCAAATTCCTGGAGTCACCATTGTTCAAGCGAACCCCTTGATCTCCAAAGATGTACCAAAATTTTGCATTTTTTACATATAGCCAAAGTGAATGAGAATTCACATAAAATTGTGAGTAAATAGATAATCTAGCTAAAAAAAAACAAGATAAATTGGGCCAAATAAATTGTCAACGTAAATAAAATATGTTTATTTTATATAGAGCTCTCCATGTAGGAAAAAATCTTCACATTTTTGTCACCGTTAGGCTTAAATCCTGAAGCCGCCTCTGCATGGGCCGCCAGTACTTTCATACCACACCCAATTCTGATTTATATATTTGTGCTTAAATATTAACTCCAGAGTGATACTCTTTTATTTACTATTAAGGATGCTGAAAAACCAAGGTACCTGGTATATCGTTTGTCGTTGAAATTATGTAATCGACATTCCGGTAACGGTGAAGTGGGATTCCGGTAAAGGTACTTTTCATTAACAGCTCAAACAACAATGCAAAACCAGTCCAAGAAAATAGACCAACACCCTGCGCGTCCGGCAATGGTGCTCCCAGGCGGTTTTGGGAGCACCATACTCCCATTGAATATGGATTATTAGATTGAAAATAGATAAATCACATCCTTTGGATCAAAACCAAAAATCAAAAGTAGGGTGGTTTTGTTAAAAACGATATGGTTTTGTGAACTTTTGACAAAAAAAGGAATGATTACTTACTACAGAATTAAGCAACACTTACCATTGACTAAGACAACACTTACCATCATATAAGGCAAAACTTACCACACAAACAAACAATACTTATGATAACCAGTTGGTCAGGTAACAAGTTACTATTAATTAAAAAAAAAAAAGTACCCTATTTTTTGGCAGAAAAATTTGGAAAATTTGGAAATTTATATATTCACACCACTTTAAGCTATTTACACCATATATTTTGCCTTTTTGCTAAGCATTGGGTAGTGGAAAATCTAAAAAATGGTGTTCAATTATAAATCTAGTTTAAAATTTAATTTGTTGTGAAGATATAATTAGAAGAATTATCTAAAAACAAAAAATTTGACAAATATTTTCTATAATTTGCAAATAACATTATAAATATATTTAAGTAATTTATTTTTAAATAACCATTTATTATAGATATATTTAAGTAACTTACTTTTAAATATTATAAAAAAATAAGATATTCATTTAATATTTTGATAGCTTACAAATTTAGTTAATATATATTATAAAATAACGCTATAAGTTGATTGTTACAACAAATTGAATAATAACAAATTTAGTTAATATACACGTTTTGCCAATTGCCTTGTTTACCTAGAGGAGTTAGAGTGGATAAGTTCGCAAGGGTTAAGGTAAACAATGTAGTTAGAATGGATAAGTTTGCAGGGTTTAAGGTAAACAACTGGTGGTAGGTAAACAAGGCAATTGGCAAAACGTGTTCAGTTTGCGTGGTAAAACCGGTTTAAGCATATAGTCATTTTTCTCTTATTTCATGGTAAGTATTGTTAACCACATGGTAAGTGCTACCAACGAATATTAGTCCTTCGTAAAGATTCAGCTTTTGTGGTATCTCTAGCCTTATGCTTTGTGGTATCTCTAACCTTATGCTTTGGTAAATAACCCTTATTCTATAGTAAGTATGACATTAATGACGGGTAGGTATACATTTATGTATAATCATTAATGTCATAATACCTACCACATTGAATTTTATTTGGATTCTACTTGTATTACATTAAATTTTATTTGGATCTATTTGGATCTACTTGTACTACTTTTGTACGTGGTATCTCTAACCTTATACCTTGGTAAGTAAGCCTTGTCCACTCTTATTGTTCAATTTTGTTGTAACAATCAACTTATAGCGTTATTTTATAATATATATTAACTAAATTTGTAAGCTTTCAAAATATTAAATGAATATCTTGTTTTTTCATAATATTTAAAAGTAAGTTACTTAAATATATCTATAATAAATGGTTATTTAAAAATTAATTAATTAAATACATTTATAATGTTATTTGGAAATTATGAAAAATATTTCTCAAATTTTTAGATAATTCTTCTAATTATATCTTCATAAGAAATTAAATTTTAAGCTAGATTTATAATCGAACACCATTTCTTAGGTTTTCCACTACCCAATTCTTAGCAAAAAAGTCAAACATATGGTGTATATAGCTTAAAGTGGTGTGAATATATAAATCCCCAAAATCTCCAAATTTTCCTGCCAAAAAATAGGGTGCTCCTTTTTTTTTTTTTTTATATAATTAATGGTAACTTGTTACCTGACCAACTGGTTGTCGTAAGTGTTCCCTGTTTGTATGGTAAGTCTTGCCTTATACAATGGTAAGTGTTGCCTATTTCTGTGGTAAGTAATCCTTCGTTTTTTTGTCAAAAGTTCACAAAACCATCTTATTTTCAACAAAGTCACCCTACTTTTGGTTTTTGGTTTTGATGCAAGGGCTGTAATTCATTTATTTTCAATCCAATGATCCATATTCATTGGGAGTGTGGTGCTCCCATACCACTTGGGAAACAAAACAAGACATAGCAGAAACAAGCCCAAAGAAAACAAATGTAGAAATTCTGACTAATAAAATTATGGAAAATGATGGCCCAGGACGTGTTTTGATAATTAGTAGTTTAGTACCTGTCAAGGACATGCTGAGAACATTTGTTAATGCTGAAAATGTCCTTGGCGAGTATTAATTATCAAAATACATCCTTAGCCATCGTTTTCCCATAAAATTATAGTCACGTGATCCACACTGAACTTGGAATATTTGTTAAATCCTAGAAAGTAATTTTAGGGTGCGAAGTGAATTGTGGCTTGAATATACGATCGTGCAGATCGTGAATAACTTTACAGACATGAAGGATGTATTTGTCAATATTTTTAAGATTACGTCTTCAAAAGGTAAAAATAGTGTAGTTGTAGTGGCCTTGTCAAAATGAGCTTGTAGACACTTTCTACTTCTAGAATAAAATTTGACGTTGTTCGCCTAGAGTTCGCAAAACAAGATAGTTAAGTAGTACTCAATACACGGTAAAATTTTCTCAGATTTGAAATTTTTGTCTCAAGTATCTTACAACACCACGATAACCATCTTATTTAAATTTGCTTATGTTGAATTTTTCAAAATTTTTGAAGAGTGAAGTCCGGACCGATCCAGACATAATTTTTGAAAAGCGAGCAAGACGTGTCATTCTTGTTACATGGCTAGTATCATCTTAATCTACACTTAAGTCCCTTAACAAATTAGATTACTTCATTTAAAATAGGGCTTAAAGTTAATAAATATCACATTAGATTCTTAAAAAAGTAGTTTAAAGTTTATTATTTTTTGGAAACTGGTGGTAGCTCCGCCCCTTACCTTCATAGACATAACTGAAATCTCAACAAAACTGAAGTAGTGCATTCAACAATCTAAATACTGGAGTTCACTTTTCAATTTGACAAAATAAAGATGCTGGCACAACTTAAAACAAATTACATGTATAGGGACCAAATAAATCTCTTATCAACCCTTGGGTGAAAGACATCCGGTTAGTCTTCTGAAAAATCACCAGATGCATACGTACGTGCACTCATATTTATATCGATGGTGATACCATTGGGGCATAGGTCACCACATTGCTGGCCGAAAACCAAGCATTTTAAGTTAGAACAAATACATGAAACTGAGTACAATGTTTCTCTTATTTCCGTAGTACCAAAACAAAACAAAACAAGATCATTTGCCTCCAATGAGGGCTTTTATGCAATCATTTTGAAACATTGATTCTGATTGCAATCACTTTATCAGAAAAAGAAAATTTTAAAATGGTATAGCCAGCTTGAAGTTCCTCTTTTCAAGCATATCCTAAATACTGAAGCTAGAACCAAGAGCTGTTACAATAACAAAGGAATCAAAAACCCATCTGCAAAGAAATCTAAACGTCCTGGGACTGTAGAGTTTCACTGGTTCTGACAGCTTATGCCTTTTATCCCACCATTGAAAAGCAGAAGAGAAGGCAAGCAACACAAAACACAAACAAACGGAAATTCAATCATGTACAAGTGAATTAAATAACTTCGATAACGAAACTTGGCAAAAATAAGTCAGTCACAAATGAAAACTTCTTAGGTACATATCAGGCTTGAGATGGGTGAAACGGGTAATTCTTTACATACAATATTCCATGAACTTGTACATAAAACTCACCAAAAATTGACAATCTTTGTCGGGAACAAAGTGAAAATACGAACTCTTACGATCTACGCGGAAGACTTTTCCAGTTTCACAAGAGAAGCTACACATTTCATACAGAAAAGAAGTCGATACCTAACTTGGGTTCCAGGAATATTACTTCAACATTTGCAGAGGACATGTGAAATCCCAACATAGTCTCAATAATCTCCATTGATGTCTCTTCACATTCACCCCAAGTAATGATGAATTTCTCCAACACGTGCCCATTCTTTAGGAAGAAACTTACTAGCTGCAAGAGACTCTTGTTACCTTCAAATTTAATCAGCTCAACCGTCTTAAGATGATACTTCAAGCATGGAATATCCTCGTCCGTCAAATTCCAGATATCGAACTCTTCATTCTTCGATTACATCGAAAAGTAATCGTATGGATTAATAGAGATATTAAACAGTCCAATGAACTCTATTGGAAGTAGAAAAACTCATAAGCAGAGAACAATTGTAGATCTATGGCTAAAACAATTGTAGCATGACTCCTTGTAAATTCCATTAACACTACAAAATCAAGTATGTTAGAAGTATGATTTTGTTGCCATGTCCTTATGGCCTTGACATGAGAGTTGGAGAATTTGAAACTCAACGACCTGTTCCTGTTAGACACATTACCCATGCCCAAGACACATACTTGAGGACAATAGATTTGAACCTTGAGATTGAGGAAGAAAAAACATCATATAACCACTATGGCCAATTTAACGTATAGAGAAATAGTCAATATGCTAGTACGGCCAAAGCATAAGATTCCAGCCATGGGTAGATTGGAAGTAAGTGCACCAATTGGTTCAATGGTGTGCTTGAGAAAAAGAAATAGATTAAAACCCATAAAAACTGTAAATTCAAGATCATGAATGTTACCTTGTCAAAAATCAATGTTAGAGCCTCTAGCCTCTAGATTGGGGGAGTACTTGAGCAAGTGGATCATGACATCCATGTGGCATCCATCAAATCCAACACGCAGTGTTAAGGACTTGAGACTAGAAAGTGGTGTTGAAAAGCATGCTGCTTCGCCAAGCACACAATAAAGAAACTAGAGAACAGTAGGGGACAGGAATGAGAACCGAAAACACAGGGAAAAAGATCCATAATCATCTGCTAAATTATAACAAAACCAATTGTAAAAATCATTATGTATCTTGATGCTACTGAATCAGACAGAGAAATATACAAGGTATAACCCATGAGAGAATAGGGTAATGCTTGGAAGAACTTCAGCTCGGTAATCTTCCTAAGAGGAGATCTAATGTAAAGCCCGGGTTTTTCCTTGAGCTCAAGATGTTTTTTGGTTTGGCCTTGAATATAAAAGAGTACTTATCCAAAAAAAAAATTAATAATTTCATCACTTGTATATTTCAACTACGATGAGGGAACAAATACATGAAGATAAATGGAAGCATCTACTGAAGCAGTCAACTCAACGAGCATTGATGCAAAATCAGTTCTTAGGCTTGGGTAAATATTGGATACTTTCCCATCATAACAATCCTGACATTTGTAGAGCCAAAAAAAGATTAATAGAATCATCACAAGCTGACAAAGTTGCAAGCATCCCAAGCCCGCAGGGGCAGGTGAGCTGGACTAGTCGAGCTAGCTAAAGACAGATTGTTTCACTTAATTCCAGTCAAACAAGCTGGAGCGGAAGGACACACCTTTTAGCATACTGACTCGTTCTTGACTTGGACGACGTTCTGTCAAGTGAATTTCTATCTTCCCAAGGCTTCTCAAGTAGGAGCAAAAGGGAAAAGAGATCTTAATACGGCCAGACGACGTAGGAAGCCACATCTGTTCTGTGCATTGGCGATGGTTAGGGTGGATCCTAACTCAAGGAGTTGATATGGTGGTGGTTCAAGTACTTCGGAATGGTGCGTGAGGAATCAACAGGAACACTTAAGTCTAAGGGTTGTTGGGTCAAAGTGTTTTGTCTGTAAGTAGTGTCTTGTGACCATCCATAGTGGTTGGTGCAAGTTTCCAACTCAAAAATCGTGATTCTCTTTGATGTCTGATTGTTTTTTCTTCACTATCTGTGGTATAAATTATTGTTTCTTGCTTTTGAAGAAGCAGAACTATTGTGTGATAGTTGACTTATAATCAACTGCTCTTATCTTCATTGGCATGGTTTGCTGAAATATTACCTCATCACAAAAAAAATAGAAGGAACTAAATCATGTGATTACAATCTGCAGACAACAAGCTAAACGATTTAAAAAAGGCCAATAAATGAATTGCATGAACACTACAAACTACAAATGCATACCTCCAAGAAGAACATGCATAGTTTCAATACTGTTGCATGGTAAAGACCCTGGAGTGCCTTACACAGAAGGTAACCAACTTCTTCAAATGTTGTTTTCTCATAGCCATGTATCAAGTAAAAAAAAGCATAGTTTAAGATGATAGGTTATCCAGAGAGTATTCTTGTGCCAGAGGACCCAAGTACTTGAAGGAAATTAGTTTTGGGCACGAAACAATAAGCTTGCTCTTACTTAATCCGTCTTCTGCATCACTGTTCTCCAAGCCCATACAATTGTTATCTATAGTTAAAAACTTGAGATTAGCAGCAGAGATATCAAGAACCTTGAGCTTGTTGAGAACACAACTATCCAAACTTAAACTCTCTAGAAAGGGACAGTTCAAGAAAAGCTTTTGAGGCAATTGCTCATCCGGTAACTCTACCAACATGAGATCAAGAGAAGTTAACCTGCTAAATCCAATGGAATGAGGCCACTTAAGAGCATGAAAGAACAAATTCAACTTCAACACGCGCAAAGATTTACTGGTCAGGAGACAATAGGGCAGATCAAATGCATTAGAAGGGCTAAACTATAGATCAAGCTCTTGGACATTGCGCCGTGTGGCAATAATAACCCACCGCGCAACTGTCTCTGCATCATAGAAATCTAAACAAGAAAGGCGAAACTTTTTATAGTCAGAGGACCCATTTATCAAAACCCAGTTGATAAAACCTTTGAAAGCATCGGTCAATCGCCCATAATCCATAACCAAATTTTTAAGCCGAGGCCAGAAAAAGTTTTCCAAATCAAGGTCCAGATAATGGATTGAATTCCACAAGTACCTCCACCGTCGCCCCAATACACTTGTTCTTACAACATCGATGGTTTTGGGGGATGACAATGATAGTATATAATGCAAAATCGGATCGGGCAAATTGCTGATTCTATCTTTTTTATCGCTTGGATCACCACATGCTGCCATGGAAATTCTGGATTTTTTTAGCTTCAATTCCATGGGGTTTCTTGCTTCCGCAACAATTTTGCACTCTCTATGAAGAATTTTGAAATGATTCAGTGAAGGGAACAGTTAGAAAAAAAGTGGGGAGAAAATGAAATCAGAGCGTTGATGAGTTGAAACAAATTAGCTTGAGCATTTCATTTAACACCTAGAGTGCTAATTGTATCCCAAAGCGAACAAGATCCGCACATGAGGGTTTAAAGCATGCATTTGACGTCTCAAGCAAATGGTGAATAAACTAGAGAGAGAGAGAGAGAGAGAGTGAGAGAGAGAGAGAGAGTACCTATAGGCTGCGGAGTGCGGACGCTTCGTAGTGAGAGAGAGAGAGTACCTCTAGGCTGCGGACGCTTCGTAGTTCGTACTAAGCGATATCTTTTCTCTTGTGATGGTATTTATAATGAGGACTAGCTTCCTAAATCCTGGGGAATTTCCCGCCAGAAGTATTTTCAACATGAACTGACTATTATGCCCTTCGGTTTTGGACAGATTTCGTAAAAATGTTGGTTGGGGTGGAGAAAAGAAAAAAAAAAGGGTACTTAAAATATTCATCCTCTAATCTAGTATGTGGAGTGGAATTTTGTTCACCGATGATGAACGTTACCCTCCCTCTATTAGCTTGCGTAAGTCACACCACAAATGATGTCATGCATACACTTTTTGATAAACATCACTTTGTGGTAGGATCCACACCATTATAACTAACAGGAAGGAGGGTGATGTTTATTCTCTTTCAGGGAATATGAACAAATAGGTGTTAGGTTTTCATCCCGTTGACTTTTTAAGGTTATATTTTCATCCTCGAATTTTCATAAACCCAATTGTGACCTAATACACCATGTTACTATTTTTTTTGAATACTACATATGCAAAGAATTTGAGACTAAAATATAAATATGAAAGTCCTCCATCATTTTTTTTATGGATATACACAAATAACAAATTCCTGGACTATAGTTTCCATATATTATACAATTATATCCTGAAATCTAGCAAAAGCCATTTCATCCAAATCCCACTAAAAACTGAATACCCAATGATGAAGCGGCTTCCAGCACCTTCGGAAAAAAGGTCCTTCGGCCGCTCACCTGATCCTCCAACGTGGGTGAGGTGATTTTCGATGGGCTCGATCAATGACCTGCAAAATAGAAAAGGTAAACTATGGGCACCGGCGAGACTATCGCCAACACCCCTCCGATGCCTAAGTTAGTAGAGATATGGTGAGAGTCGAGTTTGTTGTGTATGTGTCTCGTACCTTTGTGATATGGAGGTGTGATCTTTATATAGGCATCTTGGGAGGAATCCCTTAGGATTGAGACTCTTAAGTCTCATCCACTCGTGCCCAGTATAGATAGGTGTTTGGAGTGTCCTCCTCACCTTAGGATTCCCCTAACCTTTATCAGGTTTGGGGAATCCCTTCACCTCTGGACTTTGCAATTGCTATTGTGAGTCCTTATGGTGCAAGGATTTCTTTTAGAACCGGGACCTTTTGGGTTTATCCATATTTGACGGGATTGATGAGCTTTGGAGTGTCCTCCATAGCTCGGGACTCCTTGACTCTTATCTAGGTCAAGAGTCCTTGTGACATATGGAGGTTTATCCCTTGGCATCTCTGGTCCTTATCCTTTACTGGTGGATTAGATCTTGGTTGCTTCAGGAGTCCTTTGTACTCTATAAATTCTCTCCGTTGAGTACTTTATAGTGATTGGCTTTAGGTGATTGACTTACCACTTCTCTTACTCTCCCAGCTCTATGACCGAGCTGGAGGTAACATCTCCTGAGCTTAGCTCCTTAGCTAAGCTGGACATGAGCTGTGCTCCTAGATTGACCTCTGCCCCTGGCTGGTCTTAAGCTAAGCTCTGTGTTATTGGGCCCTCTAATTGGCCCTTCGTGTTGTGCTGGGCTAATTTGCCTGGGCTGACCTTGGGAGGTTAGTTTATACTTATCACCCAATTTAAATTTTGAAACTCCTTCAAACCAACGATGGTGAAAATCCTAACGTCACAAAACCCCCTTCCTCCTTCCTCCGGATCTACCAAGCACTTCTAAGAGATGGGTGAAGAAGTTAAGGGAGGTGTAGTGGTTTTGGAGTCTGTGTTTTTTTTTTGATAGGCAACAAAGTTTTATTAAGAAACTTGACAAGGGGTACATCGATCAAGTTGGGGGAGAGGAGAAGAGGAATCCAACAAAAAGTTGGATGAATTGAAGAAGCTAAAAAGAATGAGGAATGGGCTTTTGCAAATTAAAGAAGCAAGATCTCCGAGCTGTAAAAAAGAAGAATGCTAAGAATTGGAAGTTGATCTTAAACAGAGCAAAGCCACTCGGCAAATACGGTGGAGAACAAAAAAGGCGAAGAACAGAAAACGGTGGAGAAGACCCATGAAAACAATCGGTTGATTTGTTTGGTAAGGTGTTTTGTTGGTGGAATTTCATGGTGTATGGTGTATTTTGTCGTGGTGTATTTTATTAGTATTTCATGGTGTATTTTGTCGTTCGGTGCATTTTATCAAGCATATTTTATGGTGTATTTAATCAAGCTAATTTTATAGTGTATTTATCAAGCAGATTTCATGGTATATTTTATCAAGTGGATTTCATGTTGTGTTTCAAGCATATTTCATGGTACATTTTGTCGTTCATGGTGTATTTTATCAAGCATATTTCATGGTGTATTCTATCAAGCGGATTTCATGGAGTATTCTATTTAAAAAATGGTCAATTTGAATATTATTTATGTTTTGAAATATATTTTATGGTAATTTTACAAAAAATAATTCATAAAAAACATGGTTGATTCCCCCATGTTCCTCATGATAATACATGGTAGATATGGAACAATAAATATAATTTTTGAATTTAAATCGGTGGAATTTGGTTATTACTATTTTTTTAAATTTTGAAATCCTCTTTTATAATTATCTCTAATCCATTTAAATTAGAAAATGGTTGAATCTCACTAAATCAGGAAATGGTTGAATCCCACTAAATCAGGAAATGGTTGAATGCCACTAATTAGGAAGATAATATACATACCCATATGGATTTCTTATTAATAGGGTAAGATAGGTAATTCACCATCTGAAAAAATGAAAACATAATCCCGAAAAGCGGGCGGGATAAATACTTACGTGAGATGAAGTCTGAGAATGAGTATATAAAAACTCAAAATGGGGTATTTAGGGCTGGTACATGTGCGCGCCATCATCTCGATTCCTTCCAACTCCAGCTCAATTTCAAAATTTACCAGTAAAGATTGTGCCCACACCAAATTTATGAAGTATCCATATTCCTCCCTAGCTACATGTGTTCTTGGATATTTTCAGCTTTTGGTTTAAGTTGAAATTTTCAATTGCTCAAAAATTCTACATTATCCAATAGCCAAAAACACACCAAAACTAACATAGGTAGGCAGAATTTCTGGTATAGAGGAATTGAGGGGGGCAAAAATACCACTAGACTTCATTTTTTTTTTCCCCAAAAGGTGAGAAGAACTTTATTAATTTGATAGGCAAAGACTAAATATCAGAGGGATGCAAACTCCATGGGGATAAAATGGACGTCCACAAGCCGAACATGCCATTGGAAAGGGCTTTTTGAGTACAACAGTTGCAGCCCTATTACACTCATGTTTAACAAAACCAAAATCACATGAACTGAATGATTTCTTCAAGACTTTGCAATCAAGAATAACTACTGCTATGTCGGAGGGAGGGTCCTGATCATCATCACATTTTCTCACAATCACCCCCGTATCCGATTCAATATGCACTTTAGGACATTTTAGAGCAATCCCGAATTTCAACCCATCCCGATTGGCCAAAGCCTACGCAATTCTGGGCAAGTTGATCCCATCATGAACAGCCAGAAAAATACCAATACCCCGACCATCATCCCTTCGGGCAACTGCCCTTGTGCCAATAGTACTTGAGCTCCTGCAAACCGCCTCATTGACATTTATCTTGATCAGCACATTCCTCTCAGATCGCCGCCATGCCAAGGTTCCCGTGGGAAAGGGACTCGAGGGGAGATGGGGGACCCTAATGTTTGTGTCCTTTAATTCATAAAAGTTCCAATGCATTTTCCTACTAACAGCATCCGTTGCCCAAACTTTTTCGTTGAAAATAAAGTCGTTCCTTGCCCGCCAAATCCACCAACAGTAAAGTAAAGCCATACCTAAGAAAGGAGAAAGCAGACGACACTATGTGATACGATCGTAGATGCATTCCCACCAATCAACCATGTGCCTGCACTCGAGTAGCTCCTCAGGTCTTAGCTGAAATGGAGAGTGGATCCATACTTTGATTGCTGCCTCACACTGAAAAAGAACATGCGCGATTGATTCTTCCGTTTTACCATAATGTGGGCACACGCCCCAAAAATTGATCGGGATAAGCGGGTGCGCCCCTTTTGAAAGCGCGGCGAAATGGTCAATTCAGAGTCACCACTTAGTTTTGAAGGTCCGCCACCCAAGAAACTGAACTTGAAACATTTGCCACCTTGTTTGATTTGAAAAGGCTTGTAGACTGGTCCATCGTCACCTTGATATTTTAGGTTTGGGAGCCAGGTTACGAGAGGAGAAGGGTTTTAAGGCACCTCTCTCGCCCAATTTGGAGATCGGTCTCTACTCAGGCATTTGTAAAATGTTTGCGATTTTTCTCATTAATCAGTTTTTAGCCAGTTAGGGCGGGGAACAGTTTAAGGGGATTAAAACTATAACAGATTTGCAGGATGTGATAGATGGCATGCTTGCTTATTGAAACAAATATAATAGGATGAAAACAGACTCTTGTGGGAGTTTAAACAGACTGGAAGGCCATTGTTTTGGAGTGTCGTGCGCACGAAGAAACCAGCATGCATTGATCAAGTCACTGCATGCTGTCCAACCTGCACGCACTACACCATAACCTGCGTGCGCCAGTAAGCTTAAGCCCACAACTCTTATTTTCAACTATCTGGCTTTGGAATGACCAGTGCACACCCAAGATAAACCACACAATTCAAATGGCAGTTATAATATACAGTTATAGACAATTTGAATGGGCTCAGAGGCCACCAAAAGAATAAGCACCCCATAAACAATGTGGGGATAAAACAAAGGCCAAAGCCAAGTTACCCATACAAAGGCCACTCACTGGTCAAAGACAACATGTGCGCGCAGGTATTCCACAGTTGCCATGGGTTTAAGCCTGCAAACCAGTGTTTGGTTCTACATGTTTATGGGTTCTGGGACATATCCAGAAAGACCCTAGGGGTATTCCATTGCAGCAAGAATGCATGTTGAAATAAAACTAGCAGTTCTAACCAAGGAAAGCAGTAGACTAGTTATTAGCATGCTTACAGTGGCCTATATACAGTTGAAAGCATAAAACATAGGATTTCCAGTCCCTGTGCAAGATCTGCGAGCACTGCCACAGAGTGGCGAGCGCATACTAAGGACTGGCGCATGCTGGTCACCTGCAAACATTGTTTTCGAAACCTCGCTAGCTTTAGGGCCAGGACTTGGTATTGATTACCAGCCTTGACCCTACCAGCCGTTCTTAGGGATCGGAACAAAAGACAGCACAAAGGTGTTATACCTTCGGTTATAGGTTTAAAAAGATGGTTGAGCTTGAGTTGGAAGGATGAATGGAGGATGTTTGAAAGGCAGAAGTATTAGTGGATGAAGAACAAGTAGTAAGTTGGAAGCTTGGTTTGAATGGCCTTTGTATATCTTCAATGAACAAAGAGATGAACAAAAGTTAGTAACCTTGGCTTGTATCTTTTTTTGTAACCCTTTGGAAGGAAGAGTGAGGGGGGTATTTATAGGGCAATCACCTTCTATAAATGAAAACCATTCCATAAATGGAAAGCTTCCAGAAACCTTCCATAAATAGAAAGTATAAGGTCAGCCGTAACTTTAACCAGCGCGTGTGGGTAGTGGATCTATGCGCGTGACTCAAAGCTAGTTGACTGACAGGTGGCAGATAAACCAACACGCGCAGAAAGGAAACATGCACGCGCCAGTAGGGTTCAGGAAGGTTTTAAGGGTTCCAAACGCTCAAAGATTATCCATTCGACATTCCCAGGGTATTTTTGATTTGTTTCATCATTGGAAAATAAAAAACCGAAAGTAAATTAATCTAAAAACCCAGATTGGGGCGTCTATAATAGCCCCTCTTTGACAAAATTTGGAACACCATTGTCTTGGTACAAGTAATGTCAAAGATTCTAGACACCCCCATAAAGGCAAACCAAATTTAGAGAGTAACATATAATATCTCGCAAATGGATTGAAGAGGACAGAAGGACCGTCATTGCGAAATGCGTAGACAAAGACGGGAGGACCGTCGTTTGCAGATTGAGTAGATAAAGACGGGCGAACCGTCATTGCAGAGATCAAAACTAGGCATGGCACAGATTGTTCCCTTCAACCACGGGTAGCTCGTGTCAGGTAGGTTAAATTCCATGTGTTGGGAATCAGAGCCAATCTCCTTCTTAAAGACCATCCAAGATAAACCAATAAGGCTGCTGGAACATGTGTGTAGACACCCAATCTGGACTTACCAGATTAGTTTACTTTCGATTTTTTTATTCCTCGATGATGAAACAGATCAAGAACACCCTAAGAATGATAGTGTGATTGAGTTTTGAGCATTTGGCCCCCTTTTAAAGCTAACTTAGCCTAAGCCGAAAACCTGACTTGCCCGCGCTGGTTAACAGTTAGCGTGCGCTGGTCCAAATGCCACGTATTGGTCAACGGTTAGTTTTGACCATAGACCAGGGCAGGGCAGTTGGACCGGCGCGCGCAAGTCAAAGTTTGTCCGATCAGCTTTTTCAACCTGCATTTGCCATGATCAAGAGGACTTTTGGAGCTGGAAGAAGGCTTTGTTTGGTCCAAATAGTAGTCTTCGCTAGGAACAACCCTTACACCCCTTATTTCACTTTTTCCCTCTTATCCAATGAGAGGGAAGGCTTTGGGCCAAAGCCACCAGCCATTGCTTGGCAAGTGTAGTCCTCTTTTACCCTCATTTCCCTATATATACCCCTCTCTCACACACAAGAAAACGATTACCAAGATACCAAAAAAAAATTCCAAGCACAAAGCTCTAACCCAAGCTTCTTGTTCATCTCTTTCTTGTGTAAGAAAGCCATTGACAAGTAGCATTACATCCATCCATCCATCCATCCCTCAAGTTCAAGCTCAATCACTCTTTCAAACCCCAAAACCAAAGGTATAACACATTTGTACTGTATTTTGTTATGATCTTTGAGGGGGGCTGGCAGGGTCAAGGCTGGTAATCAATACCAAGTCCTGACCCTAAAACTAGCAAGGTTTCAAAAATCGTGTAGCATGCGACCAGCACGCGCCGGTCCATAGCTTGCGTGCGCCACATTGTGGCTGTGCGCGCAGATCTTGCGTGGGGACAGGAACCCTGTTATTTCATGTTCTCCTTTGCATATCCATCACTGCAAGTATGCTAAAAACAAGTTTACTGTTTTCCTTGGCAAAAATTGCTAGTTGTATTTCAATACTGTTTTTTGCTACAACAGCATACCCTTGGGGTCTTTCTGGATATGTCCCAAAACCCAAAAATATGCAAAATCAAGCACTGGTTTGATGGATCAAACCCGCGAGCGACTGTGGATTACCCGCGCTCTGGTCCATCTCAGACCAGTGGCTGGCCTTACTTGGGTAACTAGGCCTTAGCCTCTATTTATATCCCCACACTGTTTATGGGGTGTCTTATTCATTTTATGGATTTGTTGCCCTTTCAAACTCCCAGTAACTGTGTATTTACTACCTATAAACAATATGGTTTGTCCTGGGTGTGCACTGGTCATTTCCAGAGACCAAAGGGTTGAAAGTAAGAGCTGTGGGTTTGAACCTACTGGCGCGCGCGTGTCTTGGTGTAGCGCGCGCAGGTTAGATCAATATGCAGTGACTTGATTAATGCATGCTAGTTTCTTCTTGCACACGACACTCCGAAACAGCAGGCTTCCAGTCTGTTTAAACTCCCACAGGAGTCTGTTTTCATCCTATTCTAACTGTTTCAATAAGCAAACATGCCATCTATCTTGCAAATCTGTTACAGTTTTAATCTTTTTAAACCATTACCCCGCCCTAACTGGCTAAACATTGATTTAATGAGAGAGAATCGTAAATGTTTTACAAATACTTGAGTAGAGACTGATTTTCGGATTGGGCTAGAGGGGTGCCTTAAAACACTTCTTCTATCGTAACCTAGCTCCCGAACCTTAGATATCCTGGTGACGACGAATCGGTCTACAAACCTTTTTCAATTCAAAAAACATGGTAAATGTTTCAAGTTCAGTTCATTGGGTGGCGGACTTTCAAACCCAAGTGGCGACTATGAATTGAGCATTTTGTCGCGCTTCGAAAAAGGGGTGCACCACTTATTGCGATCGATTTTTGGGGCGTGTGCCCACAGTGGCGACTCTGCTAGGGACTTTCTTTATTAGTCTATACTTGGAAATTAATACACTTGAGAACAATCCCTAAAAGTCTGTCAAAACAGTGAGCTTCGCGTTGCCGAAGAAAGGAATGGTGATCTAATAGGACTTTTGTGTCCAACTGGGACTTTTTCAATTGTTCACTTGTGTAGTTTTTTTCAAGTATCGATTAATAAAAGTAAGCCACATTTTAAAAGGCCTATTTTTCAAACATTGCGATTCTCTCTCATTAATCAAACTTTTGGCATCTTCATGTGCATCGATGTTGGCTAGCCGCGTTGAGGTATTTTAGGTAACCGGCATAGTTTACTGAAGTTCGGGGTCCACGAATACCCAACAACCTTGGATGATGATAAGTCATTCTACCGTTCAATTATTGCTCTGTAATACGTGTTGTAGCGGGATGTATATATTGGCTTTAGTCTGAGTAACCCCTATCAAACCAAAATTAGCCTTTGCATATACAAAGCATTAGAACTCTCCCAAACTAAGACAGGTACCCACAGGGTAAGATTATTTGCATCTAACCCCCATATACTATCTACGTGTTACCGATTTTTCTATCACATGCATTGTACATACAGACATATCGTTCTGCTAGGAGCATGTTTAGGGCAGCTTCTAGGTTGTCTCTCTTTCGAGAGTCTATCTTATACTTATTGGGACGCTGCTACGACCCAATGAAGAGTTGTGCATCTTAATGGTGCACGTTGTCGAGTTTCAAAGTCCTTGGATCAATGAGACTTTGGGAAATAAAAAGCTTTCTAAGCCTTGTCTAATACTCAATCAAGGTTTCAAATCGAAAACAAGGAACAACGGAGAGAATGCCGTGATACTCACACCACCCTGGTTATAGTGCGAAGCACTAACACCATTTTGGCTAAATGGCATTGTGTCGCCTACGTCGCCCCTCAGTTCCGGTATCACGTCATCAACACCGAGTTGTTCCGACTCCAAAAGCTGAAACTTCGAGAAAGGAGTTGTAAAAAGCTTAGACTATTTTGACATCTCTTAGTGTTAGTCGATCTAAACAAGGATGCACTGTCAAAAAATTCTAAAAGAATTCTGAGAATTCTGGTAGCGTCCAAACATCATGGGACAAACTCATCTTTTAGTGGTGGAGTCTAGGTGGACACCGATGACAATGACGACGTGTACATTGCATTCTTTCAATAAACTGCTGCAGGAACGTCACTGAGCTTTCAATTACTTTATTGTCTAGTTTGGAGTCATTGCACTGAATGAGAAAGTACCGAAAAGAAGAGACAAACCTGTTTGGGAACGTCCACCTGGGGGGTACAGAAGAAGACTTGCTAGGCTTACTCCTCAGTCAGTCACAATGGAAGCTCTGATAGTTTCATTATCAAAGGCAGATTCACCGCCGTACAATCTACACGAGTCACTCCCTTCCTCTCCGACTTCATTGACATTTTCAACTCCCTCCCAAGCATTCGTCATGGCCGATACTTCTCAAGATCAAACTGCTATTCTGGAAGGCCTTCAACATAACATGGGTATCATGCAGCAAAGGGCTGATTAGGCTGATGCCTCTATGGCCAACTTGCATGCACTGATAAATGAACGACTCCCACGAAGAGTTGAGTCAAGAGCTGAGGAGGAAAGGGCTAATCCCGAGCTCGAAGTTCAAATTTCTCACCCTTAAGCAATTGTTCCTAATCCTGAAATGGCTGTTCTGATAACCAAGATGGCCAAGCTCAAGGAGGCTGTCTCCAAATCTAAGAAAATTGGGTTGTTGGTATTGACATGGACCGACTTTGCCTCTTTCCGAATGCTAAACTCCTCGAGAGGTTCAAAATGCTGAACTTCTCCAAGTTCGATGGGATTGGTGATCTGAAGACTCATCTGTTGGGTTACCACACTGCAATGAAGCTACATATGGTCGAGAATGATGCGATGGCCCAGATGTTCCCTCAAACCCTGTCTAGCCCAACCTTTCAATGGTTTCTGTCTCCCGATGTCTCTAAAAGAAGAACTTGGGAAGATACTGGGCGGCCTTCGTTGCGCAATATAACTACAACTCTCAACTCAAGATGACTACTCGAAAGTTGGAGTCTACAAAGATGGAACCAAAGGAGTCCTTTGCTAATTTTGTTAAAAGATAGAGGGTCAAGGCCGCCTTAATGACTGATCACCCGAGCGAGATGGATCAGATTCATATCATCTCCCATAACCTGCAGTCTGACTATGCCACGAATCTCGTACTGGTTCAAACATCTGCCAACTTCAAGACTTTCTTCGAGTCAGGTTTAGTCATTAAGGAGGCATTGCAAACTGGAGTTTTGCTAAGAGGGGAGTCCTTTTCTTCCTCTACTCAAAAAGCTAAGCCGATGGCTTACTCTGGAAATAGTGGTGCATTGTTTAGTGGTATCAACTACGTCAATGCGGCTACAAGTGGGGACAACGCTATTGTTTCCCCAAATCGTACCGCCGACGACAATCAAGTTCAAAACACTCAAAGCTTCCGGTCCCGAACCCAACACCGGACTTTCTTTGTCTTCAAGGCATCTCTGTCTGCGGTGATGGATAATCTTATCAAATCTGGCTATCTCAAACCTTTGACCCCAACTCCCTTATCCAAAGTCCTACCTGCTGGTTATAATCCTAATCTTTGATGTGCCTTCCACCAAATGTCTGGCCCTCTCACTGATGCGTGCTATCGCCCTCAACATGATATTTAAGATCTCATTGATAATGGCAGTCTTCAAACTCCAGCCTCATCAAAGCCCAATGTCATTTCCAACTCCATGACTCAATGCAATTCAAACCCCCATGTTAGCCAGATATCTCTCACCTTCGCACATATCAACCATAGCTCCACCATATTCAACCCTAGCCATTATATCATCCCAGAAAGTCAACCCAAACTAATAGTGTCACTCTCTTCTAAACCCGAGGTTAGCATGATGGCCATAGGTGGGGTAATTGGGGTCTTCTCTGTTGACACCTGGATTGACAGTGATGAGGAGCCTACACAGGAGGAATTCAAGAGGAAGCTTAATCAATCAAAGGAGGAGACTAACTGGTTGACAAACTTTAATCATGAGAGCTTGGAGCTGCTGTTCAAGGAGTTCTCTCAAGTAGGTTTGGTCAAAGATGTTGAGGAGGCTGAAGTGTGGATACTTGGGCTTGATACCCCCGTGGATCCTATCTTTCCGACTGTGAATGCCAAGGGTAGTCTTAAAAATTGCATTTTTAAACCGCTTCTTGTTTGCATTGAAGACATTTCTGAGTCTGACACAAAGTCTGTCTAGGTCTAGCTCTGGGTCGGAGTTTGTGCTTCTTGGCCCTCCACGTTTGGGTCGGAGTTTGTGCATCTTGGCCCTCCACGTCGTAGCTTCTATTTTTAGTTTGCATCTTCTACTGTAATTGGCAAACCGCAAAGGGTTTTATGAAATGCATTATCCTGCTTCTAAGTATTTCACTGGCTTTTATATAAACTATGTTGACCTTGACGACGAAGGAATTTCGATGGGAACATCCACAAGGAAATGTGTTCTCTCGCCGAAAGAGAAGACGAAAGGCATGCTCAGCTTGTTAAAAGAATAAATAGTTTCAATAAACTTGAAAGATGAGGTAGACCCCTGGATGGTTCAAATTGGTTCAAAGCTGTCCCCAGAGGAGCATCGCGCCCGGTCAGACTTGCTAAACGATTTTGTTGCTGACTTAGCAAGGTCTCATCAAGACATGTTTGTTGTTGATCCTAAAGATAGTGGAACATCAAATCCCCCTGCTTCTGGATGCCAAACCACATAAAGTAGAAGCTCAGAAGGCTCTGAGCCTCGTATCATGTTCAAAGGTATCAACGAAAATTCGCCCGTGCATTCAATTAGAAAATGAAGTCTAGAGACCTGGTAGAGGGGGATCTGGTTACTAAGGAATACTGTGCTCCAATATTCGACCCCTGTGGAAAGTTTTGACCAAAGCGTTCTGGGCCTTTTATTATCAAAACCATTCTATTTGGGGCTGCGGCCAAAGATCATCGACCTCAATGACAACGACTTCAATACCTTGGTCAACCTGGATTAACTCAAGCTACTTTCCCTAAGAGAAGCTTATTGGGCTAAAAAGCCCAAGGGTGGGCAGTTCTAAGCAAAAGTTAGAGCAGCCTACTAGATCAGAAAAACTATGGAGGTGGTTGGTCTAGGAAAAAACAAGTAGGCAACAGTCAAAAGCTCGATAGATTGAAAAACTAAGAAGGTCGTACTAGGCAAAAGTTAGAGCATAAAAGGTGAGGTAAAGCACTCGAGTGAACCTTGGCTTGAACTACGTTTTGACTTGATTCCTCGAAAAGGGATACGTACGCAATCTCTCCTTGAGATTTGGTCATAATCTATCAACTTGATCTATGTTTGACCTTTTTGGTACATATCAAGTGTCGAGAATGGTCGAGAACAATACAAGCTTCATTAGAGAATCAGAAAGGGGAAACCCTTCATCTTTCAATTTTATTGCAAACTACTATTTTTATTACAAAAGCTAAGCATAAAGCCTTAAAACATTTTAAGCATGAAAAACATAACAAAATGCTTGTAAGGCCTAACGACTCATAACTTATTCTAAGCACAACAAAGTCTACTTGGAAGTTAGTCGATATTTTGTCTTACTCTGACTTCTATTTGAAGCCACAAGGTCTTTTTCCCTTAAAGAAAGAGATTTGTCAAACAAGGGCACCTACTGCAGAATTGCAGCTGCGCGCACTAGTACAGGACACACGCGCGCTTGTCTCAAATGTCGCGCTCTGGTCCCAGAACTGTGCGCGTTGTTGCAATTCCAGCTTTAGACAGTAGCAGTTAGCTACAGCCTTCGAGTGACCGTTTTCAATTCCAAGGCTTGTTTTGCACTTCCATTAGTTCAGGTAAGTCACAGAGGCTACATGTGACTGTTGAAGCATCGGATTCAGGTGTCGCGCTTAACAAAGATTTTGGACCCTCAGGGGCACATTTCATGTTCAAATCAGGGTTTCGATGCCTCAAAATCTGTTCTAGGGGCTTTTACCTAGTTTTGTCATACTGTATAGCCCATGTGGACCTAATGTGACTGTGCGGGGGTGTCGATTTCAGCCCGGGCCTTATACGAGTCTTCATTTGTGTCTTATGTCTGTTTTTGTGACATTTTTCCAGTTTTTCAATTCATTGTCATTTTGGGATGCTTTTCTCAGTTTTTGTCGGTTTGTACAAGTCATTGTATATTTATTTGACCTTAAGCAAGTGTCAGTTTCATCTGTCCAGGGAATATTTGAGTTTTGGCTCATTAATGCCCAAAATTTTATTATTTTTCATGTGTCTAAGAGTTCGTGTCGTATCTTGGGGCTCTTCTTCCTTTCTCGTTCGAGCTAGGCGAATCTGTACATGTATGTGTGTTTGCGTGTTGGCTCAGTTAGCTCATCAATGCAAATTGGATATTTGTGGTTAGTTTTTGCATTCTCTTAGATACTTGCAAAGGGAATTAATATATTGGAAAATGCAAGTTTTGCATTGCTACCCGAAGTATCCATAGTCCAGCAACAAATTGAATATTCAATGCTAGGGGCTCACCGGTCAAAAGCAAGCAGATCTATGTGGCACATCTGCCCAAGAATCAAAGAAGGGCGCGCAAGCCCAATGCTAGTCCTACTCAAGGTCTAATATCAACTGGGACACGTCAGCCCGCTCAACGTCTATCTGTCTGGGCACGCAGGCCCGAACCTTAGAGGTAAAAGAAAGGAAAGTAATGGGGCTCAGTGGTAGTCCTTAGGTGTCGTTGTCCTCCTAGGAGCCGCCCTTAGCTTGTGTCTGTATTTTCAATTTTTGCATTCATATAGTATACATCATTACATGCTATGTATATCAAATATGAAAGCATGAAATGTCTGCCAAGTATCAAAACCAGGAAGGTAGCCAGTTTATGGGAGTTATGCCTAAGTGGTTACCATCATGTCTTTGTTTGCCAAAGGATACGATGAAATCTCCTGCGGCCTATTGTCATCGTTGGTTAGTGGATGCGATGAAATCTCCATAATCCTCAATTTTGTTTCCCGAAGGATGCGATGAAATTTCCTGCGGTATTGTTCTCGTTGGTTAGCGGATGCGATGAAATCTCCCTAATCCTCGACTTGTTTCCCGAAGGATGCAATGAAATCTGTTGCGGTGCTGTTCTCATTTTTTAGCCAATACGATGAAATCTCCCTACCTTTTGATTTGTTTCCCAACGAATGCAATGAAATCTCCTATGGTATTGTTATCTTTCCTCCAGTAGGAGGCGATAAAATCTCCAACGGAGCTGACACAATGACGGTCCACTCGTCCTGTTCTATTCAATCTATAACGACGGTCTGCTCGTCCTGAACGACTACCTCTACTTCAGTCTAGCCTCAAGCGCATCTTCCAGCAGCCTTATTGCTCTGTCTTGAATGGTCTTTGATAAGAAGATTGGCTCTGATTTCCAATAGATGGAATTTAACCTACTTGACGCGACCTACCTGGGATTGTTGGAACTATCTATTCCATGGTTAGTTTGATCTAGCAGCGACGGTCCACCCGTCCTTATCCACAATGACGGTCCATCCGTCCTCTTTGATCCATTTGTGAGGTATTCTACTTTACTCTCGAATTCTGGATTGCCTTTGTGGGGTGTTTAGAATCTTTGATGTTACTTGTACCAAGACAATGGTGCTCCAAGTTCTATCAAAGAGCGGCTATAGACACCCCAATATGAACTTTCCAGATTAGTTTACTTTCGATTTTGTTATCCCCCGATGATGAAATGGATCAAGAACACCACAGGAATGATAGTGTGATTGAGCTTTGAGCGTTTGGTCCTCTCTTAAACCTAACCTAGCCTAAGCCTGAAACCTAACTTGCCCGCGCTAGTTCACAGCTAGCGCGCGCCGATCCAAGTGCCACGTGTTGGTCAATGGTCAAAGCAGGTCTAGTGCAATTGGACCCGCATGCGCAGATCAAAAACCCATGCGCGCCGGTCAAAGGTTGTCCAATCACCCTTTTCAACCTGCATTTGCCATGATCAAGAGGACTTTTGCCGCCGAAGGAAGGCTTTGTTTCGTCCAAATAGTAGTCTTTGCTAGGGGATAGCCCTTACACCCTTTATTTCACCTAAGGCTTTGGGCCAAAGCCACCAGCTATTGCTTGGCAGGTGTAGTCCTCCATCACCCCCATTTCCCTATATATACCCCTTTCTCACACACAAGAAAAGGGTAACCAAGTTACCAAAAACAATCCAAAGCACTAAGCTCTAACTCAAGCTTCTTCTTCATCTCTTTCTTGTGTAAGAAAGCCATGCATTGACAAGCAGCATTACATACATACATCCATCCATCCCCCAAGTTCAAGCTCAATTACTCTTTCAAACCCAAAAACCAAAGGTATAACACCTTTGTATTGCATTCTATTCTGATCCTTGAGGGGGGCTAGCAAGGTCAATGCTAGTAATCAATACCAAGTCCTGGCCCTAAAGTTAGCAAGGTTTCAAAAATCATGTAGCAAGAGACCAGCGCACGCCAGTCCATGGCTCGTGCATGCCACGTTGTGGCTGCGTGGGCAGATCTTGCGCGGGGACTGGAACCCTATTATTTCATATTCTTCTTTGCATATACACACAACAAGCTTGCTAAAACCCAGTTTACTGCTTTCCTAGGCTAAAATTGCTAGTTGTATTTCAATATTTTTTTTTTGCTGCAATGGAATACCATTGTGGTCTTTCTAGATATGTCCCCAGAACCCTAAAATGTGCAAAACCAAGCACTGGTTTGATGGCTCAAACTCGCGTGCGACTGTGGATTACCCACGCGCGCTGGTCCATCTCAGACCAGTGGCTGACCTTGCATGCGTAACTAGGCATTGGCCTCTATTTTTATCCCCACATTGTTTATGAGGTATCTTATTCATTTTGTGGCTTTGTAGCCCATTCAAATTGCCTGTAACTTTGTATTAACTGCCTATAAATTGCATAGTTTGTCCTGAGTATGCACCGGTCATTTTCAGAGCCCAAAGGATTGAAAGTAAGAGCTGTGGGTTTGAACCTACTTGTTCGCGCTTGTCTTGGTGTAGCGCGCATAGGTTAGATCAATATGCAGTGACTTGATCAGTGCATGTTGATTTCTTCTTGTGCACAACACCTTAAAAGAGCAGTCTTCTAGTTTGTTTCCCACAGGAGTTTGTTTTCATCCTATATTAACTGTTTCAATAAGTGAGCATGCCATCTATCACATCCTGCAAATCTATTACAGTTTTAATCCCTTTAAACCGTTACTCTACCCTAACTAGCTAAAAATTGATTAATGAGAGAGAATCGCAAATGTTTTACAAATGCCTGAGGAGAGATTGATCTCCAGATTGGACAAGGGGGGTGTCTTAAAACCCTTCCCCTCTTGTAATCTTGCTCCGAAACCTTAGGTGTCAAGGTGACGACGAATCAGTTTAAATGCCTTTTTCAAATCAAACGACATGGCAAACGTTTCAAGTTCGATTTCTTGGGTGGCGGACCTTCAAACCCAAGTGGCGACTCTGAATTGAGCTTTTCGTCGAGCTTCCAAAAAGGGGTGGATCATCATCGAGAATGATCGGACCATCGTTGGAGTTGGACTTGTGGATCATCATTAAGGATGATCGGACCACCATTGGAGTTGGAGAGTGGATCATCATTAAACCTTCCATAAATAGAAAGTATAAGATTAGCCGTAACTTTAACCAACGCGCGCGGTAGCGGATCTACGCGCAGGAGTCAAAGCTGGTTGACTGACAGGTGGCAGATAAACCAACGCGCACGGAAAGGAAACATGCGTGCGCTAGTAGGGTTCAGGAAGGTTTTATGGGTTCCAAACGCTAAAAGATCATTCATTCGACATTCTCAAGGTGTTCTTGATCCGTTTCATCATTGGGGAATAAAAAACCAAAAGTAAATTAATCTAGAAACCCATATTGAGGTGTCTACACACAACGGGGACAAACTGGGTCAAGTCTAATTTTGCGTGTCACCAGTGCTGAGTTTGTTGCCATTGCATTATTAAAACACTTCCAGATACACATATTCATCTTCGGATGGATTGACAGTCCCCATGGCTTCTTCCATACTATTGGTAAGATGCTCGAGGAACTTGTTTGCCCTGCTTGAAGGTCGCGACAAGAACTTAATTCTTCCTTCGCTAGACGGTAAGCCGACTTGACAGAGAAAGTCCCATTTCGGGATGGGTGCCAAATTTTTCAATCTCGTTGGCTGGTGTAACTGATGGGGATGGAAAGAATCGCATTTGCATCCTCATTATTGAAGGCTCAAGGATCAAAGAAACCTTACAGGACTTTGTATCAGGATCAATAAGATCTGCAACTTTCTCAATGTCCTCTCTTCTGGTGTGGTTCTATCAATTCTGAAATATGTATTCTTGGATAACCAAGGGTCCTCCAAACATATACATCTTTCCCGGAATGGACTTGCCATCTCCACCCCTTGTCAAGTAGTTCCCGGGCCCAGACTATGTTCTTCCAAGCCCATGAAGACTGGCTACTAGCGTTGACATGCCAGAATGATGTATGGGGTAAATACCTTCCTTTAAAGATCTGTCTAAATAGAGAGGATGAATCAAAAATTAGTCTCCAGCCTTGTTTAGCTAACAAAGCTTGATTAAAAGTCTCTAAATTACGTAGCCCCAAGCCGCCATCACCTTTACACCTACTCATTTTTTCCACTTGATCCAATGAATTTTCTGTTTCCCCCTCCTTAAACCCCCACCAAAATCTCTCTATTTCGGTTGAAATTTGCTGCAAAAGAGTTTTAGGCAACCGAAAGCAAGACATAGCATAATTTGGATACTTCAAAAGAATTGATTTTAACAAAACCTCATGCCCCGCCTGATTAATCTTGGACTCCTTGTAGCTACACAGACACTTTGTTGTTCTGTCTTTGATGAATTGAAAGAGATCACGCTTGGAGCTCCCAAGGAACACTCGTAGCCCCAAGTATTTGCACTGTACACCTCCATCAATATGCCCACCTTTGCCGATAAAAGATTCAGACCCTGGGCTGGAGTGTTAGGACTAAAAAATCTTCAATGTTTTTAAGCACTAGACATGTTTAGTCTATTGGAAAATGATAACCTTTGGCCTGAGGGTAGAGGATAACAATATGTAAAAAGTATATCGATATGCCAAGAAAGTGTATTGATAATTATAAAAGTGTATTAATAACCATAAAATATGTTTTGATATTTGAACTTATCTGGTATTTTTTGCATAGTATCATATCGCTGGGCGAAAGTTAGCAAGACCCCACTCTTTTTAGCATTTATTATCAAACAAAATTCAAAAGTCTCATGATTTCCAAAGTTTCGTTACTGTTGATTCTCACTTCCCGCCTGGAACTCTCTCTTTTCACAACATCCTAGCCCTATCTCACTTCACTGGTCTAATCAACGACGCCGGAGTTACAGACGTCATTTTGAGTGCGATTATGGCCCTTGTGGCGTATCAAGGCCATTTCGGCTACAATGCTAAGAATTTTCTTCTTCTTGTCTTCGTTGTGGCAGAGCAATTTTTGCTCTAGCTTTGAGAAGATCTCATGCGTCAACTTAGAGCATCCATAGTGGAATAATAAAAAGTTGACACATCATCTTTTGGTTATTCATTTAAGGGGTTGCTAAGGTTAGCAATGTAGATGTCTACAATGGTACAATCAAAATTGAATAACCAAAACTTGTCACATCACCTTTTTAACTTATAAAAATCTAAAAATTGTGACATAGAAAATATTTTTTTCAAAATAGTTTTCAAAGTAATAAAAATAGGTTATTAGAAAAAGAGAAATAGTTTTTTGAAAATGTTGATTTAAAAAAAAAATAGTTTTCAGGAAAAAGTTAAAAAAATTGGTTTTTGAATAAAAAAAAGTTTTTCCTTTTCTGGAAATAACAATTTTTGAAAAAAAAATTTAAATAAAAAACAATTTTGAAATAAACTATTTTTGCCAAAAAAAAAAAAAGAGAACAGTTTTAATAAAAAAATTGTTTTTGCAAAAGAATAAAAAGTGTTTTTAAAAGTATTTTTCATAGAAACATGTTCAAAATTAGGGGTTTTACGGTCCATATTGGTCTGATTCTCTAGAAAACCAGTAATCAGACCATTTTCAATGGTTCTAGAAAATTGGGAACAAGAACCTAACCAATATATGCGTGGAACCTAACCAGAACTAAACCGCAAAATCGGTCCGGTTTTGATTCGGTTTCGATTATATCTAATTAGCATCCAAACACTTATTCACAAAATATAAACTCATAAAATTAAAAATTTAAAGCATCAAATAACTCATAAAATAATAATAGACATTTTATTAAGAATCAAAACCCAATATGGTTCACGAAATACTTGACACTTGACCCAAAAACTTTGACGAAAACCACCAAGAAAGTAGCCAAAACCACTTTTGAAATGATTAAATTCAGTGACAGAAAAACATTAATGACCCATTATATTTAGAACTAAAATTAAACCTACATCATAAACTATAAAAAGGACTAAAATTAAACCTATATGATAAACTAAAAAATATAGCAGCACAACACATCTTGAAGTAAAAAACAACAGCTCCAATGCCCAAAACATCACTTAAGTCAGCAGCATTAACTTCTTCCATGTTCAAAAAGTAGAGCAATCTCTACGTGCGCCCGCGCGCGCGCGCGCACACACACACACACACACACATATATATATATGTATATTAGTTCTAAACAGTCCACTTTTGTTTTAACCACGATTTTTTAATTGAGAATCAGTAACCGAACCAAAATTAACGGTTCTTATTTTTTTGGAACCATAACCTAACTGCAGAACCGTAGAACCAAACCAAATATGACGGTTCAATCCGGATTGGACCGGTTTTACGGTTCGGGTGGTTTTTTTGAACACCCCTATTGAAAATAGAAGACAGAGAAGATTTTTGTGTAATTATGGTGCACTTAATTGAGGAAATGTGGAGACAACTAAATTTGATTATTGACAAAAAGTTGCTAGTTTTGATTATCCAATGACCAAAATTTGATAAGTTGCTAAGAGGTTGTTAAGTTTGATTATTCAAATATGAGCTTTTTTTGAGCAAATGTTACTAAACTTAACAATCTTTTGGTTTTGATTATACCACTGTGGATGCTTTTACTATCTATTGTTTTGCATCATTTTTTTTGTGGATTATTAGGTCGACTCAATGAGAGGAAAGAAATCAGTAAAGTAAAAAAATATAACCAAAGCCCAAATTTCTTGAAAAATCCAAGAAAGAATCCAAAAGTTGTCTTCTTTGGCCTTTTTTTTTTATTATTTTTTTTAAAATTGAGTTTCGGTTACAAGTTTTACTTTTGAAGTAGTTATTTTGATCAAAGCCCAAAAGTTATAAATGGGGCCCTAGGTTCACAATATCAGAAAATACCAGTTTATCCTTCCACGTAATTAAACAGATTATCCATCCTTTAAAGGAAATTAGGAGGCCCAAAACAGGATTTGCTCCATCACACAATCATCCTTTCCGATCCATCATGAATTGCACCAAGCAATCACCCATAACACGCACTGACATCCGACAATAAGAAATCCGTGAATAAGCAAAACACAACAGAATTCCAAACCTTAAAACCTAGATGCATGAGTTCTTCATTGTTCATAAGTTTTTTCACCTTCAATCCATAATGGCTCGGAAACCAATTAAGTATAAGTTGCATAGTTTGCAACTGAGTGGTCAAGGTGGGATGTTCACATAGCCCACGGGCTAGCCCCCTTTGAGTCTTCGATCGTTGATTTTTTAAACCAATTGTTCTTAACTATATTTTTCTGTTGGTGTAGAGAAAAATAGCGTTCACCACACATTGTGGTGGCCGGTAGATGTTTGTATCCATGCATGTAGAGGCCGCCGGGTCTAGTAACGGCTGCTAGTTAGTAAGAGCAGGCTGTGAATCTTCTGGTGGCCGCTCGATCCTTTCACGTTAGTAAATTTCTCTGTGTTATTTTTTTCCATTTAATTTTTTGTTCAATGCATGAGTTCTTCCCCATTTCCATTTTACTGTTCTATTTCCTATTCATGTATTTTACTGTTTATCGGTGATAAATAAAGTATTTGTGAAACCAAAAAATAATTGAAACGCCGTATCTCAAATAGATAGCTAGAGGTCAAACGTTTAATTAATTAGGTGAAGAAGAGTGTCTAATATTTTTCTTTCATTGTATGTAACGCCCCAAGCAGACCACTGGCCCAATACCTTGAGTTTGATCCACAAGCCACACCACATGGCCCAAAAGCTTAAGCACAAGGTATTGGGCCAGTGGTCTGCTTGGGGCGTTACAGGTGGTATCAGAGCCAGGTTGTGTACACAACTATGTGGGCCTTTGAGTTTGGTTTGATTTGGTTGTTGGTTTGATTTGTATTGGTGATTATAGTGCTCAACCCCTCGCGAGGGCGCGAGGCCATAAAGTTGGGGAGATTGTTACACCCCGTCCCACATCGGAAGTCTACATGGATGATCTTGGACATATAACAAACCTTGTGGGCTACTACTAATACCTTGTGCTTAAGCTTTTGGGCCATGTGGTGTGGCTTGTGGATCAAACTCAAGGTATTGGGCCAGTGGTCTGCTTGGGGCGTTACATTGTAACATTGTACCCTTTGGTATGTGAATTTATGACACACATTGTGACATGTCTAAATCGAAAGTATCCATTACGGACCACACAAAGAGAGTTTTCTACAGAGAGGGAGAGAAGGCACACGAGACAAGGCTCTATATTATACTCATTCTAAAAGATGAATATAATTAGTGACTTGGACCATTGACATATGGGACATGCATTCTCCGCACAAGTAATTTGGATCTAATTCATCACTGACTTACCATATACTTAAATTGATGTGCAAAAGAGTTCGACAATTTAATATTTATTGTTTTTATGGAGTAATTTTCGAATTTTTCACGCCCGTGAGATCTCAATAGTTGACTCCATGTCTATGCGATTATTTATTGTAAACGTCAACATTAATCTTGAAAATTTTCGTTTAAGTATTTCTACCTTTTTACTGTTATATTATTTAACTAGCGCATGAAGGCACGGCTCGAAAAATGTGGCATTATAACTGATTTTTAGTGTCTTTACTCTTTAGCAAGGTGTGGGCAACTGCCCATGCCTAAGGATACACACCCACATAACTTGATCCTAACACAAACCAATTTTTAATTAGCGGGGACCACATCGACTAATCTAGAATTCAAGAGCTCCATCGAGAGTCAGTCACACTTGAAACAAAATAAAGCACAAACAATGTCATCTTGGTCCAAATATAATGTGATTGTATGTCCAACACATCATATACAATTAGTAGCAATTACAAAACTAGACTCAGTACCAGCGAGCGATCCATCTCCGTCTTCTGACCTGTAAAAACACAGTCAACCGGAATAAAATTCAAACCCTAATTTATCATGACTTACAACCGAATCCTTCTTCAGATTCTCACCCGTTCTAACCCACTTCAACCTATTCGCATCCCTATCCACTTCTTACCGTAATCAAATCCTCTATTCTCATCTCACTCGAGCAATAGTAAGAGGACCTCATGTCTCGCAATATCTTTGCAATGAAACTGGAACCTATTGCATTGTGATCCTTGTGCAACCGCCCACCTCAATCGATATATTTTACCGTAGCTGTCCCATGCAGTTTCTACCAACTACATGTGATCCTTGTGCAATGAATTAGTTATGTGAACTTTGTAATCCTACATACGCACATAATGAAAAGAAGAAAAACAACTTTACATATAGAGTTGAAACAGATACATTATGATTCAACACATTCTGAAACTTTCATTGTTACTTATACGGAGTATATGATATTACTTCAACCTTCTTAGCAATGCGAATTCAGAAGTCACACAAAGAAAATGAGTTTCCTTTAACAGAGAACTCTTGGTACGAAATGGAGCAATTTATTGTTGTGCCCATCCTCCTATTTTTTGGTGGACGATTACCCCCCATCTTAGATTATGGATGATGGGGTTTTGCTTTGCTGTTTTTGCTGGTTGATTCCTTATCAACTGTTTTTGTGGTTTGAGTTGTTGATTGGTGTTTGGGATGGGTGTCAACCTCGTTGGGATGTATCCCTTGTGCTATGATGCTTGTTTTTTCTTTTTTGTTTCTTTGGTTCCTTTTTCTTGTATCTCCTTTCCCCTTTATCTATAAAATTCTTCTTCGCTGTTAAAAAAGAAAACAATGGATGAAAAGAGATGTAGGTAGCTTTATATGGCAGATTTTAGATGTTCAGTGTTTTCTTTTTAACAAAAAGAATGACAGTAGGAGAAAATTAATTACAAATTAATTAAAATGACTAATTGCAAAGACTTTCTCTTTTGTCATTGGCATCTTGTTCGCATCAATAAGAGATCATATACCTAATTTTTCTCCACTTTGGGAGTCAATATTGATACCCATGACTTGCACAATTTGCCCTTCTTGATCCATCAAAAGATATTAGAGGCAATATTCTTGAATTATATTAATCTCATTGGACTCATATATAGTTCTCTGTTTGTCGTCGTTATGCTCTTATTAAGTTGGGCAACCAAACATAGTCTTATATTGTCGAAACCCATTGAACTTGTACAACCTATTCTAAAATGATTTCGTACTGTGTATCAAATGATTTTGCTCCGTGTATCAAACTTTGTTATAAAATTTTTGCCTTTTGTATCAAAAGGCCATCCATTTAGGGCATGTCAAGAAAAAGGAAGCATGATCTCGTCCCTTTCTTAGAGCTTTAGGCCTCGTGTACCAAATTTTGGCCTTTTGCTTGATTAACTGAAATCATTTTGCCAACATCTTGATTTTGAGTTGCAAATTTGTCGAGGAGAAAAAACAAAAAACAGAAAGATGAGTAAAGAAAAGAAAATAGGAACGAATGTACACACCAAGACATGATTTATGTAGCATTATTGAAAAAATCCAAGGGTCTAGGTCACATACCCATGTTTCCCTTATGGCTGCTACGTACGTTGTCCCTTTGTTGAGAATAGAGGGAAAATGGACATAAACCAATGGTCACAAAAATATTAGTGGGCAGAGAAGATTCATGATCAAAGAGGAAAGGAAATTATGCTTGTTGTTTGAGTGTAAGGATATTTAAATTGTGAAATATTTTAAGGTTTTCCTTTTTTCATTTCTCTTTTGGCATCGTGATTGTTTTGAAATTATGCTTGCTGTGATTATTTTGAAACTTAATAATTTAAAAAAAAAAATGAATATGTTTCAAACATTGATTTTGTTGATTTTGTATTGGGGTTTAGTAACGGAAAAATCTACTACATGCATATATACCATTTGGTAGGTCGAATTCAACATTTGTCTCTTCATTTGCTTCTTGAGCATTGTCATGCAAGCCAACCATGCATTTCAGACACATGGGGTATACAAATAAGAAACTCCTTTATGTTAACAAACTGAAACTGTAGTTTATATAGTTTACACATATATTCGCTCACCAATTGATTGGGCCAACTTCTCTATTTTTCTCTTCCGTTGGTGCTTGAGCATCCTCATGCATCTCAACTCTTTCAGTCACTAGAATCATATTAATTTCATTATCACATTTTGTAGGAGTGTACACGGTCCGAAATGGTCCGGTTCTCTAGAAAATCAGTAACTGGACCATTTCAAGCGGTTCTAAAAAACTGGAAACCAGAACCTAACCAATATATGCATGGAACTTAACCAGAACCAAACCGCAAGACTGGTCCGGTTTTGGTTCGGTTCCAGTTCTATCCAATAAGCATCCAAACACTTATTCACAAAATATGAACTCATAAAATTAAAGAAATAGGAAGATAATCTATTGGAATAGGAAAGAAGAATAAAATAAAAGCTTTCCTAATAAATGAAATTTCATCTCTAAATAAATTAAGTTTAACAAGGAAAAGATTAACCTACCGAATTCAAATACATATTTAACTACACACACATATACATATCTATATTTATCTTAGTCTTAAATGGTCCGATTCGGTTTTAATCACGGTTTAGTAATTGAGAACCAGTAACGTACCAAACCAAAATTAACGGTTCTTATTTTTTTGGAGCCATAACCTAACCGTAGAATCGTAGAACCGGACCAAATAGGATGGTTCGGTCCGGATCGGACAGGTTTTACGATTCGAGCGGTTTTCTGAACACCCCTAACATTTTCTCATGTAAACGGGACACAAAAAACTCGACTGCATATCAATGTCACCCTAAATGGATACCATTTTTTCTTTATCTACTTCGTGAGTACTCTCATGCAAGCGAACTCTTCCTTCATCTATATATGCGTAAACAAAAGAAAGTTGGTATGGTTAGAAGACTGAAAAGCGCAGTTTAGAAGTCTTACCAATTGGTAGGTCAATTTGCATGTTTTGCTCTTGAACTGGAGCATCCTCGTGCGTCTCGACTATGATCACCGGAAACATATTAATTTCATTCGCATTGTTCATCCTGTAAACAGGACACCAAAAAAACGAAGATGGTTAACTACCTTAGTAAATTTGAATTCCATGAAGTTTCTGTCTATACCAAACAAAAAGAAGAACGGTATAGGCCAAAAAATATTATGCCCGTTCAAGCACGGTATAGGAGGAAAAATAAGAGAAAAAGAGAAAAACTTTATTATAAAATAACAGTGTTTGAACTCACCTCAAACATACATTAAAAGAAATGAATCTTCAGAGCCAAAAAAGAACGGTATAGGCACACAAAAAAAAAAAAAAAGAGAAAATTTATGCCCGTTCAAGCACGGTATAGGCGAAAAAATAAGAGAAAAGCTTTATTATAAAAGAGAAAATTAAACTCACCTCAAAACTATAGTTCCAGAGTAGAGGTAGGGAACATAATGAGAAGAACGTAGGATTTTGGTGGAAGTCACTATTTTCAGAAGGACGGTATAGGCCAAAAAAAGAAGAGATCAAAAATTATGCTCAAGCACGATACAAGCGGAAAAATAAGAAAAAAAATAGAAAAACTTTATTATAAAAGAGAAAGATAACTCACCTCAAACTGTAGCTCCAAAGTAGAGGTAAGGAACGTAATGAGAAGGTATTGTGGGCACACGCCCCTAAAAATCTGAGTTTGCCGTGTGAGCTCTTTTGAAAAAGCACAACGAAACGCTTAATTCAGAGTCGTCACTTATATTTTTGTGGTATGCCACCTAAGGAACCGAATTTGAAACGTTTGCTACGTTGTTTGATTTTGAAAAAGGCGTAGACTGATCCGTCGTCACCTTGAAATCTGAGGTTCGAGAGCTATGTTATGAGAGGGGAAGGGTTTTAAGGCACCCCTCTCGCCAAATCCGAGAATCGGTCTCTACTCGGACATTTATAAAACGTTTGCATTTTTCTTTCATTAATCGATTTTTAGCCAATTAGGGCGGGGGAATAGTTAAAGGGGATTAAAACTGTAGCATGTTGGCAGGATGTGATAGATGACATGCTCAATTATTGAAAACAGTTAGTATAGGATGAAAACAGACCCCTGTGGGAGCTTTAAACAGACTGGAAGACACTGTTCTGGAATGACATACGCAGGAAGAAATCAGAATGTACTGATCAAGTCACTACATGCTGACTCCACCTGCGTACGCCACTATAGAACATGCACACGCCAATAAGCTCAAACCCACAGTCCTTATTTTCAACCCTCTGGGCTCTGAAAATGACCAATGCACACCTAGAAAACACCAAATAGTTTATATGTAAGTTAAAATATAGTTATAAATAGTTAGAATGGGCTCAGAGGCTACCAAAAGAAAAATACACCCCATAAACAGTGTAGGGACAAACAGAGGCTAAAGCCTAGTTACCCATGCAAAGACCAGCCATTGGTCAAAGAGGGATCTACGTGCACGGGTAAACCACTGCAGCACGCAGGTTAGAGCCCTTTAACCAGTGTTTGGTTTTACATATTTTAGGTTCTGAGACATATTCAAAAAGACCCAGGGGTATTCCATAGCAGCAGATAACTTTATTGAAATACAACTAACAATTCTAGCAAAAGAAAGCAATAAACTGATTTTTATCATGCTCATAGTATGATATATACAAAAGAAAGATATAAAACAACAAGGCACTAAACCCCACGATGTCCTGCGTGTGCAGCGCGAGACTTGCGCACGCGTATGATGGACTGACGCATGCTAGTCCTTGCCATAATGGTTTTTGAAACCTTGATAGTTTTAGAACCAGGGCTTGGTATAGATTACTAGCTTTGACCCTGCCAGCCTCCCTCAGAGATCAGAATAGAAAGTAGAAAAAGATGTTATACCTTTGGTTTTTGAGTTTGAAAGGTGTTTAAGCTTGAGCTTGAGGTTTGGATGATGGAGTATGTGTGAGGCTGTATATAAAACCAGGTGTGTAGCTCTTACTTTGGTGAATAAGAGATGGCTAGGATAAGAACTTAGTGCTTAGGGTTTTGAAAACTCGGTAACCAAAACTTGTAACCTTGTAACCCTTTGCGTGGGGTGCATAGATGGGGTATATATAGAGAGATATGGAGACTAACCAGCCAAGTAATGGCTAGTTGGCTTGGTAAAGAAGTCCCCCTCTCATTAAATGAGGGGAAAAAGGTGATGGGAGTTGTGTGTGTGTGTGTGTGTGGGGGGGGGGGGGGGGAACATCCCCTTGTCCGAGGATCTCTCTTAAATGAATAAACAGAGTCGTAGGGTGCCCCAAAAGTCCTGTGATCATGGCTGAATAAAGGTGATGGGACAAGGTTTGACCGGCGTACGTAGGTAGTTGACCTGTGTGTGCAGGTCCAAGCCTTGTCAATGGTTAAAGCTAACCAATCACTGACACATGACAAGTAAAGCAGCGCACGCTAGTGTGGGACCAGCATATGCAGGTAAGGTTTTGGCTGAGGCTTCTTGGGTTAGGTTTTAAATGGTTTAAATGTTCAAAACTCAAACACACAAACGTTCCTGAGGTGCTCTTGATCCGTTTCATCATTGGGGAATCAAATACCGTAAGTAAACTAATCTGAATGTTTCTCCTTCTTTCTCCTTCCCCGTCACCTTCCTTGCCGTACCACCAGCCTCCGGATGCCATTGAAGTCGATTTGGCCTTTTTACTGGCTGGTGCTTCCTTCGGTGAAGAGGGGGCAGAGGGTGGACACTTTTGAGTTGGAGGTGGGACCTTTTGGCTCGGAGCAGAAGCCGAGGCACCTAGTGCTCCGGATTTTTTTAGCTCAGCCTTCGCTCTCTCCTTCTCCTCTAGCTTCTTTTGAAGGACGGCCTTCATGCTTCGGGGAGGCATCATTTCTTCCTCTTCTTCGACGGAAGTTTCGTCGGCTGGTTGTCGAATGAGCCCTCGAAGTGGCATGTCCTTGCTTGGGCGTTGTTCTTTGGGGAGGTCAACTAGGTCCTCGGCGCTTAGTTCTTCTTTGTCGACACCCTTCTTTCGGATCCTTCCCTCGCAGGCTGTTTTGTAGCCAAGGATGGTTGGAGCGTCCCTCTCTTCCCCCGGAATCGTGAGAAGAGCAGTTGTAAGCTCGCAACCTTTGGCCTCTTTCAGTAAATCCTTGTTGATCTTGGGAGTGTCTGCCGAATAAACGGAACAAAAGATAATAAATAATGGTGATGTCAGCAACAAAAACAAAATGAGCATTACCGAAGCAAAATACTGCAATGCAAAAGAAAATGTCCTTACAAGGATGCCCTCTGCGAGTTGCAACCTCGAATCTCCCGTACTCAAGTGGGGGATATTGGTAATTACCCCGAACTTCGACATAGTCTGAAGCCCACTTCTCCGAATCGATCATACATTCCATCGGGAATGATTTTTGCCATAGTCCTTCGGGAGCATAGATAATATCGGGAATATCTTACATTTCGCGACATCGTGTAATTTTCGAACAAGTTGTGAACTTCGAGTGGATACAGCTTCAACTTGGCGAGTTTAATTACCGAGTGAATAATGCGGTAGGAGTTCACGCTCAATTGGCATGGGGTTAGCGTGAATCGATACATGACCTCCCGCAGGACCCTGTGCATTGGGAACCGAAGTCCACCTTCGGTGATTGCCATCAAAGGAACAGTGATGCGCTCATCGCTGAACCTTATTTGGGAGCCTGGGACAAGGGTGATCACAACATCGTCTGGGACGTTGTAATCGCGTCGAAATTTGTTAATTCCTTCTTGGCTCCCAAAGGAATTCCAGTCTACAAGTATGTATTATTTCTGTGTATAGGAAGAAGGTAGGAGAGAGAGAGAGAGAGAGAGAGAGAGAGAGAGAGAGAGAGAGAGAGAGAGAGAGAGCCGATGCTCTGAAGATTAGGGTGAATTCCAATTGTGGAGATAATAAAGTGGATTACCATACCATGTATTAGGATAAATTTCAAATTTTGGCTCTAAAGATTACGATGAATTTCAAATTTTGGCTGATTATAGATTACCATAATTAGTCACATATTTTGGCTTATTATAGATTAGGATGAGTTTCCGGAAAATCAATCACCGGAAACGTAGAAGTTCACAAAGAAAGGATTTCGGTTATGTAAAAGATTCAAAAAGAAAGAATTGATTCCATTGAAAATATGGTATGTATGTCCAAATCAAATGATTGATTCCATTGAGAATCCGTTAAGGTAATATATGTCTCCTTAAAAGATGGTATGTATTTTTAATTGTATTTCCAATCCAACAGTGGAAAATATAAATTACCCTCCTATATTATACAGAGATATAGATACTACCATATAAATTGGAGTATGATTGCTTTGGTTTCAAACTGGATCACTAGTAGAATTAGTAAGTGTGACATTATCATTAAAAAAATTTAAAAATAAAAAAACACGAATCTGAAGTGGTGCAAAAATCCGTTTGAGTTTGGATAAGCATTAGTATTTATATATGTAAGTCTCATATTTGCTATTATGAATTTGTTTTCAGGTTATAGTTAAAATATTTTACTCTTTTGGGTTGCTTCGACACAAGAGAAATATTAATTGAATTGAAAATACGGATCGAATTTAAAATTTTCATCATCTAAAGGAATAATTTAAATAATTTGTTTATTTTAACTTGTCTGTATCTTTTGGTAAATCTTTTAACTTGATTGGATTTAATTAACGAATCAAAAAGTAAAAAAAAATTACCCAAAAATAATATCAAAAAATCAAAACCCAACAACATTAAAGTCAAACTTTATCTCACTTTATTACTATGTTTTTATATGACCTCTTTTCCAATTAAAGAAGAAAATCTCATGAAATCAATTACAGTAAATTAGTTTCTCTCATGACAACGCACCTAAGCTTCCAGTTACTACTTGACAGGTCATACCGGTGACGTCAAACAAAGGCTCACGTGAGTCTCATTCTCTCTCTATTTATTCACACAGAAAGCCGTCCATTTCTCGTTCTTCTCTCACTTCATTCATCTGTAACAGACTCTCACATAACTTTAGAGAGAGACAGAGACAGAGACAGAGACAGAGACAGAGACAGAGACAGAGACAGAGACAGAGAGGCAATGGCGTCTAGGGTTTCGGTTGGCCAACTGTTGTCCGTTTCAATGATGTTGCTTTTGATCACTGTATCGGTCGCTGCAGACGATCATGTGTTAACGTTGGACCACACCAACTTCACGGATACTGTGAGCAGACACAACTTCATCGTCGTGGAATTCTACGCTCCTTGGTATGGCAATCACCATTACTACTTTGCTTAAGTCCGTAGTAATTACGTGGATCAATCTTTGAAATGTCCATTTTCTATCCCTTCTGAGTGTTATAAAAGTTCCGTTTGTCGAGAAAAAAAAAATTTAAGTGCTATGCCTCTACATAGATTGATATGTAGCTTATGTTGTTGAGTATCGAGATTTCGCAGTTTTTTTGTTCACACATTTTCGTTTTTACCTCAGAGGTATATATGTACATGCATGTGTGGTTTCGCTTAATAATCCTTTTGGTTTTTTTTTTTCCTTCCTTTATTCAAATTCTTTCACCATGTTAGTTTTTCTTATTTTTTTGGATTATTGATTCGTAGTGGATCTATAATATAGAAAATAATTATTAAAGCCTTTAAAATAGGGAGTGATTTTCGCAATCTCCAAATTGTTAACGGCACTCCAAAGGGGAGTGAAAATCATTATAGAGTTGATTTTTGCACTTTCCAAATTGTTAACTTTGGCGAGTACGAAAATCAATATGGGGTAGTTAACAATTTGGAGTGCGAAAATCACTCCCCTTAAAAAATTGACTATAGACCTTTATTCAATTTTTTTTTGTCTTTTATTCAATTTTTTTTTGTCATTTTTCCATTGTTAGTTTTTGCATATTTTTTGGGATTATTGATTAATCTCAACAAGTGGATCTATAATATAAATTATTATGATTACAACCATTAAAAAATTGACTATAGACAAAAATAGTTCAAAACAGATAAATTTTTTAGATAATTTTTTACCTTGAGTAAACTTTTTTAAGCTTCTGATCACAATTGTTTTACTCTCTACATTCATTTGGTCGAGATGCATAATTTATTCCAAAATAATTGTCTAAAAAAACTAAATTAAAAATAATTAAAACAAGATAAGCTTTGGCCAAACCACCCATAATTTAACTATTCTACTTTATGTTACGCATGTTTATTTACCTTTTAGTTATAGTCTATGTACTTATCCGGATGGTTGTTAAAATCCTACAATAAGGGATATGTATCCTACTATTCGTATCGTCACCTCCCAAAAAATGATATGTATTCCACCCCATATCCTTTTTGTTAAAAATCTTATGATATGATGACATATCCTACGATATACTCTTGTATCTTGATACGGTATATATCTTAAGATTACTTATTGAAAAAAGGTCATACCATATTTTAGAAGCGGAACCTCAAACGCGTTCTAAATCTTTGATCTAATTATGGTGACCTTCGAACCATTTAAAAAAAAAAAACTCAATTTACTGAAGAAAGGACATATTTCGATCATATTTTGCATGAATCAGATAAGACTTTTTTTCTCTTCCCTTGACCAAGGCACAAGAAATCTCAATTTTATAGAACCCACCTGGGAGACTCGAAATGTTTCATTCCAAAAGCTTACTTGTCATATATGAAACACTTATGTTTCATATATACAGAAGATTTGTAGCTTGTATTTAGGTATAACTAATTTTTATTTGTATATTAGCATTTGTTTATTTTTGTATATTAGCATTTGCTAACCTATTTTACTTCGAATACGTATCCCGATACGATTTGGAACATGAAAAAATAATTCACAATACATATCCCAATTTGAAAACTTCTGTTATCCCTAAGTGTTTGACTATTTGTCTTCAATACTTGCTTTTTCAATCCTAAATAGTTGTAGGAACTTAGTTACCTCAGTTTTCTAAGTGATTATAAATTTATTAGAAAGTACACCCTGTAGTTATGAAACATTAATTTGGCTTACTATATTTTCTCTTACCCTTAAGGCAGGTGTGGACACTGTATGAAACTTGCACCCGAGGTAATCAATTTTTTTCTAATCTAGAAAGGGAAATCTCTGTCAGTATTTGATAGTGAAATACTTTTGTGTTTTCTATCGATTAAGTTGTTTCAAATGCAATTTTATTGTTATATATGTAGTATGAGAAGGCTGGTTCGGTTTTGAGTAGTCATGACCCTCCTGTGGTATTGGCAAAAGTTGATGCAAACAAAGAATCAAACAAAGAACTCGCGAACAAATATGAGATTCAGGGCTTCCCAACTATTAAGATATTTAGAAATGGGGGAAAGAACGTCCAAGAATTTAAAGGCCCACGTGAAGCTGATGGTATTGTAGCTTACTTGAAGAAAGAAACTGGTCCTGCTTCTGTTGAAATAAAATCTGTGGAAGACATTACCAGTCTTATCAATGATTCAAAAATTTTTGTTGTAAGTCCTTCATGGTTGTTTGTCTTTCTTTTTCGGAGTTATTGGAAGGAGTTAGATGTATCTACTACTGATATCCATGTTGACTTTTTTTTAGGTTGGAGTGTTTCCGAAATTCTCTGGGGAAGAATTCGAGAACTTCTCAGCGCTAGCTGAGAAGTTGCGGTCTGATTACGAATTTGGTCACACTTTGGATGCCAAACTCCTTCCAAAGGATGAATTATCGGTTAATAGGCCAACCATTAGGTTATTTAAGCCATTTGATGAACTCTTTGTTGATTTCCAGGTATCTTGGCAGCTTATTCCAATAATCATCCTCGTTATTTTGTAATACGATCCAATAATAGCAGTGAGTTTTTGTTCTTGCAGGATTTTCAGGTGGATGCTATGCAAAAGTTTGTTGAAGCAGCTAGTGTGCCTATCGTAACTCTCTACACCAAAGACCCAAGCAATCATCCGTTTCTCATGAAATTCTTCGAGAGTCCAAATGATAAGGTGCTCTTCTGTTTGACCATACCTATCTAGGTTCTAGTAGATCTTCTAACGACGATGTGTATCTTCTCCCATCATCAATTCGTTGAATTAGAAAGAAGAAAGATAATGTCACACCCCGTGCCCAAAAACTCCCAAAACAAAGTGTAACAAGGGAAAAATACAACACCTGCTCTATATTATTCCCAAATCCACAAACTAAACTTGCAGAATAAAGACAAAAATAAACAACACAATGGCTTTATATTATAGAAAAACCAACATATGTACAATCTGTCTTGTGTCTCAAAACACCTTACAAACCACAACTAATTTTTACATTATGTCACATACAAAAGTTTCATACAAACTCAAGAAAATGCAGGACCCACACCAAGCTATAGACTGTACAGTGGACCATCCCTTCTATCTCATACCTTCAAGGCCTGAAAACCACAACCGGGGGTGAGCTAAAATCAACTTGCTTACAGACACTAGTAACATATTAATATCATATGTTAATGAGAAACACTTTGAGTAGAGTTATATCCAAATCAAATTCGATAAACCAAATAATTTATGTCAGTTCATATCCAGCATCTGCATTAAGCAAAACATTTCAATATAATTTAAATAGCCACTAGTTCGGTCAAACACCGACCACGTGCCCTGCAGTACTGTAACCTTAACCTTGCACCTACCCCAACACGATTATCTGGTTGGTGGTCAAGGCCATCAAACACTGGTCATTAAGAGCCATAAACCTCACTTTTGTGTCACAACCACCACGACACAACTACCATGTCGGGTGTAGCGACATGCCAGATAAACCTTGGCTATAGAAATATATGAGAATCCATCCACAAGAATATGGCAAAAAGTTTCTATTAGTAAAACCTTACTTCCTTGCTCATAAAAGAAACATTTAATTGGCATAAGATTTGCACAGGTAATAAAATAAGTGTCAAGAAACCCCACCTCTTACTTCTAACACAAAAGATTCACCAACACGTCGTTCACGGCCTACGTTTCTCAAACGAGCTCGGAACCTCGTTAACACCTATATAGTACACAATTGATAGCACCAAATCACCTTTACGAATAGCAAGCCAAGTTTACTTGCACAAAACAACATATGAATGCATGTCCCTCCCAAAACAAGACTAAAAGTTATATTTTTTAACACTAATCCGCAAAGAGTTAAGAACCATAAATTGTAGGATCACAATAGCCATAGAGCACAGCAATTTCTTCAAAAATTAGAGCAACATGACCTCAATAGGTCACTCAATCCATTCCATGAACTCAAACCACCTGCTGGCACACTATTTCCAGCAGTGTCGCACCCTTGTAAAATCCACCAAAATTAGAATATGTATCACAATGACCTGAGATTTGGTGGAACTCATAAGAACACATCAAAGTTCATTCATGATTTTGCGGGTCAAACTAACCGAGACTGGTCTAATGTACAATCATATTTCTCAGGCTGTAAGCATAAACGTTAAAGACTAGTTTAGTTTTCCTATAAAGTGAAGATTGGAATAAACCTACATGATGCTCCTTTTCTCCTACATGTTTTTCTCTTTATTTGCACGTCTTCAGTTGAGACAAGCAAAGAGAAAACAACGTGGGGGCGATGCTTTGAGGCCTGGGTCAAATTTGGATGGGTTTAGAATTTTGAAAACCAAAGCTTTATTTTATCAAGATGAGTTTTGATTTGGAAATTCATTTCCAGTCAACAAGAGTTGCCTGATTTCTGAAGCAATTGAGGTTTCCACCTCTTTCATCAACCATTTTCCTTTGTTTTCTTTGAACATCAAATATCTTTGTGACTCTTTTATTTGTCAAGGTCTTCATGAGATCGTAGCTGACAAATAGAATGTTCTTTGGCTGGTAAGCCTAGTATCTATGTATTTAGAGTTTTTGTTGGAGTCTCGCTTGGGGTGGATGAGAAATTTTGAGGTTCTAGTACTTCTGTTTGCAGAGTTTAATCTATTTGGTATTTGGAGAACTTTAGAAAAGTTGTTCTTCGGCTTGCTGCATGTTAGAACTTTGGCTCTGAACTAGTAGCAAAGCCTTTCAGATCCATGTGCTTTAGGCATTGTATCTTCATCACATTCGTTATGGTGTGGTTGTCTGGATCTTTAAAATAGTCTTCTACGAAACAATTTATTGTAACACAATCACACAACACATTTTTGTTGTTTGACCAACACGATTTTCTTAGTGTTTATACTTTCTTCTTTCTTGACAAATTTACTGATGCTATCATCTACTATCTGTGGAACTGTCGTCTGGAAAAAATAATTGAAAATGAGTAGGTGATGGCTTTTATCAACTTCACTGGCGAGCATCTTGATGCTTTCAAGTCAAAATTTAAGGATGTTGCCACGGCCTACAGAGGAAAGGGCGTAAGCTTTCTACTGGGTGACCTTGAGGCCAGTCAAGGTGTCTTGCAGGTTTCTTTCTGTCCTAGTCATATGCATTTAGCTGTTATTGTATTTTGACCTCTCATTCTCGCACTCAATTGTTGTTTCTATTTGGAAAAGTATTATGGAGTTAAGGGCGATGAGGCACCTCTTGGGTATATCCAGAACAATGACGGCCAGAAATATCTTAAGACAAAGTTGAATCCCGATCATATCGCAACTTGGTTGAAGGACTATATGGTGATGCTTCTGTTTCCTTTTCTCATTGATAATTTACCATTATAGTGATTACTTTGTTCAAATTCTTGCTCTGATTGCACCTATAACCTGTTTCATGTTAAGAAACATATGAAATCCATTTTTTCCACCTACGGTGTAAAAACTTTACCATCCTGGATGGTTTCTCTTTCTTGTTTGTTAAAATGACTAAAACCTTTGTTCATGAGATCGCAGGATGGTAATTTGAAGCCATTTGTAAAATCAGAGCCCATTCCAGAAATTAACAATGAACCTGTGAAGGTGGTCGTTAGTGACAGCCTCCAGGCCATGGTCTTCAACTCTGGAAAGAACGGTGTGTGTTTTTTACCCAAATTGTTTCAAGGATTCCTAAATGTATTTATGTGTGATTGTTATTAGAAGATGTTGTACAATCTTTTCTCTTTTGCAGTTTTGCTAGAGTTCTATGCACCATGGTGTGGACACTGTCAAAAACTGGCTCCAATCTTGGATGAAGTTGCTGTGTCATATGAAAATGATCCAGATGTCATCATTGCGAAGCTGGTTAGATTCCTTTCCTACAAATCTGGCCATGCATCACTTATTCTTGTCTAGAAATTCTTAAAAAAGAAGTTATTCACAACTCATCTTCTACTGGAGTAACTGTTTATGGTTATGACTTATGTATATGCTCCTTGTTTGTTGTACCTTGGAGCAAAAGGTGGTTAGTGGTAAATATGTGCATCATTCCAGGATTCTTCCAACAACTTCTTTGAAACAGCTTTTAGTACTGTCTTTATGATCATAAATCCATTTTGTTAGGAGGTTCCTACACTGTGTCAATCCATAATCTATTAGGTTTCGATCCCTCTGATGCCTAAAGTTTAGAACAATGACCATATTTTGTTCACCATACGTAATTGCATGCCCCTATCTTCATTTTTACCTGCTGCTTTTACTCTTTATTTTTTTATGTCATTCTGATGTACGTGTCTATCTAAAATTGTTTTTTAGGATGCAACTGCAAATGATTTTCCAAATGACACCTTTGATGTTCAAGGTTTCCCTACTTTGTACTTTAAAACTGCTGGCGGTAACATGTTGCAATATGATGGGGATAGAACAAAGGAGGATATCATTGACTTCATTCAAAATAATCGGGATAAAACTACCCAACCAAGCTCAGTTGAATCTGCTCCAGAGAAAGATGAGCTATAAGGAAGGTGACTATCCTTCTTCATTTGTTGTTTGTGTTTCCTGGATCGCTGTTTTTCTTATTCTGAAGGAGACTGCTAAATCCACATAAACATCTGTAGTCATAGCCCTCGGTCTCACAGGGTGAGCCCTCCCTATGAAGGGCTGATGATGCGGCCCAGAAAGCTGTAGATTTTAATAATTTCATATGGTAAGGCCAAACAGTATTTTAGGGCTTAAACTTTATACAGTTCACTACTGACTAGCCGGCATTGCTTTTGGCAATAATTCTGCTTCATTTCGACTAGAACAGACTGAAACGTTCCCATTTTTGTGTCATTCCCTCTTTTGCCAAATTTTTCTGATGGTTAGCCATCTCCGTTGGTTTGACGATATTTACCTATTTCATGGGATTAGCTAAGGTTTCAGCTAGGACTTCGGAGTGAGCTTTCTCCTATTGGAGGTTTTAGATAGGAATTCGGAGTGAGCTTTCTTCTATTGGAGGTTTTAGCAATGAAGGCCACATGAGTCCTGTTGGTTCTCCATGCTCGTATCATGCTTTCTTTTATTGTTTTTTCCCAACCGGAGTCTCATATCATGAATCGTAACTACAACATATTTATTGTTCGGGGATGGACTATTTACTGTTTATGCCACTTGGCATGACAAAGCTGGAGTTGATTATTCCCAGAAAAATGAGAGGATATTTTTGATGAAGTGGAAGACAATGTCGAGAAAAAGAACAAGTGTATCAGCCTTTTCTTTCATCAACTTGGCTCTCTACGCTCAATCCCTGGTGATTGAAGTTACTAGTCCGTTACATAAACAATGGTGAAAAAGTATGGTTGATTTTTTTTTTTCTTTTGATCAATAAAATCCGATTATTTTGTTGTGTTGACTAACTTAAACACAAAATCTGATGGTGTTAAAAACTAAAACGTCCACGCTCTGTTTTGCTTTTGTGTTTGCAGGTTGCGAGTGTTTGGATTCTCTTTTTGGCATCAAAGAAAACTGAAAGAGTCGTTGGCCGGGCAGACTTGAAACAAGCCCTTTTGAGTCGTTTTTTTTGCACTTTCTTCAGTAGGAATAAAATGACACTTCTCCAGTTATTTTGTTTAGTCTTGTTCTTCTCTCTCTCTAAGTGTGTGTGTGTGCATGTGTGGGTATGTGAAACAACCTGAAGACACATTTGTAGGCGCACACATGCACACACACTCACGTAAACTTTGGGGCTTACACAATCACAACTTGTTTTGTGTATGGGCAAGAGCTAGTCCCTAACAATATTCGTCTTCATGCTAGCTCTACCGCTATACAGGCTACACCATAGGAGCCCATATACGTCCCCTGCTTGACAAAATAGGCCCACAGCCCTTACTATTAGGTTTAGCAAGGACAAACAAGTGAATTCTCTACCACGAGGATTAAAAGGCAGTCTTTAAATCTCCAGATGATTTCTTTTGCCGGGGGAATGGTTCATTGGTTTCACAATAAAACCTATCTAGATATACTATCTGAACTAAAAAAAGATATAAAGTTGATCAGACTATCTAATATTGAGAATGTGTCTTTCAAGTATAGGGAATTCAAATAGCACTCATTTGGTTCAAGACTGCGTGTTATTAATAGGAGTGATTCATTTCCCTGATGTGTTTCTATTTCTTCTGGTTTCCCTCTGATAATTTAATTTTTTCTGGATTGATGACAAAACACAAAGGGCCTCAGTATGCCAACATTTTAAGAGTGCCTTTGGACAAACTTTCTAGGGTCTTTTTGATTATTTTGCAAAAGTTGTCTTCAAGTGGAAGACAAGTTGTCTGGGCTAAATTTCATTTTCTTTAGGTTTATCTGTAAGAAAAATAATACCATACCGGTATATGCAGCGGAAATAGGATCGAACTAACCTCTAGCCATTATTGTTCAAGTTGAACACCGAACACACACGCACTAGATTTAGGTGTCTTCCAACCTATGCATGACTTAATTGAGCGCCTAGATTTGATGGAGATCAATCATAGGCTTTATATAGATGCTAGGTTAGGGACCCTATATCTCCTTAAGACCTTCAAGTTTCTTTCCATTAAAGAAACTAATAAACAAATACAATAATGAAAGTGGGAAAGCCAAAAGCTTCTTTAAACCACCATTATATCTATAATGTAAGTGAACACTTTCATTAATCACAATATGACCAAGTGAGCCCTTTAAGATATTTCTTACATTATCTACTTCTTTGGTCCTCAAAAATATGGCCAAGTTTCATAATTGTCCTTAGAAAACTAATTGTTTCAATTTCGTCCTTGTAATACCAATCCGTATTCAATGGTGTCCTTGCTGTCAATTTCTTAACGGAATCAGATAATCTATCTGACAACATATGACATGGCAATAATGTGAACACTAAAAAATGATTAATTAGCTATAGAGATGATGTGGCAAGAACAAACCAAAAATCCTTGTTGAATCATAACCCAAACGAACAACAAACCTAAACCTCTCAGGCTCTCAACCAAAGACCTACGCCATCAAATGAGTTCTGCTCCATGCTCTATCCCTCCTCCATACCATTCTATTTCCATACTCTTTAACTTTAGTCCACATCTTGGGTCCAAATTTGATCGAAATCATTCACCTCGTAGAAAATGTAAAGTACTACTTCGATCCTCCGTCCGCATTTATTTGTCCATATTAACATACAATTTATAGACTTGCCCTCTCTCTGTGATGCCATTCGGTTTTGATTCAGGGGCATGGTTCCGCAATAAAACAGGTATAGAGGGGGGCCATTGTTTCAGTGGTTTTTTTAGAGCAGTTACTTTGTACATATTGCCAAAGATTATGTCTGTCTCCAATCATCTCCCGCCCATACCCTCAATGATTGGGAACTACATAGGTTCTGTTATTGTTGTATTAACTTAAAATTTCTTGGACAAAAAGTAACATATTCACATACAATCAATATACAATCATATGCAGATATTGTATACCCAAATTTTTTTGCGGGAATTGATTTTACACTCACCTTTTTTTATATCCACACTCTTTTTTTGTCTTTTAGAAAAAATACACACTTTCAGCATTAAAAAAAACAAAAAGGGAGTGTGGATATCAAAAAATTGAATGCAAAAATCGATTCCGTATTTTGCATGTTTTATGAAGTCAACCGTTTGGATCATTTTTTTGGGTCCGAGATGTGAACAACAATTGAGATTATGGAGGGGTATTGACGGATGGGGTATATTCCCCAATGAAGTTCTTCTCTGCACCACCATCGTCCACGACGGTGATGTTGAACGAGTTTTGTTTCCAACTTCAATCTTCTCCGTGATTTCCTCCGTCCGCTAAGTCTATTACCATCTGATTCCGTTGGAGCCCTTCAAGGTGATTTTGCACAGAAAATGAGGAGGATGAAGTCTGGGACGGGGCGGGTTAAGAACTTAAGATATTGGGTTTGGATTTGTGTCATTTTCTAAAGGTGGTTTAAGATTTAATTAGTGTTCGCCCGTACCACCTAAGACCATCTTTAACTGTAAATACTCTGTCTTACACACATTAGCTAATGCCGTTACCTGGTTTAACGGCAAGGTTAACATTGTGTTGGGAAAAACTACCCGACACACTACGAATATTTTTCTCTCCTTGTGTAAATAGAGAATATGCTAAATTATCGCAACAACAAGCAATCTAGGAGCCGAAAGTAAAATATGCAACAACAAGCAAACCACGAGACGCCGGAATTTCTACGTGGTTCCCGCTAAATTAGAGGTACGTCCACGGGAGCGTAATCGTTATCAAATCTTCCACTATAATGATAATGGGGTTACAAGAGTTCTTCCCTAGCAAGCTACTAGAGGCATGTACATTACCCAAAGGTAGATTTCAACAAAATCAACAAATACAAGTTTAGGTCTCACCAAATGTGGATTTCCCAAACTCCTTGAACCCGAGAGAACCTTGCCATCTGTTCCGATCAGTGCGTAGAGCTCGTCGAACTATGGAACATACTAAAAACCCATCAAAATCGGAGTAGCAACAGTGGTCCGATCTTGGCTTGAACTAAAAAGTAAAACCCTCACTTTTCTCGGCAGCTCTGTGGAACTTTCTATATCTCTCGAAAAGTTACAGCAGCAGCAATACTTCAGAGACTTAAAAAGTCTCCTGATTTCCTTTGTAATTTCATAAAGAAATTACAGGTTCTCCCTTTGCAATTCCAAGAATAGCAAGATAACCCCATGTCTATTTGGACTTAATAAATAAGCCCTTTTGTGGACCCACCAACTAGGAGGGACCCACCCAACACATTGTGTTTAGCACAAAATCGTTCAAGGACTAAGGACGGGCGTGCCAAGACTTGTCGTGTCTAACGTAAAAGGACTTGATGCCCTTTTCCTGACTTCGTAACTGTAACAGCGAGTGTGCTGTGATCCTAAGGGAAAGATCACGATGGAGGTTCATGGTTTGCCACAACGGTTGTGAACTTAGCAATTTTCTAACAGTGTAGGAAAGAAGTAACAACGTAAAAAGAAAAGACGAACTTTATTATATCGGAATAATAAAGTTGGGTACAAGAGAAAGTAAAAACCCAAATTACCTGATGAAGTAATTGAGTTGAACGCAGAAAATTCAAGATAAAAACTTTGGTGAGAGTTTGAGTTTGATAAGCACTGGACTTCATTGGTGTGTAAACCATTTTTTAGTCTTGAAGTTCTTGTATTTATAGGCTGAGATGCTCCTTACGGTTTTGCATGTGAGATTTCCCGCCGTCACCTCGTGATGCCATGTGTCTCGTGCTTCCTCCATGTGCTGCCTGCCAAGCGTACTTCGAAACTTCGTCATTTGTGAATTTCACGGCATAGTGGGCAGTTATAAGAATTACCCACATGCTTTCCAAGTGATGAGAAGTTATTGGCAGTTATCAAAGAGGTGGTGGGCCTTTCTTCTTTTCCTTGTTTCGTGGGTATTAGAGAGAATTTGGCCAATTAATGAACCCATTTCCTCTTTGCACGGTTTTTTACTTCCAGAATGCTCTCAACACCTAAAAAGATTATGGGCCTGTCATTCCCTTAACATAATCGAGCCCACAAAGTTTTTAGCCCACGACCAATTTAGATTAAAAATTAATTGGGCCCACTTGATACTATCTTGGCCCATAAATTTTAATCCAATAAATCTTTGTTTTGTGGCCCAATTTAATTAAATATTAATTAAATGACCTTTCAGCGCTAACCCAAGATTTGTTGCAAAAAATGAGTGTAAACACATTAAATTGAGATTAATACCAAAAATGAAATTATTATTTTTATAGGGAAGACTTTGAAACTAGGACATATTTTTAAGTAGATAAGCCTTTTCTTTATATTGAAGAGACAAAGTGTTTGGGTATGATAAAGACAATATAAGACACTTAAAAGGAAGGATAATTTTGAAAAGTAGAGGTAAAAGTTGATGTAAAATGTGTAATAATTATGTCTCTTTAATAAGTTTGATTGGAATTACGAAGCCGGACACTATTTAAAGTGTGTTGAACTCTGTCCTATGTTCAAGTATTCAACCAATTGTACGAAAAGAAATCGTGAATTCACTAAGTAGCTACAAGAACATGTGAAGCCAGATGCAATCGTGTTGATCAATGACCTAACAGTTAAACTTCTGAGCCGAGCAAAAAAAAAACAGTTAAAACTTCTGATCTTGTGATTTGAGAAACATTCATACTCGATTCATAAAGTCAGGAATAGGTTCATAATATATATAGAAAAGCTTTTAGAACACCAGCTGATCCAGCACCTAATAACACCTTGCTACCTACTTTTAAAAAGCTTCAACACCATAGAAGTAGAAGGATTCAGCTTCTTGATCAGACTGCAGAATGCAATTCCCCACACTCTAATCCTCCTTTATGTTCCGAGCCGTTCCTATCGTAGGACTTGTAGAACAACATGGTCGCTCAAAAATATTAAGTTCATTGGATACCCACAACCACTCCATCGAAAAACTCAAAAGAAAATTTATTTTCGAAACACAAAAGTGTTCTGATGGAAGTGTTTATGAGTGTCCAAACATCCTTGAACATGTTATTAGCCAAGCCCTACTTTATAAACGCGCGCGTTAGATAATGGAGGAAGGATTTTGATTGTGGGCAAATCGCACCCCGTAGTCCCTAATGCGACTGCAAAGAAGCCCGAGTCCAAAGTAGAAAATAGAAGACCTTCAAAACCTAAGCAAAAGAAAGAAGTACCATCCTTTTAAACCGCAACTTGGGATCGATCTCTTTCGTTGATCGATCGATCATCATAAAGTTCAACTTGGTAGATTTGGCTGGGTTGTGGACCCATCACCGCTAGGTGCATGATGGTATCGGTTGTTCATGGCATCCTTCTTTTTACCCCACTCGTGAAGCCTCAAGTGCAACTCAGCAGCAGCAATCAAGAAATGGACGGCCTGGATTGGAGTCAAAATATCAACTACGCCCTTTAGTGTCCTCAGCCGTAGATCATCCGCCATGTGGAGTAAATCTTCCAACCCTTCCTCCTTGGGTGCCAGAGTTGACTCAACTCGCTCGTCCGCCTCATCCCCTGCCGGGTTCCCACTGCTGCCACTTCGCAACAGCTCGCTCACCACATGCGACAACTCCACCATCGACGAGTCTGCAACCGTTTCCTGATGCTTGGCCAACTTCTCCGTGATCTCCTTTTCCTCCTTTATGGTACTTCTCTGTAACTCATCAACCTAAATCACATAAAGAACATATATAAGATTCCCACTTATTAGGATGCTCCCCGTCTCGATTTATTACATTTCCAAAATTGAGTATATATTCTAATACTTTTTAAGATCATTTTGGAAACTTTTTTAGAAAAAAAATGAATTTGAGGTTTTTTTATTCCTGAAAAAATCTTGATTTTTCCTCTACGACAATATAACCTTATGTGTTATGCCAATTTAAATTATAATCAAGATTGTCCAAAAGGACTAATTAAATATTCATCCTAATCAGCCATACTACATAAGTTTCCATCCCACCCACTTTTCGGGCTTATCTTTCTATTCTCTTAATGTATGAATTATCTTTTCTTACCCATCACTATGATATATATTGTATTGTTTTCCTAATTTAGTGAGATTTGATTGTTTTCCTAATTCAGGAGGATTGGATGTATCCATACAGATACAAGGGAAACCAAATCCCACTGATAACCAAATTTTTACGTATATTGTATTTTCATATTCAAAATCATATAAATAGATTTACAAAAGAAAAAAATCTGTCTCGAATATTTGAAAAGACATGTTTCATCCCATTTCGTGGTCCAACTTATAGAGAAATAAACTTAAAACAAAATCACAATATGTTTGGATAGGATACATGTCATGATTCGAACAAACGTTTTATGGTAAACAGACCAAATAATTTATCTTCAAATGATAGGAACAAACAAACATATTTCATGGTAAATGCTACGAATAATTTACCATTAAATGATAGGAACAGGCAAATATATTTCTTGGTAAATGCTACAAATAATTTACCATGAATTTAAAAACCATTATAACTGCAATGGCAAATATTTGCTCAAAATGCTAAACACGTTTTAATCCCTATTAATTGAATCAAAGTATTACTCGTATTACACTTTTAACACTTATCCCAACCAACCATTCATGATGCATTTAATCAAACAGATATGTCATAGCAAGAAGAGTTCATGAAATCATCAAAAAATCCCTATCTGCTTGGATGTGAATTGACCATGATTCGATGAACATTTATACATGCAATTGTCATGAGCTTCAAAATCATGGCATATTTCATAAATCGTTTAAAGTACCCCACGCCATCTTGGTAGATTGCATCAAACAACAGTGAACTTCACATGAATCAGAAAACCGTTCGGTTTCATGAAGATGAACTTCAAAATCACGATTGGTTCATAAAACATTTCAAGTACCCAACGCCATCATGGTAGATTTCATCAAATAACATGGAACTTCACAAGAATCATAAAACCCATTCAGATTCAAAAACAAACAATTGATTTCATAAACATGACATATTTCTAAAACATAAAATATTTCATAAATCGATCCAATTACCCCACACAATCATGGTAGATTCCACCAAACAACAATGAAATAGGAAGGATTTGAAAAATCAATTGCGGTTTAGACGCTTTATCATGCTCCAATCGGTAAAACCAAACCATGTTGGGAAAAAAGGAGGGGGAGGGCTGTGCGTTTGATGGTGAGGATGGACGAAATCTAGCCATGTTGGTCTCATCCCCTCCTTCACCGGTTGATTTAGCTCCAGAGGACTGGACCAAATTCTTGCTATTTGGGATTTCTGTATAAAAATCCCATTGGGATTGAACGAGGGAATGCATGTGCCATTCTTCTTCTACGGATGTCACAACGATGGAGGACTGATGTGGGTTTCACCTTTTGAGGTTTTAGCCAAGCCATGAGATGAAAATTCAAATGGGAGTTTTCCGTTTTAGATCAAGATTTTGATCAAAATCTTGGTCAAGATTTTTGATATTAGAGTGCGAAATTTACTTAGGAAGGATGGCCTATTTATACGGTGGGATTTGGAGGTGTTAAGTTTATATATACCCAATGTATCATATAAGGGCACTATTGAGATTATTAAACAGTAGAGATGAAAACATAAGTGTTCAAATTGACTAGGATGTAAACATAAGTCAGGTATGGGCTGAGGACCAATATTTTAAGTAGGATGATGCTATGGTGTCCTCAGTCATTTTGGGAACACCGTAATTTTTGGCATAACAAAAGCCATACAAGCATAACAAAAATCATTAGAAGTATAATAGAACCATAATATGGCATAACCAAGGCATAACCAAAAACCAATCAAGGTATAACCAAAAATCAACCAAGGCATAACCAACCAAGTTATGCCTTGTTATGGTTTTGGTTATGCTTATAATGGTTTTAGTTATGCTTGTAATGAATTTGGTTATGCTTCTAATGGTTTTGTTATGCCAAAAGTTACGGTGTCCCCAAAATAACCGGGGACACCGAAGTCATTCCCTTTTAGGTATCCCTCATCCAAAACATTCTTAGTAGGGTCCAATTAATGGATGTCATTTGTTAACAATGCATAACTCTCTCACCTCCCTTTAAACTCTCTTACTTACCGCCATGGGAATTGTACAAAAATAACATGTGTACTAAAATGTTGATTTCGAAATGAGTGATTCAATCTAAACTTAAAAATATTAACCTCAAATTACTTTTACGACCATCTAAACAATTTAATTCGATCAAAAAAAAATCCCCTTTTTATTTAGACCTAACTTTTATTTTCACTCACCCACCGCCCCACCATAATAGCTGCCACCCCATCGTCCCCCACCCTTTGCACACACAACCTCCCTGCCTTTATCGACTGCCTTAGGCCAACCCCTTTGTCATAAAATTTTCACTTGAAATTTTATTTTTCTTCATGTACACTAAAAGGTTAGATCCCTAGCAATTTCCACATGTTTGGTAATGGATGTCTTATAATCCACAAAAGCTTAGTGATGGTTGTTCTTCATGTGGATTTTCTCATTATATGACTTAGATTCCTAAACCAAACCAAATCAAGCCTTATATCCCAATCACTTTGGGTCGGCTACATGAATCATTTTCCTCCATTGAGCTCTGTCGAGGGTCACTTGTTCACACAAACCTATTATGCACATATCGTTGCGCACCACAACATCTAACCTTAACCTATTTTTCCTCAACTTCTCTTCTATGGGTGCTACACCTACCATCTCACGAACCGTTTCATTTATAATCCTGTCTCTTCTAATCTTACCACACATCCACCTCAACATTCTTATTTTCGCTACACTCATCTTGTTCACCTGTTATTTCTTAATAGGCCAACATTCTGTCCCGTAAAGTATCTCTGGTCTGATGGCAGTTCCATAGAACTTTTCCTTTCAATTTTATGAGTACCCTCTTGTCACACAGTACACCACTGGTGCTCCTCCACTTAAGCCACCCCCACTTGGATCCTATGGGTCATATCATCGGCAATCTCTCCATCTCTACTAATAATTGAGCCTAACTACCTAAAATGATCACTCTTAGGTATCTCCTGGTCTTGGATCATCACTCTTTCTTCGTGCGCACTGCTGGTACCACAACTTGCACACCATATACTCAGCTTTACTCCTACTTATTCGAAAACCCTTTAACTCTAATGCTTCCCTCCAAATTTCTAGTTTCGTATTAACGCCTCTAGCAGTTTCTTCTACGAGAACAATGTTATCTGCAAACATCATACAACATGGGCTATCCTTCTGAAATTGTCTAGTCAATTCATCCATAACTAAGGCAAAAAGGTACGGACTCAAGATGGACCCTTAATGCAATCCTACAGTGATTGGAAATTCACTCATTTCTCCTACTGATGATCGAATGGTAATGACGGCACCTTCATACATGTCTCTAATCACCTCAATATATCCTTTGGTCACTCCCTTTCTCTCCATAATCCACCATATGATGTCTCGAGGCACTCTATCATAAGCCTTTTCTAAGTCTATAAAAACCATATGGAGATCTTTCTTCTTTGCTCTGTGTTTTTCTACCATTCTTCTTAATAGGTAGATAGCTTCCATGGTGATCTTCCAGGCATGAACCCAAACTGTTTATCTGACACCGTAGTTACCATCCTTAAGCGATGCTCAATAACTCTTTCCCACAACTTTATCGTATGACTCATCAATTTAATACCTCTATAGTTGTTGCAGCTTTGAATATCCTTTTTATTCTTATAGATAGGTACTAGAGTGCTCCTTCTCCATTCGTCGGGCATCTTCCTAATCATAATAATCTTGTTAAACAATTTCGTCAACAAAGTCACCCCAAGGTCACCTAGACTTTTTCACACTTCAATAGGGATACCATCTGGTCCTAAGGCCTTACCCGCTTTCATCCTTTTCAAAGCTTTAACCACTTCGAACTTTTGTATTTTCCGATAAAATTCATATTCTATGTTCTTGCTAGGTACATACTCTTCCTCCCCACCAAAGCCTCCTTCATGTTTCTCATTTAACAACTTCTTGAAATACAACTTCCATCTATCCCTAATCGCCTCGTCTTTCACCAACACCACCCAATCAATACCTTTTATACACTTAACTTGAGAAACGTCTCTAGCTCTCTTTTCCCACAATTTGGCAAGTTTATAAATAATCTTTTCTCCATCTTTACTATTGAGTCTAGCGTAGAAATTTTTATAGGCTTTCAACTTAGCATCCCTAACGGCTTTTTTATAGTTTCCTTGCTAACTTGCTTATAACCCTGAAAATTTTTCCCATTCCGGTCATTTTGCCACTTTTTAAAGCACTCATTCTTGGCTTTTACCATGGCTTGAACCTCGCCATTCCACCACCATTTCTCCTTAGAAATTGAACCCTTTTCCTTCGACTCCCCAAGAACTTCTTTCGATATTCTTCTAATACCGTCAGCTATGGTATTCCACATATTGTCACTATCGCATTCTACTCCCCATCATACTTCCTGAGACATTCTTTCCTTAAATACCTCTAGTTTCTCCCCTCCTAGGCCCCACCATTTAGTCCGTGGGCATCTAGTTTCCTCTCTTCTTCTAATATTCTCCTTGAGACAAATATCTAACAACAAAAGTCTATACTGTGCCATTACACTCTCTAGGAATAACCTTACAATCCTTACATGTCAAGCGGTATGCACCTCTAGCAAGAAAATAGTCAATTTGGCTTCTATTGGCTCCGTTCTTAAAGGTAATTAAATGTTCTTCTCGCTTCCAATAGAGAGTATTCCCCACTATAAGGTCAAAAGCTACTGCAAAATCTAAAACCCTCCAACCACCTTCGTTAAAGCCACCAAATCCAAAGCCACCATGCACCTTCTCATACCCTTGCTTATGCACTCCCACATGACCATTGAAATTGCCTCCTATAAATAGCTTCTCCCTAAAAAGTATCTCTTGAACCACGTCATCCATCTGCTCCAAGAATTGCTCTTTAGTAAGATCATCCAAGCCTACTTGGGGTGTGTAAACACTAATAATATTAACTATGCTCCCCCTGATCACAAGATTAACTAAAATAATCCGATCTCTTTTCCTCGTGACTGTAACTACCGAATCTTTCAAGTGTTTATCTACTACGATACTGTTCAGTTTTAGGGTAATCGTAATAGGGAGAAAATCCATTAGGGTTAATTTCATTCAACGTAAAATATATGTACAAAAGCTGTATAATAATTGCACTACGGTCCTAGATACTTAAACTAATTACATGATAAAGACACATAATTACACTAGATACAAACAGATCCATCATCTAACAGATACCTACCTCATTTCTATGTCTATCCTTACCCGTATAGTAAAACTTATAACATATGTCCTCTATCTCCCTAGCTTTCTCCCCTACCTACTTAGTCTCCTGAAGGCAAGCTATACTAATCCTCCTCCTAAGCATGGAGTCAACTAGCTCCCTAGTTTTACTTGTTAATGTCCCAATATTCCAAGTTGCTAAACGAATCCTATAATCCTAGGCTAGCTTCTTTACTCGTGCTCATCTAAGCACGCGCGGAAATCCTTGCTCACTTATCACCACACCCAGGCGCAGGTGGGTGCCCCTTGCTCATTTTTCGAAGCACCCGAAGGTAGACACAACGCGTAGCTTAAAGGGAACGCCCTAGCATGTCTCGTTATCATATTTGGATTCATGTCATAAAGATCTGACGGGCTTTTTACGTGCTGGCTGTCAGCTACCTAACGCACAACCCTCCTCTTTTATCCAGGCTTGGGACCGACTGAAAAATAAAGATAAAGTTCTAAGCACAAACCAGGCGGATGACGAGCTTTCTATAAATGTATAATCATTAGGATGGGATAGACTTCCTACCTTTCATGTTGGAATTTCCAAAAATAACCCATGTTTATGTTGCACACAACAGACGGTGTGGTCTAAGGAATCTGTTAAACACATATTTGTAACTTTAGAGACTAAATTGACCTAATCATTAGACATGGAGATGACAATTGAACTCGAGTGTTACATTCGGAACTAAAGGGTAAAAAAGTCATTTTGTTTAGGAGGTAAACAGATGACTTTGTGAACTGATAATTTTAAAAGGCAAACAAAAGAGTTGTTTGATAAAACTGAAAAGTGAAGCTGAAAGTTGAAAAATTACGTGCTAAAAATTCAGGATTGGATTTTTAAGCTGAAAAGATGTTTGATAAAAATAGAGAAAATTTCAAAATAGCACCTAACCTTTCACACAAATCACACATAGGCATCTGACCTTTTAATATTATCAAAAAAACACCTAACCTATTTAAAAACCCATCAATTTTTCACCCACCATTAACTTTCCATCCAAAAACAGACGGAAATGCTGAAATGGCCTACATGTGGCCATTTGGAGGGAAATCAATATACACTTTGGGGGAAAAATACATTACTCTACTGATTTCTCTTGTCAAAATTCACCTGAGGGGCCATGGAGTTCCAATGGTTTGTTATTGGAGTAATGCTTATAAGACTTCATCTCGATTATTGTAACTGTTTGTTTTTGTTGAACTGGTTATTGCACATTTTCGAGATCAAATTTATGTGCCATTTTTTCCGACAGAGCTTGAGATGGTGTGAGGCAAATGAAGGAGATGTTTGGGGATTTTGGGACATCCTCATTCCACTTTAACTTTTTCTATAACTTTTAGTTTTGTTCTTATTTAAATTTTTTTCGTGTTTCTTAGTTTTGCGCCTTACTTTTTTTGTTTTCTGATTTGTCACAAAAGTAAAAAAAAATTATATATTTGCCCAAATATTTTAGTAAATAGTCATTTTTTTAACTTAAAAGTGGTTATTTCCTAAAATATCTGGGTAAAAGTAAAAATATATATACTTTTCCAATTCGTCTTGTCAAAACGAATCAATAAGTTACAAAAGGTTGGCGCAAAATTAACAAATGCGAAAAAAAGAAAAGAAAAGAAAAGAAAAACAAAAATAAAAGTTATAGAAAAAGTAAAAATAGTTGTTATTAGAACTCCATGGCCCCACAGGTAAGTTTTGGCGGAAGAAATCAATAGAGTAATGTATTTTTACTCCAAAATGCATATTGGTTTCCCTCCAAATGGCCAGATGTAGGCCATTTCAGCATTTCCGTTTGTTTTTTGGATGGAAAGTTAATGGCAGGTGGAAAATTGATGAGTTTTTAAATAGGTCAGATGTTGTTTTGATAATATTAAAAGGTCAGGATAATATTCAAAGGTCAGGTGTCTATGTGTGATTTGTGTAAAAGGTCAGGTGCTATGTTGAAATTTTCACATAAAAATATCAACAGCTAAATTAAGATAACTATTTTGATGTAAGATAAATGAATTTAGCTTAATCATTTGTGATTGTTCTCTTTTAATTTAATTAATGAATCTCAATGAGTTTGTAATCATGGTGGTGGTGGCAATTGGTAGTGTGCAGTGATGGTTGTAGTGAAGGTGGTGGTAACGGAGGTGGTATGGTAGAAATATTGCGACGGTGGTGGTTGTGGAGAGACATCGGTAGTGGAGAATGATGCAAGTGATAACAATAGCGATCGGTGGTATAGTCGCGGTGGTGAAGAAATGTGTGGTGAATGTAGCGGTGTAACATGATGGAGAGATGGAGAAATATTGATGGTTAAAATGGTGGTGGTGTTGTTAGAGAGATGACAGTTGTGGTGGTAGTGAAAGCGAAAGCGATAGCGATAATGGTAGTGGTGATGGCGTTAGAGTAGCAGTGGTAGAGATTATAACGATCGTGGAGTGGTGATGGTGTTGTTGGAGAAAAATTGATGGTTAAAATGGTGGTGGTGTTGTTGGAGAGATGACAGTGGTGGTGGTAGTGATAGTGCTGATGGCGTTAGAGTAGCGGTGGTAGAGATTATAACGATCGTGGAATGGTGATGGTGGTGGGACAATGGAGTAGTGGTGGTGGTCGTAGTGGTGGTGGTCATAGTAGTGATGGAAATGGCATGCTTGTGATCGTGGCGATGGCAATAGTGGTGCAGCGGTGGAGTGGTGCCAGTGGTGACATGGTGGTGGTGGTGGTGGTGGCACCGGCGACAGCAATGATAGTGGTGCAGCTATGGAGTAGTGGTATGCGACGACGGCAGTGGTGGTGGCGGCGATAATGGTAATGGTGGTGTGGAGGTGGAATGGTGGTGATTGTGGCGATGATGGAGTAACGGTGGCATTGGTGGCGGTGGTGGTGGTGGTGGTGGTGGCGGCGGCAGTGGCGATGAGGGATAGTGGTTGTGGTGGTGGTGGTGGTGGAATGGTGGCGGCAGTGGTGGTAAAGGATTGAGCGATACACAAATACTGAAAAAATCAATTATAATTAAGTAGGTATTAGGCACTAAATATATATTAAGTACGATGAAATATGATTACCAAACTAACTTAATACTTCTTACGAAATATTTTGATCGATTACTTTTGGTACGACGCGTTATGGTAGGAAAATGACTATTTTTGGTGTCATCATAACATTTGTGTTTATTTTGTTTAATTTGTGATATTTTACACATGTATTTTGCTTGGGCATAACAATTTTTTATTCTGATACTACATATTTTGATTTTATTACGAAAGATTATACTCTTCAAGGAATTTTTGGTACAACCCGTTGTGGTAAATAATATCAATTTATGGTGTTGTTATAACAATTGTAGGTATCATTATTTAATTTGTGGTCTTGTTCACATATATTTGGTTAGAGTATAAATATTATGGATTCTGGTATGAATAATTGTGGTTATACAATAACAATATTTTTTAATTATGGAGATAACCTGCTAATGACCGGTTCAACATGTTAATTTTAAAGTAGAAGTCGTAATTAGCATCATAAATATACATTAGAAAACCAAAAATTGACAAAATGAAAATTACAAATTATCATAATTTAAACATACGGTATACCTTGTATACCATAACTTTCTCTTTAAAATTAAGGTAATTGGAACATGGGAATAAAATAGGAAATTAATTTTCAACACCACGTTTTTTATAACCGCACTATCTTTTTTTGTCCTCTTGTTATTTGAATTTTCAAAATTAACCTATCATTTGTTTATATAACTTTTCATACTTTGAAGGAAATCATTGTAAACTCATATCAAAAGAAGACAATATTAAAACAAAATGAAGTGATTATGAAATAGGCAATATAAAAATCACTACCTAATAAATATTAGTATATAGGTTTAATATTTCCATCCATGCATTAGTTGCTTTTTCACTTTCCATAGTGGTGTGTAATCAGGGCCGGCCCCGGAGTCCTCAAGCTTGGGCAACCCCCCGGGCTGGAGCATCCCAAAACAAAAAAAATTATGTTAGATATAAATATAAACAAGCTTCCATATTTACCGCAAAGGCTTCTGCTTGGTGTCGTGGGCAACGCACATTGTGAAAGTTCCAAGAATACAAGGTTCAAATCCTGGAGCCTCACACACAACCCTCTTTCCTTTCTTTTTTTTTTTTTTATTTTTCCAATTTTTGTTCTAGCTCTTCTTTTTTTTTTTTCTCCCTTCCAATCCACAATTTATTTTTCTATTTTTGTTCTACTTCTTTTTGTTGAGTGCAAAGAGGGTGAACATTACCCTCCCTCTTATTGGCTAAAATGATATAGGTCCCACCCGTGCAATACACTTTTTAGTAAGCATGACATAACTTTATGGTGAGATCCACATCATTTTAACCAATAAGAAGGAGGATAACGTTCACCCTCTTAAGTGGAAGGTGAACAAAACTCAAAACCTTTTGTTTTCCTCCCAACCCACAATATTACGGAAAACAAAATCCTAAATTATTTTGTTGGAAATTTTCGATTTAACAAACACAATATTAGTGGAGTAATGTAGATATATTTTTACATTTGATTAAAAAAAGTCATAGTTAAAATAAAAGTAAGCGAGCTAACACAGTTTTTACTTTTACCTTCAAACTACCATTTCGCAAGAGAGATTAAAAAGGTTGGCTATGATTTCAATTGAAAATGAGGCATCATTCCATTAAGAGCATTTTCGGGGCTTTTTTTTATAACTTTTTACGCTTTTTGAGATAGACCATTATTGTCACATATATCAACCAAAAAACACAAAAAGCCAAATAACCAAAACTTAGTGAAACGGACCCCGAGTTCGTGGACAAGTCAAATACAATGACTCAATCGACAAATTTGCTTTAAAAAATGCAAAAGGGAGTTATTTTTTTTGAATTGGATCGTGCTAATTATAAAGCACTATAACCGGGGTTACATTTTGATGTTGATTTTTTTGATATTATTAAAGCTAAAGGAACATGTAACTTTGATTTTTTTTTTTTTGGTACTTGTATGTTTTTATATATATATATTGTATGACTTAATAGTAAGTGGACAACAAAGCATAAGATTGGGCTTGGACAACCCAAATGTCGCGGCCGGCATTGTGTAATAAACCAACTTTCATGTTTGGATGTTAAAATATTCCCCCCGTCTCACATTGCTGATACTTTATTCCTCTTATGAATATCCCAAATGTCAATAAAGTTGTGCAACATTACCAATTATATTTTCCATCATTCTATTCATAAAAACTCGCTTTTCAAAAACGGTCAAGCAAATTGAAACGGAAGGAGTAACTAACAGGCAATGTACACTTTTCTCTTTTACAATTACACCTGCTATAGCCTATAAATCCGCATTCTTTTTTGTTTCTCGTCTTTTATGTAAATTTGTAAATTATTCGTAAACGCACTTTACAGGAAGCTTTAGGTCGTTAGGTTTTTCTGTAATACTTTTCTTTTGTTTAAACTCATTCATCAATAAAACAATGTCACATGGGCATGCTGCATAATGCGTTGTGTTAATAGAATTCTCCGTCCCAGTTTGGACACCGGAAAAAGTAGTCGTATTCCCCTCGATAATTAAAAAGTCACATTTTCTGGAGAAAAAAAAAAAAAACACGTACGCTTACCAATAAAAGCCTTTTACTACCAAATTTCAACCGCGTACTAAAAATATTGTTCGATAAATTAAACGAACTAATCTATGTAGTTCAAACTCAAGACACATAATTTGCGTTCGGGAGCGGATGCGGGAGCACGAGCGTGAAAACGTCTTTGAAACACATCTCATTAACCTACTAAAATTCGTGAGAGCGAGCATTGGGAACGCGAGCGCCAATGGCGGATCCAGAAATTTCAAACAGATAGGTCACCTTTCGATTATAAACTTAATAAAAGTACTCATAATCTAATATAAAGAAAAATGCATTCAAAAAAATATAACAGAATAAAAAAAATGGATGTGCTAGTTTTTACATTTTCAATAGATCATTTATGACATTTTTATTAGAGTAATTGGTAGAATTGTACGGTTTGTCTTTGTGGTACTATAACTTCTTAAGTCTTGAATGATCCTGGAAGTCCTACTAGGAGCAAGTTTTGCAAAATTCATTTTTTCAAGGCGTAAAAAGAAATAATCGAATGGCAGTTTCGAACACAGGACCTCTCAAGTGGGAAAAATCTAGATAATTTCAGGTGGGTCACGTGACCCGCCTGTGCCTACGTTGAATCCGTCCCTGGCGACCGCAATGCGAGGATTGAAAATAGAGCACTTGACATTTTTAAGGATTATGTGTGACTAAGGTTCAAACTGATGAGACGACAGACAATCCGTTTCCTATTTGTTAAGAAATTCACATGATCAGGATTCATGACTGACTGACTGACCTGTATGAGTTGACTCGGAGAGAGATCGGCCAAATCGCCGGTGCTGAGTCCACGAATCAACTCAGCGAGTTTCGCCTCGAGTTGTAGCCCGGACTTGGAGTAGAGCAAGTGAAAAGCCATGCTGGGTCTCCACCCACCGATCCAAAGGAAAGCGTCCTCAAGGGTACTCCGCCAGGTAGGGGAGAGCATCCCCAGCACGTCCTCTTTGGCCCACCTAGATTTCGCCCGGTAGTACTGCTCGTAATGCTGGACGACTTGGTCGATTAGCGGCCGTAACCCGCTCCGGTTCTCGCTCCGCTGCTGCTGAGTCAACTCGGATGTCGCTCTGTCGTCGTTGTTCTTGGAAGCGGAGATGAGTTGTTGGAGGTGTTGGTCTTGTTCGACGAGCCAGCACTCGAAGAACTTGTGGAATGTTTCGACCTCGGGCGTGCCGTTCCTGGTGGCCTGTGCCATGAACGAGGCACTGCTCGGTGCCACAGACATGATTAGGACTCTGTCTCTGTCTCTCTCTCTCTCTCTCTCTCTCTCTCTCTCTGTGTTTTCTTGGGTAATAAATACTAGTACTAGCTATACCAAGAACATGCCACAAAGGAGCAACACCTCTGAAGAAGTGGCTACAAACCGGCGGAGATAGAGAGAAACCCCAAAGAGGGTTTTGGTGAATGAAGCGGTCGGTCAGTTAAGCCATAAAAACTATGGGTACACGAGAAATTTTTCAATGCCGAGCCGGTACCACACGTGGTACCCATTCGGTGCATCCGGGTCATACATTTTCGGTTCTGGACGGTTCAGATTTGGAGAGAGAAAAAGGATAGAGAAAGAGAAGAGATAGTGTGGGCGTGAGAGGAGAGAGTGTTTCAATTTAGACCGTCCAATACACTTTTGGACCGCTTGAATATGCCCTCTCGGACATTATGTCAACCGCGTGACGTGGTACCCATCCGGCACTGGAAAATTTCTCATGGGTACACACCATTCGTTGTCCACTAAATGTACACTGCATCTCGTAAATCTATTTTAAATTCTACACAAATGATCGGAATCGATTTATTTGTTTGCAACACTTTTTAAGAGTCGTCGTACGAAATTAGCTTAATCGGATATTAGTGAAAACTTGATCAATTTTAAGTCCAATTTAATAATAAAAAATTGAGCAAAGAATCATTAAAGTTGTTACTTATATTCGACTTTTCTGATTATTATAAAAAAAAACCCCTTTAAAAAAATTAAAAAATTAAGAAGCCCCAATAATTGATTTTGAGACTATAAAGTGAGTCCAACAAAATGTGGTGCACATTTGGTCTATACCAAATGGTGTATCCAAAGCAGGGCACGTCAGTTGGACAAAACTGTGATGGGTATGATGCACTGAACCTGAAATTCTGAACCCAGCTTGGCAGACTGGGGTGGGTTCGAACCAGCTGGCAAATACAGTCAACAGAGAGCAGGGGGGCAGGGTTTGCTTTTTATTTATTTGTTTATTGCTGTGTCGGTTTCTGACAGAAAGTTTAGAAAGCACCTATTCGCAGTTCGATATTTTTCCTCTTAATTCACTACTTCACATAGTCCATTTTCAATATTCAAGAAAACAAAATTCTCCATATAATCCATTAAATGTACCTGATCTTCTTAATATACCCTTCACCTCACAAAAATTACACTTTAACTTCCACCCCTACCCAGAGCCACCACCTCCACCTCCACCTCCACCTCCACCTCCACCTCCATAGCCACCACCGCCACTCCGGCCAGAACACCACCGCCTCTCTTCCTATTCGTTCTCTCTCTCTCTCTCTCTTTTTGTTCGTCAGTCTCTCTCTCTGTGAGTATATACATACATACATGTATGTATATATACAACAACAACATTTAGATCACTTTCGGTAACAACATGTCGAAAATATGTACAAAATTCGGTAACCAACTACTGAACTATATATACGAAAATCATACATAACATTTCAGTAAATAACTGTTGAAAACAAGATTATATTTCGGTAATTACATGTCGAAATAATGTTCAACATTCGGTAAACAACTGCCGAACTACTATATACGAAAATCATACATACATTTCGGTAAATAACTTTTGAAAACAAGATTATATTTTAGTAACTACATGTCGGAAATGCATACAACCAAAACAAGAAACATAGATTTTGGTAATTGAATGCTGAAAATGTTTCTCAATTTCGGTAACTAACTGTCGAGTATGATAATATTTTGTGGTGGTTAGCTATCGAAATTACTTAGTTTATTCTATTCGGACCAGATACATCGAAAAATTGGGTTTTGTAAACCTAGACGCCACAACAACAAAGAACAACAGAATGATGAGAACAGGGGGAGAAGAAGAGAAGAACAGGAGAAGAGAAGATGAAGAACAAGGGGAGGTCGCCTGGTGTGTGTGTTTTTTTAAAAAAAAAACATAAATGATGATTTAGGGGAAGAGGGAAGAAGATAATTTAGGGGTTTTGTTCATAAGGGCATATAGGTCATTTCATGTATAGGTATAAGGGTAAATAGGTCATTTTGTATTATGGGGTCATGTTATAATTAGTTGAAAATTTTTAACGAGCTACGGAAGAAAATACAGGGCTGCGAATAGTCGCCCCCAAAGTTTAATAGGCGGGAGTTGTGACATCTAATTTATTCTCGACAACCGTCCAAAAATGTTTTTGATAGTTCAAATTTTAAGAACTTTTTTTTGGAATTTTTTTTAAAAAAAATTTGAACCATTACTTGTGGAGACGAATAGTTTGGATGGTACACAACACGCACCTTCGGTTCCACACCCACACCAAAATACACAAATATTCACATAAATGTGTGAGACCATACACACTAGTGGTGTAATGTGTGTGAGCCAAATATATATGTAAGTGTGTGCGTATTTGAGTGTATGTTTTATGTGTGATTACAGACTTTTTGATTTATTCGAGAAACTTCTCTTTTTGTTTTCCTTTTTTTTTCACCCTTTTTAGATAAGATCTTTTTATAATATAAGATGAGACCATCTTCAACTCATTTCTATTTCTTTAAAATGAAAATGGATGTGACATATTAGAAAAAGATTTTGTAATTTATTCACAATTTTCTACAATTTTTTGTGCTTTATGGAAAACTTGGAAGAACCCATAGTCTTTTTTATTTTGGCCTCCAAAATGGTGCGTGGCATCCATATTTGGAGACTACATCCTATTATGGAGACCAAAATCTCTAAAAAGGATGATGAATCCCTCTGAAATTCTCCTCTAAAGTATATAAAATGAAGAAAAAAGAGGATAAATTACAAAATTCCTTCTTAATATGTCACATTCATTTTCTATTTTGAAAAAATAGAGATGGATTGGAGATGCTCTGATCGATGCAACTAACTGTAGGTAATTACTAATGCCACAAGTCACAACTACAAGGTTCCACGCAGTTTAAGAGCATATGGTAGTTTTACCCTTCAAACACTCTCCCTCTCCCTCTCTGCGAGGGCTGGGCTCATTTAGTATCAAGGTGTTCGTGTAAGATAAATAATACCATACCGGTATATGCAGCGGAAATAGGATCGAATTAGCCTCTAGCCATTGTTGTTCAAGTTAAACACCGAAAACGCATATATTAGATCTAGGTGTCTTCTAACCTATGCATGACTTGAGTGCCTTGAGTGATGGATACCATAGGCTACATATCCATGCTAGGTTAGAGACCCTATATCTCTTTATAAAGACCTTCTAGTTTCCTTCCATCAAAGAAACCAATTAAACTAGTATAATGATGTTGGTGGGAAAACCAAAAGCTTCTTAAAACCACCACTTCATCATCAATGGAAGTAGACACTTCCATTAATCACAATGTGACTAAGTGGGCCCTTAAATATTTCTTACATTCTCCCACTGGTCCACGAGACACTTGTATACTGCATTGGGCGATAAATACTTTATATGGCCATACAACTAAAATTGCCCATAACTTAAAGTTTTTTAAAACCTTTACTCCATTAGAAAATATCAATCATGAATCACAGCGGTAGTGCCGTAACTAATAGGCATTCCCTTCCATGTATTACAATGTGTGACACTTTCCAACGAGTACCGAACAAGATAAACTTGATAAATAACTAACTAATAGTCATTTAGGGTCCTCTTTATTTATCCCAACGGATAAACTTTATACGTACTTCTAACCTTATGTGCACATGTACGTTTTTAATTCTCTAAGAACACTTATAGTGTGACAAACTCGAATTGAGCAAGAAACGAGAGAAAACATTAAAAAATGAGCTAACATGTCATATTTCACAGCATGACATACACTATTTTGCCAGCAAGAATTAGCTCAATACTTTATGCTCAATGGTCACGAAAAGTGTTTTTTGAACAATCTCTCTCCTTATGAGGTACTTTGCATCAATATTCTTTGTTCGGCCTTTATCTTTATCTTAGAGAAGAAACTATCGCCGAAAAAACTTAGTAATGGTCTCAGTATAATATCGACAACATGAGACCTTCAATTACATGCTATCTAGTTTCATGCAAAGCTCCCACTAATTTCTACATTCATAGAAAATAGCAACTTAAGACATGATTGGGATGCATGTAAATCAACTTAAAAAATCCTCGGTCCTTTATAAGTACCTCATAACCTTTATTTGTAGCCTTTTAGTACTTCATATCACGGTCACTTGACCAATATCCATATAGCCCAGAAAAAAGAATATACTCCCACTAACCTTACGGAGTATACTTTTTCTCTACTTATAAGCAAAATGACTTCTTTTTTTTTTTTTTAAACCCTTTTCTCAATTCTATGCAAACCAAAACTATTGGATCTTCAAAGGGTCCTTAAACCACTAATATAGAGAAAGAACTCCAAATGGATATTACTTTGAACATTAATCTTAAAGGGTGAACAATCTCTCTCCTTATGAGGTACTTTGCATCGATATTCTTTGTTCGGCCTTTATCTTTATCTTAGAGAAGAAACTATCGCCGAAAAAACTTAGTAATGGTCTCAGCATAATATCGACAACATGAGACCTTCAATTACATGCTATCTAGTTTCATGCAAAGCTCCCACTAATTTCTACATTCATAGAAAATAGCAACTTAAGACATGATTGGGATGCATGTAAATCAACTTAAAAAATCCTCAGTCCTTTATAAGTACCTCATAACCTTTATTTGTAGCCTTTTAGTACTTCATATCACGGTCACTTGACCAATATCCATATAGCCCAGAAAAAAGAATATACTCCCACTAACCTTACGGAGTATACTTTTTCTCTACTTATAAGCAAAATGACTTCTTTTTTTTTTTTTTTTAAACCCTTTTCTCAATTCTATGCAAACCAAAACTATTGGATCTTCAAAGGGTCCTTAAACCACTAATATAGAGAAAGAACTCCAAATGGATATTACTTTGAACATTAATCTTAAAGGGTGAACAATCTCTCTCCTTATGAGGTACTTTGCATCGATATTCTTTGTTCGGCCTTTATCTTTATCTTAGAGAAGAAACTATCGCCGAAAAAACTTAGTAATGGTCTCAGCATAATATCGACAACATGAGACCTTCAATTACATGCTATCTAGTTTCATGCAAAGCTCCCACTAATTTCTACATTCATAGAAAATAGCAACTTAAGACATGATTGGGATGCATGTAAATCAACTTAAAAAATCCTCAGTCCTTTATAAGTACCTCATAACCTTTATTTGTAGCCTTTTAGTACTTCATATCACGGTCACTTGACCAATATCCATATAGCCCAGAAAAAAGAATATACTCCCACTAACCTTACGGAGTATACTTTTTCTCTACTTATAAGCAAAATGACTTCTTTTTTTTTTTTTTTTAAACCCTTTTCTCAATTCTATGCAAACCAAAACTATTGGATCTTCAAAGGGTCCTTAAACCACTAATATAGAGAAAGAACTCCAAATGGATATTACTTTGAACATTAATCTTAAAGGGTGAACAATCTCTCTCCTTATGAGGTACTTTGCATCGATATTCTTTGTTCGGCCTTTATCTTTATCTTAGAGAAGAAACTATCGCCGAAAAAACTTAGTAATGGTCTCAGCATAATATCGACAACATGAGACCTTCAATTACATGCTATCTAGTTTCATGCAAAGCTCCCACTAATTTCTACATTCATAGAAAATAGCAACTTAAGACATGATTGGGATGCATGTAAATCAACTTAAAAAATCCTCAGTCCTTTATAAGTACCTCATAACCTTTATTTGTAGCCTTTTAGTACTTCATATCACGGTCACTTGACCAATATCCATATAGCCCAGAAAAAAGAATATACTCCCACTAACCTTACGGAGTATACTTTTTCTCTACTTATAAGCAAAATGACTTCTTTTTTTTTTTTTTTTAAACCCTTTTCTCAATTCTATGCAAACCAAAACTATTGGATCTTCAAAGGGTCCTTAAACCACTAATATAGAGAAAGAACTCCAAATGGATATTACTTTGAACATTAATCTTAAAGGGTTAAACTTCTCCCACTATTAATGTTCTAATTTTATTTTGCGCCCTTGATTATGTGACTATAGATACTTCATTCACATAGCGCAAAATCATGACCCCTGCATCGGAGAAAAGTGAATTTCTGGATAGTCAATATAATTTTTGCAACTTTATAGCGGAATGCGAGAAGCAACTTTATAAGCAGTATGAATGACTACAACAACCAAGAAATAATGTTTTTCAATTTTTTTTTTATGTAAATTCTAACCTTCCTGTGGGTAGAGGTGCATCACGCATGAATTTACATCACTTTATGAATAAGATAAATGATCAAAATAATGAGAACGAATTCTCCGTACCTGTGGGCATCGGAAAAGTTTATTCTCGACTTTCAAATGATTATCTTACTCAACTTAAATCACAAAAATAACAATCTCCTCGCAAGAGTTATTTTCATGAATTAAGTTCCACTTTTATGCTAATCTTTAACTTAATAAAGTATATTCAAACCTCCCTGTGGGTAAAGGCAGCAATACGCATTGAATCTACTTCAGTGCATTAACAAGACTTAGCAAACTTCGAACATCAACATAAAATGCATAATAACGGGAGAAATTTCTGGTTTTATATGGAATTTTCTATTTTGTCCCAAACAAACTAATAAAATTAATTATTCTCCTGTGGGCAAAATAATTAATCTTATCAATTCAAGCTTAATGGTAATTGGTAGATGCCACTTGACGCACTTAAATATAGTCCAACGACTATTCTACTTGTGACCGTCCTTGATATCAAACATTACAATATTTCAAGATGCTGTGGCTAATCTCAAAATATTATGACAATCCAAGTCACCTCAAAAAGCATCAACCAAACTTTAATGGGACAAACTCACATATTCCATAATATTATCTAGTGTTTCTGCAAATAAGCCATGCACGTTGCACATAGAATAAGGCTTAACATTACTCACAGTAATTCCAATTGCCCAAAATCACTTCTAAATTGGCCTTCACATAATTTACCGAAACATGGCAAACACCGCAGACAAATTTAACCTTATGTTCATGTTCCTTTTTCTCGTTCTGACACCTAAATCGGTGCATATACTAATATATTCACCAAGAACAAGAATTGTGTCTCAATGGTGTCGATCATTATAATTAGTAAATTCATGCAATCAACTGATATATAGCACATATATACCGGAGAATTAATAAATAGATGATCAAACTCTACATACTGTGGTGAATAAAATGCACTGAATTCTTTGATCTATGACATGTATGCACAAGATCAAACTTCTGGTTGTCCGCTATGCACGAACTACACCGCGTGGGTACTCATCAGATTCTTTATGTGTAGTACTGCATGAGATCAACACAGATGGTGATCCAAGCATTATTTATATAGCAAAAATAATACTCCCAACCAAGATGATCACGGGCTCATGAGATGTTTTACCGATCAAAGATACGAAACTTATTTTCACCCGATCATGATCTACAATCTTTATGCATGAATTCTAATGTCTCTGTACTGAACAACATGAATTAGAGGGTTGCTTTGATACCACATGTAAGATAAATAATATCATACCGGTATATGCAGCGGAAATAGGATCGAATTAGCCTCTAGCCATTGTTGTTCAAGTTAAACACCGAACACGCATGTATTAGATCTAGGTGTCTTCTAACCTATGCATGACTTGAGTGCCTTGAGTGATGGATACCATAGGCTATATATCCATGCTAGGTTAGGGACCCTATATCTCTTTATAAAGACCTTCTAGTTTCTTTCCATCAAAGAAACCAATTAAACTAGTATAATGATGTAGGTGGGAAAACCAAAAGCTTCTTAAAACCACCACTTCATCATCAATGGAAGTAGACACTTCCATTAATCACAATGTGACTAAGTGGGCCCTTAAATATTTCTTACAGTTCGAACTCAATTTGTTTAAACTAGCAAGGTTAAAACTTGATGAGTTGAGTTATGTTAAAACTTGAGCCAAACTCATACTTCATCTATCCTCATTCTTTTGTCCCTCGTCCTATTCCAACCAGATAAAAACTAATTATAACTTTTAATTGATAATACTATTTATATGCAATCGAATCTTTTTTGATAGATTTCAATGAGCTTTTTTAAACGATATTTTCAAAATTACTTAAAAAATTATAGATTACAAGATATAATCAATTAAAAAGCAGCACCGACTCCCAAATGGGACTAAAGAATTGGGACAGAGGGAGTATTTACATGAAAATCGAAGAGAGAGAGGGAGTAAGTTTACATGAAGAGAGAGATTGTGTGTATGTGTTTTTTTCCCCAAGCGAGAGTAGTTTGGTTGTTTAGTGACATCAATTGGTTTGAAGTTTTTGTTGAGATTTTGCACCCGATAAGTAGATTGATAGAGCCTAGAGGAGTGTCTTGTGGAAGCAATGCTTGAAGGACGAATTGTCAGACAAGCTTAATTGTGTGTGGAAGCATAATATATGGTCGTGGCATTAGGGTGTTACATAACGGAATTGTTCTAATTTTTTATCCACTCATGATGTTTGAATAATCTAAATTGTCTATTTTATAGTGTGCATTAAAACGCTTGTCGATTTTAAAGTGGTTGAGAAAATTTATGATGTAAAGAATTCATTGACCGGGATAAATGTCATTTTAATATATAGCCAAAATCATTTATTCTATGAAATTCTTTGAGAAGATTAATAATGTCAAACATTTGATTGATTATGTATCCGTCAATATGAGTTTAAAATATAATTGAAAATAACAAGCTGACATATTGAATCGAACCTTTTTAATTATTAATTTATATATATTTTTGACATGATTGAGTTTCTCAATAAGCTCGATAACTGTTTTGAATCATGAATAGTGGTGGTGGACTATCTATAAGACTATGATGGACTCTTCCCAGAAGTCCAACACACACACACACACACACACACACACACACACACACACACACACACATATATATATATATATATATATTTATATATCTTTTCCCCCTCCTATCGTGTAATAATATTTCACCCCAAAAATACTAACCTTGAAATTCAATCGAATTAAGTCTATTTATAACACTGAGAAAAGGAAACGGAAAAGGTTGGTGTTTTGTCATCTTTGATTGTGCATTTTGTACCATATTGTAAAGATATAATTGCACATATATCCTTATTAGAACAGTAGACAACATTATATAATAATATACAAAAGTTAGAGATATCTGTTAAAAAGTATGACTAAAAATAATATCTTTGAAAGGATCCTTAAAGTATCAAATTTAAAACATCTTCAAATAACGTGTGTGATGGTCATTGGACAAGCCAAAGTAGCTATGCACAATTTGTTTTGGATTAAACATCCATCTTAACAACATGACATCTTCAAATAACGTGTGTGATGGTTATTGGACAAGCCAGAGTAGCTGCTATGCACAATTTGTTTTGGATTAAACATCCATCTTGACAACATGACATCTTCAAATAATGTGTGTGATGGTCATTGGACAAGCCAGAGTAGTTGCTATGCACAATTTGTTTTGGAATAAACACTCATCTCGACAACAGGAATATCTAAAAAGTAGACAAGTATGATAGCACAAAAATGAAAATCACGAAGGACGTGCAAAAATTCAAAAAAATATTCTTTTAGATTATACATATATTTTTGAGCTTTTTGGAAGTTTCATTAATAATTTTTACTTTTTTAATTTATCTTGTTGAGACAAATACAAAAACGTAACATATTTTGAACAAAAATTAAAAAAGTTTACTAAAAATAAAAGTACGTATATATATCGTACGTAAGGTCCCAATTTTGCAGTGGTGGGGCCACGATTTTAACTCTGGGGAGGCCGAATTACTAGACATTTTTTATCAAAATATATACTTATTATTTCATAAAATTTTTGCTATTACATTTGTACATTCTAGCAACTTCAATAGTCACGTGATTATTTTTTATTATGAAAGAAAAAAAAAATTTTGGAAAGTATTTATGAAAGAAATTGAGAAATGAGAATGTAAAATAACTAGTTTTTTTTATCAAACCAAGCCAAAATTATTGAGATTATAAGTAGCAATATATGAATAATTATCAATTATATTCAAAATCAAGTATATATATGTAATGCCCCGATTTTAGGAAACATTAATTAAATCTTAATTTTTTTATCAAAAATTTCGAAACGTTACAATACAAAATAAGAAATTTAAAATTCAGGAGTTCAGAGTGGGGCTAGGGGGCCAGGGCGGGCACCAACATAGCTCCGCCACTGCAATTTTGACCAATGAAATTATGTCCGCTCCCTTTTACCAATTAATAAAATATAAAAGGGTTGCTTCTAATTTTCTTTTCAATTTTTTTGCTTGATTAAAAAATAAATTAAGCTCAAAATGTTAATCTCAAGTTATTAGTAGTTGAAAGGCCTTTACTTATATTCCATTTTACATTTCTCACATCCACCGATGTGGGACTCTTTTCATTCATTTCCATGGTGGTAAGCTCTCATAATCTCCCCACCTTATGATGCAACGTCTTCGTTGCATTAGCCCAACAACATTTTCCTGGTGGTCATGGTGTGACATTTAATTCTGTACAGCACAATCAGTGTGCTCGTATGAGATTCTACAGGTGGCCCCCACCATATAGAATAGAGTTGTGCTCTGATACCAACTATCATAGCTTACCTGCTAACCCTTAGCCTGACCACGTGACTTAAAAAGTTAACCTTGAGCTATTAGTAGCTGAAGGGCCTTTACTTATATTCCATTTTACATTTCTCTAAATTTAGGTTCCAAACTAGATTATGCTTACCTTAATTAATCTTGGAAAATCAATTCTACAGTGCACTAGCAATGCCCCCAATTAAAGCCGAAAAAAAGTTTCGCATAGAATGGTGCCAAATCGGTAAAAATATTCCGCAAAAAATTAATGGGGAATTTGCATTTCAATGGGGGTTAGGGCAAATAATGCCCAACTCATGGAGAGGTTTTTTTGGAATTGCATAAATATGGAATGGAGGAAAAAAAATTTCTCATACATGAAATGGAGGAAAAAAAATTCCACATACATGGAGTCAGTTGTAGTCGAATCTGGTTTCCTAAGTTGCTCCTTCTAAAGAACTAAGTTGTTTATGGAACTAAGTTGTCTCTTTCATGGACCTAAGTTACTCCTTATATGGATCTAAGTTGCCCCTTAAATGAATTTCTTGGGTGTTCAATTTATTAAGCATTTCTTCAATCTCGTTACCATTTCTATTATTTTTTGAGAAATTTGGAATCTGGGTTACTTGTAGATTTTGGTTTTTAAAGTATTTTGAGATTATTGTCTTTTGGGTAATCTTTTAGAAGAAGAAAGGATAGAGAAAATAAGGTGTATATTTTTTAGCATCTACTTTATACTTTTGCTTTTAAATTCTAGGAATTGCTACTTAAAATTTCTTATTTGGTTTTACTTGAAAATGTGAAGAAGTTATGCTATTAGCTACCAATTTTCTTCACTAGCTGTTTTTCTTAGAAAAAATAAGGGGCAACTTAGGTCCATAGAAGGGGCAACTTAGGTCCAAACCCAGATTCGACTACAAATCGACTCCATATATTTGGGAATTTTTTTTTCTTCATTTCATGTATGGGGAATTTCAATTGGTCTGTTTCATGTATGGTGAATTTTTTTTTTCCTCCGTTCCATTTTTATGTAATTCCGTAAAAAGCTCTCCATGAGTTGGGCATTATTTGCCCCAACTCCCACTGAAATGCAAATTCTCCTAAACTGATCTCAAAAAAATTGATAACATAAGAGGTTTATTCAAGAGGTTAGTTAAGGGAAGGTTCAAGCCTGGTCGAGCACGTAGTTTGGCTTTATTTATTTGGAGGTAACAAAGCTACCGCTAGAGAACATATGAAGCCAAGAACGCAGGCGGTTTTGTCCATAACGGTGCTCATGGGTTTTTTTTTTTCCTCTCCTTTTGTCTTTACGGTGCTCACGGGTTTTTTTTTCTTCTCCTTTTGTCTTTACGGTGCTCATGGTTTTTTGAAGTGGTTGATGGTTTCCACCGGGAGTTACGAATTTTGACTTGTTGTATTTAGTGCTCTTTGTTTTTTGTCCTGGTACATCATTGCCAGATTCTGTATTGACCTGAAGTTTCAAAATATTAACAAACTAATCCCACAGCTTTTATCTAGTTGCATATGTCTCCCTGCTACATCACCGTCTGACTGATTAGGCACGCTACCAATTTACCATTCGACAAAATTCGAACCCTTACTTCTCTTCTCACCTCCAAAAGTAATTACAACAACTCCACATAATGTGGGAAATGTGTTAGAAATTGAATGGGTTTTGATGACGCCTTTTTACCTAATTTTGAGTAGTAATAAATATTGTCGGATCTATATGCTTCTTAGGTCAATCTATGGGTAGAAATGCATTTTCGATTGTGAGAAGATTGACATTGGATATATAGTTTTAAATTCAAACCATATTGCTGCGAATGAGAACTCACCTCCAAAAATCACTACATGGACATTGGTTGAAGAAATGTCTTCTAATGTTTTACATCGCATATACAACGAAATATTTGAGATTACGTATCGTGCATTGTGAAGTTGGCCAAGTACTTGTACAGTTGTACCAAGATCCTTCAACCAATTGGCCTGAGCTCAACCAAGCCTGGGCCTAAGATTTCTGAGGCCCTAGGGAGAGTTTGAAAGTGGGGCCTCTCATTTTTTAGTATAAAATACTAAAAACTTAACGCATTTTACCATCTTGTTTCCACCGATAAAAAAATTTCAGCATTTTACCATTTTGTTTCTATTAACAAAAAAGTTGTCAACAAAAACTTTTTTTTTGCAACATTAACTCTATTCACAAACCCATTAACAACTTATTCACTACCAGAAATACCTAACAACTTCTCAACCACAAATAAAAATCTACAAATTTTTCACGATCGGAAACACCACCTAAGTTGTTCAAGATAACAGACAAGCAATAGTTGCAGTTCGGTGGCAAAGTACTTGTACCGCCTTTTAGAATCTAAGGTTGGGAGTTCGAGACTCCAAAACTTCCTTTCAAAACCTTTGGGATAAAAATGGAAGCCGCCAGGAATCGAACTCGCGTTTCCGCGCTCCATACCTGCGCGCTTAACAAATGTGCTACGTTAGCCTAGTTAAAAAATATTTCACATACCTAATATATACTATATTGCACTATTTTGGGGCCCAATTATTTGGGCCAAAACGGAAGGCCCTAGGCGATTGCCTGGTGGGCTTATGTCCAGAGCCGGCCCTAAGCTCAGCGAGAGGGTTTAGGATTGATGAAATAAAGCAAGCTAGTAGGAGTAAATTATGTGCTTAAGACTATATCGTCTAAGACGGGAAAAAACTGAATGAAACGTGACTAATTAAATAACTCGTAACACTTACATTGTTTTGTGACCTCTTATCTCATAAGTTAGGGAAAATGACGGCTAAGGGCGTGTTTTGATAATTAATATCCGCCAAAAACGTTTTCAGCATTAATAAATGTTCTTAGCATGTTCTTGACGGATATTAATTATCGAAATACGTCCTGAGCCGTTTTTTTCCCCATAAGTTAAGGCCATGCTTTGTTAGAGTGTTTACCATATATGTCCTTTCCTAAATCCCACCCTGGCCACATGACACCAAGCGGCCACATGACACCAAGCGGCAACCTTTTATCTGCTTACAATGTCTTCTTGTCTCCGGATCAAAAAATAAAATAAAAAATATCTTCTTGTCTCATCTCCAACTACTTGTTTATTTGTTGGATAAACTGTGATGGAGGATGCATTTGAGAGGGGGAAAGAGAAAGGCTTTCTTATTGATTAAGTCATGTTCAATTTGTGCTTTAGATCGGTGTTTGAAAGACGAGAAGGCTTGACCCTAATGTACCTTGTTGGGAAACTTTTATAAAAGAATTGTTATAAGGTCCATTATAGAATTTTGTAACATGTCCAATCCATCTCATATTTCCAAAACATTTCTAGTCCAGCCCATTACTTTTTTTAAAGTCTCAGGTCCACTTCATTTTTTGACAAGACAAAATTGTCCCTTCACCAAACTTTACACAACCACCACCACTACAACCATCGACGCCGCCACCATTGCCACCACCACCACCACCTCTACCATCACCACCACCACGCCACCACAACCACCACACCACCAACACGTCCATGGCCACGACCACCTCAACCATCACGCCGCCACCACCACAATACCGCAACCTCCACCGCAATTACCACCCCCACACTGCCACCACAACCACAACCACAACCACCACCACTCAACCACTACCATCACGATGCAACCACCACCGCTCCACCACCACCACCACCACCACGCCCCCACCACCATCACCAAAACGCCGCCCCTACCACCACCATCACCAAAACGCCGCCCCCACCACCACCTCAACCACTACGTTGCTGCCGCCGCCGCCATGTACCACCACCGCAACAATGCCGCAACCTCCACCACAATTACCACCACCACGCCACCACCATTCCACCACCTCCACCACGATGCCACCACGACCGCTCCGCCACCACCACCACCTCCACCACCACCACGATGCCGCTCTAACCACCATCTACACCACCACCACCGCTCCACCACCACCACACCCTAACAACCCCCACCACCTCTACCACCACCAACACAACGCTGCAACCACCACCACTCCACCACCGCCACCGCCACAATGCTGCTCTAACCACCATCTACACCACCACCACCGCTCCACCACCACCACACCCTAACCACCACCTCTACCACCAACACCACAACGCCGCAACCACCACCACCACCACCGCCACCGCCACCACCACAATGCCGCTCTAACCACCATCTACACCACCACCACCGCTCCACCACCACCACACCCTAACCACCACCACCTCTACTACCACCACCACAACGCCGCAACCAACACCGCCGCCGCCGCCACCACCACCACCACCACCACCGCTCCACCACCACCACCACACCTCCACCACTACCACAATGCCGCTCTAACCACCATCTACACCACCACCACCGCTCCACCACCACCACACCCTAACCACCACCACCACCACCACAACGCCGCAATCACCACCACTCCACCACCGCCATCGCCACCACCACTCCACCACCACCACGTCCCCAACCCCACCACCACCACGCTGCCACCACCACGACGCCCCCACCAAGACCTCAACCACCACGCTGCTGCCACCACCACATTGCCGCAACCTCCACTATAATTACCGCCACCACCTCCACCACAACCCCGCCCCCACCACCACCCCCACGACGATGCCACCCCCACCACCACACCCCCCCCCTTCCCCCACCAAACCACCACGCTGTCACCACCTCCACTACCTCTAGCACCACCACAACGGTGCCACCCCCACCACTCCACTACCACCGCCACGCCCCCATCGCCATCTCCACCACCACCAGGGCTCCACCACTCTCACCACCTCTATCACCATCTCGCCCCCACCACCACCTCAACCATCACGTCGCCGCCACCACCACCACCACAATGGCGCAACCTCCACCACAACGACCACCACCACGACCACAAGGACCACCACCACCACCACGCCGCCACCACAATGACCAAATGCACTATACATACTTTTTGTTATATATTTAGACTGCAAATTTACACTTTTAGACTACAAATTATTAAATGAACACTAACGCCCATGACAATTTAGACTGCAAATTTGCACTTTTAGACTGCAAATTTGTTAATTAAATACCAATGCCAGAGAAAATTTAGACTGCAAATTTACACTTTTAGACTGCAAATAAAGGCACTTTCGTAAATTTTGCAGTTTAAAAGTGTAAATTTATAGTCTACACAAAAATTTAGACTGCAAATTATTAAATGAAAGCTAAAGCCAATGAGAATTTAGACTGCAAATTTTCACTTTTAGACTGCAAATTTGTTAAATGAACACCAACCCCAGAAAAATTTAGATTGCAAATAAAGGCACTTTCGTAAACTTTGCAGTCTAAAAGTGCAAATTTACAGTCTACACAAAAATTTATATTGCAAATTACTAAACAAACACTAACGCTAATGACACAAAAATTTAGACTGCAAATTATTAAATGAGCACTAACGCTAATGAGAATTTAGACTGCAAATTTGTACTTTTAGATTGCAAATTTGTTGATTGAACACCAATGCCAGAAAAAATTTAGAATGCAAATTTATACTTTTAGACTGCAAATAAAGGCACTTTTATAAACTTTGCTATCTAAAAGTACAAATTTGCAGTCTGCACACAAATTTAGACTGCAAATTATTAGATGAGCATTAACGCCAATGAGATTTTAGACTGCAAAGAGAAAATTTAGACTGCAAGTTTGCACTTTTAGAATACGAATAAAGGCACTTTCGTAAACTTTGTAGTCTAAAAGTGTAAATTTGCAGTCTACACAAAAATTTAGACTGCAAATTATTAGATGAACGTAACGCCAATGAGAATTTAGACTGCAAATTTGCATTTTTAGATTGCTAATTTGTTAAATGAATACCAATGCCAGAAAAAATTTAAATTGCAAATAAAGGCACTTTCGTAAACTTTGCAATCTAAAACTGCAAATTTACAGTCTAAACAAAAATTTAGACTGCAAATTATCAAATGAACACTAATGCCAATGAAAATTTAGACTGCAAATTTGCACTTTTAGACCGCAAATTTGTTAATTGAACACCAATGCCTGATAAAATTTAGACTGCAAATTTATAGTACTTTTAGACTGCAAATAAATACACTTTCGTAAACTTTGCAATCTGAAAGTGCAAATTTGTAGTCTACACACAAATTTAGACCGCAAATTATTAAATAAACACTAACACCAATGAAAATTTAAACTGCAAATTTGCACTTTTAGATTATAAATTATTTTCTTAAAACACTAACGCCAATGACACATCAGAAACGCAAGTGTGACCCAGAAGGAATGTGAATTACCAAAGAAGAAGTGGTGGTGGTGGAGTGATGGCGGCGGCGTGGTAGTGGTGTTGGTGATGGTGGAGTAGTGGTGGTGGTTGTGGTGATGACGATGGCGGTGGCGGCGGCGGCGGCATGGTAGTGGTCATTGTACAGGTGATGGCGGCGTAGTGGTAATGGAGTGGTGGTGGTTGTGGTGGTTGTCATTTCGGTGGTGGTGGTGGTAGAATGATGGCGGTGGCGGTGGTTGTGATGGAGTGGTGGTGGTGGTGGTTGTGGTGATCGCTTGGTGGTGGTGATAATTGTAGTGGAGGTGGCGGTGTTGTGGTAGTGGTGGTGGTTGTGGCGGCGTGGTGGTAGAGTGATAGCAGTGGCGATGGTGGTGGCGGTGGCGGCTTGGTGGTGGTGGTAATTGTGGTGGGGGTGGCAGCATTGTGGTGGTGGTGGTGGCTGTGGTGGTGTGGTGGTGGAGTGATAGTGGTGGCGATGGTGGCGGTGGTGGTGGTGGAGTGGTGGTGGTGGTGGTGGCGGCTTGGTGGTGATGGTAATTGCGGTGGAGGTGGCGGGGTGGTGGTGGTCGCGGCGGCAGTGTGGTGGTGGTGGTAGCAGCAACGGCAGCGGATTGGTGGTGGAGATGGTGGTGGGGGCGTAGTGGTGGTGGGAGGTGCCGATGGTGGTGTTGGTGGCGGTGATGGAGTGGTAGTGGTGGTGGGGGGGGGGGGCATGGTGGTGGTGGTGGCAGCGGCGGCGGCGGCGATGTGGTGGTGGTCATTATGGTGGTGGTGGTGATGGTTGTTATGTGGTTGTAATAAGATCGAAAAAAATGAAAAAATGTATTTTTTATATTAGCCAAATAAGGCCCTTGTTTCTTTTATATAGGTTATTTTTGTCACTAAAATTTTTAGTGGACTAGAGGTATTAGGAACTTTAGAAGTGGATTGGGTGGGTTAGAAATATGCTATAATGGACTTATCAAAAATTCTCCCAAGTTTTATTAGCCTGAACTTTAAAAAAGTGAATCACTTGACCCAATTTTTTTTTATTTTTATCGACGAAAGTAACAATTTATTAGGAATTTTAATAAGGGTACATTAAGAAAGGCGAAAAAAAATTCAACCAAATTTGGATTAAAGGGCAAAGCCCTAAGGGGCATGACACCCAAACAACTAAAGGCCTCAAAAGCCTAGATTAAACAGTACAGCTCAAACATACGTATTTTTGTTCTTTAAGTGCAAACCCCACTTCTTTGATAGCACTTTGACATCCTCCTTTTTCTCAGGTCAAAAAGAAAGATCTGAAATTAAAGCAAAAAAAAAAAAAGGAAAAATGACAGCCAATGACGTGTTTTGATAATTTATATCCGCCAAGGACATTTTCAGCATTAACAAATGTTCTTATCATGTCCTTAACGTGTATTAATTATCAAAACACATCCTGGGCCGTCATTTCCAAAAAAAAACCTAAAAACTTTGCCCACAAAAGCGGGCTAGGCCCAAATTATTCTAAGGCTTACGAAATTAATATGTACACCCTAGAGTTAACAAAAACATTACATATTTGTTCAATAAAACTTAATAATTCAAAAGACACCGGTCAAATCCTAACTCCTGCTTGTTTAATTATTTGCATTTATAAATTGCTATGCTTGTTTCTCATTGAAATGTATTATGCCATGATTGAGTAGATTTTGACATAGTATTGTGTTTGTTAGATACTTATATCGGACTTAAGTTCATCGGATAATTTTGAGTAGTGGGATAATTTTGAGTAGTGATCACATAGACATTGATAAGTAAAGGATAACGGTAAAGTTGGGTACAGTGTTTGCGGGCCAGTAAAGGACCTTTGTTCACTACAAGAAAAAACACCATTCCCAACTAAGCGTTTAGTCGGCAAAAGCCTTTCCCGACTAAATATTTTGGTCGGCACGTTAGTCGATGAAAGAAAGTCGGCAAAGGTTGTTGCCAACTAAAAAAGGTTTAGTCGGCGAAAGTATATATATTTACCGACTAACATAGTCCGACCAATACTTTGTCGCTACATGTATTTAGTCGGCAAAGAATGACTATTGGCCGACTAAGTTTAGTCGGCGAATGTTCTATTATTGCCCGACTAATTGTTTAGTCTGGGATTTGTATCATATTTGCCGACTAATGCGTTAGTCGGGGAATGTTCTATTATTGGCCGACTAATTTTTTAGTCTAGGATTTGTACCATATTGCCGACTAATGGTCTAGTCGGGGGATGTGTTCTGTATTGGCCGACTAATTGTTTAGTCGGAGAATGCGTTTTAAATACCACCAACTAATAGTTTGGTCGGCAAATGTCTTTTTAAATCAACTAATTTGAAACCTATTGGCGACTAAACTTTAGTCGGGAAATATTCCACACCAATTTATCACTCTAGAATTTTCTACAAATTTTTTCACATTATTATTCCCTATAAATTTCAACAACAATCATTGCATCAACAAAATTGCCAACCGAATGCAATTAATACAAAATAAAAATTCCAAGAAATAAATACAAACTTTCATAAATAGAGAGCCACCAAATAGTTAAAAAACAACTTGTATCCAAATTCGTAGAGTGCAGAATAACATGTCCACCACGGCTGAAAAATAAAAAAAATCCAAGCTTAGTTCAACTTCAACAAACGGATAACCAAAAAAAATCCAAGCACGTCCACAACCAAAATCCAACTTCGATCTTCATAGTCAATAATCAACATCTTGTGCGATACTCCATTAAACGCCGTCCCTATAAAAAAACTTAAAAAAAAGAACAATCTATCATTAATATTTATGAACTAGTATATACCAATATTGCACAAAGCATGAACATAAAGGAATGATAGAGTGAGTTACAGAGCTTTAATTAGTGGAACAAATGCAAATGTCCATTGCAATTTATTTGCCTGCTCTAGTTCATAAAAATGGCCAACCAAAGACAACAAATTATAACAAGAAGCTGATAAATACATGGAAAGCTGATAAAATACTAGAAGAATAACAGACATGATTCATAAAATTGAAAGATAAAGGGGGGAACCAGAACACTGAAAAGAAACAATACTTACAAAGCGAAGGTAAGCATAATAGCATATTACTAGTTTTTTGGTTTTTCCATGATGAGTATGACAAGAACGGCCATGATGAGTATGACAAGAACGGACGATTTTTGGTTCAGAAATACCCCCCTCTTGGGGAATTGTCTTACCTCAACAATTGGTAGAATTTGCAGCTTGTCCTCATTTGGAGTTGTTCTTAAGTAAGGCTAAATAAGGTTCTACATTCCAGTAAGGAACATGCGATGCTTGCATGAGTTCTTAACTAACAAATTTTAAAAGGCTAAAAAAGACTTGCAAATGAATTTCTTGAAGATGTCCAATTAGAATGATTTTGACAACCAACATTGCATCCTCACGCTAAAATAACTTTTGACGTTCAGCAAAATGGACTTCATAGAGTTTTAAAGTATTTGCTTTTGTTAAGCATTGTAACCTGCATTGCATAACACAATGAAGAACAAGCTTTGCAAGATAGACATTAAATGAAGTGCCAAATTCCTTATCTTACCACATGTTTTTAACCCCTATTTCCAACAATCCCCCAAATTCAAACTTCAAGGTTTAACTTTGGAATGGCCAAACAAAATAATGTTGAACTTTATCATCTGGCATACCAATTTTTGAATTGCCAAATTAGGCAGCAGAATTCATATTCCAAATGGCAACACAGATTTCTCATTCAAATTGGCCGGTCGTTGGAGTGATCTAGCACTCCATTGGTTACTTTATCTTTATCCACTCTAAGCTGATCATGATGGCAGTGTTGGAGCTGCTCCTAAGTCCAAGAAAGTTTTCGCAATCTTCAAATTTGAAGATTTCATATGTTGTTTGACACCCTTATTTATGGTAAAGAAACGATAGTGTGTTTCTCTCCCATTTAAATGTCAGTCTCCATTGGGATTTGGGTGTAAAACTTGGCATAGCAAAAGCAATATACCATGTTGTTATATATATACATGTTTCCCATGTCATAGCATCAATCTAAGAAAAAAGGACTATTGGAGATTCCCATTTTAATAGTCATCCCACTTGCAAAGTCAAAGGACAAATATGTTGGTGCTAAGTTTCAATAAAAGTAGTCGCACCTGCCAACAGTTGGAGTGAATTATATCATGAAAGTTTTGATATTAGAGTAACAGAAAAATTGGCAGTAAAAATAACTCAAAACTAAGACTTCCTAAAATACCAAGAACAAAAAGTATTGAATTCCAAGACAATCCCAGAGATACCTCTTTCTAAGATGGAGAAAGTAAAGAACATCATATTCGGTAACTTCCCATAAAATAAGATAGAGCAGGATATTGGGAACTTAGTTGAACTAAGATAGATAACTGTTATATGTCAATATCTGCAAAACATATATGTCCTTTATACTAAACAATGACAATTATGCGATTCCAACCTTCTCACGCTTTCACCAACTTGAATGAATTCTGTTGGCTACGAAATGTTGATGGCACAGAGATTGAACTCATTTCTATTCAATCATTTTTTTACCAACCAGACAGTCAAAATTAAGTCTTCCAATTTTTCTTCGGCCCAATCAATGAGAACCATACATTGATAAGTAAATATTTACACTTTAATCCATTTCCTCTTATTTGTGTTTCTTATCAGTCAAATGGGCTGGGCTCATTACTTTTTCTCTAGCACCAGGAAAAAATGAAAAATAGTACTAGATTTATGGTCTTTGGTATAACCTTCATTTTCTCTTTTGCTCTCATTTCCCAATCTCTAGAAAACATGTCTGGTGGCCAGATTTTCTAACTGAAATTTTGGTAACTTTGACAAAATGAACAAAATTGCTTTGTTTTCGAAAGAATTTACTAGTGTAAATTCATTTGCCTACCCCAATTCAATTTTGTATGTCTTACATGCCGTTTGAACCACTGAGGAAACTCTTTGCGTTGTCTCTTCGCAATGTCAAGTGTATTGCCATTTCCCACCAAATTCTTGTGTATCCTAATTAACATAGAGAATTATGAATGATGATAAAACCCCAACCAAATATAGAAAAAAAATTGTAGTAAATACGTACTCTAGATATGGTTCTACTTCAGGGCTATTGTTCAAGACAAACCAATGAGACGTGTCACGTTGGTCGACAGGTACATCATGTGCTCTCGGGATTATACTAAAGGGACGGATTTGCTGAGTGAAAGCCCTTAACCCCACTTCATGCTCACCACCATCATCATTCCGTTCTTGGCGATTAAACACTGTCTCAATTCCATCGAGATACAAAGAACAAAAGGTTGTACATTCTTTAGAAACGTAAGCCTCCACAATTGAACCTTCAGGACGAGCTTTATTGCCAACTAATTTTTTCAAAACTCCAAGTAGCCAATAAAAAATACCACAGTATTACGTTATGGTTCTAGGATTATAGCTAAATGACACAATTAGTACAATATGTATACATACCTTTCAATGGGGTACATCCATCGATAATGCACTGGCCCTCCTAGTTTAAGCTCGCGAGGCAGGTGAATAGCCAAGTGTACCATTACGTCAAAGAAAACGGGAGGGAAAATCTTTTCAAACTTGCAAAGCACAAGTATAATGTTCTCCTGAAGTTTATCCAAATCGCTCTTCCTCACTGTTTTTGAGCACAACTGTTGGTAGAACTTACTGAACTCAAATAACGCGGTTCCAATTTCCTTGTTCAAATAGCGACGCATACCAATCGGGAGAAGTTTTTGCAAAAGGACATGACAATCATGACTTTTGAGCCCCAATAGCTTGCCACCATGAGTGTTCACACATTTAGAGATGTTCGTTGCATATCCATCTGGGTACTTGATCAATTTTAAGAAATTGCAAAAGCCTTCTCTCTCTTTTGCTGATAATGTGTACATGGCTGGGGGCTTTTCAAATGACCCATTTGCACGCCTCTTTAGGTGCAACTCCTTGCGTAATTCCTGATCCTCCAAATCCTTTCGTACCTTTTCCGTATCCTTGTTCTTTCCATCTATGCCCAAAAATGTCCCCAACAAATTTTCACATATGTTCTTCCCTATGTGCATGACATCGAGACTCCATCGAAGATTGAGAAACTCAAAGTAAGGGAGCTCAAACAAAATGCTTTTCTTCCCCCAATTCAAATTTTTCTCAAACTCATTCCTTTTTCTTTTCTTGCTGTTACTTGGATGTTTCCCAAACGGCTTGTATGTCTCTGAGTTAATTTGTTCTAATATTTCTTGGCCCGATAACTCTACAGGTCTGGTCCTATCCTCAAATTTATCATTAAAGAGCTTGCCCCTTCGCCAAATGTGGTTCTCAAGCAGCCAGCGGCGGGCACCCAAATATTCAATCTTACTCCTCAACTTTATTGATGAGAAATCACAATTGCAAATGGGACAAGCCAAATAACCCTTCGTAGACCACCCAGACATCATTTCATACGCAGGAAAGTCGTGGATGGTCCAAAACACACATGCACACAAAGTAAATGTTTTTCCAGTAGAGGCATCATAAGTTTGTACACCATTCTTTCACAACTCCTTCAACTCATCAACTAACGGACGCAAGTAAACATCAATATCTTTTCCAATGGACGATGGACCAAGAATAAGCAGTGACATGAAGCAAAAGGGCTCTTTCATGCGCTTCCATGGCGGGAGATTGTAAGGCACCATGATTACAGGCCACATACTATATGATTGACTCATGTGTCCAAATGGATTGAAACCATCAGTAGCCATCCCAAGCCTCACATTTTGGGGTTCGGCAGCAAAATCGGGAAATCGCTCATCGAAGTCGTTCCATTCTTGAGCATCAGCCGGGTGACGCAATTCGTCATCATCTACACGTTTGTTTTTGTGCCATCTCATATCAAGAGCGATTTTGTCACAACAATATAGCCTTTGTAGTCTAGGAGTCAATGGTAAGTACCACAATATCTTGCGGGGAATCTTTTTACCCGTACCATCGTTCACCTTGTACTTAGGCTCATTACACTTTGGGCAATTTTTCATATTTCCATTCTCCTTCCAAAAGAGTGCGCAGTCATTTATGTATGCATGAATAGGCACATATCCCAAAAATCCCTTAAGAATTTCTTCGCTTCATAAGTGTTCCTTCATAAGTGTTCCAAGGAATAGCCTCATCATAGTCTTGTCGCATCCCTTTAATAACATTCATCATAATAATGAACGTGTCATTCGGCATCTTCTTGTAGACTTTAACATGAAGCATCTCAACAATGAAGGCTAGCACAATCTTTTCACCTCCAGGATAAATTTTACGTTGAGCAGCATTGAATAACTTATCGAAACTCCGGACATCGCCCCTTCCAATATTAGCGGGCAGTTCATCGCTATCGTCATCCAAGAGGCCACCAACAAAGACATGTTCCAGCATATTTTGCATTTGGTTGCCATCCTTAGGGACCTCCCCTCTAGTTTCATTCCCAATACCTTCATTGGAATCATGATGGTCATCATCATATGCTTGAGGTGAAGGAATAGATTCCCCATGATGCACTCAGGTCTTGTAAGAAGAGGCAATTCCTCTCCGTATCAAATGGATCTTAACAATTGCAAAGCTATGTTTTTTGCCATTTAGACATTCATTACATGGACACCGAATCTCAGGCTGTGGTCCTAAATTTGCCATCGCAAATTGTAAGAAAGATTTCACCCCTTGTTTATACTATGTGCTAGCCAACCTATTTCTTATCGTCATCCAACTCTTATCCATTACTTATAACCTACAAAATTAATTAAAGGTTACACAACATTACTATGTTTTTTTTACAACACTACATATGGCCTAAGTATATGCACAAAGTAGAAAGGAATAAATAACGAAGCATAACAACACTGTCAAAAGAACAATTGTTATTCATTCACTTCCAATAACAATTGTTAGTATTCACATGTTCAAAACAAATGTTTTTCCCTTCCATGCAATCAGAGGAGTAAACCATTTAAGAGAATAGTGGATCCTTGAGCGCGCATACCAATTAGGCACAAAAAATTAATGCATGACCTAAACCACACCAAACCCACTTGAATTAACCCCCAAATCTCCAATTGAAATCATGCATTTTCCATTTTCTTTCTCTATCGATTATAGAAGGATTAAAGAAAACTCATACTAGAGATTGTAATTTGTGTATGAATTCTAAAGGGGTTGAAAAACCATATCACATAAACCATAGATAAAGCAGAGAGAAAATCATACCTAGTGAGAACTGAGCGGTGCGAGATCCGAATACTTTCAATTGTCGACACCTTCAACCTGCCAAATGAATTCGTACATGAAGGATGAGTGAAGCATTCTGTCAAACATGAAAAAGGCAGTCAATTGTACCTAAAAAAATCGAAGAGTAACACCACTATTCCATAAACTTAAGCACACAAAGAAAGGGTAAGGCCAATAATCAAAACCAGAAAAAAAATACAGCACTTGTGGGTCTAGAGAGAGAGAGAGAAGAAAGAGGAAAATTTGTTGTTTGGATGACGCCACTTCTTGCCACTATTGCTAACTAGCCTTAACGGGATAAAAGTAGATATGCGTGTAACCTGGCATGAACATTTTGAGATGTCATAATGAAAATATCGATTGCATCTTGATGTGGCCTAACACACTTGCAACAGCTGTGTGGAACTTGGTTTGGACACCTTGAGTTGTCAAAAAAAAAAATTATCGAATGCATCTGGTCATGACCCAACACACAAGCAACATCTTGTGGGTTCCATTCCTTAAGGATATTCAAATGACTGGATTTTAATTCCCAAAAAAAACCATCACGACATAATAGTAGTGGGGATATCCTCAAGTATCAGGTCTTTCTATTCTTGCAGCAAAAACATTTGCACTGCCTATGAGACTATGACCAAAAAATGTTATATGGAATACAAATTCTGGAAGCAAAACACGATAACAGAGCTAAACTCACTATAACGAATCCAGATCAAATGACAGCAGGTCATTAATGGCAACTGTGATACAAAGAGCTCGAATGAACACGATAAGAAACTGACAATGAGAAATATTCAACAGGTAGCACATTTTGACTCTGACCAAACAAAAAACTTAAGGAACACAAAAAAAAAATAGCAAGGTACAACACTTGAAATGCCAAAAAAACGGTCATGTACCAGGACTCAAGTTTCAAAAAATATTATGCCAACAACAGGTGTTTGAGACCCCGTGCGCCCCATTTCCGGCATCTCATCTTATGGTAAATCTGTGACTTTCATTCCGACATCTCACCTTATGGTGGATCCGTGGCTTTCATATTACCATTCAAATAGTTATCATTTTCGTTTCACAAACCTCAATATAAAAAATAAAAAAAACAAAAAAAAAACACATGTATCAAGTTCGTATGATTCATAATAACATGCCACAATGTCCACATAATCATTCGAATGCACAGACAACGTACAATTACCAAATTCGTTTAATTTAATACTAAACAAGAACCAACCACGTATCGCTACTTGTTCATTCCTAATAATATTTCATCATCCAAGATCAATCGACCTTATCATGTCACCCAATATGCTAAAGGTAATCAATACAACCCTTAAGTGAAATCGTGTCATAAGTTTCTTATGTACTTCAATTGAGATACCGACGTTACCAATCATCACCTTAACGTATACGTTATGTCCATTTTGCTTTGTTTTTCTTCTAGTTTTAAAGTTCAATCACCTAAATATAATTAAAAGAATACAATCTAAAGAGAGTCTTTCATCTCACCACGCTTATTCTTATTTCATCAAGAGACTCATCCTCAATTAATTCATCAGGCCACTATATATATACACCAAATAATCCTTTCGTCAATTTTCTACTTCATCTCAAATATCATTTTACTAGTTCGTTGCTTGTGACCTAATTGTGTGCCGTAATAAGAATGCCTCAAGCGTAGGGCTAGATCGATTGAAAGCATAATAATACCCGAAAGTCCGGGGTCGAATCCATAGGGAGCGCATCTATAACGTGTTTCAAAGATTAGCTTGCGTAGAGATTTTAGCGTTAGGACCGCCAACCACACTTCGGCGTTAAGACGGCCAACTGAGGGATTTAGTTAACTGGCTACTTAACCTAACTACAGCTTTTTAACTGGAGATTAAATTAAAGGCTAGATTTAGAGATAATTAACACCTATAATGTAAGGATAAACTCGATTCTTCTCTTCTTAACAAAGGTGTTAAACATGACCAGGGCTCTTTTGGTCCATTTTGACAAACCCAAAGAGGAACATAGCTCCAAGTATCAAATGTGGCAAATAGCTTAGCCATTGCCTACGTTTGATCAAAGAGATTAGCACCTCTAGGTTTTGGTACATAAAATTAGTCCTAAGCCATGTTTAATCTAGAAAACGGGATTTTACAAGAGAAGAACAAGCCACATCCTTGGTTACGGGATGTTAACCATCCCACAACCTAACCTTACTACACTACTCACTCATATTGAAAAGGGCAATGAAATGAGCAAGGGTAAACATAAGGAAAATACCAAACATTGAGTAAATTCAAAATAAACACAAGATCCTTAAAAAGAATGAGATTCCTTACAACTTTAATGAAGGTGAAATGCTTCGAAAGTAAATGGATCGTGCTTAAAAACCCTCCCCAAAGCATGAATGAAGAGAGAGGTGAGCTCCATTAATGGAGGTAGAGGGAGAAAGTGCAAAACTAAAGATGCCCTACATTTCGGACTAAGGCTGGTATATATAACCCCTTTGCAAAATATTTACAAAAATGCCCTTAAAAAGTTCATGCAGGAGTGAGGGATCGATCCCGAGTGAGAGGGGGATCGATCCCTGAGGCACTGAAGTTGGCTGTTTGGTTGGGGGATCGATCCCTAGGCAGTGGGGGATCGATCCCAGGGCTCTCTGGACTGGGCAGCTACTTTGCTGTATGCTTTTGGCCTTCAGGCTGTTACGAGTCTTCCTCCATTGCTTTGGACACTTCGTTTGGGACTCAGAATGACCTCTCGAGGTTCCTAAAGAACATCAAGCACATCCGGACTCCTCCGAGGATTATTGGAAGCCTTGGAAACGCCCATATTTGCTCCAATTACCTGTCGAAACATCAAAAGCACATCTTGTGTGCAATATCAAACAAAAACGGGCGAATATACAAGCAAGTGTGACAAAACGGAGGGAGATAAGCCTATATGTTTACACTATTAAAGGCTTATCATTCGTATCACCCGACAAGCATGTCATCAAACTCCACACAATCGAATAAACACACACACATTGATTTCACACCATTTCCATTCATTTTGATACTTAGATTCCACATTACGAAAACCAAAAGTAATGAGGATAACCAATAAGTCATAATAAGGTGAATAATCTTACTAGGAAGTGATTTGGAGGTGTCTAGAAGGTGTTAAAAGTGATCGGAGTTCAAAATAACCAAGCTAAGAACAACATGACTCAAGCTGTCTTGAAACAAGGGGGTATCAATACCCCTATGGTGGGTATCGATACCGAAGCACCAAAAGTCTAGAGAGCATGATGGGAATTGATACCCCAGTGGATTTTCTGGGCGAAAATTTCAGCTTTTCTCAAGAATTAACACTCAATAACAACAACAATATAAAGCACGATCAAAATACAAAATCAACTCATAAGCACGTAGAGAAAGCGAAGAAATCTCTACCTCATGATTTTTGAGCAAAACCCCAAAGAAGCAAAACTCTAACTCTCAAAACTTTGAAATCCACCATAATACTCCTCCTCCGAACTTGACCGCGCGATACCCAAGGTCTAGGTTGTGAAGGTATCGTGAATTTTTGTTGGGCTTTCATGGATTTGAAGTGTTGAAGAAGATTCGAGAGTGTGGGAGTGAGAGCCGTGAGGTCGAGACTCCAGGGAGAGCGTGAGAGAGAAGCGAGAGAGAGAGAGAGAGAGAGAGAGAGAGAGAGGGGGGGGAGGTGGAGTATGATACACCCACCACATTTCTTCCACTGAACCACTCACCGTACCACCCACTGCCCGCCACGTGGCATTGGGCCCATTGTGCCAAAAAACAAAAAAACAAAAACAAAACAGAAGAAAAACAATAACTCCAATTACGAAGCCCGTTCTCCTGGTTCCAAGAGAGAGAGAGGGGACAGCCATACCTCCGACGCCAATGACCCCCATCACCACCTCCAACCATTGTATCCCCACCTCCGACCACCACACCACCACGTCAGCGCTCGACCTTTGGCGACCACCACCATCTTGCGAGAATCGCGAGAACCAGACACCCATTGTTAAATCGGGACGCACTCCACTACCAGCCAAGGTCTCTCCTCTCCTTTTCTCTCTCTCTCTCTCTCTCTCTCTCTCTCTCTCTCTCGCCCTCTATCTCTCTGAACTTGCCGATTTTGCCCTAAAATCTCCATCTTAAAAGCCCCAAAAATTAGGGTTTTAAAAATTTGGGAAATTGCAGATTTTTTTTGCTACCCATGATCTACCATTTGTTGATGCCAATGCCTCACCTGTGTTTGTTATGCTCCCTCAGAGAAAGGGCTTGCAAGCTTCGCCATTGATTTTCCTATGAGTGGAGTTTCTGCTGTTGTGTCTAAAATTGCTGTTGTTCTCTTCTTTTCCCCCTTTTTTCATGACTGGATATTGCATATTTACGTTTGAAGCAAAAGTGGAACATGTATATGTAGAGTTTTACTGACATGTATCGCATTCTCATTGCGGAATTCTTTCGGAGAAGATCCCATAGTGAAAATTTGTGTTTTGTGTGCACGAATTACCTCTATGTATGCCTTTATAGCTAATCACCTCTTTGAAATGAATTCGCTTTCACTTGCAAAGAATGTTTGCTGATTACTTGTTTGATGTGCCGTTGTGCATAGGATCGTATTAACAGTTTTTCCTTGTCTTTGCGAATTGAATTGTAGAGTCACCAATACCTTTTGATGTGGCAGAAGGATTCAAATATTTTGAACTGTTTGAGGCTGGAATGAGCTTATTTTAGTGCAGTTTCTGGGCTAGTTTTGGACCTGTTTCAGAATGATTTTGTGACAGAATTTTGGGGATCAAATAGACTGATTTTTAGGAGCTGAAATGCATCAAGTTTTGGGGAAAATGAGGGCTAGGGCTATTAGGAGTTATCATTTGAAAAGGCGGTGAAGAGATTGAAGCTATTCAATCGAATTAAAGGCCAAGAAAAATAATCAGATTGTTGTAATTTGGAATATCAAGTTGTAGTATCAAGTTTTAGTTTTGTGAAACCTAACTTTGTATGTAATTGATAACTATGATGAGAACGGCCCAACGTGGGTTTTAAATGTATTGAATTGTGAATGTTTATATTCAATGTTGTTTTCAGTTTGAGCTGATTGTTGCTGCTGCTGTTAGGTTGAGACACGAGAAGTCGGGCTTGGCCATAAAGCAACGGAGTGATGTCAAATTTTATTCAAGGACTATACTACTAAATGTGATAACGGACACAACACAATACAGACACAATTTCAAACAAGTAAAGTTCTACTTTGGCTTGCTTATTAATATGGACACGCCACGATATGGACATAGGGAAAGATATAAACTCAAATTACTTGGAGCAACCACTAGAGCAAATAGAACTAAGATTTTTATACAAATGGCAGTAGCAGCAGATGAAATTGGAACAATACTGGCAGTCCAACAAAAGTAAAAAACATCAACTTGAAAACTCTGCCCACAAAAAAGGCGAGACATGTTCATACTCATCAAATAAAATTATATTGTTCACCATTATCTCCTACATTCATCATTTCCAAATAACTTATACATTGTCCTCCTTCCCAACCCTGTCCTTGACTTTGGTGATTGCTTGATTGTCCTCCTCCCCAACCCTGCCCCAAAAAACTTGATTGTCCTGCTCCCCAAACTTGTGCTTTGTTTGGATTGCAATTTGAAATTTTTTTTGAAAAATAGTAGGGGTAATGAGTGGAGAGAGATAAAGAGAGAAATATTGAAATTAGGGGGAATCTAGAGAGAATCTAGGGGGTATTTTTTGAAAAATGCTTTTTGAAAACCAAAAGGAACAAGGCATTGAGTACCCGATTGTCCTCTCCAAACTTGACTATGAAGTGAACTTGGCATGTTGCTTTGTGAAGTTTGGAAGTTGTTAAAAAATTGGTTGAAACCAATTCCGGACCTTCCAGTTGGGCATAAAGTTGGAGGAAATGGGAGGATGGTTCCGGCTTAGGCCATATTTGGTTGCATATTATGGGGCATTATGTTTGGTCACATGAATTGCCCCGTATAACCTTGGAAACTCTGCCCAACAAAAAAAAAACATGAAACATAACAAAGGGATTATAGAAGGAACAAACTTAGCAATAAAAAAGCTTTTTACATTTAGATTTGCAACACTCTCTTGTGTCCCAAAAACATTGCTATCTGTATTCTCTTGAAATGAGTAAAACAATATGACTATAAGCATTCATCCAAGATATGTATATGTCTATATTAACCAATATGTAACAAAAAAAAATATACCTTCATTTTTTCATTTGACAATGTCTTCTTTTTTGTTCTCTTTTCTTCTTACCAAGTTTTTCAACAACACCTTCCTTTCTTTTTGTGGGCGGTCTCCCTTTTCGACAAACAAGTACCGGGTCAAGGATGTTCTAGCTCTCTTTGGAAGGTAGAATGGCATCTCGTAGTGAAAAGGAATCATTTCGAGTATTGGAAACTATATTACTTCCACACACAACCGATGATTCAATCAACTCTCTTTTTAGCTCTTATAGCCGTCCCATCACCGTATCATACTTCTCTTGAGAATCTTCTGCCAAATCGGCAACCTCATTAAAGAGATTACACATATTGTCATGCCGACGTGCTTCAATTGTTGATGAGGAGTTATCGTAGTTGATACGAATTTTAGTGTGGGCCCTTTTTAAAGTTTTTCTCCATCTTCTCAAGATATACTTCTCAGGTACTCTTTGAACTCTTCTTTCATGGAACACCATCAGTTGATGCCGACACACCATTCCTCTAAACTCAAACAATCGGCAATTACAATTTGCTTCATTGTTCTCACCATTAAACTCAACAGTAAATGGCACACATCTTGTCCATGTCTCTTCTCCTTCTCCAAATGTGATGTCTTCTTTTACCTCATATTCCGACCAAACATCACCTACTTTTCTTTCTTTCAAAGAACAATTAAGTCTTCCAAAAAATTCGGCATGAAACTCTTTAAATTTCGCATGCATATAAGCACTTTGAAATTGCTTCTCTAACTCAGTTGCGATCATACACGGGATGTAAGAGTGCAAATCTTTCGCATCTTCATGTATTTCATTTTCCACCTTTCTAGCCAATGCATTCTCATATTGCTCAACAAATTATTTCAATGTCGTCTTTGAGTGGATGTAACCATCAAAATATGAATTCATACCGTCACTTCGTTGTGTGGATGATATTCCCGCCCAAAATACATCTTTTGCAAAAGCCAGCACCCATCAACTCCTCTCTAAGTACAATCCATTTAACCATTCATTATTTTGGAGGTCGTACTTTTTGATAAATACATTCCAAGCATCCTCAAATTCTTCTATTGTCAGTGAATCGTAAACTACATTGTGCAAAGAAGATGAGATTGATTTATATGTGTCGCATTTTCCCAACTTCTCTGGCACCTTTTTCAAGATATGCCATATGCACCACCGGTGTTGGGTGTTAGGGAATACTTTTTCTATAGCATTCTTCATGACCATACATTGATCGGTAATAATTTCTTTCGGAGCACAATCCCACATGCATGTCATCCAATTCTTAAATAACCACGAGAATGACTTGGTGTCTTCATGAGAGACAAGTCCACATCCCAATAATATTGACTGACCATGATGATTTATGCCTACGAATGGAGCAAAAGGCATGTCATACTGGTTTACTAAGTACGTTGTGTCAAACGTCACAACATCCCCAAACTCCTTACAAGTTGCCCTACTCCTTGCATCAGCCCATAATACATTCACTAGTCGACCCTCATCATCCAAATCCATGGCAAAAAAGAAGTCAGAATTATCGGTTTTCATCTTCATGAAATAGCTATACATCGCCTCAGCATCTCCTTGAACAAGTAATTTATGTCGCTCTTTATTCACAAAATTTCTGCAATCTCTGAGAAGATATGGAAGATTCTCAAGTCTCCCCGCTTGAATCTGAAGTGAGTTATTAGTCTTGTACCAGTTAATCCCGGCTTTATCATTCAATAAGAGCTTTCTTTTCACATGTTCATCAAGGATCCTATAGCTCTTGTGAAACCTGGCCTTTTCGGGACTATTTTTATGATTGTGCTCCAAGGCAACCCAATTTATCTTCCACTTTCCATCTAGGTTCTTAGACAAATTAATCTGAGCTCGACAGTCAATATACATGCCTCACTTTTCCATCTATTCCCTTTCTTGAGTTTCTTTTTGCCACAGCAAACCCTTTTTCTTTAGCATCTGTTGAGTAATACAGATAAGCTTCCTCTTGTGTGTTGAATATCATTCCCTCCTTCAGTTCCTCAACCGTATGTATAGAATTTTCTATTATATCCATTCCCTCCGCATTAATACCTATCTCATCACACTCTTGTTCTAAAGAACCATACCACTCGATACCTCCTTTTCTTCTTCTTCACTGTCTCCACTTGATTGAGGAGGCAGTGTCGATGGAACAAAATCCGACGACATCTCCTACATGTTCAAGATGGCATCAGAACCCACATAAGGAATGTTCATTAATAGTTCTAGCCGACCAAAAATAAACAAATAAATACTTCACAATACTTCTATCTTTAAATACTAAAAAGTTGTTCTTAGTTGGGTGCATCGGGAATCTTGAAATCTGTGTTCGAAGAACAAAATCAACTAGCAAAACCAATTAGCACAAAATTAACGACTATAATGTAGATAGTGAATGTAGAATAATCGTAGCAACAAGAAGGAATACAAGTAAATTTGGTTAAAATAAATTAAACTCTAACAACTGGGATAACAATTTCACTCAGGAATCTAATCAAATAAGAAACGTTTTAAAGCCCTGCTATGAAATTTGGGAATTTTAAAAACCTAGGGTAAACTGATTTTCAAAAATTTCTCAGCCATGGCTCAAAACATGAATCGGGTAACATAAAAGGAAAAACATGACAAAACCAAGAAGATGTTTATTACACATTATGGCTTACTACAGTATTGGGCAAATTTAGAGAAAGAGAGAGAGAGGAGGAGGAGGAGGAGGAGGAAGAGAGACCTTGATGGTTGAGGTGGTTGCCGGAGGTTTAGCAGCTGACGTGGTGGTCGGAGGTGGTGATTGGGGTCGGCGGTGGTGGTCAACAGCGCTAGTGGTGGCCGGTCTCTCTATCTCTCTTTCTCTCTCTTGGAAATAGGAAGAACACACGTTTTTTGAATTCAATTGGGGTTTTTGTCCACTGTTGTTTCGTTTTTGTTTTTTGCTTTTTTGCACAATGGGCCCATTACCACGTGGCAGGCAGCGGGTGGTTCAGTGGAAGAAATGTGATGGGTGTATCATTCTCGGGGGGAGGCATACTGGAAAGGAAAAGGAAACATAGGGGAAAATATTCTCCTGCTCTAGATTTTTGATACACAAGTAGGTTAAATCGCACTTCACACCCCTCAACCACTAAAACACTACATTAACTCCCATTAAGAATAAGCAATTTGACATTGACCCCAAAACATTATCCACATTAAAAGGCTCAATCACATATAAAAGTTAAATAATTTAAATGCCGGTCTCTATATTCAATGTGAACTCTTTTTTGAGCAAATGCTGCTAACCTTAGTAACTTTTTGGTTTTGATTATGATCATACCATTGTAGATGCTCTAAGAAAAATACTTTCCAAAAAAAAAATTTTGGCAAAAATTATTTTTTTATTAAAACTATTTTTTTGAAAAAACAGTTTACTTCAAAACAGTTTTTTTATTAAAACTTATTTTTCAAAAATTGTTCTTTTTTAAAAAAAAATCCTTTTTTGAAAAAAAAAATTTTAACTTTTTCCCAAAAACTGTATTTTATTTTAAATCAAAGTTTTCAATAAACTATTTTCTCTTTTTCTTATAACCATTTTTTAATAGTGTAAAAACAATTTTTAAAAAATTATTTTCTATGTCACAATGTTTAAATTTTTATAAGTTGAAAATATGATGTGACAAGTTTTGATTATTCAATTTTGTTTATACCATTGTGGACCTCTATCTTGTTAACCTTAGTAAGCCCTTAAATGGATAACCAAAAGATAATTTGACAACTTTTGATTATTGACTTTTGATTAATCCACTACGGATGCTCTTACAATCTAGGGAGAATTAGTCGTACATCCACTGTAGCATTTTCCTAAGCCCTTGCGCCCACTGTAAACTTTTGTAAAGTTTCTAGTCCATCGCGCGTCCCAAAATACAAAAATACCCTTCACTACATTGACAAAGATCTATTCGTCTGAAGTCCGGTAGCCGCCTCCAAACTCCGCTGCCGACCAGATCTCCGGTATCCCATCTTTCATGTGTAGCGCCTTCATCTGCTCTAAAACGTCAAGCAAAAACTTGTCGAGGAAGTTGATGGGGTGGTTGTTCGGTTTTGTCAGCCATAAATGTAGAGAGAGAGAGAGAGAGAGAGAGAGGAACATGACATTTGGAGAGAGAGAGAAGGAATCGATAACAAATCTCAAAGAGAGAGAGAGTGAAGGAACTTGATATTTTTTTATCATTGTTTTGGATTTTGTGGCATTAACTTTTGGATTTTTGTAGGCATTAAATTGACTGGTGGTTCAAGAAAAGGTGATATTACAAGTATGGATTTTTCAAGAAAAAGTGATATTACAAGTATGGATTTTTTAGCCAGATGAATTTTATCTCTTGTTTTGTTTCCTAAAAATATTAAAATATTTAATTTCACGATTAAAAAATTGCCCCACAGTCAAAAAATAAAACACATATGTTGGTTTGGATATATCACCGTATCTATTTGTTTTATTGTGATTATATATAGTACAAAACTTGCATATATAACCTTATCTGCTATCTTTTGAGATCATACAAAGTATAAATTTGGATAGATAACTATATCTGTTTATTTTATTATGATTATATAAAATATATAATTCGCATATATTAGTCTTTTTATATAAAATAAAGTATAGCTTTGGACAAATAACCATATCTGTTAGTTTTATTGTGTTTTTATATATAGAATACAAAATTTGCAAAAATAACCTTATCTGTTTTTCTTTAAGGGATAATACATAGTATAAATTTTGACAGATAAGCATATTTATTGATTTTATTGCAATTATAAAGAGTACATACTTTGCATAGATAACCTTATTTATTGGTCTTTTCAAAAATTAAAAGTACAAATTTAGACAAAAATAACACGTATATGGTCATTTATTTTGTGTTGCACACATAACATCTTTTAGTTAGAAAATACCACGTATAGTTAAACTTTTTTATAGATCTCTATAGTAAAAAACCAATGAAATACATATGTTGGTTTGGATATATCACGTTTGTTTTATTGTAATTATATAAAGTATGAAATTCGCATATATAACCTTATCTGTTATCTTTTGAGGTAATACAAAGTATAAATTTAGATAGATAACCATATCTGTTGATTTTATTACGATTATACAAAATACATAATTCGCATATATAACATTATCTGTTAGTCTTTTGTATAATACAAAGTATAGCTTTGGACAAATAAGTATATCTGTTGATTTTATTGCGTTTATACAGAATTCAAAATTTGCAAAAGTAACCTTATCTGTTTGTCTTTTTGAATAATACAAAGTATAGATTTTGATAGATAAGCGCATCTGTTAATTTTATTGCGATTGTAAAGAATATATATTTTGCATAGATAACCTTATTTGTTGGTCTTTTCAAAAATTAAAAGTATAGATTTAGACAAGTAAGACGTATAAGGTTATTTTTTTGTTTTTTATTGCACACATAACATCTTTTAGTTAAAAAATAACCTATATGGTTAAACTTTTGGACAAGATTATCCTTGTCCAAATATTTTCGTTCTTGTTCATTTTTTCTTTCTTCTTTGTTTTTTCTTGTAAAAAAAAGCTGACAATCATTCACTGTCTCTTGGAAAAGAGGAAGAGGGAGAAAAAAAATTACAACAAACCCAACACAACGAGACCCATGTCTACCCCTCTAGCTCTCCATTGTTCAACTCAACAACAGTATTTTGCATTTGCAATTACTCGACACAGCTACTTGCATTGGTGCATTTTCCCAAGCAACTTCTTTCTCTTTTAATCTCTCTATGTTTCTCTTCCAATCGGCTCTGCTCTCTGGCATCTCGTAGTTCTCCTCTCGCTGGCATGGGAACCGGCCTATCACCGCTTGCCTCCATCACCGTCTCCGTCATCAACCACTATTATATAGTACACCTAGTCAGGGCATTTTCATCTAGAAATGGACTATAGACCTAATAAATGTACAGTAATGGACCTTCACCACGCACTATTACACATTGAGCTGGACTAAATACCTAAAACTACCTTCAAAACGGACTCTAGCCCAATTTAGCATACTCGGTAGCCATCAAATTATTATTTTAATGATTTATAGCTTATTGAAAGTTCTTTAAACTATTTGCACCATATTATATCATTTTTAGTTTTTACTTGTTGGTCTTATTGATCTAGGTCTTGATCTATTCTGATTTTTTCGGTCACCCAACCCATTTTTATGTCACGCTCACAAAATCGACAAATCATCATGTACTAATATCGAGTCTTTGTAGGCGTACACCAGCTAACCTCACCAGAACCTATTGATTGTTTGTGTGTTTATCATTTTGGCCTCCATCTTTCAACATTTATGATTGCTATCCACAAAACAGTAGTCAATATCCCTCACTCGAACTCCATTCTATACTATATACTAAGCAAATGTAGTTTCCAAAAATAAAATCAAGCTCTCTCCTTAATTCTCTCTCCTATGTGGCATTTTCTTAATAAAAATTTATTTTTTTCCCTAGACTTTTCAAAATACACAAAAGTTAAAAAAAGCTTTCAAACATCCTTCAATGCTCAAACATTTTCTCATTAAAAGTTTTACATCTAATTATATTAAATCATAAATAATAAGTGATAAATAACATAACAATACTTTACATTACCTATAAATAACATTGTTACATTAAACATAAAATAATTTTCTACTTACACGGGTAAGACGCTTGTTAATTCTTTAATAACATGTATCATGTTTTTTGGTCATACGCGCTATATCTTATTCTATCAGAGTGTTGTGGTTGAAAAGTGAACAAAAAAAGGTCACGGTGAAGAAAGAACATAGAGTTGCAATTAAGTAGAGTTTTTTTTCCAGTGGTGTATAGTCAAAATGGTTTGATAACTTTGATTGTTAGATACTGTAGGTCGGTACCGTTAGAAAATTTGAGTATGATATCCGGAGGGTCGACATTGTTGTTAAATTGGAACCCAACATTTGAAGTGAACAAAAAGTACAATTTGGGGGAGTAACTTGCGACACAGATCCAGTTCTAGGGTTCTCAATGTAATTGTCGCAGTATATTGGATTATCTTTCTTCTTTATAAAGTTTCTACGCGATGTAGGGTTTTGTACGCGATATATATACACATATGAAATTCCTACGTAAACAGCAGCAGTCCAAATCTTATATCAAACAGGTCTCAGTCTCTCTCTCTCTCTCTCTCTCTCTCTCTCTCTCTCTCTGTTTGCTTTTTTACTGGGCAATTAGAGTCTTAAACGCACATTGAACCAATTTAACGCAGATACACATGCATGAATACTATTACAATTACGGACCCTTTCTTTTATGCCTTGTTCTCTTCTCTTTTCAAAAAGTATTTTTCAAAAAATTCCCCCTAGATTCCCCTACTTCCAATATTTCTCTCTCTATCTCTCTCCACTTATTACCCTTGCTATTTTTCAAAAAACTTTTCACGTACCAAACCAAACACAAAATTAGCATTTTTTGGGGACCTGAATGAATCAGTGGCTTTCTAGCCTTCTGCCCTAATCAAGGATTACATTATCTAATAATCTGTTATATACCTAATGCGTATAAGAACAAGTCACAACCACATTTGATGGTATTTGTAACGTAGTGATGCTTTGTTTAATGCATAACTCCAATGCTACAAGTGGTTTTGTTTGATCCGTTTCATACTAGTATGCTTCACTGTGTATATTTTCTGCTACATTAGTAGTGTTATGCTTGGAATGTGAACAAGTTTCGGTGTCTTTTGATGCGGTTTGTTCCGGGTTTGTTGAGATAATTTCGCGTATTGGCACAAATAACAATACCATTGAAGCTTTTTTAACGTATGATGTTTTGTTGAACACATAACTCCAATGCTACAAGTTGTTTTGATCGACCATGCTTCACTGTATATATTGTCCGGAAATCGATCTTTTTGTTAATCAACAAATTGATCCCTCTACAAATCTTCAGGTTGAATTGATCTATAACTCTAATGCTAGAAGTTGAATTGATCTGTCTCATACAACTATGCTTTTCTCTATATAGTGTCTCCAACAATTTCTTGTTAGTCCGCAAATCGATCCCTCTACAAATTGATGATCTGAACACATCCTGAGTTTTCAAGGCTTACACAAATTCTACTAGATAAAAACTTCAAAATTTATTTGCACATTCCAAGTCTGTAGTTTGGAGGAAAAAATATTGTTGATTTCTAAGGGGAGATAGTTAACAGGATTGTGTGATTGTGGGTGGAGTAATTCCTGTGTTACTGTAATGGGATTAGGAGAATAGTTTGTTTGCATATTCATAATGGGAAAGAGGTAGGGTTTCAAATTAAGAAGAGAGGGTGGCTGTGGTATGGAATAACATTGTAGAGGAGAGAGGTAGTAGCAGCGATTGGGGCTTCTATGCTGATATTTTTTGTGTCTGGGTATGTTGTTTTATTTTTTCTGTAGGTAGTAGCTTGTGGATTTCAATTTATATATCCTTCTCCTGGCTACGCCCAAATCATATTTCGGTCTGCTCTAAAATTTTGGTTTCTTATCCAGTATTTGTTCATAGAGCATGAGGCTTGCATGATTTGTATCTCAATTGTAAGACACTGATTTTCCGTTCTTGGCTTTTCATGGTTATGTTTTTGTTTACATTGGATGCTTAGCATGAACTTTTAATGTTCAAAGAAACAGAGTGTATGTAATTGTCCGTTTTCTTTTATCTAACAAACTGTTAACTTATAAAAAAGAAAATTATTTTCCTGTAAGTGTTCATTTGACAAAAGAATTTTGCAAGAAAAATTAAGGTTTAGTTGTTCATTTATCAGGAAAAATAAAATTTTCGGGAATATTTTGTGAGTGTTCACTCATTTTCCTTTTCCCGCGATACAAAATCTTGTAATTTTTGCAGAATCACTTTTGCAGGGAAGTAATTCCTACAGGAAAACTTAAATTGGTAAGTTCTAGAATTTTCCTGCCAACTAAACACTAGGAAAGTTATGGGAAATTGATTTTTTTATACTTTCCTGTTCTTTCTTAGCAACTGAACGGAGCCTAAGAAAATAGATAAAACTATGTCATCGTCATTGAAAATAGTACGTGGTTTAGTAGTTTACTATCAAACTTTAAATTTGAATTGCATTCGTTTGCACAACAGGTGACTGGTTTAGCACGATTTCTTTATCTTTGAACTACTCCCGTGCCTATCTGTTCTTTTGTTAATTTAATTTCAAACTTTGTGTTCGCTGGGTTGGATTCACTATAAACAGTCTGTCATGCCTCGAATTCCAAGTCAGATACAGAAAAAATAATAAGAAGTAGCAAAGAGAGGGAAACCCAAAAGAGAATGAAAGAAGCCTTAGGCTTAGTTTTTTATGCTTTTGTCTTGTTGGGCTGCAAAATAGAGACAACAAAACAAGGATGTGTTCTCTGTTGCTAGAGATTGTGCCCTGTTGGCCTGTTGTCTGTTAGCCTTTTTTTTTTTTTTTGTACTACTTCAACTCATCTCTCTCATTCGATGCATCTTAATTCACATTCGTTCAGAAACTTATATCAGAGTCTGGTTTCCTTGTGTGGGTAATGTTTATAGCAGCAACAGGGGAAAAATGGATTCTCAAGTGAAGAATGCGACGGTGATTCAGGTTCTTGGTAGGACAGGATCAAGAGGGCAGGTGACTCAGGTAAAAGTGATGTTTATAGATGAGACGAAGCGAACTCTAATGAGAAATGTCAAGGGACCAGTCAGGGTTGGGGATATTCTAACCCTACTCGAGTCTGAAAGGGAAGCTAGAAGGCTGCGGTGATTAATTATTTATTTTTTGCTAAGTTGTAGAAGGAAATTTTTTGCTATGATTTTCTATTGGTTTTAGTCTAAGAATTTTAGGAAAACTTTATTCTTTGAAGATTGGTATTCTATATGACAGAGTTAGTAGTTTGGTTTAAGATGTCTCTTGGTCTTAGTAACTGCTGTTGCTGTTTTACATTATCCTAACATACTCTGGAGAAACTATTGTCAAGGAATTGACTGAATTTGAGCAGTTCCTAACCCAACCTTCCTTATGATAAACTTTACTATTGAAACTAGGGATGTAACGAATACTGATTAAACCATTCACACCGCCTTTACCTAACCAAACCGGTGGGTTTTGACCGGTTTTCTTACCTGTGACTTCTCTATGCGAGTTTTCAGTTCAGAAACGGTTTATAACATTTCAAAACCTTGGGGAACCAAAACCGACCGCATGCCTCGCATATATATAAAATACCTCACGATCCTAGACTCCTACGGAATCACCGCCTCCCTCTTTTAGTTGAGTGTCCAATTGGCAATTACCCTTGGTTTTGTTTGCCATGTAATTGCTTAGTATTTTTTTTTTTTTTGCAGTGATAGAGTTTTGAATTTAATACTACTTGGAGTTAAGTCACCTGATTTTGCTTAAACTGCCATTCACCTGATTTTGCAGTGTACTGTACTGGTTTTGTTTACAATGAGGAATTGGACCAATTATGTAAAGTCCAAACCGATAAGCGATATTGAACCAAACCACCTAAATACAATGCGGTTGGTGGTATCGATTGGTTTTGGTATTCAATAATTAAAAGCCGACCAAATCGGTTCGGTTTGTTTTTGCCGTAAAAGCATATTGAATTGAACCCCTTGCATCCCTAATTGAAACTACAAAAAGGAATAACTGAAACGTTAAGAAGATTAAAAAAGGAGTTTGAATTAGTTCCCCTTACATCCCTTTTCGATAATTCCATTCTTTTTTTGTCATCTTGTGATGTACATTTACAATATTACCCTTCCAAACGCAATAAAATTTGTTCATGAAACGTTAAGAAGATTAAAAAAAGGAGTTTGAATTAGTTGACAAACTTGAGTATGGAAAAAGGGGGAAATGAAAGGACATATGATATGTCTATTTTAATTTGACCAAATTTTCTACACCTGACCATGTGGTAACGCTTCAAGCTAGCCTTTTACATGTTTTGATTAAAGTTGCAAATTATTTTGCCACAACTTTTGATATGTGGTGAGGAAGATCCGAAGTTCTTTCTCTAATCTGTGTATTCAAAGAGAGCCCATGCGATTTATTGTAGCTCAAACTTTTCTTACAATCACCAATCTGTCATTACTAGAACAAAGAAACCAAAACTTTCTGATAGACAACCCTGCTATACTGCCAAACGGTATTTTGGCTCCTATATATATTCTGACCAATTTAATCACACTCTTCTGCTGTGTTTTTTCATGAAGAAACAAGGTATATAAAATGGTAAATAAGCGAGGGGTAAAAAAGAGCTAAATAAATACAGGACACAATCGGCATACCCTAGGCCAAGGCAGTGAGGATGGAAATAAGAGGCTCTTGTCGCATATGTCTATTGGACAAGTATGTTCTTATGGATCGTTTTTTGGCAATAGAATTCATCAGAATCAGGACATGGTACTGGTTTCCAAGATTCAGAAACATATCCAGGAAATCGCAGTCTTACCTTAGGCAGCTCCAATGTTTTCTTCTGAGTCAATTCGGAAGTCTTCCAATGTTGCTAGGGATTTCAACTGCTTTCCAAGAGAGGCAATTGTTTTCTGGCACTCTGAAAGTTTACCAGCAGCCACTGATAGTTCCTTCTCCTGTCACAAACCAACATTAAGTACATGTGATCATCAAATGTTTATGCATAAATCAACCAGGACTTAAAATATAAAGCTACTAGGAAAGACTTGATCTACCAGAGGCATCGTTCCATAGAGCAATCAGTTTTCTAGTTTCTAAGGATCCGTTTGTTAGAAATAAAACGACGTCAGGATGTGGAAACTATAGAAACCAAGGCAAAATGAAATGAAGAATAAACTCTCCGATGCACTTGATCAGAATGAAAAAAGTCGTGACAAAATTTCGAGAAATTAAACTACCATTTTCCTAAGTTGGATTCCGTAATCAAGTGCATAATTTCATACTTTGGAAACCATTAAAGCAATTAGACAAATCTTGTATTTTCTGATATCATCCTCAACTAACTTAAGAACAAAAGAAGTTGATTACGTATAAGTTGAAGAAAAACATTAGATTTGAAATGATATAAAACCATTTCCAGGAGCAAATTCAAACTTTCATGTGTTCTGTTCCAGGAAAGTATTCATGCACATATGTCTTTAACAAGAATATAAATTCTCTGCCTTATATGGTTATTTTTTAAGGAAAGATTTCTTCTTTATTGGTGCATTGCAATGGCTTGACAATGAAAACGAAACTGCAAAAAGAAACTGACCTTCAATTTCAAATCTCCATTCAACCTTGCTGAATTCAGGAGCTCAACTTCATGTTTCATCCTCAAAATCTCGTCTTCCATTTTTCGACACTGGACCACCGCTTCCCCTGATAAAGCCTGCTCCTTTTCAACCTCTTCTTCCAAATAACCAACTTTCGAAAGTAAGGTTTTCATCTCAGCTTCAGTTTCTACTAGTTGTGACTCTGCCCATTCTCTCCTTGCACTGGTAGCCTCAATCTTTGCCTCAGATGCAAGTCTTGCATCCCTTTCCCGAGATAACTGAGTCCGAAGTTCCACCAACTTCGCCTCTACTTCTATTCTCCGCTCATTTGATTTCTTAACCTGATCTCGGCACACACTCAAATCCATCTCCAATTCCATTTTCTCCATTTCCACCTTCTCTAGCTTCTCCTCTAGTTCAGCTGTCCGATAAATCATCGCTTCAAGATCTGCTTTTAAAGGGCTTTCCTCCTCATGGGGTTGATCTGATAAAGGTCCATTTCCTATATGAGGCAATGCTGCAATTCTTTCCATCTCAAGGAAATCTTCCATCAGGTTAATATCAACAGAAGGGACCATAAGGTTTCTTCCAAGGGCCTTCATACACTCACTTGGCTCTGAACCATCCATCTTGTGATTGTCGCTTTCAAGCAGCAGTAGCCTCTCCCCACTATCTGATTGGCTATCTGTGAAGGATTCAACATAAATCGAGGAGGCAGTAACAGACTTATTATCATTTGATGGTTTTCGTGCCATGGCCTTTAACATGCGGCACTCTGCTTCAAGCCTAGCCACCTTCTTTATGCTCTCCAGATGCTGTTTGCTAGCCACTTCAGCAGCTTGGGTGCTCAAATCCCTCTCAATAATCCTAATCTCTATCTCCTCATCCCTAGAAAGAAGCTCAAGCTTGAGAACTGAATTTTCTTTTTCTGCTGCCTCAAGTCTTTTCTCTGTGGCCACGAGTTTTTTCTCCGTGGCCATGAGTTTAGATGTAAAAGCTTGGCTCACTTTTTCAGACTTTGTAGATGTTTGGCTCTCTTGTTCAGACTTTGTAGATTCCCATTCATGAGTTTTCTTGGCAATCGCATCATTCAATTTTTGGTCATGTTCTTCTCTAACTAGTCGAAGTTGTCTAACACACTCCTTGAGAGCTCCATTGAGATGGAGAATTCGATCTTCAAGGTCTGAATTCCTTTTAGTTGCATCCTCAAGCTGTTGCTTGAAAACCACTGCTTCACTTTCAGCCTTTTCCCATCCTAGTATGTGAGACAGCAAACAAAAAGGCCAAATAGATGTCAACTTCCAACTTGAAGAAGAGGGTGGATATCTGAAAATAATGTTATTATGCTCAAACTTTCAAATTGAATGATTCAATCACAATCTGCGGATGGTTGTCGCTGAATAATAGTTCACGACAGTTTAATTCCCCAAGTAAGGCCTCTTGAATTATAACGTTAGCAGTTTGGCAGATGGGAAGATAAGCACCAAAGAAAAGACAAAAATCGACATCCAACGACCCTAAAAAAGCAAATTGGGAAAAGAAAAGAAAAACATGCGTTTTGAAAAGACTTTCCGCAAAAGGTAGGAATAAAGGAAGTACCTGATATGGCTTCCTCTGCAACTTTTTCATGCTGCTTTACCAAGTCTTCCTTCGCCTTTATGTTGAGAAGAGCAGCTGAGAGCTTCTCTGTCAGACTCTTCACACTTTCATCAAGTTCTTTGTAACTCGGCGAAGCTTTAGATGTGACTTCTGGAGATTGGGTATTATGGTTTGAACAGACCTTCAGTAATCAAACACCAAACAGATAAGGGGACAAGAAAAACTCAAATGCATGAGGAATGTGAAAGTAATATATAAACCTCAAAGCACATATATTGAGGCTCCCAGCTCCTTTTTGTAAGACATACCACCACCGGTACTTCCCTTGTCTTTTTTCCCATTTTTTTCTTTTTGGAAAACCAGACTTGAATGCAGCACCTACTCTGCCGTGGTGGGAGTGGATACTATTTAAGTTAACAACTGGCTGAAAATGCCATAATTTCACTACTAGGCGATAATGAAATGCAACAGTTAGATACGGACAGATCTCAGCATCCTAATACTAACCAACTGCAGTGGAGGTTTCCGATTTCTTTTGTTATGAACATTATTTGGGCCATGAATGTCTGAGTCTAATGGTTGGAGTTAGTTTTATTTTCGTAGTATGTAAATGATTTTGCAGCCACATACCTAAGTTTCAATTTGCCGCGGGCTTGTGAATTTTCAAAGCACTTATATGTGAAGCAGGTCTGGTTCTAAAATGGTAAACTCTATTTCACCTCCACCCCAGTCACAGATTTTGGGGAAAAAACAAACGGGGGAGGTGGGTTGCAGTTGTATCTCAATGTGAAGCTTCAGAAACAAGCAGAGGTTTCCCAAGAGCTGAACCAGAAGGATAATTTCTGTACAATGGTCAAAGTTTACAGGATCAAGAGCCCACCATTTATAACCAATGATTAGAGCTTGTTATATCCTTCAACGAGCCTCTCTCTGGGACAGGGCCTAAATTGTTCAATGGTGGTGTCACAAGGTTTCAAAGTGATTACATTAGGAAAAAGATTGTTACTCTACAGTGTGCAAGTAGTTGAAGATAAATTTTTGGTAAAATATCAATAGGAAAAAGAGTACTTTGGCAATTTTGGTCCTACTCCATTGAATATTTGGACAAATGTGGTCCAAATGATGCTGGACAACCATGTTTCTCAACAAAACAACTGTGATTGATCTTGATAAGATGGAACCTTTTCATAGCCATTCAATAACTCGAGACTGAGAGGTGCTCCAGCAAGTATACCAGAACTCCACGGCAAAAACGTTTTCCACAACCTTCCTACCGCTAAAGTTTGGATCTCTTTCCCAAACTAGTATGACCACTTTTTGAATCTAGAAAAGCAGACATGCTTTATAGACCTTTTTTCCTTGCATTATTGTTTCATGTCCCCCTCTCCAAATTTGAATGCTCTTATTTTCACCAAAGAAACTAGACCGATTCAGTAATTCTATTATCATGCTCTTTCTTCAAAACCCAAAGCGTACGAAGAGTATTTCCAAAAGTGGATTGTGATCACAACTTCAGAGTAACATAACTACTTCATTCTAAAATATTTTTCATGGAAACATTTTTCAATGTGAAATGTTTTACATGGAAACAAAGCGCAGAAGTTATAGATGATTTGCATGCACAGGTATGCTTGGGCATACTGCCTCCCAAATTTTGTTAGAGATTGGTATAATTTTTACCCAATTTTTACTCATTTGACCCCCCTTTTCATTTTCGCCCCAACCCATACATTAGAATTTCTACCCACAAAAATTCTCAAAACGTCGTTCTTGCACTCTGAATCATACATAGTTCAATTTTCGACCCCACTGGACGAAAATCCTGGCTCCGCCCTTGCTTGGGCATATATGTCCACCACTTTTAGTACATTGTGTCCGTAAATACACCAGCGTACGTCCCTTTTCATACACAGATAAGTGATTATTCACAATGCTACCCAAGTCATCTATTCACAATGCTATGAAGTATGAAGTTTTTATTTAAGCTAAAGAGTTCATAGGTACGTGGTGCGTTTCCACTAAACTAAATGGACTACAGTCTAACGGCAATAGTGAAATTGTTTCCGCTAAATGGTACTTTAGTTGATGTATGTGACGAGAATGATCTACCTAGAAATCCATGAAACATGAGTTTTAGTCCATTCATTTAGTTTAGCGGAAATATCTATAAACCTCATGACCTTAAATGAATCACAATGCTTCCGCTTCTTTTTTTTGATCGGCAAAGAAAACATTTCATTAAAAATAAAATATTGGAGAAAGGGGAAGGGGATACCAACCAAGGGTTGGATACATCCAAATGGGCCGAAACCCAAAATCCTAAAATCAGAGAGTGGGCCAAAGACCCAAAACTCATCCCAAGAACCCAAAACCTAATCTAACCCTAATCTCCCACCACCAGCCGCCTCTGTCCCATTACCGGCCACCACCATGCAATTGGGTGGTGAATATTCTTTATTTCCTCTTGTACTTGTTCTCCCTTGTCAAAATAATGTACAGGAAAGAGGGAAGGAAAGTTTGTAACGTGTCCATGTCGGATTCCTTAATCACGACATTTGCGATTTAGACTTTTAAACCTAGTTAAATCACAGGGAAATAAGCAAAGAAAAAAAATATAATATTCAATCATGGAGGACATGATTCACATGAACATGAATGGCAGAGAGACAAAGCAGACTTTGGATTAGTTTAGGTTTTCTTCGTTTCACCCCAAAACATGAACACAGAAACAAGTGATAAACAAATGCAGTTAGGTAGTTCAACATTACTCAATGTACAAAAAAGTCAACACTTCCAAATAAAAATAAAAATAAATCCATGATTGGAATTTAGAATTAGGCTACATGAAAGGCACAAACCTGATCATCAGAGAATCTCTCGGAATGAGAAGATACTACTGATCCTGAGCTTTCGGTTTCACCGCCACCGGGGATCTTCTCGGAAGACTTCCTCCGCCACAACCAACTCCTCCGGTCCATCCCCGACTCGATTCGATTAGTTTCTACCCATCATCTCCAAAGATGCCACTAGCCACACTAAACACATTTGTAAAGAAAAGTTACCCAGATTCTGGAAATTCATAATACGAATTCACATAATAGAACCTATATAAAGTTTGACAATCTAAAAGAGAAAAGTGGGATGCATGACTTGATCAGATTTAATAGATTCGGAATGAATAACTGTCATCCCCTGTCTGTTAGGATGCCTCAGCTTGGTACTGCCCCACCTTCCACTTGACACCTATCCTAATGATAACCGGTTTGGCTCGCCGTGACTTCCAAATCTTGAATTCTCAATACTTGTGTCGCTTCATCCCCGCAGGGAAAGAGAACCTGTTGCTGTCTCGGCTGTGCTACAGTAGTCCAAAAAGGTAATTTGGGGCTTGCAGATGAAAATGAGGAGGTGGTGATTTCTAAGCTTTGCTTGGAATTCACTCCCCAACAAAGTATCCAACCTCCAAGGGAAAGTTTAGCCTTTGTGAAAGGCCCTAAAAAGTAAGTTATAGAAAAGCACAAATGTAAAAAGCTAAAATGAGATTGTTTTGGATTTAGCAATCAATTTTGAATTTCCTTGCGTCAGAAATTCCCCAACAACTCATCTGATGGCTACCTCTCAAATCCCCATGACTACCCACAGACAGACAGACAGACAGACAGAGAGAGAGAGAGAGAGAGAGAGAGAGACTAGAATGTTGGTAGTAAAGAAAATTGCCATGGCAATTACAAAATATCTCACAAAGTTTGAGCAAAATATGTATCATAAAACGAGACCCAAAAATGCAAAACATATAAAGGATAACAAGAAAAACAAAACATCGCTCTCTGAGAGAGAGAGAGAGAGAGAGAGAGAGGGAGGGAGGGAGGGAGGGAGGGAGGGCATAGGATACCTTGGTTTGTGGAGAAGATCGAACCTTGGTTGAATCAAGGAGGATAATTAATCGGCAGTAGTGCATAGAAACAAACAACTACAGAGTATACAAAAAGCAATAATCTGCAGTGGAATCTAGAGAATGTCAGTACAAGTATAATAGGAATTAAGAAATCTATGATTGTTGGAGTTTATATGGAGAAAGAATGCCCAAATGGAGTGGCATTGGTATAATTAACATTTCTTCTATTCAAAAAGAAATAGAAACAAAAAGTCTATGACTCTATATCAAAGGAGAGAATTTGGGGATGTGGGTTTTCAAATGGAGATGGCGTTATTCCCGCTCATGGGCAGGAGACTTCACTTCCACACACAGCTGTTTGTTGTTTGACTTACGTAAGGCACGCTCCACATAAACCTCTCTCTCTCTCTCTCTCTCTCTCTCTCTCTCTCTCTCTCTCTCTCTCTCCTTTTTTTCTCCCTCACAGTGGCTTGTACCACAGCTTTCTTCTGCTGTCCCTTTGTTACTTGATGATTGATGAGGAAAGAGCATCTCCATTATGCACATTTGAAAAATCTTTGAACTTGTTCGTTTGAAATATTCAAAATTCCTTTGTATGATTCATAATAAATTTCTTTTATTTTTTTTTCATTCATTATATTTTAAAACTTCCCTCAAAATTCAAACAAGACAAGGTGGAGTATTTGTTATTTGTGTTATAGGACAAAAGTATTTGATGATCTAGATTTATGTGTCAAAGATTTATTGGGTAGAGAATGAGGCGGCAAATTCCCCATTGGAGATTGGTAGTTGTTGAGTGTTGGTTAGTGCATACGGAAAGAAAGAATTTTTATTGAAATACTACAAGGTTTTTATTTTTATTTTTATAGAACTAAAAAGCATATGGATATGAAGTGGAATCTAGAAATTAAGGATTGAAATTTGGTTCATATGAAGTTTGTTGTCTAGAAATTAAGGATGGAAATTAAATAGAATCTCGAAATTAATTAAGTTTGTTGCCTTAAAGTAGTTTTTTCTAGATCTTCACGGGATCAAAACGTCGTAGTTTTGGCCTTATTGAGTGTCAAAACGGCATCATTTTGAACACTTGGTAGCGCATGCTTTGTAGTGTCCTCGGATCCAAACCGAACCACCCTATATTTATCCAGGAGGTACAAAGGGCACGTTTGGAGCCGGATTGGATGGATGCATAGGTTATCCCAAAGTGCTGGAGCTTGGGATGTTGCTGGATGTAGGGGATGATGCCATGGTCGAGCTTCTTTTTTTTTGAACGGCAAAAAGTTTCATTAATCTTGAAAAAGATACAAGACTAATATAAGCAAGAAAAAGGCATCAGGCTCATAGAGCAATCTTCTGCCCAATCCAAGTCCCAAACCAACAATTGGCAAGAAACCAATCAAGAACACTATATGGGACAAAACCCACCTAAAAAGGCCTAAGCCTAACACCCCTACTGGTCTAAAAAACCCAAATTTTATATTAAGCTCAAAAAAACCTAGAGGTCTCACACCTGGATTTACAACATAAAGCACAAATATAGGCCAAGCCCAACCCGAACATGGGCCAAACTTAGCCCAACACCTGTCAATATCGTCGCCACCACTACTGCCATGCCCATCACACCATGGTCACCTGTATGTAAAGGGACGAGCCACTACCACGCCATTGCCGGAGACCCATGGAACAAGCCCCTGTTGCTGTCCCAAAGAACGGCTCGTCTACCCCTCCACCAAGCCGCCCATCAGCATCCATCACCGCTATCCGACTCCCCTCGACGCGTGCCATTCGCATCCCATCTCCACGCCGTCCGACCCAACTCCGCTGCCAAAAACCCATAAGAACCAGCCACTGCTCAAGCCGTTTGCCGTTAGGCACCAAACCAGAGAAACCTAAAATCCACGCCGGCGGCCACGAGAAGTGAATTGAGATCGTTACAGGATGCTGAATGAGGTAGCCGAACCATCACCGCTACACCACCATACTTAGCCCCTCCGCCCAAACCCCTAGAAATGCAGTCGTTAGCCGTTAAGCACCAAAACGATGTAACCCAATAACCACATCGGTGGCTGAAAATGAGATAGGAAAGCCGGGGAGATGAAGAAAAATGGCGAAAACAACAGCGACCATGGTCTCCACCACTGGAAAACCTGTCAAAAAAGAAAATGAAAAAGAGAGAAGAGAGAGGGGGAGAGAGAGAAAAGGAAGGGGGGGGGGGGGGGGGGGGGGGGGGGGGGGGGAAGGTGGAAAGGAGGGAGGAGGGATGTTGGCGGCTAGGGTTTGGAGGTTCTTAGAAGGGAGTAGAGAGGTTTACTGATACTTAGCTCGCCATGGTCGAGCTTCAATGGAGGGAAAGATGCAGACAATTGTGAGAGATTGTAATGAGTGATGTAATGGAGGGAAATTGGGTCTTAGGTGTCTTTAAAGAGCATTTTGGCACATAATTTCACTACAGGGGATTGGATTTCCCTCCAAAACCATGTTGGATTTCCCTTTCAAACCATTTAGGTTTCCCTCCAAATCCAACTCAACCATTCCGTTTGGTTTTAGATGGAAGTTGCCGGCAAGCATTAAATTGATGAGTTTTTAAGAGTTCAGGTGTTTATATGAAATTTAAGAAAGGTTATATGTTTATGTGTAATTTGCATGGAAGCTGTCAAGTGCCTACATGGAATTTTCCCCCAAAACTCTTCATTCTAAACTTGGAAGGTTTGTGTTTTGATTAACTGCATTTGGGGAATAAAACTGCAGTGCATCATAACCGCAATACCCATGCTCTAGGCCAATCCTATCAGTCTTACTCACGAAAACTTCAAAAATCATAGGTCTCGTTGTCTCCTTCGCCATTCCCTCATCTTCAATTTTGCTACTTTTCCGGTGATTATTTTGGTTAATTATTTTGTGATGATGCATTTTGATTACGTTAATTTTCCTAAATTTCACTTCGATTGGCGATCATATTTATTAACGCCAAGATTACTGACTGGATACTACTTTTACTCTCTCGCCTTGGTCAAATGTTACCTCCGTCTCAAATTGGCAGTGAAATCTTCAATATTTCTTGCCCATAATTCTTATTTCTACTGCAAAATTTTGCTATGATGGGAATGACTATGTATGTAAATCAAAATCCTCTTAACCCTTCTCTCTTTCAAATTTCTCTCTCGATCTCTTCTTCTCATTCTCTTATTTTATTACTTACAAAATTTGAAGTGGATCACACTTTAGTTGCATTCTCTGTTACTGTGCGCTTTTATCATCTCCCATTATGTATTTCTTTTATCTTTTTTGTTGTTGTTGTTGCAAGTAACTATGTGTTGTTTCCTAATTAAACATTTGGTAAATTTGAGAGAATTTTGGCATATTGGGTGTGGCACCCAATTCGACATTTTTGTGCCATCTATTCTAATACTAGTGTTTGTCTGTGTTTACGACACTTGCAAATTTGGTGTCCTTCAATTTTGAGGTTGTGTATACTTTTAGTTTTCCGAAAATTGTATGACAAAAGGAACCTAAGGCTCCGTTTGGAACTTAAGGAAAGGAAAAGAAAAGAAAGGAAAAGAGAAGCAAAATGGAAAGGAAATTTACTGTTCACTAAACTTGAAATCTTTATTTTGTTCTCTTTTTCTCTTCTAACCAAACAATGGAAAGGCTTTCTTTTCTTTTCTTTTCCTTGATTTCCAAATAGAACGTAAATCTACCCAAGTAACTGTAAGGGCAGATAAGGAAATTATCCAACGGAAATAATTGTTTGCACATATCACAAAGTGGTGCCCCCTATGGGTCTCACAAAAACGATCCGAGTGGTTAATTAAATTTAAAATAATTTTTCAGATGGCCACTACGAAAATATCAGTTCATTTGGATAACAATAAGAGCTCGATCCAATCTTCTAAATTTTGATTCAAATTTTAGCTAATTTTTTGGTTATTCGAATTGAGCTAATTTTTAGAGGCACTTGAAAAAAATATCTTAAATTTAATGAACGACTTGTATCATTTTGTTTGTGATCCATAGTGGGTCCTTCATTGCAATTCGTGCACTATCTGTGCAAAGAAAATCTGTGTACAGCACGGCTGATTTACCAACCCTTATATTCCAGCAGAAAGTCCAATGGGACAGATTTTAAATCTGTACTAGTGGGTACAAATTCATTTTTGGGCCCATTTTGGGTATAAAAAAATTATCGGAGCTGCTCATTTTTTTAAAAATACTTTACTTATGGTCTTTGCAAAAAATAAGCTTAATTCGATATCAGTAAAAGCGTTTACAAAACATCCAAACTTTGCTCTAGAATTTAGGCTTGAATTCTAGGACAAAGTTGAACGTTTTGTAGGTGCCTTAACCGATATCGGATTGAGCTTATTTTTCATAGGAGCCATAAACAAAATATTTTAAACAAAATAAGCGGTTCCGATCATCTTTTTAGACTCAAAATGGAACAAAAAAGAGATTTTGTACACACTGGTACGGATAAGCACCGTTGTCCAGATATTCCAGAATGAAAAAAACAGTTTCCTTTTCGTCCATGAAGGGAGAGAGACAGTTAGGGGTTATCAAAACAAAACTAACACAACAGAACGATAGACACGAGACGAGACCATCTATTTACATGGTGAAGAGGCAAATTGTTCACTAACTCCCAGAAGAGGTAATTATTGATATTTTCTTTCGTCTTTACGACAATGCAACGTTTGTATATATAACCCGATTGTATTGTTTTCGTATCAAATGATTTTTCCTGTAGGTTGATTCATGCCCTGTGCACATGTTTAGTTGCAGTGTAGAATGAATATATAGGACCAATTTGAACATGCAATGCATTGCGTGTAGTTTTTGAGATATCGAAAGGAATTTTGCCAAAAAGGCATGGCTGGCGGTGTGGATGCTCTTACATTGACCACAATTCATGATGTGATTATGTTGATGGTTTTTAGATATTAATCGGACACTGGAATTGCTTACCTATAAGCCGGTTCGTTGTCCTTTTGATGAACACTGAACGAAGTGACTTTTTCAATTCGTAAATTACAAGATATCCAGACTATGGGAGCCTATTACCGATATATCTGCTCATGATATTGCTACAATCCAAGTCAAAGTGTACATTTCTAGACCAAATCAAAAGGCTTTTCGAAAAGAAGTAGAAAGCTTTTGGATTAATGGGATAAGTTGAAGTATAGCCTGCATGATTAGGAATAATTATCGTTATTTATGGAGAAGTATAGCCTGCATGATTAGGAATAATTATCGTTATTTATGGAAACTGTTATAGGAACCCACCTTGAGGTTGTGGGTTCAAACTTGAAAGCAAAGTTTCACATGAAAAACTATGGTCTGTACCCAATCTGTGCTGGCCCCCCAGTCCTCAGTTAGATAAAAGCTTCCGCAGTTTCTTGAGCTTTACCGTAAAAGTAGCATATACTTTTTTGGAAGACTTCTTTCCTTGTTTTTGAATCTTGCAACATGCAATTAGTACATCTATTTGGTATCTTTTTACTTGCTGTTTCGTTAAACTTAATCGTAATTAATCCTCATCAGGGAGATGGAAGCGCAGGATCCAGAATCAGATGTCCAGGCATTGAGAAAATTATATGGGCTTCTCCAAAGAAACCGAAACGACTCACAATGTGCCTGTTCTGATTGCGTAAGATTTCTTTGCAATATGTTCTGGTATTCAATACTGAACCTTTCCGAGCAAGTTATATATGCATGGACAGATTGACATACGAATATGCATGCACATATGAAATATATTTGTGGTTGCAATGATGATGGATTTAATACAAGTCAAGGAAGATTTAAACCAGTCCAAACTTTTTGTGTACTGCTGTCATTAGTGTTCGTATGAAAAGAATGGCAGTCGTGTCTCTGAAAATTTTGAGCAGTCTGGAGCTCCAACTTTCAAAGTGAAAAGGAAAAAGAAGAGAAGGATATGTATCTTGGTAATCTTCTTTGGCATGCTGTTTATATGAACCATAAAAACCTTTTTTCTATAACTGAAGCACATAAGAAATTTTTAAGGATAACAAATATACGGCAGTCCATATATGTCAACCAGCAACCTTATAGTTCTATGGGAAATGCAGTCTTCTTGCTGGTAGCAACTGTTATTCGTAGAGGTGCCATACTACTTGGAGGCTACTCGACGTACATGAGAGACCCCACTTATGTTAAAATTGTGACCTGCATTGGGTAGTGGGTTGAAGCTATCGGCTGTATGGATCTTATGATTCTTATTGTAGTGACACCTACTGTTATGCTAGGGCACATGAAAAGCAGCACAATCAGTTCTGCTTATTACGAAAAACTGTAACATCTGTAGAAGCAAAAAAACATTCGGAAACTGTTTGAATATTGAGTAGAAAGCTTATTTGATGCTCCATGCCATGGAATTCGATAGTAATGCATGTTCTTTCAGCTGTTAGGATGCCTTCTGACTACATGGACTGAGGTTTCCTTTGTAGTTTTTTCAAAACCATCTTTGTTCATCTTTTGGAGACCAATTCTAGGCTTAATAAGGTTTCAAATTGTAGGATCAGTGAGTTAGCGAGGTGGATTTTTGGGCAGTGTTCTCGAACAAAATAGATCCCATGGGTTGATTCACTAAAGGAGATTTTCCTACTAAAGCTATTACTACCTCTGTTATAACAACTACTAGGTGCTAATTCTCCTCATCCATTTGAAGCATATTTTTGGCAATGTTCTCTAAATCAGAAAATCTTTTAATAAGCTAAAGACACTTAAAGACCAAGTAGTCCACTAATTGAAGCTAGGAGGAACTTCCAAAGCTAAATTAAAATTGATACTCCCTCCGTCCCATATTGGTGGTCCTGTATTATGTTTGTGGATGTCCAAACAACATTGTCCATTTTGAAAAATTAAAGAAAAAATGTCTAATTTTCCAGAGCTAAACCTAGTAAATAGACATGAATATATACTATATTTAAGTGGGAAAAATTAGGAAATACGACTATTGAATTTAAATTCAAACACAATAATTGCATGCGACCTTAAAATGTTGAAGTTCCCATACAGACCTAGAATATGGGATGGGAGGGAGTGCTATAAATTAGTTAGTCCCCCAGCTCCAGGGTATGAAATATCTTTGTATACATAAGATTGGTAAAGAAAATATCTTGTACATCAACCAGTTTTGATACCTTCCTGTTTATAGCCCATACTTTCTTTACCACAAAATCATTCTGTACAGTGGCTTTTTTGTTGAAGAAACTTTTCTAGTTCTAGGACTTTGGTCTTTCACAACTAATTAACTAAATATCTTCATAGTACAACGATCTCATAGGGTAGCATCTGAGGCATAACAATTGTGCCCCATGTTACCTGTTTTATGGTACAATATGTTAAGCGCAATCCATCTGCTATTGAAAAACTGTAATGCTAATTAGCTTGATACTATTATAGTTTGGCCCACACTAGTTACTCATTACATCTAATGTTAATGCTAGTATACAAGTCTGGGTGACCTATTTTCTCATAGCCAATTCATGTTGAATTGGTTTTAAGTTGGATGCTTTATGCAGAATGGTTTTGAGTTGGACGCTTTAACACAATATCATGCTAGGCTTTTAGAGGATTTTGCATAAGTATTTCTTGACTGGTTGCCTCCTTTGTTCATACCATTGGTGCACCCTGTCTGATCCCTATATGTTCTGGATCCTTTCTTTTCATGTCCACATGCAGGTAGGGATCGCACTTGCGGTGGAGTGTTAGAGCTTATGATTTTCCTGCATTGATTAATTATTACCTCCAAAGCTAGTACATATGTCTTGGCGGCCTTTCCACTCTAGCCTATTGGTTTTGAGTTGGATGCTTAAGCAAATATCAATTCATCACGCTAGCTAGGGGTGAAGCTGAGACTTGGGGTTGTTTATAGACTAGCCTTTTGGATGTTATGTTTAAATGATTTTAGTGGTCTAATGTTGTTTTTCTAGTCTTGTCCCCTGGATTCTTTTCCTCTTGGACTCTTGTTTCAGCTTCTTATCCTCCCCGCCTTAGAAGCAATTTGCAATATTCACCTGTAATATCCCGTCCCACATCGGAAGTCTACATGGGTGATCTTGGGCATATAATAAACCATGTAAGCTACTACTAGTACTTTGGGCTTAAGCTTTTGGGCCATGTGGTGTGGCTTGTGGATCAAAATCAAGGTAATGCGCCAGTGGTTCACATGGGGCGTTACAAATAGTATCAGAGCAACCTGTGTACACGATCGTGTGGGCTTAGGCCAGAGAAAAGACTCGGGTAATGCTGTGGTGACTTTGGCTACTAGAAAAAAGACCCGGGTAAAGCTGTGGTGACTCTAGCCACAAGGGAAATGACCTAGGTAAAGCTGTGGTAACTCTAGTGCTCAACCTTGCGAGGACGCGAGGGAATAAAGGTGGGGAGATTGTAATATCCCGTCCCACATCGGAAGTCTACATGGGTGATCTTGGGCATATAATAAACCATGTAAGCTACTACTAGTACCTTGGGCTTAAGCTTTTGGGCCATGTGGTGTGGATTGGGGATCAAAATCAAGGCACTGGCCCAGTGGTTCGTTACATCGCCACCTGCTGGTGCACTTCTTAGTACTGGAATTGCATTTTGAAGTGTTGAACACCTGGCTCTTGTTTGTCAGCGTTACTAAGCTAAAGCCTACTAGATCTTAGCCATGTGGCAGAAATGTTAAATACCTGGAGTCCTCTTGGGTTACATAGAAGAGAATTATTGACAATTACGTATTTCGGTAATGCATTCTGAACCATGACACATTTCCATAACCTTTAAATACTAGTCCTTACTTAAGGAGATTGACCCTATCTGCATGATGAAGCCACCCCATTGTTGTTTTTGAAGCGATAAGGATGTCATCAAAATCGATTTTTGTAATTTGATTAAATGCAAATTCATATATAGTTAGGAGGACTCTTTCCTGTGCTGATTCTAGTATTCCACTACAAGGGCTCTCTGTATCCGTCTTTGTCTCTTTTTTTGCCTCTCTATTGATCTGTTTTTGGTTATAGGAACCTTATATTGCATGGCTATATTGTCAACCACTAACTTATCTAAAAGCCTAAGCTAAAGAGGTTAATTTCACTGTTTATGTTCTTAACTCGGTCCCTCCCATCTTGCCATAATTTGCTATACAAGCTGACCAAAACACGTGCATGTATTGTAAATGTAATGTTGGAGGTCAGGTTTGAATATGGGACTTTTTGCCCGCTTTGAGACCCTGTCAATTTATTGACAACCCATCTAAATGTCAAGCTTTTTGAGAGAGCCCACAAGTGCCTCATATTTTGCCATCTTTCTTGTGTTATCTAAGTTTTTCTTCAAGCGTCATTCCAACTTGTCATGAGAGAGAGAGAGAGAGAGAGAGAGAGAGAGAGAGAGAGAGATCACTAGTATTCATGCTAGTAGCTCGCACATGCTCATAACGCGATCTCTGCTCTCCAGCAAGCACATAAAAACTGCATCTTATGTCAATTATAGGTTCTTTTCTATGCCAGTGTCTACTTGTTCTTAACTTCTGGGAATTGGTAATCAAATATCAGTTTATCAATTTAGATACCTTTCTTGTGCTTAAAATTCTGTAGGCATGTATTCACTGGGCTTTTGTTATTTGTTGTAGATGTTGGACGAGAAAGCAAAAGTCTTCTTAAAGAACTTACTCGACGGTGCTACTGTAAGGGTTTTGGAGGCTCATTCACAGGTATGTTTGCGTTCTTTATGTTTTGCTAGTGTTTTGCTCTTTGGTTCTAAATACGATGAACCATTGAGTTCAGAATTAATGCAGTAAGCTCTTGACAGTAATTTCAGAGCACGCCTCAGTGTAAAGTCTATGTTCTAGTCCCAGCTTAGAAGTGTGCACACCAAATTGAATTGCCTTGTTATCATATTTGTGCTAATTGAGCTTTTCATGTGTCTATATCGCAGTTCACATCAGCTCAGGTTGGTGTATTTGATGCATCTCCTCCTGCTACTGAACTGGAGGAGCTAAAAGCCATGCCAATATTGAGGCCACCATTTTTGCCAGGTCTGTCAAAAATTTCTCCTCGAGTTGCTCAAAGCACTGCTAAAGCTCTTAAATTCAAACCAATTCCTCCACAAGAAGATAAACAAACGCCTGTTAAGCTCACAAAGTGCTTCACTTCTGCCATCGAACCTGAGAGTAGAAAAAGGAGTTGCATGGCTGGCGAGCAAAGCTTTGTAAAGCAGACGAAATTTATCGAGGATAACCATGGCATGGACATTGATAATCTTCAACATCATAGTGGGTCTTATTGGAGTACAAGGCAGGTCAAAGGGATAGAAATTGAGAAGAAACCTCATGAGACTGATTACAAGTCAAAAGAAGTTGCTGATGCCTTCAAAGAGGTTGAATTCCGCTTTCCATCTTTGCAGCTAGCCTCTGAGCATGGGGGTCAATTAGGGAAGAGCGAAGCTCTACATGGGTCCTCTGGAAGGATGGCCAGTTCTATTCCTGGGATAGATTCAGTTACTGTTGCAAATGGACATGGCAAAAAGAGCTGGAGGACAGTTCAGGTCACTGGTCAGAGTGTAAACGCCATTTCAAGGAAAATGGAATGGATGAGTCCATTGGCGGGGAAAAATGATCATCATACACCCAGCAATGCTCATGAATCTGCTCAAGGGTTGATGCTCCCGCCAAATCCAACCAATATCGTAAATGTGGCATCTACTTCGCCATCTGCAACACCCCAGAGGGAGATAATCAGGAGTATTGGGACGCCTCAAACAACAAAGCAGGTTTCTTCTTTAGGATCCATGGGTTTAACGAATAAAAGATTTGAAGTGGCAGATTCAGTTCACAAACTGACTAAGGCCACAGATACAACTCCAAGGGAGAAGAGTACACCAAATCAGATGATTTCAAGGGCAAAACTGCTAGCTCAGAAGCATAGTCAATGTATGTTGTCCCCTACTTTGTATGGAAACGTGATGGACCAAGAGAACAGTGGAGTCCGAAAAAGAAGTAAGCGGGTGGCCCAACGGAAAATATTGCCCTTTAGACAAGAATCTGAAGCCACTAGTTCATCCTCCAGCTGGACAACTCAGGAAGCTAGTAGCCCCACACGTGGCCAAGGGGATATGAGTTCCACTAACAGTAGTGATTGTGAAGGGTACTTCCTGCCAGGTCGGACGGTGGGCCCTTACATGGGCCCCGAAAGTAGTAGCGAGAGCGAGGGGTATCCATTACCAGATCAGGTACCTGCCCGTCATCACATGGATCTATCATCCAGAGTAGTAAGTCCAGCATCAATTAGTGTGGGTTCAGCCAAGGATTCCAGATCAGGCAACCTGGTAAAGGTGAAAAAACAGAGAGGTGGGTTTAGAAGGCTGAAAGACAAGCTGGCACTTGTGTTCCACCACCACCATCACCACCACCACCACCACCACCATGGTGATGATAGTGATCAAAAGACCAAGGCAGGCCGTGGTACATCTTTGTGGAAGAATGCAGGGAAGATTTTTCATGGAAAGAGCAAACACGAGGGTTATGGAGAACAAGCAGTTGAAGAACATAGGAAGCTAGTGGTTCGCAAGGTAGCAGATAAGAACCAGCATGGGCATTTCCACAAACTTGTAAAGGGGCTCTTGGGTCAGGTACAGAAATCTAAGCACTCGAAGCTATCCAAAGGCGGCATCAAACAGTTGGGAGGCAGCCGGCGTGGCAATAAGAAGTTTGCGAATAAGTTACAGTGGTGGAAAATGTTTCGTCGCCAAAAGGCTGGGAAACCTCGGAGTAAACCATATGGCAACCTAGGATTTGGGAATAAGAAGCCCAGGTTTAAAGCATTACCCAAGACTAAATGAGCTTTTTTCTGTTTTTTTTGGTGATCGGCAACTATATGAGCTATTATGATAGGCAATACGGTTGGAAAACATCTACCATCTTTTTAGATGTAGCTAGCCACCACCTTCCCTCTCTCATAGATGGTCCATCCATGATGGAGGGCTGCCAATGCACAGCCATTTAACCTGTGGTTATAGCCCTGCCCTTGAGCAAGTTGTATATGTATGATCCACTATAACTGAAGCTTATGATCTAAGCAAGAACAACTATTTTGTAAGGATTTTTTCCCAAATTAATGGTATTTAGTCTCAAGAAAACTTTTGACTTATTTAGATACGTACTGTGAATGTACCATGCCCAACGAAAATGTCTTTGTAACATATTTTCACCTCATTGGAAGAAAAGCTTGCGCATTGGTAATATTTTAAATTTAAAATGCCTACGTACTTCAGTTAGCGTGGTGAACTGCATGTGTTTTCTTTCCCTTCTCCCATGCAGGGGCTACACTATCTGTGACTTTTAGCAGGGACGGTTATTGGCATACTATTTATAACCTTAACTGTCCAGATATCACGAGTTCTTTCCCGGTGAATGGATTTCCTTGATAAGAGCAAGGCAAAAAGCTAGACAATTCAAATCATCTGCGGTATGCATACACTTTGTCCTGTTTTAAGTTTTTTTCTGCACATTTCTTGATAAGCTTTTTATATGCATATGCTCTATGTATCCGAGAGGATGTGGATGGACGCGAAGTATCTCGAGCTATTCTGATTTGTATTTTTCAATTTATTCTCCCAAAGTGTTGCGTGGCCTGCTATGACCCGGGCATAAGCATCTTGGGTATTTTACCTTCATCAATGTTTTAGTGTGTGCAGTAGATACGTGCAACTAATGTTTTCAGTTCTGTCTTCAAGTTCTCTCGAGGCCTACTACCTAGACCCAATTTTTTTCTCTCTGCGCACAGTCCCGAATAAATTTTCTCTCTAATTATTACTCTTAATTCTCTATCTATCTCCACTCATTATCCCAAAAAACTTCCTCAAGTCTCAAACGAACAAAGCCAGATTTTGATCATGTGGATCTGTAGAGACCCGGATTTTACACTTTCGTGCCATACCGTTTTTTAATCATGTCATGTTGTGCCGTGCCCATGTCGTCACATCTCCAATCGAGTTTCATCGGAAAGGAAAAAAACTCTGAAAAGTATAAAATATTTGTCAACACAAAAAGTGTAAAATGTTACTATGTTACAGTATAAAATAAGAAATTAATATTTTTCAGTATTAAAATTAGCATTGCCCTTTCGTGCCCTTCTAGAACAATGTCGTGTCCGTCTAAAATTGTGTCGTGTCATCCTGTGCCGGGCCCACTTATGTGCCTTGCCCCTCTAAAACCGTGCCTGTGTCGTGCCGTCCACATCTAAATTTGCGTTATTCTCTCACTTATGGTTAGAAAAGAACCCCATGATTGTGATTAAAGTCTCCATATACTAGGGAATTCTTGAATCTTATCACTTCGATTCAACTTCGGAGCATTGAAACTCGCTGTCCATCTCCCTTGTTGCATTGATTGTATTTGGCCCCATAGTAGGGGGAGAGATTAGGAATTGGGAGTGGATGTGGGACATGTTCAAGCATTTTATTTGCACTATGGCATGGGTTGAGCTTGAGCTAAACTAAGAAAGTAAGAATAGTAGCTTAGTGTCTGTAAAAGTGGTATCAGAGCCATGTCTTCCATTCTAGCTTAAACCCCTTCTGGGAATTTCTTTTCCAGCCTTACTTCAAATCTTTTCTAAAAGAAAAAATTGAAGCGTATGCTCTGTGGTTGCCTTCACAGGATCCTCCACATCAGAAACTTCACTAACTATTTTGATTAAAAGAATTTTGTATCTGAGGGATAAAAGTACCTTGAGATTTTGGCCCAGGTGTTAGCAGTGTATCTCGGTTTATCTTCCCTAGTATACAAAATTTTATTAATCAAAATTGGTTGAAGGTCTTATTTTGCAAAGGAAATCTTTGTCGTAGAAAGGAAAAGAAAACCCCAGACTTTTCAAACCCCAGACTTTTTCTTGAAGTATGAATCGTCTGTTTACCACCTATTCTTCTGCTACGTCATCTTTAGTTCCATCAATGTCGTCTGCCAGTAGAAATTCTTCTTCTTCCTCTTCCTCTTCTAATCTTGAATACTTGTATGAGTTTGAGTACCTACCTGATGACAGTAAGGTTCCCCTTACTGATCTCCCTTTTCTAAACCCTTATAATACTTTTGTGCGTCCCCAAACTTCTGTAAAAAAATCTGTCACCCAACTTTTCTCCACAAAACGCCCCACTTCTGTAAAAGAGTATGTCCAAGCTTCCAAGTTTGACCAGTGTTTCATAGCAGCTACAGAAGCTGAGCAGCTCTTACCTCTGGAAATCCCAGTTAATTTGCCTTGCCTTTGGCAACAACAAGGATTTACACATCTCCACTTTGGTGCAATCAGACTGGCCGTCACTTTCCATGGAAGAAAAGGTTTACCTGTTACTTCCAGACTTGCTCTGGTAGATACCAGGTTTATGCAGTACCAGAACGCATGCATAGCCACAGTTCAAACCACCCTAAATCAACCATATTCTAAGTTCAGGGGACTTGTGTCCACCTCAAGTTGAGAAGGAGACTTTCCGTTTGTCTTCTCTCTGGTTTGGTACATGTTGAGATATATTTTTGAATTGGAATTCGTAACATGTGGATTCGTTTGGATGCATAACTCATCTTGTATAGCTTTCTTTTGTTTACCTGTTTTGAAAACTGATCATAGTCTACTTAATTGACTTGTCACGTGTTAGCGGAGAAAACTTTAACATGAGTGATACTTAACTTTCATCTAGACAGGTTATGTTAACCCTTCCGGGGTGGGATGTTGCAGATTTATCAGATGGTTTGAAGGATATGTTTTCTGTTTTTAATCTAGTTTCCCTCCAGAATTAAGGTATTCGTGAACTTGGAAAATCAAGATTACATGGAACACATAAACAGGCCTGTGGGGCTTTAGCTGCGACTGAGACTTTGCGACAAGGTCAGGAAAAGCATAAATTTGGTGGTCTTATACCCCTTCGTAACACTTTGGCAAATTGAAATTTTGTAGACTTGATCCTTTCGTCAATTGAAATTGTCTCCATAATGTTGGTGGTTGCAATACAATACGAAGCATGGCCAGGTTCCGAAAAAGTTTGTGCATTGGTGTCTTGGCCAAGTTTGATCCTACTTTTCCTATTACTCGTAATTCTTAGTAACATTTTGGTGTTTTACCTGTGGATGTGGTGGGTACCAAATTAAACCTGCTCTTGTGATAGCAATACCTCGATCGGTTGCTGGATCTAGTTATGGAGACAATTTATAAGAGCTGATTTATAACAGCTTCAGTTAATGGTCTTCAACTCCATAAATTATCATGTGCTTGGATCTCTTATTAGAAAACATATGATTTCAGAATTTGTATCAGCCATTAAACAAAACATATGATATCAAAGGCATCTTAAATCATCCTGACCAAGAGAGAAGATAATACTCCAGCTTTTGTATTTTTCATTACCTTCTATCTTCGGCAACCAAATTTTGGAAGTTAACATCACCAACCCTTAACAGGATATGATATGCTATATAAAATAGTAAAGGCATCCTACAATTATCCTGACCAAGAGAGGTGGAAAAAATAGCTATATATTTTTCATTAAACCCAATTAATGTCCAAGTCTTTTAGTTTCAGGAGCCACTTCTGTGTATCTTGGGAGACATAAGGTTTAGATGGTGAGTTCCCTTCCTCATTGACATTTGCAGAAGCTACGCTATCAGCATTCTTATCTTTCGAAAGGTTTCCTTTTCTGTTAGGATGTCTCACTTTCAGGGCTAGAAGCCGAGAAACTTCATGAAGTCCCCCCCATTTCTCCAATGCTCGAGCAATGTCGTACCGACCTATTTAAAGGTAAACAAATCCAGAATATGAAAAGGGTATGTACAAGTCATATACGCTATCTTAAAATCAAGGATTCGTGGAAGATTTAAGACGTGCCAAAAATGTCAAATGGATGTGAACAATTCCGTCAGGTCGTGATTATAATTTTAAATCATGGACTTGTGGGAGTATTTCCTGAAAGAAAAAAAAAAAAAAGAGGATACCACAGGTTTAGCTTCAATCATAATCTTCTTATCTTTTCATGTAGATACACATTTCTCTCCATAAAGAACATCACAACTCCATTATCCAAACAGAAAATCGTAGTACATACCTGCACGCTCAAAAGACTTTCTACTAGGCATAAAAGATGGGTCCATTCCCCAGCTTCTCTGGAACCGATTTATCTGCGGCATAGAGAAGGACGTGATGTTATCATGTAAATGCAAAGTTAGGGAATATATTTGTTTTTTAGTGATGAACCTATATCGCAGATTGATGCCCACTGCAAATCGTTTGTTGCAAATGTATGCAAGCTACTATAATAACTTGAGTTAATTTTTATATAGGCCTATGGGGACTTCAATTTTTTTTTCCTTTGTACCTTTTCAATTGTTAGTTTGGGATTCAGGTACTTGACAGATATCATCGAAGTTGGGAGTGAGAAGGTTCTTTCATCGTGGGAGGGCAGAACCAAGCTTGCAATGGATTCGTCACTCCAACAGCATGTTTAGGCAAATAACTCAAAACATATTCATACAAACACATAAAAGTAACTAAAGATGTATGTAGACGTAATTGTTCTCGTCCTTTTCCTCTTTGATGTCAATTGGTTAATAGTGATTGTGACAAATTCATTCGTTTGGAGAAACAAAATAAAAAAACAAAACTTGAACTTGAACGGTTTCCCCTAAAAAACCCCAAGCAAATAACTTACCTCTTCTTGCAAATTCTCAAGGTTATCCCAATAACCTTTTGGTTTGCGGTGCTTGTAAGCAAGACATAGGTTCATCAATGTTGCGATCCTTCTGAATCCCCCCATGCGAGTAATTGCCTTCTCAATATCCACTCTTCCGTGCTTCCGAAGTTGCTTTCTCATTGGCATAAATCCTTCCTGCCCATAGTCTGTTATAAATGTCAGAAGCTCAGCTTTAAGGATTTCTATGTCTCTCTGCAAGCCCGGGACCCGTGGCCTTTGCCGTGAAGGATATGGATCATCAAAATCAAAGTCCTTCTCAGGAAGCATGCTCTCATTAACATATATCTCTCTACCAGGTGAAGTCGTTTGCGCCTCAGAGTATATTGGATGGTCATAGGTCTCGAAAGAGTTTTGTGCTTCCCTTTTTTCAACATAGTCTCGAATGGCACACAAGTTTGATGGAAGATCTTCGTATATGACCTAATATTGTCAAAATTACCAACATGAAGTTTGTTAAGGCTCAAAACACTGCAACCTTGTCTTTATAATTGGAATATGAAATTTTGAATGGATGTAACCATCAAATGAAAACATGTAACCATTATTGTGGTAGTGAATCCGCAAAGATATGATTTTCCTTTCTCAAACAGAATCATAAAAGAGTCATCTGAATATTGAACAGAAGACTACCGTGTAATGCAAGAAAATTTTGAAATAGGAGTGGATTAACATTCACAAACCTCTTCCATTATAGCTTCCGAAAGAAGAGAGTTCTGTTGCATTTTCGACTCCACGGAGTATTTCAGTAAAGTGTGATGATTTCCAAGTTGCTCCAGAAGCCATTTTCCCTGGAAAAAGTCGAAGTCTCCTTCAACCTGCTCAAAACTTATCTCCTGTTCAAGGTTTTCACATAAATCCAACACAACACGTGCATGGAGTACCATGTACAGTAAGCCCTTGCATCCTTCCTGAAAATTGATACAAACAGTGAGTAATTTGATGAACGGAACTCTTCCACCCAGGGTTGTTTCCCAAAAGTTTATTTAGTGGTTTCATTTACCACGTTACCATGGATATCCAATTTTCTTTCTTAAAAAAGCTATTAATCAAGTTACACACAAGGCCATAGTCCTCAATATTTCCTCTAAACCTGACAGAACTAATTCAAACTGGTCAAATCACATGTACAAGGACGACTGAGGGAAATAGCAAATACAGGACAAGGCATTCAGCAAGCAACATTAAACTATCCCCAAGGCCAGCCAAGACTCGGGCTTTCACATCAAGACTACATATAAAGCATTGGTACCATAATCAAGTTTCATTAGGATCATTGATCACTGATTCACTGCTATCCAACATTGATCACTTCTTTTTTGATTGACATGATAAATTTTCTGGGTTCGAACTTGATTAATCTATGGTTAGGCTTTTGATTGCTCCAATTTAGAGGTGAATCTACTGATTATACAGTGATCTCAAAACCGAACAGTGATAATAACGTAGTAAGTCATTAAGGATGAAAGAATGGCTGCCAGCAACATTCCTAGCGATGTAGTTAATTATCTCTCTTGAGATTTATTCCTTCCATGATAAATCTAATCAAGCAAATGCCTTTATGCTTAGACATATTACAGTATGCACCTTCTATAACTGTGTAGTGCTTTGGCTCCAACACTTCTATGGATTTTGGAAGGATTTTGGCACTACTCAATCAAAGAATGTAACATCTTTATTTCGACACACAAGGGCTTTTCAAAGATTCTCTTCTTTTTTTTACCAAAATTCCAGCCCAATTGAAATATCTTTCTAAATAACCAAATATATTGAAAATATTGATATTCGTCCATACCTGCAGAATGCGAACTTTGTTGTTGTCCCTTGATAAAATCTTACTGATTGCTAAATTTGGAACTATCCTGCCAAAAAAATATGTTGATAAGGAAACATGACCGGGAAGATAAAAGTAGCATGGGAAAAAGACTTGCAAAATTTTTTTATAGCATGAAGATGTAGCTTTCTGATTCATGGATCGTTTTAACAGAATGACCACTAAATGGCATAACATATTTCGCTTTCTCATTTTCACATCTCTTTATCTTTTCCTTCGCCTTTCTTCTTTGTTCTTGTTAAAGCATCCAACTCAAAACCAATTGGCAATGAGTGGAGAGGCAGCCTAAGCTCATATACTAGGTTCGGAGGTTATATTTAACCAATGTGGGACAAACTCTAACACTCCCCCGCACATGCAACCCCTGACTCGCACATGGTAAGGTAAACAAACGATTCAACAAATACGACAACAATCAACGACAAACAAGGTGGAACCAACCATCAACAACATAGTCTTGTCCAAAAGCCTCCAAAAACCTAGCTCTGATACCATGTTAAAGCATCCAACTCAAAACCAATTAGCAATGAATGGAGAGGTTGCCCAAGCTCATATACTAGGTCCGAAGGTTATATTTAAACAATGTAGGACAAGCTCTAACAATTCCTATGTTGGTGACTTGCTACAATTTAAGAAAAGATCTGTTAGATAGTGACAGATACGATACAATGTTAGAATTATGGTTTTGTCATATCATGTCATGTGCTGAAGAGAGTTCTGTGAACTCCGTAAATAGGTATAAAGCTAACGCTCAAACTGTCCAAGCTCAAAAAACAAGTTTTATGCAAGTTCTTTACTTAAAAGTGTCTCCCCAAGGCTTGTGTACTTGTCTAAATAGTTTGCCCTCTGTTCTCCCTAGATTTCCTCTTCTTTGGTCCTGTATGATCCAACTTTCTCTTGTGGTTCTACCTACTTATGCCTTCATGCCTGAAGCATATGATTAACACCCATTTCGTTTCAAGCAACACACCAAGAAAGAGACTGTGTTTCGTAGGGGCCTTAGGCCCCGCAATATGCAAAAGTAACTCCTGTTAGCATCTGAACTTGTATAATATTCGAGCGCACATAGTTAGAGGGACTGCCCATTGTACAAGTGTTTGATAGGCACCAAATTAAGTACCAAAAAAAAGATAGGCACCAAATCGTATTGTTGGGACCATTTCTACTTAACGACAAAAAGGATAGATAGAGATGTTCCGAATGTTCCATATTTTTGCTCTGGAGAATGACTTTGTACAAAAGGGCTTTTGTATTGATATTTTAGGCGATTTCTTCTCTTCATTTATGTTGCACTCCTTGGTGTTGCTCTTAATGAACTTCTCAAATATATGACTCCCTTAGTAACCGATTGTATGATTTTTAATGAACTTCTCAAATGAACTCTAATGTGATTGTCATTCGCTATTTTCTCCACTCGAAATTCCCGACAATATTCAAAATTGTAGGAAGATTCATGCACCATGCGTCATTTTTTATGGAACTTGGGGCCAAAGTCTAAAGATACTATTAATAGGATTGATAGAATCATTCCTGTGCATTGACATACATTAAAATTTCTAGAAAGCAATAAAAAATGACACTTACTCAGGGAGCCTCTCATAAGCAGTCAACACGTTCCATACTTCCTGCACGGAAGCTTTTATTGTTATGCTGGCAACAACACCGCGATGCACACCTCCATTTTCCTTCAGCCCAAAAGACCATTCTATGAGCAAGACTACAACAACATTTGAAAGACCAACTTAGATAAGAGTAGAGTCAATCAGTTACCAATAGTCCATCAAATCTACGGAGATGAACTTCGTCCACAATACAAGGCCTATCGAGGTTGCAAACTTTCCCAAATACTCCCCAGTTACTGCTCAACTCACTAGAAGATGGGGACACACGAACAAATGAAGATGTGGCATAACCGTCTTCTAAATCACCAGGAGAAAGTTTATCCTTCTCTGATATAGCACTGTCAATTCCTTTGCCAGGGGACATAGCCATAGATGTTGTACCCAAAATACTTTCTGTGACTGATGCATTCTGATTTTCTCCAAAAGTCTTCTCAGCTCTACAAGCCAACGCTTGAAGATTCACAGGAAGATCTGATCTGATAATCCTCTCTAAGAATATGGCAGGGAAGTTTAACCTCGGTATCACATTAACTTCATATGACAAAATTGTTGTCTCAGGCCTGTGAAAGGAAATAAGCAATAAAGTTTAAGGAACAATGAAAATGGATACTAAATGATTGTACTACAGCTCACATGGGCCAGACGTTTGGCCCATCGTCTCTTGAAGCCCATTTAGCAAACCTGGCATGGGAGCTCACTGGCCAGGCCAAGAGCTTTGTGTCCGGCCCATGAAGTAACTCAGTGGCCAGCGGCACCCTACGTGGCATCTTGGTGCCATGTTCCGGACATGTGCGTTCGGCCATGTGCCCACCAAGTGTCACCCATGAGTCCATGACGTCGTGACGTCACGGGGCTCGTGCCTAGCATGTTCTAACTTGGGGAGCAAGTACACTCACTCTATAAAACCTAAGGGATAAACCATAAAGAGGGCCATTTTCTAGATCTGAGATCTGTCATAATTTCCTCCTCACAATGTCTAACTTAGGCATCGGAGTGCCCTCCAACTGACAACGGCCAGACAACAGTAACTAGTTCCCTGTTTTGTAGGTTACCTAAGAGGCTAAGACAAGGAGGGAGCTACTCGAATGAGAGGATCCGACCCCTCAATTCCTCTCCCTTCATCTTTTGGCTCCATAAGTGTGGGGGTTGGGTTAATCGGGATCTTGATCGTGAGTGGGTTCTGGCTCCTTCCTTCACTGCTCTGCAAGCTCTCTGCCGGTCCTGCAACAAGTCACTAGGGCTATGGACGCCCAGTGACCCTCCGACGATCAAGTTAGATCTAGGGAGAAGTGTGTAGGTCTAGGGTTAGGGTAGAACAGCATACCTCTTTAGGTTAGAGTCCTTTTGCTTTTATAGACCTTGCTTTGCTTGGCCTCCAAGTAAGCGCGTGGAGGGTACGCTTGGGTAACCGCCTCGGGTGACGTCATAGGTGAAGTGCAGGATAAGGCATTGATGGAGCACATGGCTAGGTCAGCCCCAATGATTATCTTCTCATGACCGTTTGGGGTCCCTTGTCATGATTGTCTTCCCATATGAGGGCTCGGGATTCCCAGGTCGAGCATACTTTCGCGCCCTGTGATAGCGATGCTTCTTACTGAGCGGTACTCCGATGGGTCCCTGAGAAGTCCTTGGTCTCTACGTCCAACATGGGCCAGGGAGATCCACTTGGCCGCGCCCGGTGTCTTTATGGCTCGGAGAGTGGTTCGAGCCCATTTCTGGGGCCACTACAATAGCCCCTCAACTTGCTTGAGCATCTCCCTCGAGTTGCTAGTGCCCCTTCTCAGCCGTATTGCTGGAGGCCTTTGACAGCATTTAACCGAAGTGGAGGCGCCTTCGGCACTTGCCCGGAGTGTAGCCCCAACCCTAGGAGCCATGTGTCGATCATCGCCTGGCTGTTGTACGGTGGTAGGTGCCTCAGCATGTGCCATGTCAGTTGATTGGTACAATACGTCCCATCGGGGACATGCGTCAGCCACCTAGTGGCTCGGTAAGCGGCGCACCGACCCCTGCGCAGGCTTTTCGGTATGGACCATCCAATACTTGGCATGTGACAAAGATCCGACAGCTCAGGATGCGTCGCTTCGTTTCCCATGCACCAAACCTCTTCGAATCCTTCCCTATATAAGGGTAGGAGGAGAGAGAGAATCACCCTTCTTTCTCTCTATCTTCCATCGTTGTTGCTGCTGCTTCATTCCCCAGAGCTCTAGATTGATTTCAAGGGCGTTTCTGCAGCAGATCTTCTCACGAATCTCAAGTATGTGAATCTCCTCGGGTTAATTTTTAGTTTTTGGACATTTTTCTCGTGTTTTGCATCGTTTTCTAGCTGTGATGAGGCGTGGAACGCCATTTTCGTCATCTGAAACATGATAGGTACTATTCATTACACTGTTCATGTTCTTCTTGAGGCCTATATGCTTCCCGAGGCCTTTCTCCTTCCCAAGGCCATCGACTTTCCTTCCCGGCTCCAAGGGTTCTTCCCGAGGAAGAATATCCTGCTACACATCACCTGTGACTAGAGGTTCTGAGGAGTGGTGGCCAATCCGTCCCGAGCGTTAGGTTTTTTAACACCCTTAGGGCTCGTTTGGATGCGGGATTAAGTTTGGAGGTATTATGTTAGAAGGGGGATTGGATAGTAGGGGGTATTGGTTAATAAGGGATGACCCACATTGATGTGATGTTTATGGAGGGGGTATTAAATAACACTTGGTTTGGATGGAGGATAAATAGGGGTTATGAGGAAGGGTGGATGATGTAAAAAGCTGTCAAATGACCCGTTTGTCCTTGTGCAGTCCCAAACTTAATTATGTATTATGTTATATATATAATTACAAATATAATTAATCTTTCACACTTTAAGCCTTAATATTTAATTTTACTAATAAATGTACTAATTTAATAATATTACAAAATAAAAAAAGTCAGTTTTAATTTGATAAAATTCGTTTTTTTATAATATAAACTGTAGGTTGAAAAAGTCAGTTTCACTAACAGTTGTAGATTAAATTCGGTTTTTAATCTTTCACACTTCATTTTTATTTTTTAATCATATTTTTTAATATATAAGCTGTAGGTTGAAAAATTAAGTGTTCCAATTTTCAATCGGTTTGAATCAATGCAAAGATACTATTTCTTTGAACATTTTATCCTAAAGGGTCATAATTAATTTTTGGCTTTAAGGCTCTCGTTGGTTAGCCCTAAAATATTTGGTTGTACGACTTTCTTTTAGGGCTAATCAACGAGAGTCCTACAGTCAAAATTTAATTATGACCCTTTAGAATTAAATGATCAGAAAAATAAAATCTTCCCACCCATTCAAACGGATTGAAATTTGGAACACTTAATTTTTCAACCTACAGTTAATATATTAAAAATATGGTTAAAAAATTAAGTGTTCTAATTTTCAATCCGTTTGAACCGGTACGAAAATCCTATTTCTCTAATCATTTTATCCTAAAGGGTCATAATTAATTTTTGGTTTTAGGACTCTCGTTGGTTAGCCCTAAGATATTTGGTTCTACCTCGGGGTGGGAAAGGGGGATTACGAGGGGTAAAATCGTCCGAAATAGAGGGGGATTTGGGGGGGATTCCACAGTAGTTGCTCCAACCCTACCCATCGCTAACACCCCCTCAGGGGGTATTAGCAGGTGTAGTGGAAGTCGGGGTAAAGATAATACCCCCTCCATTTTGGAATCCAAACGGGGTCTTCAGCTGTGCCCAGGGATTAAAAGGGGGGATTCCACAACCCCCCTTCACAATACCCCATCCAAACAGGCCACTAAGCATGTAGCTAATGGGTCTTGCATATCCCCTTTGCTAGGTTCGGGTGGATGGTCATTGATATCTTCTCTAACAGTTTCAGTAGCTCGGTCTCCTCTCCTGCTGACAACGAATTAGTGCAACAAGCTCTTTGGATCTGAGCATTTTTCTGAACTCCAATTGATTACATAAAGCCCTTTAATCTTTCGAGCACCCCATGTCCAATCACACCTTTCGGCCTCTAGAGATGGAGGTTCCAAGCACATCCGATCATGGTCCGAGGTCATTTTCCGATGCCCCAGAGGAGGTTCGGGGGCGTAGGAGGCCGGTAAGGCCATGCCCCTATTAAAACCAATTCTTCGGCGGCGCACTGGGCTCCTACGAGGAATTTGTGAGGACCTATGGAATTCCTTTAGGCGTCCAGGTTGCTGCTGTATCGGCACTACCCGACCTGTATCCCGTCACCGGGATTCGATGTTCGGATATAAGCCGGTATAACATCCAGGGGATTCCCGCTGATGTAACGGATTTCCCCTTATGGCCATCATCGAGGGTGGGATCAAGTTCTCTTTTGCCGTTGGCTTTCTTATCATCAGATTACCCATCATTTTACCATTTAATATGTACCTCACCTGCTCCCATAGCCACTAGTGCTCGGACGGCGGCTTTGAGCTCAACCCGCGAAGAAGATCGCCGGAGAGAGACCGGCATTGAGAGAGAGAAGAGGCAGAGGCGAGAGGGGCGTTGATCGGTGGGGGTGATTTTGCAGGTGTGAGAGAGAGAGGGGCTGAAGTCGGCGGCGGCATGATTTGGGCTTCTGGTTTTGTTCAGCTCTGGGTGCAGTACATTGGGGTAGCTAATTCTTACCAGTAGGTGTTAAAGTAACAAGTGCCACAGAGCCTAACCAATGTCAAGGACCGAGGTAGGTACGTAGTGACTAATCTTATTGACTTGAGGTTCGAAAGGAATATAGAGTTAATTAAAATGAGCTCTTCGTTTTATACATGTTGCTGAGTATATCACAGGATACCGGCGATTACACTATGTGACTTCACAATCCCGTTGGTATCTATCCTGTCGATCGGGATACGACGAGTTTCTGATTGATCACCTGCCCGACTCCGAGTGGGCGAGTATTCACATCGCGGTAACCGGGAACTTCATGTTTGGGCCTGGTGAGAGTCCTGACACAGCGGTCCAGTTTGGGACCAGCCAACCTGGTTTGTTGATTTTCCGTTCTTACGTCTTGGATCTATTTGCTCTCTCCTTTATGTAAGTTCTGATTCCTTATTTTGGTGATTTTTCGTAGGTGAAAAGGTCATGCAAGATTACATGTTGAGAGCGACCCGGGCCCTGATCACCGCTGCCTACGCCATCCCACTCCCACATCGACTCGCGCCGGAGCTGCTAGATTACGTCCCCACGTATACCAGCTATCTAAAGAAGAAGCCAAGGCAACAAGGGGTTCCAAGGGTAGGAAGAGGAGGAGGGAGAGGAAACGACAGAGGACGAGGAAGAGGGAGGGTGCTTGGTGAAGCGAAAGCTGAGGCAAGCAATTCTCCCCCTCGAGGCGTGATTTGTGAGGCGGTAGATCGTGAGACTCCCGAGCGGACTAGGTTGAGCAGGGAGATGACGCGCCCCGCGAGAGTGGTAGACATGAGGAGGACGAGGGGTTAGGGTGTCCGAGCCCGACCCGGGGCGACAAATGCAGGGACTTCCCGGGCCGCTCCCATTTCACTGGAGGAACCATCGAAGAAGAGGGTGAGGACTGAGACAGGGGATATCGCTCGGCTCAATGATAAGGATCTGATCATTGATTCGGAGGAGGAGGAAGAACGGGAGGAACAAGGTGAAGCAAAAGCTGAGGCAAGCAATTCTCCCCCTCGAGGCGTGATTCGCGAGGCGGTAGATCGTGAGACTCCTGAGTGGATTGGGTTGAGCGGGGAGATGACGCGCCCCGCAAGAGTGGTAGAAAACTTGAGGAGGACGAGGGGTTAAGGCGTTCGAGCCCGACCCGGGGCGACAGATTCAAGGACTTCTGGGCCACTCCCATTTCGCTGGAGGAACCATCGAACAAGAGGGCGAGGACCGAGACAAGGGATACCGCTCGGTGCAATTAAAATAAGGAGCGCGAATCTCCCAAGATCTTGATCGCTGATCGCTCGGGAGGAGGGGAGGTAAGAAATAAAAATATGAAAATCTTATCACTCAAGAAGTTTGGCAAATTGAAAATATCTAACTTCCTATAAGTAGATCATGAGGTGGGTCCGGTGCTCCCAACCTTAGGAGCTTCTAGGTGCCTCCGCTCCCGCTCCCGCTCCCGCTTCGTGCTACTAAGCGCTCGGCGCAATGATAAGGATCTGATCATTGATTCGGAGGAGGAGGAAGAACGGGAGGAGCAAGGTGGGTCCGTCGAGGGAGAGTCCAAGGCAAGGGTTCGGGCGAGAGATATCCCATGGGCCCTCGAGTTTCGTCACTACTGCGGTCGGCAGATCTACCACGCTGACAGCTCGTCTCGGAACATCGGGGTGGCCTATGGGATACTCGAGGCCTGTATACTGCCGAAAGATGCCGAGCTTGTCTCCAGTACCACAGACAACATAGTCGGGGAGATGGCTTAGTCGCTTCTAATGGTATGTTTTCTTGTTTCCACTTTTCTTTTTGCGGATGCCGAGCTTTTGTAACGGGCCTATGCTTCCTATTGACAGGCTGGCGCTCGGGCTATGGCGATTCAGGATAGGTACACGGACCACGCTTTTGAGATCACGGAGTTAAAGCAGGCTTTGCAGGGAGAGAGGAGGATCTAAAGGTGGCTCAGGAGGCCTGTGATCTTTACCAAGCGGATTTTGAGAAGGCCGAGCAGGAGAAACATACCGCCGATAACAGAGCCAGGAAAACCGAAGAAGATCTGACTGCCCTAAGAGCCTTCCAAGCCCAGGAGATCGAGGCTGCAGGCAACAAAGGCTACAACGAGGGGTTTGACAAGGCTGCGGTGGAGTACAAGAAGCAAGTTCGGGAGATCGAGGCCGATTTGCATGCCAACCATTTCTGAGACAGTATGCAGTATGGTTATGAGCAGTTACTTGGAAGGCTTGAACTTCTCGAGGACTCAGAGCTTCGAGTCATCCCCGAGCCTCCTCTAGAAGAGCTCGTGCTCCCCGTGGAAGAAGATGAGGAAATTTTGAACCCCGAGAACCAGGCCGATCCTAACGTTGATGTTGCCCCCAACGCTTAGAGTGACTCCTCTCCCCTTCTTGAGAAACATTTGAATTCTGAACAAACTTTTGACTGGATGGCTCCGTACATTTGGAGTTTGTCGTTCCAGGGTTGTGTAATTAATTTGGGTGTGACTGGTGCCGAACGATTGGCCTAAGCCAGATCACTGTAATAGTTAAGTAGGACTGGCGCTGAACAATTGGCCTGAGCCAGGTCCTCAGCAGGCTTTTACTCGTACTTTATGCCTTGTTTTGCACTTTTGCACATAAACACCTTTATTTCCAATCACTGTGTTTTATTCTGAAATGCTTGTGTATGTTTTTTATCCTTGTTAGAGTATGCCTGTGCCCCCTGCTTCGGGTGAGCTTGTTAGGTTTGTGAACAAGTATTAACCGAAGCATAATCAGTTGATCAAACGATTGAGAAAATTTAATTTCCAGTGCCCCCTGCTTAGGGTGAACCTGGTGAATGCGCTAGCAGGCTTGTGCTGAAGCACGAACGAATAACGAGTCAAAATTTCATTTTTATCTTCGGTGCCCCTTGCTTCAGGTGGGTTTGTTCGGATCCAAGCAAGTTGAAACCAAAACAGTTGGACGAGAAATTTTAAATTCCTCATGTCCTCTGCTTCGAGTGAGGTTGCCTTGGTTTTTCGACGGGATTGCCCGAAGCACGGTATTTAAATTCCTCATGCCCTCTTCTTGAAAATAATGATAAGGTGAGCTACACTAGCCCAATAGAGATTACTATGCTCAAGCTATATGCAAATGAGATGATCATTGCACCGGAAAGAACATAGACAACAACCAAGCTTTCCTTATTAACAAGAGCAAGAATATAAGACTTGAGAACCAACATCATTCATATACACGTAGCTTAACAGTCTCTAAAGTTCTTCGTTTTCACTATGTCACATGTTTCGATTTCATTTTCAGGCATTAGGAACCCCGTGCGTCCCATATTCATTCCAGCATCACACCTTACGGTGGATCCGTGGCTTTCTTCGTATCATTCTCAATTATGATCTCCGTTTCACAAGCCTTAATATCATAGAGCACAACATATGTCAAGTCCGTATCATTCATAATAAATGCCACAATGCTCACCCAAATGCATAGACAACGAACGAGTACCGTATTCATTTAATTCTACACAAAACGTGATTCTATACAATGCTCACATTTGTATTTTTTCCTCGGGCTAGTGATTCATTTTTGTTACAATGAGAGCCAAAGGAGTGGCGATGATCAACGAACCATTGGAATATGAGTAATCAAGCTTAGAGGTTGTTTGAAGCCGTTCAAAACGTGTTAGAAGTGATCGGGGGTCAAAACAATCAATGGAGAATCAGCATTCTCAAAACTGTCACTAATGGCGTTGGTATAGTGGACTATTGAGGTATCGATACCCAGCAGTTACAAGCAGAAATTTTCAGATTTTCAAGGGCAAGCACAACAACGAAATCCAACAAACTAATGCACGATTTAGGCACAAAATCAACTCATAAACACATAGAATGAGTAATAAATTCCTACATCGATTACCAAGGCCGAACCCAAAGAGATCAATCAGGCCCTAACACTTCAAACCTCAAAATCAAGCAAGAATACTTCTCTCCAAGATTACTCCAACGAAACCCAAGGTTGAAAGCCCGTGAGGATGATGATTTGGTGAAGGATCTTGGTGAGTTTTGAACTTAGAGTGGAGTTTTTGAGTGAGAGGGTGAGAGAGATGCCATAGAGGGAGAGAGAAACATGAGATAAAGAGAGAATGATGTTTTATTCTCCTACGCACACACACACTCTTATGTACTAGTACACACTGGCACTCCCTCAAGTAACAATCTTATCACATAAGCCCCAAATCAAATAAACTCATAACATTTTCCATCTTTTTCTCAATTTCTAACATCAAATAAACCTTTAAATTATTTCCAAAAATACGGGTCCTTACATTGTCTTTCCGACGCTGGCCACCTCTTCTCGTGGGTCGAGGCAGTCCTTTGCCGAAGGCCTTGACCAGTGTTCCATCAAGAGGGCCAATCCACAGTTGTGGGGCTGGCTGTGGTGGCTCCTTCGCCCGTTGCCGCTCCCGCCAGAATGAGGAAGAGACATCTGAAGGAGACGTCTGATCTCCGCCAGCTCGTCCCGAACGTGTCTATGGCTGCCAGAGCCCAAGAGACCCCTTTTCGGAGGGGCTCTCCATACGCGCTGCTGGATTTATTGAAAATTGAAAGAGTTGCCACCCGGGTATTTTTGTAAAAATGGTTTGCCACCCAAGAAACCTAGAATTTGAAAATGATATTTGAGTTTGAAAATAAACCAGAGATTTTGGATTCAGAAGCCATGTTACGAGAAGGGAAGACTTTTGTTTGGCACCCTTCTCGCCCGGTACGAAGATTGATCTCTACCTATAATGCACGGACATGGACACAGGCACCGATACCGACATGAGGACACGAGAATTCTAAAAAAATGGGGACACGGACACGGCGGGGGACACGCCACGTGTATATTTATTTATTTATATATATAATTAATTAATTATAGTTTGACAACCAGAAATTTTTGAAAAATTACAATTTGGCCCCAATTCTTTTTTTTGAGTTTAACCCCCAATTTTTTTAAAATTACAATTTGGCTCCTCAAAAATTACAGTTTGGCCCCTGCCGTGTCCCCATCAGTGTCCCCAGTCGTGTCCCCCCAAAAATTTATATTAAATTATGGGACACGCCACGTGGTGTGTCCCCGTATCCGACACTGCGATACTTCGACCTCTAGAGGTGTCGGTGCTTCATAGTCTCTACTAAATACTTGTGGGATTTTGAAAAATACTTATATCTTAACTTTTTAAACACATAGCAAGTTGAATGTGAGGTGTAGGAATGTGCTGAAGTGTACAGTATTTATACAGGAATCAAACAGAACAGAAAATGGCATGTAATGAATGAAATGGATGCAAACGGTCAAAAATCTTCAGAAGATAGAAATAACTCCTTTGTGATGGGAAGTTAGTACCCAGCGCAAAGAACCTTTTGGGACAACTCCTTTGTGCTGGGGCCTCAGTGCCCAGCGCAAAGCCGTTATCAGATTAATTTCTGAAAATATTTTATTTTTTTATCCAAACAGTGGATTAATTGGTAAAATGCATGAATAATAGCTTTTTGAGATTATCTTGAGGTATTTCTAGATGAAGCAGTGAAGAGACAGTATTGAAAATATTAAAAACAACTAATAAATGTTAGAAATAGACATAAAAGCCCCTGGACTCCATTGATATTGACATAATCAGCAAGTCCAGGGGAAAGTGCTTTGCGCTAGGTGGTGAATGCCCCGTGCAAGATACACGCAATCACATTTTTTTGTGACAGAAGCCCACAGTCACGTCATCTAGCTAATGTCTTTGCTTTGGATTCCTGGTTTCCTCAGATGAACAGAAACCAGAAATGAAGGTAGTTTGCTACCTTTTGAGTGCTTGAACGAGACTTTGAGCTTTGGGCTGGATGATTTGAGGGTATTTTAGTGGTTGATGAATGACAAAGAGGAATTGTTGTGGTGGAGTGTTGAAGAAATGTAGGTTTTTAGGATGGAAATGGGGTTTTCTCTTCAAATATAAGACATTTCTGATTTTCCCTGAAGAAAACCAGAAAGTGTTATATATTCTAGAGAGAAAAGAGGTATATTGTTGAGAGGAGTGGAGCGGGGGTGTACATGGTTGTTGTAGTGTATGTATGTGTGTCTCTGTGTGTTGAAATGGCTCTAAGCACCTCTATTTATAGGGAAAAAACGGAGGGGGATATCTGTGCAGGCTTAGAGTCGGCTAAATGCTTTGTAGGTTCATGATGAGATTCTTGTAGCAGTCAGAGATGTCAGTAACAAAATTTGATTCCCAGCACTGGGGAGGTAGCGTTTAGCGCTAGGGAGTGTACAAGACTCTTTTGCGCCGGGCAATTGGTTCTTTGCGCTGGGCACATGATGCCTCGTGCTCGGCAGTTGATGGGTTTGGGTCCTGGGATGCTCAAAAGTCATTGATCAAGCCTTCAAATTTATGGTTCTGTCCCGTATCATCATTGGAGATCTAAGGTAGTTCGGGGAATCTCAATTTGGGGTGTCTACAGTGTCTGTCCTGATCCATCGCCTTCGTGAGGTAGTCAATCTTACGCTCCAAGTGACAGATGTAAGTATGGATTTCGCTGGATGGCTCTGCGTCCAGCGTCGAGGAGCCGACTCCGATGGGATTGGCAGTGATGGAGACGTGTTGCTTGCCTAGGGCATTGGCTCCTCTGGAGCCCAGAGTGAGAGCTCCAATGGGTCCGAGTCTGGCCATCACGTCGTCGAGAGGTGGGTCCTGTTCCACCACCATCTTGGTTCAAGAATTTGAAAGGAGTTTTAGGAAGGAGAAGAAAAGAAATGCTGAGAAAGCAGTCAGTTCCCCAACAGAGTCGCCGATTGTGGGGGTTCGGTTAATCGGGATCTTGATCATGAGTGGGTTCCGGCTCCTTCCTCCGCTACTCTGCACGCTCTCCGCCGGACCTGCAACAAGTCACTAGGGCTGTGGAAGCCCAGTGACCCTCCGACGATCAAGTTAGATCTAGGGAGAAGTGTGTAGGTCTAGAGTTAGGGTAGAACAACATACCTCTTTAGGTTAGAGTCCTTTTACTTTTATAGACCTCGCTTTGCTTGGCCTCTAAGTAAGCGCGTGGAGGATTTGCTCGGGTAACCATCTCGGGTGACATCATAGGTGACGTGTAGGATAAGGCAGTTACGGAGCATGAGGCCAGGTCAGCCCCAATGATTATCTTCTCGTGACCGTTTGGGTCCCTTGTCATGATCGCCTTTCCGTATGCGGGCTTGGCATTACCGGGTTGGGTGTACTTCTGCGCCCTATGATAGCGACAGAGCCCGGCCTGATGCTTCTTACCGAGTGGTACTTCGATGGATCCCCAAGGAGTCCTAGGTCGCTACGTCCAACATGGGCCCGGGGGATCCACTTGGTTGCGCCCGATGTCTTTATGGCTCTGTGAGTGGTCCGAGCCCATTTCCGGGGCCACTACAATAAATGTTGACAATGTCCTAAGCCCTCACTATCAAGATCCTCCCTTGGCCTATAGAAACCTTTGTTCAAAGAACAAGGTCGTGTTATGTGCTTAATTGGATACAACAATAATAGTACCAGGTAATCCCCAATCGATGGGGGTATGAGCGGGAGAGGACAAGAAACAAACCTAACCTTGGGTAATATATGCAAAAGTAGCTGCTCTCAAAAAGTTTCACCCGTGAAATAGCGGCCTCACTAAACCTCCAAAAATCGAGAAACTCAAGGGACGTTAACAAAGGGTAGGTCTAGTGATCTGATTCAATTTTTGTGCTAATTGCGTTGCTTCCTTCATTTAGAATCTAAAGCATCAGTAGTGCAAGGAATGAGGAAATTATTTGTGTGGTGCATCTTCCACTTAAAAGTTTTGATCAATGTTGAGTATGGTGAACATTACCTTTTTCCAGATTTCACAGACCACTTTCCTTCAAACTTCTTGAAATCACCATCAACCATGGAAAAATGGAGATCACGGTCATTAGCCTACATTATCAACAATATTGAGTTATAATCTTTGACAAGAAATTACAAAATTATGAACTGTTGCAATTTTGTGTGATACATGTTTAAATTGCAAAGTTGAAGATAGCAAAATAAGACAGTGAAAACTGTTTCAAGATTACAAAAGCAGCTACGCAGACACAAACTATCAAACTGCCACTGAGGATACTAATTGTGCTTGGGTGGTGTTGGTGACATAATCATGTTTACATGTTATTCGTAGCACAGCAATATTAAAATTCACATAAATTTTAGCTAGAGTCTCACTGAGTTCAAAACTTCTTGGAGATCCAAGACAACGCGGGCTTCAATATGCCAGTATAATGCCCGTTGCAAGCCTCTTTGCTCCAGCCATATGCTCCCAGGATGTGGGCAGGGAATTCTCCCACTGAAAATTATGTAGCAAAGTCAAGTAAAAAACACAAAATTTTCCAGAATATTGTAATAAAGAATCTTGATACAATAAATGGACTAAGTATCAAAAAACAATGCACCCAAATAAGGCTAACATATATAAAAGAATTGTAAGAAAGAAACATTCGGATAGTAAATTCTACTTTCGTTTCCTCAAAATCGTACCAATTGGTTGAAAGGCTTGAAAGAGTAACAACATTGTTGTTGCACTTGACAATGTGTCTGTTATGACATATATTTTTCATATTGAAAAAAAAATTCGCAAACATTGGTCGGAAAATATATCAAGGGTGCAAGAGTCATTGTACTATGTCACTATGTTCTGTCTCCTCCATTATGAATACAACGCATCTATTTAGCATTTTCATTACCCAATACACTTTTCTATATTTAGCATTTTCATTACCCAATACACTTTTCTCTTTCTCTCTAACAACCTGGTATCAAAGCGGTGATAATCTTCACCACCCTCTCCAATCATCCTCCCACTCTCACCACTCACCCTCTGCCACACCAACCTTTGTCCACCATTGTTGGATATAAATTTGGTCCCAATCCTTCAAAGACGTTCATGTCAGAGGGAAAACCAAAAAAAGGCCTGAACACTTTGTGGATCGATCGTACAACTACCACTCTCCCATCAGTGTGCACTTATTCAATGTGCAAATGCATAATCCAACAGTGTTGCTTCCTTAATTCCACAGGAATTCCGAGGGCCACTCCACAGTCCATTCCATAGTTTATAATGATCCAACCATCCAAGTACTTCTCCGACCTATTTTTTGCGATTCCATTTCACCCCTCTCTCTCACACAAGAACTACCAAGTTATGAGTACTAAGGCACTAAATCCTACTTCCTTACCTGGGACCCCCTCCCAGACAAGTCCAAATAGAACCGACCTGGCACGGAATATCATAACTGTTTGCATTTGATAACAAAATTTAGGTACCCATTTGGCCATTTCACCTTCGAAATTCATCTACTTCATTTCGATTTACTGATCTCCTCCGACTAAAAAGATATTCATCTATGATCAACAGTAAACCCTTGAATAGTGCGAAATCAAAAAATAACCACTTGTAACATAATTCCTCACGAAACACAAACAATGGGCACAACATGCTTGCGTGTCACTGTTTCATTGGTTATTGGATAAGATGTTATTTTACAGCAACCAATAAAACGACAACACGTCATCATGTTGTGTATATTCTTGCGTACCATGTTGTGTTAACGGACCTTTCCCACATAGACATATGCAATTATTCCACGTGAAATAGAGCATTTACCTAGAAACAAGGTTGGGGATGAAATCAGCAAGCCTCTCATAATCAGTTAGAGCGTTCCAGACCGATCCGATATCGGCATTCACGAGTATTTGGCCCTGAACTCTTCGTTCGCGCCACGATATCACCTCCACCTCACAATTCACCTTTCTCTCTCCTCCTCCTTCTTCGACTATTTGTTCCCACTGTCTTGTACTGCAATTGTTTTCACCATTTACCAAACGCTCATTGTCTCCAGAGTTCCAGTTGGAGCTGATAGTAGAAGACGAGAAGACTACACATTTGTCGCGCAGACAAGAGTTGGGCTGAGAATAATAAGTAACAATTTGGGGGCTTGTTTTGGGAGAGAAGTTGAGTGGGAGTAATGCGTGGGTTAGGTTTGAAGCCTTGCAGGAGACCATGGAGAGAGAGAGAGAGAGAGAGAGAGAGAGTTGTTCTTCGAAGTGAGGAGCAAGGGTGCGATTTTTACATGTTTCAGACCGTTAATTCTCAACCACTAGCGTCGGTTGGTTTTTGTCGTTTATTGGCAGAGAAATGGGTGGTCCAAGTTCCACTCACACAGATAAATTACATTAACACCAACTATCATACCCTTTGATTCCTTGAAGTAACACTGCAACCCCTAGTTTTGTAAAAATGATTTTATCTTTGGTCCATTTGACAATCAGATCGACATGACAAGAAAAACCACCCTAAATGGAAACTTTTCCCTCAAAAAACGGCTGGAAAGCAATATTAGTAAAACGTTTTTTTTCTCTAAAAAATCCTTTATTTATATATCTTTTTTTTTTATTTAAATATCTTTTGTTTGCTACTGTAATATTTACTTAGTTTGTTTACACATCTATCACACATTTGACTTGGGTGGAGGATATGCAGAGCTGGCCCTGATCGATTGAAGCTCAAGGTAAAGCCACTTTAGGCCCCAAAAAATATACAAGTTGTAGATACTCCTCCAACTTTGGTACCGCTTATAATAGTCTAACAAGAATTAGTTCATATTCAATTTTTACTTTAAGCCCTCAAAAGTCAAGGCCGGTCCCGAAGATATGTGTCCAACTTACACGTTCAATTTAGAATATGATCCTCTAAGAGCATCTCCAGACTCCAATGCATTTTGAGAGAAGAAAAAAAAAAGTAAGCTAAAATGTGTATCAACTTGTAAAAGTTATTAGAACTGGAATCTGTTTATGTGTTATGAGTGTGCTAGTTTAGGAAAATAATCTAAACAAACCTGATAACCACCATAACAAACAGAGACTTCTAAGAGCCTGGGATGTCCACATCCAGGTTCCGTCCATATTACATATTCCACACCACCAATGCACAAAAATAAATGTGGACGACAGGCCATGCAAAATGGGCAATGGTTACACATATTACTCAAATGTACCCCAACCAAAAGTATATACCAGAATGAAGTTCAAGCCTACGTTCAGAGTTCAACACTAGATGCAAAATATGATGCGTTGAAGTGAAGTTTAAGTGTAAGAAAAGGAACTCATTCAAAGTGTTTAAAGTTTGATATACCATTGCAATGCTGCAGTCAGTATCTCCAAGGGAGAAGCAAAACTCTATTCCAAATCTAGAGTTTGCTTATCTATGTCAAATTGAAAAGCCATTAGAGCAATGGAAGTACAGTAAGTTGATGTTTGAGGAGTTCAAAAACTGACTAATCATCAAATGGCTCATATATACCACAGGCCGGCCATTGCCTTTTTTCCTTTTTTATATCAGAGTCTTTTTCTTACCCCAGCCAACAGCGATCAAATATAGAGTCACACAACCACCTATTGTGCCACAAACCGTTTCCCAGAATTGTATGGGTTTACCATCAAATAGGGAAATACCAATGTTCATGCCAAACAACCCCACAACCACGATTCCTGCATTTAGTATCATATTTGCTGTACTGAGCATCACTCCCATTTGTAGCAGCTGGTTTTGCTTCTCATCCAGCATGATGTTGATGAAGTCCTCCGTGTCATTGACATACTCACTCATCTTAGCACAAAAAAACAAGTCATATGTTATCACCAAATTTTAAGATGTATAACAAATATGAGAGAGAGAGAGAGAGAGAGAGAGAGAGAGAGTTTGAGAGAGAGAGGGAGAGAGAGAGAGACTCATCTTATCGTAATAAAAAGTTATGACTGGCAATTTAAAATTTCTATGGAACATTAAAAGAATTCTGAATACATGTGGAGTATTACCTATACTTGGCGAATATAGTTTGAAGAATAGACTTGGCAGTATTGCCAACACAAAGTTCAGTTCGTAAATGAGGAAATGATAAGGAACATACATGGTATAGCTTCTGTGAGATGCCATCTATCTGTGCAAAATAGGCCTCTAATAGCATTTCCAGCTCCTCAACATTGGGCTTAACTCCGGTAAAAAATTCAGAGCTATGTCGGGACTTGTATTCTTCAACCCCCCTGGATTTTGAGCATCAAAAAGAATTAACTAATCATCAATTAGCTACCAAAATGCTAGTTAATACACAGCTTGTTTTTAGTCAGCTGTGTACAAATGTCCAAAATAAGAAATAGCTAGTGCTGCATGCACATCAGTGTTAACCTAGGGCATCTGAACTAACTGCTTTAAGTCAATTCCTTAACATTGGAGAGAATATTTCCTCAAACGCAAAAGAGAGAGTATTTTCTGAAATGCAGAGTATGAAAGTGTTTTAATGAAAGAGAGATAAGGGAGGTGGGAGAGGCAGGTTTTTCTAGTTTGCTCATCTAAACCTGTTTCCATTTGAGTTGAATGCTTTCGATATGTTCATGTTTGAGGTTTTAGTATAGATCCTCTGATTGCTAGTTTAAGTCATAGTAACTATCAGCAATATTTTATGCAATAAAGGAAAAAAAAAAACTGGATTGATAAGATTAAGTTGCATGTGGTTCATATCTACCTTGGCAATGATGCCAAAATTCATGATAAAAAGAATAAGTCAGTGATCACTCACATGTTCTAAATAATGCAGGAGAAAAACAGCAATCTTTTAACCAATAAATAAAAAATTAACTCATCAACCATGCAATGATTGTTACATCAAGTTCAAAGGTCAGTTTATCAATGTTCATATTATATTAGAACAGTACAGTAGTGATAGTAAGAACCCAGTTTTGTGATGTAAACTAACACTAGAGTATTATATGACAAAGAATATATTAAATACACTATGGGGAGGTTTTTAACGTCATATTCCATGGATAACAAAAGGCCCATCACCAGTGGCGGACCCAGGAATTTGACACAGCGGGGGCACCAATTTTTTTTGTAACCGTAATATACGAGTTACAGTTAATCACATTTACTCCAAAATAATTTTAGCATTCATGATAAATTAACAATTTTAAAGTATATATGTATTTTAATAATTAGCTACTTGGGCAAACTTGCTCACCTTGACTAAATGCATTAAAACAACATTATCACATGTTCATCATTTATTTATTTTTATTACTAACTCTATTATTACAGTTTTGGGGACAAAAAGTATACAAATGCAATGTGGGGTAGACTCGAACCCACAAATAGTATAAAAAATAAGGTACGCACTACTATTTTCTACTGCCTTTTGAAAAAAAAAACACACACACACACACATTTTCAACTGCCTTTTGGAAAAAAGGCAAAAAAAAACACACACACAAAGCTCCACAAAACTGCATAACTGGAAACTAGCAAGAAAAAGGCAAAAAAAAAAAAACCAGCAGGTGTGCATGGGGTAAGTCTCGAACCCAGCACCTCTTGGTTAAAAGGAAAGCACTTTACCACTACACCAACAAACAACTACTTTCATGCATTCAACATAAATTATATATATACAAAACCGCAAAAATTTTTTTTTTTTTTTAAGGGCGTGAGGGCACGTGACTGTTAAAGTATCCAACTCCAAACCAATTGGTAAAGAGTGAAGAGGCCGCCCAGGCTCATATACTAGTTTTGGAGGAGATAATTAACCGATGTGGGACAAATCCCAACACTCCCCCGCACGTGCGACCCCCGATTCGTACGTGGAGAGGTTAACAAAGGATCCGGAACACACGGATCACAATGAAACAAAGTGCAACCGTGGCACAAACAAAGGGGAAAAGCCTCCGAAAGCATAGCTCTGATACCATGTTAAAGCATCCAACTCCAAACCAATTGGCAAAGAGTGGAGAGGCCGCTCAGGCTCATATACTAGTTTTGGAAGAGATAATTAACCGATGTGGGACAAATCCCAACAGTGACCACACGTGCCCTATGGTGGGTCCGCCCCTGCCCATCACCGAGGTACATATATGTCACAGTGAAGATAAACAAGATTCAATACTGACCATTGTGACAAGTTTGACAGAAAAATACTACAGATATAGTGCCTGTTTGGTTCACTTGCTTATTTACATTATTGATGAAGTCATACGCCTGGTTAAGCAAACTACAGAGTATATTCAAACAGATAAATACAGTGTACAATACAAAAATAGCTTAACAGAAAATACAAAACGTTCGAGTAAGCATCCTCCAAAGCCCTCTTAAGCAAAATATTTACCTCTTATATGACCTAAGTTGTGCTTTCAATATATCATATTCATTCTTCAATTATGGTCGTAATTTTGAATATCATGGGCATCTTTTCAGGCTATAGTAGTAGATATCATTCATACCACCAACATTTCAAGCTTGAAAATCATAGCGACTTCTCCTTGCAGCTGCCGAATTTCCCAGCTTGAAGAACTGGTTAATGCTAATCCAATCATCAAAATTGAAGTGTTGGTGAAACTAAACATGGTGGTCCATTTGATTACAAACTTCATTGGTATATCGTTTATACTCTATTATATTTGGATATGGTTATCTAGATCTAGCCAAACTCCCACCACAGACTCTTGGATTTGAAAATAAACAAAAAAAATATCAATATCACGATCCTAGCCCTATGTGTAGTAAATCCTGGGACTACATGGATTCGGAATCTGTTAAACTCACATTCGCAACAATCAATCCTACTACATTCCTCACAAACATTAAGCATGGAAATTGATAACTATTATGAGAAACATGTTTATTGCATCAAGACTCACCCTTCGTCATCACCCTCTTGGGCCTCATCATATAATTCCTCTTTTAATGGTGTTTGTTCCGCTAGCTTCTCTGTCAAATACATTTCGGCCATGTCATTGTCATCATCTAACAGATGCTCAAGTTCATCACGTACCTGAGAAGTAAAAAGATGAAAAAGAGAAAATTTTGCTAAGTGGTAAATGGTCAGCACATTCATAAATGGAGATGTAATTGCGCAACAAAGAACCATGTGGATACAATATAGATGGAGCGTGACTGAGTAAATCAACAACTTGATGATATGCTGTATGTCTAAGATCGTTCCATGGTTGCTAGTATTAGAATATAGCATGACCCAGTCTACAGAAAAAATAAATAAAGAAAGACACTGTCCTTCCAAGCTTTGATTATTTGTACTTGACTACATATCAATGTTGTCAAATCGGGATACGTATCGTGTATCATTTATTTCATTTTTTGTATCGTATCGGGATACGTATCGTGTATCGTAAGATACGTTGATGAAAACAAATATAATATAAAATAATATTAATACTTAATTATAATCTAAAATCTGTTAGATATATAAAAATAAGTGTTCAATGTGTGAAAAATAGGCTTTCAGGATGGAAAATTTCAAGACTCCCAAGTAGGGTTTATCATAATGAGGCTTTTCTCGTGCCTGAGTCATGCAACAAAAGATCAAAATATGTTCTTTCTTCTATTCGAATTTTGGTTTTCTCTAAATGGTTTGGATACTGTCATAATTAGATCAAAGTCAAATGATTCATAATGCGTTTGTGTTCCAATTCTTAAAATATGGTATGATTTCTTCTCAACAAGAAATCGTAGGATACGTTCCGAATCGGGATACGCTATTGTATCGTAAGATACGTCATCGTATCGTAGGATTTCTATGCAAAAAGGATACGAGGTGGGTTACGTATCGTTTTTGAAAGGAGACGATACGAATCGTAGGATACGTATCCCGTATCGTAAGATTTTAACAACCATGCTACATATTTAGTTGCTTTCCAGAAAGATAGATGTGTTAAGTTAACAAAACTAGCATATAAGAGGTTAGTTATCATAATTTCCAAAATATCAGCTTCAAACCAGATAACCAACTTGACTAGGTTTATTAGAAAAGTGGTACAATTTCAGCATGGGAAGCTCAAAGTGGAAGAGAAAAGCCATAACAGCATCAATTGAAGTTCAAAACAGAAATAGCTTAGGGCATTAGGTGGACAGTTGAAGAACAGTGGATCTTTTAGCAAAAAGAGCCTTATGTTGCTATAAAATGAAGCTTTCAACTGATCCCTTTAGATAACAAACAATTTGCACTCATAGAATACATATATGCTATTTCACAATGGATCACCAGTTCAAATTATGCAGAATGGCAGATTACAAACCACTTTTTCGCATATACCTTTTGTACACGACCAGATATTGCGACTAGACGGCTCTTTATCTGTCTGACACGCTCAAGGTTAAGTGTGCTGATTTTAGAAGTCAGTTCATCCAATGCTGGATATGCTTCTTGCTCCAGTGTTTGAGTCTGACAATCATACATTCAAATCGCATTTCCCAGTTAAAGATCAAGAATTACCAATAAGTGGAGCGAAATTCAGAAATGAGATACTTTTAAGCAAAAGAAATTTTAGTTTCAGAGACAATAAACAATTATTGCTTTGAGGTTTTCCTTCCAAATAGACATATAGATCCTAGAATCTTTTCACTCCACGTTGACATCTACTTCCTCATATGCTAGTCATACGTACTCTGTCCTCCAGTACATGACGTGGACCATGAAGGCTTCTAAAGAAGTGTCATTCATTATGGGATTTATGGAGGAGAGGTTGATATAAAAAAAGGTTCAATACTATCATTTTGCTGCAAGTAGAGAAGAGCTTTCAGTTCTTTTTTAGTACAAGTCTGTAGAACTAAAAGTGATATGATGATGCAACCAATAACACCGTAAATCATTCTAAAGACCTAAAAGCTCATCCAAGAACAGTATACTGCAGCACCAATCTGGGCTGAAGCCCTAAAGTCCAAAACCGTAAATCTCCTGCATCACACAATGGCATTATTAAGATATCATTCTTTGTCAAAGAAAATGTACCCTAAACTGCTTTCCTTAGCTTCAGTAAGGCATTTCTGCTACTTTTCTATTTTAAGAGAAAATGCAGTGTTTCCAGCTGACTCACAATCACAGTTAAGTTTGCAACAACCTAAATTTAAAGAAAAAGGAAACTGACTAACTTCTTCTAGTACTCAAACAGATGCACATAATATACAAACCATTTCATTGTAATACAAACAAACAAAAAACAGTAGTGTTATTGAAGCCTCGCAATCAGATTGTTCAGCAATTGTGTGTCTCTAATTGTTTCTCATCAATCAGCTCAACATGTAGCTGTTTATTCAGAAAGGAGAACGAGGAAAAAAAATTGAAAAGTGGGGGGTAAAACAGCAAGCAACTTACTTCAGATTCAAGGCACCTGCAAGCAGACTCAAGACAGGCTTCAAGTGCTCTAAACTCAAATGGTAGCAACTTTGGCCCATCAGCTACTGGTGTCCCCGTCATGCTATTTGGGTCGTCCTCAGATTTCTGTAAATCTAATGACCCATTATTTTTTTTGCCATAAAAGATGACTATTTATTGTTGGAAGGCGTGTTACACCATTTATAATATAGAAGAACCTTAATCTAATGGTAGCAACAATACAATCTCAAAACAGGGGACTTGTAATTTTTGAGAAACTGATTCACCATACATTTATGTTCAGCTGCCTATAAGCTAGTGAAAGATAGTACCTACTACCTACTACTCTAGGAATGCCTAAGGGGAAAAAATTGTCCACCATTTCCATATCATGACAACTGGAAATGCATATACTAAATCTTAGGTGCACAAAGTAGGGGCGGGTGAGCAAAGGATCATAGAAGCTCCTCATTTGACAGCAGTTTAGAAATTATTTATCAGAGTACATATCTACTACAAGTTAATATTATGATTGGCATTGGTGTCAACTGCAAATGATGGTTTAGCTAACATAAGCAAATATTATGTTTATACTTGTTACTTGAGCAAGCATGAGTTAATCGTGTTCTAGCATCTTATCATCAATTTACGTTTTCTCCAGCTTAGTATATTTTACTTTTGCTTGTTTTGGGACTTACATGCTTAAGTGGTTTTATCCTAGTTGGGAGAGCCTTCGATAGGAGCAAGGTTTGTAAGAGAGTCTGACTTGGGAGCACACGAGCGAGGTTTTGAGGTGGATTCGCCAGCCTCGTAGGAAGTTCGTGCTACTCAATACTAAATACAACTTGACATAGGTTTCATATCTCCCATCATGAATGGGAAAAGGTAGCAAAGAAAACAGAAATATGATTAAGTTTCAGCTTATTAAGTTTTTTTAGGAATTATACAAAAATCTGTACAGTTTACCTAGAATTCTAAACTCATAGCATATGTATACCTTATATCATTAGCCTTTGTCTGTGAGAAAAGTAAGGCCTGACTATGATTCACCCGAACCTTCTGAGAATTTAAGGGAGTGAAATAGAACAAAGATTGTAATCATCCGAAGTAATTTCTATCTGGTTAAAGGTTGAACACAAAAACATCTATTACTATTAGTTCCACGTGTAGAGGGTCAAATTCCAGTTCCACCGCTTGTCCCTTGGTACACTATGGAGACCCAATTTGATCCGCTACCACCTGCACAAAGGTAACGACCAGTCAGAGGCACTCAAGCCGGTGGTGTTTGGCCGGGAATGTCCTCCGATGGCTAACCTAGCTTCCGGAGAAGATAGCTCGAGCAGGTTTTTATCCCTTCCAAGCTCTCAATAAGCCTTGAGTGTATAGTATGTTGTACATGTAGTTTTTCGATCCCCTTGTATTGCAGTCCCATTCTATATGCTTGGTGGAGTGCAATTTTTGTTATCACTTGAGTGTTAGTTCCACTTCTATCTCGCCTTTTGAATGGTTGTTGATTTTTGACATCTTATAATGATTCTTATGCATGTTCTGTCCAATGTCGGCCCTGACTTTTCGGTGACCTAAAGCAAAGATGAATGATGTGGACCTTTTTATGGGACTATAACAAACAGTGCCAAAATAGGAGGGGTTCCTTAAAAATTATAAATTTTCGGAATCTTAAGCGGCCGCCTCTCAAGCTTTAGCTCATGGCTGGCTCTAACTTCTGCCAATGGGGTGGTCGGCCCTTCATTACCTGGTCAGGCCGATTGCTCACTACTTGGATCGGCTATTAAACTGGTCAGCTGCTTCATGCAAACAGATCAATATTTCCCCTCCCACAACTGCCCCTCAACCCGGCAGTCTTCGGCTCTGTGCCGAATATTGTCGGGATGACATGCCAAGGAGGTGATTGGTCAGTCTTTAGCAAAAAAATCTTTCAATGCAACCGTTATTTGAAAGCCCTCTCTCACATGACGTGGGACGTGGGTCCATTTATCCGTAGGTCCCACACCCATGTGAGAGGGAAACGTTACAAGTAATAACAGTTGCATTGAAAAATTTCTCGCCTTTAACGTCATGACATCATCATTCGTATTGAAATTGATGCGTGATTCAAATGTTACGGGCTGCATGCGCAGCTTTTGAACCGACAAACCCTTCAAAAGGGGCACGCTCCAAAAGCAGAGGATTGTGGAGAAGACACATGAATTTACCTGATGAGGCATGTCCCTCGCCCGGTCGCGGAGATCCGCGACGAACTGAACCACGAGCGGATTCGTCGAATTCACCATCAAAACTTCGGTGGCGGTGACAATGGCCTTGATGTGTTCCAAGTTGATGACGATCGCCCTCTCCCTGCCCAGAATCGTGGACGGGTACGACAGCATCGGGTCGAGGACCCTGAGGTCCCGGCCCGGTAGACCCGTCCGCCGCATGATGGCGTGCTTCCCGACCTCCTCGACGTGAGAATCGCCCGATTCGGACACCACCAGCCACACCCGCATCCCGATGCCCTTCCGCCGCGGCTGCTGCGCGTGGGCCGCCGCGGCCGACCTCCCCAGCTCTTCCTCTCCGTGCCCGTGAAGTTTGTACGCCATTGCTACTGCCTATTGCTTTCCTGATTTTCTCTGTATCCGCGTTTTCAAAACATGCCAGGTGTTCTCTTGTTCCTAATCTTAACTGTATTTTTTTTCTTCCAAATGATCCTTAATCCACGAACACAAAGGTCATGGATCGCACACAATATTTATCAATCACAACACACCACGGGGCATTCGCATTACTCCGAAGAACAAATACTAACAAAAACAATAACAATAAATAGGGGTTTCATGCAGGGTTTGGATCTTCCGTTGAATTAGGAGAAGTTCGAATTCCGTTATGGACTATATCGTCGTTTTACATGGAAGGGAAAAGATTTTCTGACATTAGTTCCCGCCAGAGTCGGTGACCTTGTGATTTTGTGGGGCCCAAGGAATTAATTTCGAAGTTGGACCGCTAATGGGCCATTGGGCTTTTGTCATTTTTTTTATTTTATAAACAAAAAGGGTAGCAGAGGACGACCGGCATAGCAACCCCCTTGGGCGTGACCATAGGGGCTCCCTAACCCACTGTGAAATGTCCGGTTCGAGCCATAGCTACTGTCCATGAGGACAGTCCGTCACCACAGCACCACCTAGGCGCACAGTTGGCACAGTGCCCTCCCACACGTCCCTCCAGCTCATATATTGTTTTTGCAACTGGAGGAGCTCGAATCGGAGTGCATGGGGAGGGAGAGGCACTTAAGCCCCATCACCTGTGCCAACTGGGCTACCACCCTGATGGTGGGCTTTTGTCATTGATATAGAGATTTTCCTGGATACCTAGGTACTGGCCTGCACGGCCCGGGAAAATGTCAGTTAGGCTGTGCTGACGAGAAATAAAAGTCACTTTATGGGCTGGTTACCCAACTACCTCCAAGTAAGCCTGTCAATGAATAACGTCGATCCGATAATCCGAATCCGGTAATCTATAATACAATTCGCAACGGTGTGGTGGCCCACACATTTCCCTGCATAAATCTTGAACGTTGAATATAGAACATTTTTCTGCATAAATCCTAGCTGTTGAGTTGCTCGATATGGTTAAGTCAATAATACAATTCGCAACGGTGTGGTGGCCCACACATTTCCCTGCATAAATCTTGAACGTTGAATATAGGACATTTTTCTGCATAAATCCTAGCTGTTGAGTTGCTCGATATGGTTAAGTCATTAGAGCATCCGCAATGCTATAACCAAAATGGCTTTGGATAACCAAAGTTAACAACAATGCCCAAAAACAAGCCACAATGGCATAACCAAACCCAATACCCAAAATCCCAATAACCAAATTCAGTTCTCTCAATAACCAAACTTAACAACATTTTCCAATAACCAAAACAAAATAACCAAAATCGGACCCACACCTATTTTTTCGTAAATGAGCTCCGGTAATTTAAATACGGATCAGATCGGATCGGATTAAATCCGTTATCAATTCGAATCCGAACTTTATTTTTTTTAATTTTTAAAATTTTTTTACAAAAAAAAAAAAGTAAATTTTTTATTTTTTAAAAAAAATGTTTAAGAAGTTGTATTTTTATTTTTAATTTTTCATTTAATTTTTTTAATTTTTTTTGGAAAATATTTTTTTTTGGCTAAAATTTTTGAAGTACAAAAGTTTTTTGGATCGGATTCGGATTTTCGGATCGGATCCAAATTTTTCAGATCCAGATTCGGATTACCACTATATGATTCGAGTCTTATCGGATTCGGATCTGTCGGATTCGGCCCATTGACAGGCCTACCTCCAATGAATAGGGGTGTAAATAAGCCAAGCTCGAGTTCGGCTCGTTTAATAAAAGAGTTCAAAATTTCAACTCAAACTTGGCTTGTTTACAAATGAGACAAACTTGATTAATTTAATTAACAAGCCTCTTTAAATGAGCTAAAATTTTAAGAACCGAATCGATGTTTTTGAGTGTCTAGCTCGACTTGTTTAGTAAACGAACTTAAAACTTGAATTCAAGCTCTGCTCGATTGCTAAAAGAGTCAAACCAAGCTTGTGAGTCAAACCGAGCCACAAGCTGCTTGCTCGGTTCGTGTGCAACCCTACCAAAGACTAATCTTGGTGTACTTTGATGAGGAGTTGGCTTAGGGACTTCACCCTTCGGTTGAGACCCTTTGATCCATTGTGACCACTTATTATTTATATAATTCAAAACAAATGCATTTCAGAATAATATCTACCTATATCAATCGCTATAATTCTTTTCAAGGATAATGTGATGAGATGTAAAACGAGTTGTTCTAATTATCTTGTGAGTCTAGAAAAGGCCAAATGCCAAAAAAAATAAAAATAGAAAACGTAGAATTTCAAAATTGTGTCTCTGACAAATTTGCTAGTATTTTGAATAATTGTATAGTCCTGAAAAACATGAAAGCTAGTCCAATAAAAAAAAATACATAACCTTAAAATTTGTGAAAATCTCATTCGACCATTTCGCGATGTCTAAAAATTTTCAATTGTAAAAATGTAAAATTCCATTGTGATCCCAAAAATCCACTGCTTGAATTGAAAAATTACTTCCAATACTACTCCCTCACTTCTTTTTCTGTGGACTCTACACCACCATACATTATAGATAACACTATAGTTATGTTACCCAGTTTCACGGTTGATGACTGAAAGAAAGAAATAGCAGTGGCTACAACTCAAAATGAAAATATATTCAACTTATGTTTTTATTTTTTAAGATTGTGACAATTTAGACCTATAATATGTTTAATTACTTATTTTCATTTCCTAGACATGAAAATGACTTTCAAAGTTGTTGAATTGAGGAAGTAGGAAAATGTCTTTTCCCAAAACTTGAAAAGTTTGTTGAGGTGAGTTCACCCTTCAGAGTGAAACACCCCTAATTTCTCTGAAAAAGTTTCTTATTTTTTTATCCTCATTCTATAGAGAGGTTTCTGTTTGTAACTTAAAAAGAAGACTTAACTGCATAAATGGTCCTTACAAAATACTTAATGTATCATTTTAGTCCTTATTAAATTGAGTGTTTCAATTTTATTCTTATAATTTTCATTCAATGTTGCTGTTGCTCTCGAAATTTCTGACATTGGCCCGCTCATAGTGGCGAGATACATCGAGATTCGTACCCATCTTACTGCAACAAAAGGTAAAGGTTTGTGTTTTATAAAAATATCTTAGAGTAGCCACCTGGCATAGATTTTAGGTATGTCAAGTCATCCATTGAATTATCATCGAAATAATTAAGTATTTTTAAACCAAAATGTTTTATCGAGCCGTACAACTTGGCTTTTAAAACCGCAAATGCAAGGATCCGAGTTATAAGTGACTCTATATTTTGGTTGGTCTGCAAAGTGAGAAAAGAAAGGACTTGAAAATTTACTGTTACGAGTGGAGAAGATGTTAGGAATTTTCATCGCCCTTTTGTTACTCGATTTGCTGAGTAACACTTTATTTTTTTTTTTTTTGATCGGCTTCCTGAGTAACACTTTTAAGAGAATTTCATCGAAACTACACTATGAGCGACGAACATTTTAGCCGGTGAACGTGTAGAGTATCAACGACCAACGTTTTAGTCGGTGAAGGTATACACTTAATAGAGACTAAAATAAGTTAGTTGGCAACATTGTTAATCAATCGTGGCTAAAATAACTTGTAGGTGATAAATATTTCCAATTTAGGTAGTTCACTTAGCTTTGGTGAGGCGGTGTGTTCTCTTTTTTGGGCATATCTCTCTTGCCTTGTTGCTTTTGCCTTCATTCTTGTATTTTGCTTCAAGTTAATAAAATTTCTTTTACCAAAAAAATAAAAATATTTATCAGCAGCAAAAATTTCCCAATTCTAAACCCTGAAATCCCAAAAAAACTGCTACAAACTTTTTCCCAATTCCCTCCCGTTCAATGCCTTCTCCTTCTTTTCAAAATTGTGTATTCGGGTATGATTTTCCTTGCCTTAAACATTTGTCTCCATTCTTTGTTGTTTTGCCCGGGATTTTTCCTTGCATCCGCCGACCTGCGGAGGGGTCGTCGAGAGGAGGTAATTGATCCAAGTTCATTGAATGTAACGTAGTTTTTAAGATAAGCTTTGTGTTCTATAAAACCCCACAGAAAATATGTTTGAAAAGGTTTAAGGGTATTTTAAAAAAAAATAAGAAAGAGTTGAAAAAGATTGTGACCAAGCTCTCAGTGAACTGCCTACATATCCCCGAGCCGAGGGAGAATCAGGTCTGGCATAGTTCAAGGTAAAAAAGGGGCACTGTAGCTGTGACCATTAAAATGTTTTTAGAAAATAACTCAGCATCAGAGTTTTGTAGACACCCTTTTCTGAACTATCCGGATAAACCTATCTTACGGTCTTTTTGTTGCCCCATTGATGATTAAAGGTCAAGAACATTCCAAGATCGATGGCAGGTCTTGAAACCTTTTCAAATTCCATCTTCAAACCGTTTGAGCCAGATGGCCCCAGCAAAATCCTACTTGCTTACGCCAGTGTTCTCTTGGCGTAGGCTAGTGAACTGTGCCACGTGTCGGTCATCGACCGTTGACTCAGTTATCACTGGCGCACGCAGGTCAAAACATGGGTACGCTGGTCAAAGCTAGTGAAATCACCACTTTTCTGTCACGTGCTCGAGACTTTGAAACCGCCCCAGTACAGGGAACAGTCCCCTTGATGATTATATTCTACAGGGATGTTCCCCTCTCTGTCCTACACACCCCATCACCTAGTCCCATGCATTAAATGCATGGGAGACTCCTCTCCCTAACCAAACCAACCCTTGACCCCAGCTGGCTGCTCTCTCTCAGTCCACTCTTGTGCTATAAATACCCCCCCCCCTTTGCATTCATTTGCAAGGGGTTAACAACATTGAAGAGTCCAACCCCTTTTTCTCCTCTCTTGCTCTCTATCTCTCCTCCTCCATTGAAAGAGAAAGAAGAGGAGTCCACTCCCATACACCCCACTGTCATTCAGTCACCATCCAACCTCCATCTTCAACCTCTAAACTCCAATCATCCATTCATCCCAACCAAAGGTATACCACCTTTGTGGCTCTGTCTGTTTTTGACCCCTGAGGGGAACCAGTGAGGTCCAGGCTAGTAGTCAATACTAGTCCTGGCCTTCAAATGGTAAAATATAACAATTGTGTGAGATGAACAATGGCGCACGCCAGTACCATCATGCCGTACGCCGGTCCTGGCAGTATGTGCACTACTGGCGTAGGGATCATTGATCATCCCTTTTTTTTTTCTTTCTTTGTACTTCTCTATCATCACCTTAGCATGCTAATAACTAGTTTTATAGCTTTCCGTATCCTAGAACTGTTTAGCTATAGCATTTAGTATTTGCTTCTTGTTTGTTTTAGTAGGCCTTTGGGATCTTTCTAGTCATATTCCAGAGCCTAGAAGATGCAAAGCCAAGCACCGGATTGAAAGTGATACTGGCATACGGCCTCCTACGAGTGGCGTACGGTTGTCACGACAAGCCCCAGTGGCTAGCCATTGCATAGTAGTTTAGTTCTGGCCTCTTTTCATGTCCCCACACTATTTATGGGGTATTTTGTTTCTTCTCATGGTTTCGAGCCATTTCATCTGTCTGTAACTATATATATTCTACTCTGTCAACTGCGTGGTTTGTCTTGGGTGTGCGCTGGTCCTTTTCAGAGCCCAGAGGGTTGCAAACAAAGACTGAGGGTTCATGGTATGTAGAGTACGCCAGTGATGAGGTGGCGTGCGCAGGTTGCGTTGGTATGCAGTGGCCTGGCCGGTGCATAATGAGGCGATACCTGCTCATGTCCCTTAAGAGCAGCGTACTCCAACTCACTCAAACTGCCCCCAGTGCTTGTTCTCAATCTATATTTCATTATTGCAAGAAAATCATCTCCATAAGTATTTTGTCACATAACTGCAACTTGTCACAATTTTAATCCCCATTAATTGTTTCCCCGCCCTAACTGGCTAAAAAAATGATCAATGAGAGAAAATGCAAGTATTTTACAAAAATGCCTGAGTAGAGACCGATCTCCGGATTGGGCGAGAGGGGTGCCATAAAACCCTTTCTCTCTCGTAACCTGGCTCCCGAACCTCAGATATTGAAGGTGACGGCGGACCAGTCTACGCCTTGTCAAAATCAAGCAAACGTAGCAAGCGTTTTCGAGTTCGGTTCCTTGGGTAGTTCATCACTAAAACCCGAATGGCGACTCTGAATCGAAACGTTTCGCCACTCTTTTCCAATGAGGGCGCACCCGATTTTTAAGAACAAAATTGAGAATTTTCAGGGGCGTGTGCCCACAAGTTTAGGTGTGCCGAGTCACCTTTTGAATTATCTGAAAGAATAGCTCAAGTGTTTAAAAAATAATTCCGCGAGCCCAAATGCCTGATTTTTAAAAGAGTAAATCTGTTTTGTTCTGGTATGCAAAGCTAGAAAATAAAGGGTTTGGTCATCCACAGTTACGGGTGTGGAAGGTGTTAGGCACTGTAAAGACCTGATTTTAAAAAAATAAAATAAAAACATAATTTTTGTTTTGTTAGTTTATTTAATGTGAAAAATTATTTATGCCATCACACTAAATTTTATTCTGTAATCGATTGTATGCATGTGCATACTCGACAAGTAATTTCCTTGGTGTGTACATGTGTGCGCACTTGTGTTACACTAGATCATATCACCCAACCATTTTCCAGCCATTTTTCTTCCCCTGTGTGGCCTCTTTCCTACCCATTTGTCCCACCTACCTCGTTCCTTCTCAGGTAAGTTTTGCCTTTTACTTCTTCTTCTTTTTCTTTTTGGTCACACACACACAGTGCACGAAGAGTGAGAGAGAGCGAGGCAGAGAGAGAGAGAGAGAGAGAGAGCAACATGGGAGTAAGAAAGAGATGGGAGGTCAGCCACCACCACCAAGCATCCCCCACCGAGCATTCTACCACCTCTCATCATCACTGGGTCACCACCAATCGGGTCACCCGAGCCGAGCTCCATACTGTTCCTATGACACCCCACTTTTCGGTGGCCGGCAGTACTATAGGATAGTAGGCTCCATCCCGGCGGGAGGAGGCAAGTCATGGTTTATAAGGAAAGATCCCTCCTACTTGTATAAGGCCTTTTAAAGCTGTGAGGGCGGGTCAAAGCGCATAGGAACTTCACAGTTACGCGTGCTCATCCTGGGGTAGTCCAAGGATGAGGGACCTACTGGGAAGTCTATGGACTTTGGGCGTCCAAAGCGGACAATATTGTACAAAGATGGAGCGAGTCGTGACAAATGGTATTAGAGGCCCTGGGCAAAGTGGTGGGTAGGATGCGCTCTGCGGCCACGGACCTCAGGGGAGGTTGTTGGGCCTGTGCAACAAGTACATTGCATCCCTAAGGGGGGTAGATTGTGACACCACACTTTTCGGTGGTCGACAATACTGCAAGATAGCAGGCTCCGTCCGGACGAGACGGGGCAAGTCATGGTTTATAAGAAAAGATCCCTCTTACTTGTATAAGGTCTTTTAAAGCCGTGAGGACGAGCCAAAGCACATGGGTGACCCACTGGGAAGTCTATGGGTTTTGGGCGTCCAAAGCGGACAATATTGTACAAAAATAGAACGGATCATCACAGTTCTGACCTGCCACCAAAATCTCTCCGAACCCCGTTCCACCGGACGAGAGGTAATTAAATCCTATCTCCCTAAGTATATCTAAATGTATGTATAGTTGGTTAATGTAGAGTTTGAATATTGTGTGTTTGGGTTTATTAGATTATATGGCATAAAATTAAATGGAATTAATATAGATAATCGAAAGCATGAGTTTTAAAAATAAAAAGAGATAAAATTGTTCCACTATTTTGAGGTATTGGACCAATACACTATGATTAGTTTAGGAAATTTGAATTAAGCTACACTACCTATTAACTTGTATGCACTGGCGAAAGCTATTACCTTGTTCTTCCATGATTGAAAACTGTCTTTATTTTCAGTGATTGGAGGATTTATAATTGGTGTTCATAATGAAGTGCATTGGATGATATTTGGTTAAGTTATTGAAATGTCCTAATGATGTGGAGATCTAAACCTTTTAAATTCAAGTATTAGTTTAAAAGATGATTGGCGTTAGGTAAGTTACTTTGTTTAAGTGATAGTTTGTTAATGAAAGGTGAACATGGATATTAGTCCTTGTAAAACATAATTTATTTTGTCTTTTGCTTAATTCATGTTAACTATGGACATGCATGATTTCAAGAACTTAGAACGGACATTAGAACCCAGGTTGGTTACGAATTGTGAGGAATTTACTGTAGATACGATGATTAGAGATTAATGGGAAAAGAAAATGTGTTAATTGATGTTGGGATGAGTTGTGAAGCGCCATAGTCAGGTTGAGTCTGGGCTCTGGAGGCGAGTCTTGGTAGACATCTGGATGGGTGGTCATGGTGATTGATTTGGATTTGATTACTGAGATTTCATAACCCTGAGTATGGTATGGCTACGATTAACTTTTGAGAAACGGAATTGAAGTGCAAAGGGTGGTATAAAGTAAAGGGTGGTGTAGAGCAAGGAGTGGAATTTACCGTATTCGTTCTCCTTATGTTAAAGCAGGGGGTGGAAGTTACCGCGATGAATTCTGCTAAGTAAATAACTTAGGGTCTTTCATCCGGGCACAAGGAGGGAGTTGAACCATGTCATGGCTGTAGCTTGGTGGTTAAGGATAGGACGGGTGGAGATCCTAGACTTTCATATAAGTTGAAGGATAGTAACAAAATCAAGTGGTGTTAATTTGCATTGCATTCTATATCTTGTTATGTGTAAGCTATGGGTTTCGGGTAGGTTTTGGCTACCGAGTGTCTTCACTTACTGTACTACGTTGCCCTGGCCTTCAAATGCCAGGTACCGAACACGGAACAGAAGAAGGAGCAAAAGGGCCATATGAAGAAGTTAAAGTGATGTCGACTAATGAAGAGATTGTCGACCCTGAATTCCGTACCCTTAGTTGCTCTATATTTTTCTATTAAGTACTTTGAATTGTACAATAAGATACTTTAGCATATCACATAAGAATTTGAAATGTTGAAATATGACTCGAATTGGTGAGGCTTTTGGAATTTCAATGCCTCGAAAAAGAAAATTATTTTTGAAAATCTCTTTTCAATGTCTAATTTATGTCTCCGAAATTTAGGGCGTTACAAATGGTATCAGAGCTTTGGGTTTAAACCATTGGCCTTGGGTAGATCACTTTCCAAGAGAGTTGTCCTGGGTAGTTAAGCACTCAACCTATCTATTAGCTTAGCTACTATACAATATTCTATTGTGAGAGTAGCATATAAATATGGTAGTAGCTGTCGCCTGAATCAGTTTCGTCGAAGTACTAAAGCCAACATTCCTAAGAAAGAGATAGAAGAACTCACTCCTATTGTTTATGTAGAGTTGATCAACGCGGTCAAAAACTTCTAATTCGAAGACGAGGAGATAGACCTTGACAATCGTGGGAGAAGAGAATGAGGCCAACGAAGAGGCTACCTACGAGATCGAGTACCTGTTGAAAGAGGATCTTCCTTCCCCGTCAAGACTACGATCAGAGATAGGTTGGAAAGGGTAGTGGCATTATATGAACGTATTATGAGAAAACTTAAGTCTTGCACGTAAAGACTAGCAGTTAGGGCTAACTCTAGTAAGCACGCATATTTGGCTCATGTGACACTTTCTATATAGATACTTTCAATTGTCCTTTATATTTTTTTCTAAAAAGAAGAAAAAAAATGTTGCATTTTATTGAATGTGAAAATGCAAAATTTCTTTTATTCTTGCAACTTCAAAATTATTGCCACGATTACTAATTAGAAACCTTTAACCCTAACTTCGTATGAATGTTAATGTCAACGTCAATGCTGCCACATCATCAAGAATGTTCACATCGATCCCAAGGTCAACCCGAAATGAACTCCATTGTGATACCGAGTAACTTTGAGATTGTGCAAGTTATACAAACAATTGCTCTCATAATTGTGCTGACTCCTCGACCTCAAGAGTTTTACATCCCTGAAGCTAGTAGACCGAAGGATAAAGCATGATGTCATCACAATTCTTCAGATGTGAGCTGCCTACATCCTACGGAGAGCCCACCCCAACAAGTGGGGAATCGTAGCTAGGCAAATTGAGAAGTTGTTGGAAATCTCAAACACCGGAGAAAAAGGTGGTATGCATTACTTGGCGTCTTACCCGATCTAAGGAAAGGTCAACCACTAGTGAGACGTGATCAAGCAACCGAAACGTGGACTCTATTTGGGCACTACTCCTGAGAAGATAATTTTGGACATGGATCGGCTACCCGCTTTTTGCACCGTTATTAGCTGCTATAAGAGAGGCAAAAATTCTTTCTTTACAATGGAGGTCCTACTGTTTTATGGGGATAGAAAAGTTATTGACGATTATTTATCTAACTCTCCTTTTTTATTCAATTGATTGTATTCTAATCGCCTACTGTTTTCAATCTCTCTGGACTCTTCTTAAAATTATCTTCACTGTGACTCTTCATTGTTAGAGCTACGAATCCAATTAATTCAACCCCAGATTGTTGAACTCCCTTGTATTTTCCAAACACCTAACTATTGTAACATTTTTTTTGGGTAATCCTAAGATCATATTGTTTCAACTTTTCTTCATTTGATTAGATTTGATTGTGAAGTCAACAGTTACCTCAATTATGAGTCTAGCCTTCCTAATCTCCTGCACATTACATACTTGAGCAATTATCGTCTGCTTTGGACCAGTGCACTCTCAACCAATTTTAAGTAATCCTCGTTACAAGTCGTATAGTGACCATTTACAACCTTAAATTCTTTTGATATCACTACAAGAAATGTATATATATGACCTTTAAAGACTCTAAATTCGCACACCTAGTTCGATTTCCAATGTTGAAGTTGTCAAGTCCTTGAACGCATATATATATTTTGTTATGCTTCACTTTCTTTGGGTTTTGCATCTTGTCTTGAGCTAATAAGATTCAATCTTCACTTTATCAATTACTTATTCTATTTTAAGAATGGACTCGAAAATCATTGCTTATTTTCTCCCTTGTGCCCATTATTATTATTTTTTTTGGAGAACCAAAGTTAAATGCTTATTTTGAAATATGTTTGGCTGACGCGATGCAACATAAATATCAAGTTTGGTTTCATCATTGGGCCTTGTAATCCTTCAGAACCTATTGTAATAGATCTATAATTCTTATGAGAACCCTCGTTTATTCTATTTCAATGTTTGAAAGCCCAAGTGCTTGTTTGTTTCATTCGCATGTTAAACCTTTAATCAGCACCATTATAATGATGAAACTCTTCAATTTCAAATCATTGAGTTTACTTCGGTTAACTTAATCTTCATTTTCATCGTGTTCCAACACCAACTCAAAACTACTTGCACCTCAACACGTGGAGGAAGATCTGTTCGTATTTTCTATTTTGTGCTTTGACCTTCGAACATTTGACTCATGTTTTAAACCTTAAGAAAGTTCTTGTAATCTTCTCATTTCTTTTGGAGAAAAGTATCATCCCCCTTCTAAGAGACAAGGACCAAACTTTCTAATTAAGGAAGATGATCGTTAATGACTCCTGATCACTCAAAGCTAATACAAGAGTTATGTTGACAAGAGGATAAGACCGTAGACTTTCAACGTACTTTTTGTTCAAGCCGCTCCGTGTGATCTATGATTAGACAGAAAGGAAAATTATCTCTTCGCTACATTGTTCTGTTTGAGATCTTAGAGCAAGTTGGCGAAGCAGCCCATCACCTAACTTTACCACCACATGAAGAAGTTGAAGTGAACCCCGTTCATGTGGTGGTAAAGTTATATTACAACATTTCAAATTCTTATGTGAGATAATTAAATCATGGAAAAACAATTTAATCATGGAAGAACAAGGTAATAGCGCAACTAAGAGTACAGAATTCAGGGTCGACAATCTCTTTATCAGTCAACATCATTTCAACTTCTTCATACGACCCTTGCTCTAAGATCCTATCTCCTCATCAGAATAGGGTTCACCAATTCTTAGAACAAGTTGGCAAAGCAGCCCATCATGAACCCCGTTCCACCAGACGAGAGGTAATTAAATCCTATCTCCCTAAGTATATCTAAATGTACGTATAGTTGGTTAATGTAAAGTTTGAATATTGTGTGTTTGGGTTTATCGGATTATATGGCATAAAATTAAATGGAATTAATACAGATAATCGTGAGCATGAGTTTTAAAAATAAAAAGAGATGAAATTGTTCCACTATTTTGAGGTATTGGACCAATACACTATGATCAGGTTAGGGAATTTGAATTAAGTTACACTGCCCGTTAACTTGTATGCACTGGCGAAAGCTATTACCTTGTTCTTCCATGATTAAAAGCTATCTTTATTTTCAGTGATTGGAGGATTTATAATTGGTGTTGATAATGAAGTGCATTGGATGATATTTGGTTAAGCTATTGAAATGTCCTAATGATGTGGAGATCAAAACCTATTAAATTCAAGTATTAGTTTAAAAGATGATTGGTGTTAGGTAAGTTACTTTGTTTAAGTGATAGTTTGTTAATAAAAGGTGAACATGGTTATTAGTCCTTGTAAAACATAATTTATATTTTCTTTTGCTTAATTCCTGTTAACTATGGACATGCATGATTTCAAGAACCTAGAACGAACATTAGAACCCGAGTTGGTTACAAATTGTGAGGAATTTACTGTAGATACAATGATTAGAGATTAATGGGAAAAGAAAATGTGTGAATTGATGTTTAGATGAGTTGTGATGGCCCATAGTCAGGTTGAGTCCGGGCTCTGGAGGCGAGCCCCGGTAGACATCTGAATGGGTGGTGATAAGCACCCAAGTGTGATGTCTTTTGGTGTGCTTAGTCCCGTTTTAGGTTAATTATCTTTTGTTGTTATGTCTTTTATAAGCAATTTCGCGCGTAAGGCCTTCTGTTGAGCTTTTCAGGTAATTCGCGAATAAAAGGTTTCGTTTTGCCGTCGTGATCAACCTTTGAGGGAATCCGAGCAGGCAGGCGACGAACAATGCAGCCGTTGGAGGTTTTGAAGTTGAATAGCCTTGGCGCCGGGCTGTGCCATAGGCTGTCGGGTGTCAAGATGGGAAACTAAGGAGTTGATGTGCTAAAAGACAGCTCGGTATCGATATGGTTCTCAGAGTATCGATACTACATTAAAACAAAAGGAAACCAAGCTTCAGCGTATCGATACGCTGTTTTCCGTATCGATACGGATACCAGAGTATCGATACGGATACCAGAGTATCGATACGGTTCGTTTACGGGAAATTTTGGAATGCAGCCAAATCAGCTCGGTATCGATACGCTTATCGGAGTATCGATACTGGAGTCTCACCGACCTGCTTGTTGCCAGATTTCAACTTTCCAGAAATAGCAACTTCCACTTTTAGGATATTTTGTGGGATATTTTGAGAGAGGAAGACCACTTTGTATAAAGAGGGTTCTCTCTCTCTCTTCTTGATCATCTTTGTCTTTTCCACTTTAAGTCAATTTATTTTGTAAAAACTCCATTAAAGCTCTTCAAGCTTTTAAGCTATTTTCTTTGAGAACTCAAGCAAGTAAGTCTCGTTCTTTATTTTTCCGTTTGTTAATGTTGTAGCCGTGGACTAGATCCTCTATAAAATCAAGTTGTTTTCCGTTTTTATCGGTTAAAACTTATGTCTCATTTTTATACCTTGCTTTATGCTTTAAGTATGCGTGAGTAGTCGTTTGGTTAAGTCTCGGGATAATCTTTCCCGAGGACTTAGGTAGTTATTTGGTTCTCGAATCTTCGAACTTTAAAGCATGATTCACGGAATAGAGCTTAGCTTGCATTTTTGGTCTAAGCAAGGGGTGTTAACTACTCGGTAAGGCGTTTGCCAAGCAGTCTTGGCAAATGGCTCGCCGAGGGCACGTGGCCTCCTATGTTTTCGATAAATGTGTCAAACAAGCTTGTTTGCCTCCGTTAAATCATATCTTTCTTGAAATATAGTCATTAAAGCTAAATTCTCCGGGCGAGAGCACGCGGTCGTGACTTTCGCCCGAGTTAAATTGAGAACCGGTAACGTCCTTTGTCAAGGGTTAGAAGATCCTGAGACTTGCCTCTTTAAGTTAATCAAAGCGTTTTCCTAGTCTTTTGCCTTGTCGTTTTTCTCCGTTTCAAAACAAACCTAGTTGGCCGCCTTGAACGCCGGAATCCCACCATTTCAACCTACAATCCGATTAAGCTATCATCGAATTCCCTGTGGTACGATCCCGGTCTTACCGATTTACTATGCTACCGTCAATCTAGCCCTACGCTTGGGGTTTTTATTCAACCGTATTTGAAGGCGAAGTTAAAGGCTAAGCAGGTGGTCGCGGTGATTGATTTGGATTTGATTACTAAGATTTCGTAACCCTGAGTATGGCATGGCTATGATTAACTTTTGAGAAACGGAATTGAAGCGCAAGGGGTGGTATAAAGCAAAGGGTGGTGTAGAGTAAGGGGTGGAATTTACCGTGTTCGTTCTCCTTATGTTAGAGCAAGAGGTGGAAGTTACCACGATGAATTCTGCTAAGTAGATAACTTAGGGTCTTTCATCCGGGCACAATGAGGTAGTTGAATTATGCAATGGTCGTAGCTTGGTGGTCAAAGGTAGGACGGATCTCGAGGAGGAGATCCTAGACTTTCATATAAGTTGAAGGATAGTAACAAAATCAAGCGCTGTTAATTTGCATTACACTCTATATCTTGTTATGTGTAAGCTATGGGTTTCAGGTAGGTTTTGGCTACTGGGCGTCTTCACTCACGGTACTACGTTGCCCTGACCTTCAAACACCAGGTACCGAAGACGGAATAGGAGGAGCAAAAGGGCCGTATGAAGAAGTTGAAGTGATGTTGACTGATGAAGAGATTTTCGACCCTGAATTCTATACTCTTAGTTGCTCTATATTTTTTTATGAAGTACTTTGAATTGTACAATAAGGTACTTTGGCATATCACATAAGAATTTGAAATGTTGTAATATGACTCGAATTGGTGAGGCTTTTGGAATTTTAATGCCTCGAAAAAGAAAATTATTTTTGGATATCTCTTTTCAATATTTAATTAATGTCTCCAAAATTTGGGGCGTTACAAGCACCTCACATCGCTCTTGCGGTACTCGTTCACCTTTAAGGACATTATGGAATCATTTTAGAGCAAGATGAAATATAAGGACATTATGTAACATAACCACATTAATCATGTGCATGCTTTATTAAAAGTGACATATTTCAAAGAAAAATATAAAGGACATGATAGAAAAAGAAAAAAGGGACAAAGCCTGGTCAATAGCTGCCTATGATCTCCAGTAACGGGAGAATCAGGTTAGACGTAGTTCCAAGTGCGAATTCAAAAAAGGGTGGCCCTCAGTGGACCGGTTCAATAGTTAATTGTTTTTATGAGTTTGGAAAAGCTTATTGGCTTAAAAATGAGTTTATAGTAGAAAGTTAGAAAAAGTCAACCCAGGCCCAAAAAGTCAATTGGGATCCAAGAGGGGTAAAAAGGTAATTTGGGGATAGTAACGGCTTCTCTGAATTAGAAAGTTGATTTGTTGAAAAAGTCAACTAGGCTCGAGAAAAGTCAACCGGGATCCCGGAGGGTAAAATGGTTATCTATCGATGGAAACAACTTCGTTGAATTAAAACTTTTATTAGGTGAGGATGTGAGTAAAAGTCAATCGGTACCCAAAAAAAGTCAACCAGAGTCCAGGAGGGTAAAATGGTAATCTGGCAATGGAGACGCCTTCGTTGATATAAATATAGTCAACTTGAAACCCGGTAAAAGTCAATAGGGTTCGGGAGGGGTAAATGGTGAACCGATGAAGGAGACTACTTCATTGGGTAAAATATTTGATTTGGTGAGAGTTTGAAAGAAGTCAATCGAGATCCGAAAAAAAGTCAATTGGGGTCTAGGGGTAAAATTATAAATTGCTGATGGGGACGCCTTCATAGGTTTAAAACAATGATATTGAATTGAGAAAAAGTCAACCCAAGACCCGAAAAAAGTCATTCGGGGCTCTGGGAGGGGTAAAATGATAAACCGGCGATAGATGCCTTTTTGAAAAGCTTGCATTTTTAGGTTCTAAGATCCAACCCGTGCCTCAAAATGGCTAAGCTGCCAATGCCGGAATGTACAAAGTCTTATATTGGAAAATGGGTTTTAGAATTACCCTACAAGGGGTGAAATAGTAAATTAGCGATGAAGAAGCCCATTCAGAAAATATGATGCCCATGAGCTGAAAGTTTTAGAAAGTTCCTGCACAATAGGTCTTGTCAAAAGGAAGGAATTCTAGTTTTCTTGCAAGATTCTTTTCAAGAGAATACACACAAAAAAATAAATTTAATTTTCTTTCACTTCACTTCACTTTTCTCTGGAATTTATTTCCCATACAACATTCTTGACAATTGAATGGCGCAATGAGCACATAACAATTTAAACAGACAACAATGAGTAGATAGGTGTGATGAATTAAAATTCATGTAATACAGTCCAAAAATTTTCATTAATTTTGTGTAATTATTCATGTTTAGAGAAAAGTCCCAAATCAATTTATATGGTAAAGCTATAAAATGTCAAAATCTCTAATTTTTTCACAAAAACTATATTTGAAACCCTAACATTGATCTAGAGCACGAAAAATACTGATGATTATGAACCCAACTAATAAGCACCCAATAACGTAGTTCTTGGTGCTTAAAGTCCGTTAGTTTACCGTTTTTATTTAGAATAAAATGTCATTTTAGGTGATATTGCATGTAAGGTAGTTTATTTAGTTTTGTAGGTGAACCGTTGAATAAAACATGGTTTTGAAACTTGGAACAAGCATGGAGGTGTTCAAGACCCAAGGCTGCGAAGAATGAAGCCGCCAAACTCGGAAATGAAGAATTAAAGAGCCGTCGGCTGGCCGGGGCTGTTGGATGCCAAGACGGAGGCCAAAAGCTAAAGAATCAACAATATCAAAGGCGGTAGTATCGATACCCATTTGCAAGCAGAATCCAGTGGGCTCGTAGCCATTGGAAATCAATACCAAGTAGCTACGATGGTCAAGTGGAATAGTTCCAAGCTGTTCAATATCGATACCGAAGGGTTACGTGGTAGCTTTTTGTTTGTTTTTGAGATATTTGTGGGAGAAAAAGGGCATGTGTATAAATACTTCTCATCTCACAAATATCTATACGTTTTTTTCTAGATCTAGATTAGAATTTGCACTTGGATTTTGTTTCTTATTACTTACTCTAGCATTGTTCTTCGTTAATTTTTGCAATTTCTCCTTTAGATAATCGTAGTTTGTAATTCTCTCATTCATTAAAGTTGTAGCTACACTCTCAATTTTTACTAATATAACGACCCACGCCCAGCTGACCTGCTTAACTCTTAGCCTAACCACGTGGCTCAAAAGGTTAATCTTAAGTAATCCAGTAGCTGCTCGCATTTTCTTATATATGGAATTAACTTCATTTCCACAACCGATGTGGGATCTCACAATCTCCCCCACTTTGGACTGCAACATCCCCGTTACGTCCCAATGTCCATCATTTTCACCCACCAAGCGTTGTGAGACAAGTCCCTTTTTAAGCACGACAAGCACCTCAAGCTCGCCTCATGCTCGACAAGCACCTCGAGCTCATCCTATGTGGGACCCGCCCAAGGACGACAAGCACCTTAAGCTCCTCACTTGTCGGGCCCACCCAAGCACATCTTCTCGCGGGACCTGCCTCACACTTCTGGTTGGTGCAAGCTCTGATACCACCTGTAACGACCCGCGCCTAGCTAACTTGCTTTAACTTTTAGCCTAACCACGCGGCTCAAAAGGTTAACCTCAAGTTATATAGTAGCTGCTCGCGTTTCCTTATATATGGAATTAACTTCCTTTCCACAATCGATGTGGGATCTCACAACTAATCTCAAGTTTATTTCAATTTCCGTTGGTAGAATATGTTTTGCATAATTAGCTTTGTTCTTTACATTTCTAGCATGAATGAGTAGTTAATTAGTCTTGGTCATGGGTGAATAACACTCCATGGCTTCGGTGGATCATGTGTTTCTCTCAATAAATCTTTATGTTTAGTTTGAAAATCTAGTTAGTTTGTTTTTGTCTCTCAAAACTTGGCGGTGTTTGTAGAGACCCGGAATAATTTTAATATATATATTTTTTCTTTTATAATTTTAAAAGTGTGTTTGAGATATTTATTGTGGGTAAAAAGTTAGGGTTAAAGTGAAATAAATTGATTTTGTGGGAGTTGGTGAGATGTTATAATGGTTGAGGGGTTTGAGTGTAAATTGCTCTTGCTATATATATATATGTGTGTGTGTGTGTGTGTGTGTGTGTGTGGGCACGCGCGCGCGCGCCAGGGAAAGAAATCACTTTTTCATTTTTTTCCCTCACACCTCCTCTCCTTTCTCCCGTACTCCTCTCTCTCTCTCTCTCTCTCTCTCTCTCTCTCTTTCTCTTTCTCTCTCTCTCGGTTCTCTCGCTCCCTTTGCGCAGTACACCATAAACCCACATGAATCCACCTCTTTCTCACCTCATGTTTGTAAACCAGCCATGGAAATCATGCAATGTGGTTTGGAAGAGGCGTAATTGGCTGATTTCAACTCTTGGAGAGTTAGGGTTTTGCTTGGTTTGTGGGGCTTTGCTCAAAACCCTAGAGGTAGGGATTCCTTCTTTTTCTCCATATGCTTATGCATTGAGTTGGTGTACAATCTAGTTTCGATCTTCGTTTCTCATATTGCAAAAAAAGCTTTCAAAAAAAAAAAAATTGCAGAACCATTGTTTCGAACCTGGGTATCAATACCCGTGTGTGGAGATATCAATACCCCAACAAATCTGGAATCCCACTGTATTGGTACCGATACAACAGATGTGAGGTATCAATACCACTATTCTCTGGATTAATTTTCAGCCCCTTTCGGGCAGTAGCTTTCTGGATCATATCCCATCGTCTTGCGTACTTTAAGGCCTCTCTCAATCACTTCCCGAGCATCGTACAAGCATAAGAGAGAGAGAGAGAGAGAGAGAGAGAGAGAGAGAGAGAGGTGTCATGTGACTACTTTTGTTACAAGGATTATTTGTTATGTGTTGGTACCTTGAACGAGAATTGTAGACTTATTGGACAGGGGACACGTAGTGTAACATCTTGGGCCTTGAAGGAATTAACTATTGTTAAACTGAAAGTTTGAGATTTGTTATAAGTTGTTGATGATTGAAATGGTACACATGAATATCTAACGAACGGGGATAACAAGCATAATGTAAGTGGGTAGTGCTAGGTCCCTAACAACTTGATTCTTCATTACATTACTCACGGGATGAACTTGAAATGAAGAAAAAAAAAGGTTAAAAGGGAATAGAATGGACGAAATGATAAGGGGTAACTAGAAACTTAAAAGTTGACACGAGTATGTATACTCTAAAGAGTCGTGGGTTAGTGAAATGGAATGAGATAGAGAAAGAGTGGTCGTTTGAGAGTTTAAAGCACATTTAAGTTTTTTTTTTTGAAATGGCCTGGAAGCGTATAATAGAAAGTGATATTGGTGGATGTACTACATGAAAGAGTTGGACTTGGGTACCCTTATTGTTATAGTTGTGGGGATAGAATTATTTACGCATAGTTGATATTCGAGTTGATTTGATTGGTGTGTTTGTTATGTATTGTGATTAGAGAAGCATTGGATGTTGAAGTTGTTTGATTGATGAGAACTAGTGATGTGATACAGATGGCATGGACCTATTAAATTATATACGTGACATCATGGTGGAAAATTGAATGACATAAAAATAATGAAAGCCACGGATCCACCATAAGGTGAGATGCCGGATTGAAAGCCATGGATCCACCATAAAGTGAGATGTTGAAATGAAAGCCACGGATCCACCATAAGGTGAGATGCTAGAAAAGGGGACGCACGGGGTTCCAAACACCTAGAAAATGACATCAAAATACGTAACAAAACGAAAATAGAGAATCTTGTATTTTTATTAGTATCATATTAAAATTGGAATGTGTATGTTTGATGATAAGGCTGTTTGATTAACAAGATTAAAATGATGTAACTGAGAAATTGTTAACGTTGAACTTGAGTTGGCATCTTGTGTTCGAAATGTCGTACTAGCTTTTTTTCTTTCTTATAGACTTTCAAATTGTTATGGCTGAGTTGGTGTGCTAGATCGTTTGGAATGTTTGTAATTGCCTTCTTTCCTTCTCATTAGGGATGGCAATCCCGGCCGCCCCGCCCCGCCCCGGCCCATTCCTCGCCCCAAATGGGTTGGGGATTCGGGGATTTGCCAGGGATCGGGTAGGGGATGGGGATAATTTTTTTAAAAAGTTGGGGAACTGGTAGGGGATGGGTATGAGTCTGTCCCCGCCCCGCCCCGTTTATATATCTACAAGTTATATACATAAATGCAAGTTATATAGGAGTACTATATATGCATAAGTGAGGAAGAAAGAGAGAAACTAAATCTCACTGTCAATTAACATAAAAGTAATTGATAGAAGTTATATAGGAGTAATTGATAAGTTGTTTGGTAGAAAGACATATTGATACTTGAGGTGTGATAGATATTGTGGGAGATTTAGTTTCACATGTGTATAAAAAAAAATGGAATTCCGATGAAAATAAAAATAGGAAAAAGGGGCATGTGTTTGTACGAAGGTGAGTACTCATTGACATGTTGGCATTAATGAATAATGTAAAATAAAAGGGATACGGTGGACGATATGATAGATACTTATTGAATCAAAATCTAAAGAATTGATTTAGGTATATGCACGAGTCTTTAGGTGTAGCATTGAGTTGTTATCCGACATGACTAACACTCGCATTATGTATCTTCCTCTCGCGCATGTGTGTACGTTTCAGTAAGAAGTCGGTCGGTGAAGTGGGACCCAATAGAGAAAATAGTTGATTAGAGAACACTGTGTTTCACCAACTAATCACACAAGAATAGTATTAACAAGAATTGAGATATGTGACGTAAAGCTTAGATTTCAAGTAAACGGTGTATGTGTGTGTGGGTGGATGTGTTGGTGTAGGTAGATTTTTCCTAACTTATGGACGTGTTACATTTATTACTTTTACCTAAACGGTATTGTTATTTTTTTTTATAAAAAAAAAGTGTTTTTCTTTGGCACTGCTCAGCCCATTTTCATATAGAGTTAGCGGAGTTTTCTCTATTGGGCTAGTGTAGCTCAACCCTTCATTTTCAGGTACAAACAAGAGGCAGTAGCTTGGAGCACTTGGTGCATGTTCAGACGCTCGTTGAAAGTTAGGTTAAAAAGGAGTTGCTTTATCATCTATCTAAAATACTTTTTGGAAGATGTAATAAGTGTAACTATAACTAAACCTTTCGCTGGTCTTTTCATTATGAAAATTTTGGGCCAAAGTCCCTATACTGTCATATTTTGAACTGTTCTCTATTTGGTGAATTAAGTTTGGAAAATCTTTTGTGGTGGATTATGTACAGTATTGCGAGAGTTTATTGATGGCAAATTAATAATAATTATATATGTTTAAAAATTGAGGGTGTGACAGTGTTAACCTCTTTGATCATGTGTAGGCAAGAGCGTGCTACTTGTCACACATGATGCTTGGAGCTATGTCATCCCTTGCGTTTGCTAAATGAATTCTAGAAATCACTCGTTATTCAAACTCCGTTTCTAGTTTAAAATGGGTTTAATGATAAATTCTCTAGTTTGAGAACCTTTGCCGCGAATCTCAAACCAAGTAAATTCAAAGAGAAAAGCTAATTGACTTGAGTTATGGGTGTTAGGACCCCCTAGACCTAGCTGCTCATTTTAAATAGTTTAAGACCTCGTTTTGTTGCGTTTATTTTCTCCCATTTCAAAGCATCTAAAAGTTGGTCGTCTTAACGTCATGACTCTCACATCTACAAATTCATTCAAGTCGTGATTGATATTCCCTTGGGTACGATACTCGGACTTTCAGATTATTATGCTTCTATCGATGTATTAGCCCTACGCTTGGGGAGTTCTTATATATATCGAGCGGAAGAAGCACCAACCACACACGATATTAGGTAGAAATTCACTTGCGTAGCAATTACTTGTCTGATGTTTATGAAATCAATTGTTGAAGACTTCAAGCCTTGTAACATCCGTTATTTTTGAATTAGGAATTTATTGTCCTTTTTGCTGTAAAAAAAATAGAAAATAGAAAATAGAAAACAAGAGATGGTCCCACATTGCCATGTTTTGGAAGTATGGCTGGAGAGGAGGTGACTAAGTAAATTGCCTTGGCTTCATTTTGACACCTAATATCCACCATTGACACATCATGCTTGGTAGACCCCATGCTTTATGAGTCCAAGCCAATAAAAGCCAAGATAACTTTCTATTCTTTGATGTTGTTGCTACACCGAGAGAGCTAAGAAGAGATGCTAGTAAATATATTCACCTAATTGGTGAGAGAAGTGAAAGAAAACAGTGGGCTCTTAGAGATGAAGAAAAAATAGAAAAGGTTCTGATCATTTGGGGTGCTCTTAGGATAGAATGGTGCGATGGAGTTCGATCACACTAAAGTTCTGAATATATAATTCATAGTGGCAATACTTATGCATCCTACGACCGCGAACGCGATTTAAGGTACCGGGTAGTGTGCAATACATTCCGAGCTAAATCTCTTTGCAAAGAGTGTTGTTTGATTCTCTCATATTTGTACTCATTTGATGTCTAAGTTTCTTGATTTAGTTATTGTCACTTCATGTATCGTGACACAGAAAGTATTTAACTGAAAGCCATGAAACAGATTGGTAAATGTTTAAGCCCACCGAGTCATAGAGTTATGAAAGATGTACGATGGATTGCCCCACGGGGAGTCCAAAATGTTTATGGGGCCCATGTGCCCAATACAGAGTGTGACATGGGTGGTACTTGGCATGTTATCGAGATGAGCCGGGTATGAGGCTACAAATGAAAAACGTTCAGAATGATCCTACTTGATTTGCTATCCTCGGTTATTGAGCATAATCTTATTGCTAGCCATGTTATTGTCCTCGTATTGCATATACTACCCGGACGTTTTATATTTTTTTGGCACAAAGCAAGTTAGTGGGGACCCGAGTTGGAATATTTGGAGTAATTATTTTTAGAGATTGTTTAGAAATATGTATATTTTAGAGGTTTTACAGGCCCACCATGTATATTTATCTTGATGACTTGTAATTATTGGAGATGTATTAATTTTGAGGCAATGTAAAAATTCGGGTAGTCACAAGCCTACATAAACTAGGAATCATCCAACCACTTCGGTATTCGCCCATGAGCAAATGAAGAATTTCGATCTCACTTTGTCGAACAATGGTGGATAGTGCAGCCGTAATGATGATTAAGCAATGAGATCAGTGAAGATCGAACAAGAAACTCATTGTACTCTCTTTGGAAATATCAAAATGTTTACTAACGGACAGGGAAATGAGGCAACTAGTGAGTGCATATCATAAGAGCATTTGTGTCTTTGCATTCCCAAAGTTAATGCCATTTCCCTAAAGTTGATGGCAAGGGGGAATTCGAAGAATACTTTCAAAAGCAAGGGAGGGTAGTGTATTTTCAAAAACTCAGGGGAGGTTTTGGTATTTGTAAGAAATCTCAGGGGAGGTGAGTGAAATTTTAGCCATTTAGAAATGATGAAATGAGCTCATCTTTCAGTGTCAATCTTAGGTTGGATGTTGCAATGTGTATGCTGGCTGTTTGGTCAAGATTAGGGTTATCGGAACCTATTTTTTGATTGTCAGTTGAAGATGAGATTGTTCTTCTCCAGAGATGTCATGTCTTATGGCAAGGCTATGCACTTATAGATGTTTTAGAACACTCATAAAATCAAATGACCATTTGATGTCCTGTGAGAAAAACCTGGTCTATTTGATGTCATTTTATGCTTACTGGGAGCTGCGCACTCCTCTTTGGTATTACCAACGTCAACATGCTGAGGGCTATCGTTCTTGTCTTGTGGGAGTAGTAAAATAATAAATGGGGCAAAATTTGGTATTTACACTTGTTCTTTGATCTTCAAATTCTCAACCCTCAATTACAAAACTTGCTTTCCGCTAACCAATACTTAATGGTCCTTTCGACAACCAAAAAACCTCCTTGAAGGGTTGCCATCAGTTCATGAGATTGTCAACACTGCAATGTCCCCATTTGCATAACTGTCCTCTTCTTGTGGTAGAGCTGATGTTTGAGGAAGATGTGTCCATGACAACTTAGGCTTCTATTTGGGTTGAAGGCTTTTTAGGAGAGGGTGGTCGGTCTTAAAGGAAAGGGTGGCAAGAAAACCTTAGGGCTTTTTCAATTTACGGGGAAATGTTTAAAGTGTGGGGGATTTTGTGGGGAAACGATGTGTAGCCAAGTGGGGGGAAAGAGTAGACAAGTAGGTGCCGAGTGGAAGAAGGGTCTTCCATGTGAGCAACTTCCGTTAGGGATATGATGGTAAGGACCAAAACAAAAATTATAAGGACGGAATTGAAATACAAAATTCAATAAGGACCAAAATGATACATAATTTTTTAGGGACCATTTATGCAATTAAGCCTAAATAGAAAAGTATTCACTCTTGACCATCTCCTCGAGTAGCACTGGAGTACAACAACCCGATGGTAGCCCCTTTTTCTGACTATGGGTACATCATTTGGTGCATACAAAATACACACAGGATTGTGTGGGATCCGCCTCGGATTCGTTCAATTTATTTAACATATGTTTTAAGAATTCATGTAACAAAATTAGTTCAGTCAGAGATGGATAAGAGCTTAGTCATTTTTTCCCTCAATTTTTGGACAGAAAAATTAAGCGAATTATTGATCAAGACCTTACCGATATACGAATGAGTTGATTTTTTAAAGGGATCCTTAACGAAATATTCAAAACAACTTGAGTGGCTTCGGTCATTTATGTGAAATTCTAAGATAGGTCATAGACAACACGATGTGCATTTGGTGTACACAAAATGGGATGCCTTATTTTTCTTTGTTGTGACCGTCAACAGAACCCAATTGTTGTCCTCTAAACTTGTTTTCTTTTCAAAAATTTTATTTTGACGTATACGTCAGTAGAACTTGACTTCCATCGTTACAGTTTCTTTATATTGTCAACTTATACAAGACAAGAAAAAGCCTTGCCAATCAATGTAACTTCAAATACGGTAGTCATTAACAAATGCTTCTCTGTTCTCCCTTGACCTTTTCTCCCCGAAAATGACGACATTATCTATTTATATATATCTAATAAACAAAAATTGAAATTGATGGAATCGTTGGTCGGATAACATTTGCGAAAATGCACAAAGAAGAGTGGTGACAGTTCAAAATCAACAACCATTCATCAAGCATTTCTAAATGACAACGTACATCTTGATGGGTTTTACCAAGATTTTATTTTTATGATCTCAAATGTTTTCTTTACAGAGATTATTGAGAATATTATCTAATAAAGAAATTGAAATTCATCGGATCTTTGATCGGACAACATTTGTAATACAAAAATATATGGCCTGTGTAATTTTAAAGGTGAATGTTAAGACAAAAATATCTTTGATTATCTGGTTATTAATAATCAACCCATTTAATTTTTTCTTGAAAGAATTTAGAGAATTCTATAAATTTAACGGTTTATATAACAATATAACATCTCAGTAGAGCTCGATGGAACATTACGGCATCTCCAGCCTTTCCATTTTTTTATTCTTAAAACTCAAAATATGAGTAAAAGTCCCGTAAAACCCCCCGACTCAACCTATGCCAAATTACTCAAACATATATCAAATTAGGTCTTCTTACATTTCTCTACAAAAAAATGTACTCTAAATTTACAAGGCTATTCTTTTTCTTATCCTAAATATACAATTATGTTCTTAATAAAATTGAGATTAAATTCTTTCCGAATGAGGTGGACACTCATTGTAAACCCTACCGACCATTTACTACAGTAATCTGAACAATTTATCTTGTAGGATCAGAAAATAATATCTCCATGTAAAAAAATAGTTTGATCATCAATAGCTATATCAAAAATTAAATTCTAATTTATAAAATAGATCATTGATAGTTTAACTTAAAAACTAGTAATAGGATCAAACCATCTATTTTATATCAATCCGGACCGAACACCTGTCACAACATTTTCACTCAACTTTGTGGTTGTCTATCGGAGTACTTTATAGTCATACGAAGCTTTTACGGGCTGGAGATTCTCCTGCGCCTCACGGACACCCCCTGTCCCTGTCCTTTCTCAAGCGCGTCGTTTCCGCTTTGACCCAAAAGGACTTTCCCGTAATTTCACATTGGCACGAGCCGTACAGTTCTCATTTAAACCCTCCAACTTCGGGTGCGTGTTTGTTGCGTAGGAAAATCCCGCCAGCCTTCTCTCTCTCTCTCTCTCTCTCTCTCTGTCTCTCCCCTTCTCCCCGCCCCAACTTTCCCAACCTATATATACACACCTACGCCCGAAAAAGATGCGCCTCAGATCTCCAGACTCACCTTGGGACGCAAGATGCTCCAGACTTTCGCGTGCCAAATCTCTGCACTGATCTCCTTCCTAGGGTTTTAATTTCTTTTCCCTTTCTTCTCAAATTCGCTTCCAAAGGTTCCTACCTCCTCCTCCTCCTCCTCCCTCTCTCTCTCTCTCTCTCCATTTTATATATATATATAATTGTATTGACTCGGAAGTCTAGGGGCGACAAAGGATGAATATCCTTTTAGTTTTTGAACTTTAGATCTGTCGATACCGTAGCTCAATTGGAAATAAATTACCTGTTTTCTAATGCATTTGTGTGAATTATAATTTTTCTCATATAACTACGGTCATTTTTGCGAATTTCTCGAATTAGAGAAATTCGTGCCTGTTTTGCGATTGACAGCGGGAAAAATATGATGAAGGAACAGAGGATAGTATGTCCAATGCGTCGGTTGTCTATTAGGTTTGGTGTTTAGGGAATTTATCCATTCTAATTAATAATTATTTGTATCAGCAGTGAGCAGAGGTTGAAGTCTCAGAATGAGTTTTTGTTTTATTTTTGGCTTCTTAATTAGAATGGGGGATCCTTTTTTAACAATCTGTTTGGAAGTACCCCTGAACCCATTGATAAAGAGTGGGCCCTAATAATTAAAAGAATTTAATGGGCACAGCACAAAATAGGCCAATTCAACGGCTTTTTGTTCGACATCGAATTGAAAAATAAATGTCCGATACCAAGTTGATCAGTTAATTCATGTCGAATTTTGAATCCAAAAATTTGCGGGATTGAATACCCTCTTAGATATTTTCCCATAGGATTGAATATTCTCTTAGATATTTTATGAGTAGCTGGAAGGAAGGACCGACTGGCACAAGTGGCGGCGACCGACACCATATAATTTAGAAAAAGAAAAGGCCTTGTACTATATAGGTCTGCCACGCCTAGATAAAAATAGGGGTTCGTACCTGGAAAATAGCCGCTCCTTTTTTCAGTCTTCATTTAGTGTTTGGTGCTTATACCTTGCCTCTGTTCATTTGTGTAGAACAAATTACTTGCGGCAGCTCTTAAGGTTCTTGAATTTTAGTCCACTTCTTTGTTCTTGTTTTATATTTTCACATGTTCAGTCCAGTTTCTTTTCCACTTTTATTGGATTGTTTCTTTTGTTTTTCACGGAATGATGATGATGTCTTCTGTTGTTCAGGTTTTGTCTACAAAATCCTTTTTTCTCTTTGGATGTTTAACATCATAGGCCTGGAAAGGAATAGAGATTGCGAGAAACAGGGTGTACAATGATTGATTTAAGTGTTCCACTTGTAAGGTTACTGATGAGCTCAGATGCTTACGGTCCATCTGTTTTTGGATGGTTGGTCACTGGGTCATTTGGACTTCTCGCCGTTATTTATGCATTCCTCAAATGGCAGAGAAAGACATCTCTTAATTGGGTTAAAGCTGCTGCAAGAGCAAAGAAGAAAGCCAGGAAGAAGCTAAAAGTTCCTTTATCACATCATACATGGATGGAAGATTCTGCTTGTGGTGGGCAGCCATCTACTTGCTGTGTGTGCCTAACTTCTCTGGTGTCTCCACAAACCCTGGGTGCAAAAGCAGCATCCCATAGCCCTGTCCAGCGGTGCTCTGTTTGTGGTGTTGCAGCTCATTTTCGGTGTTTCCAGTTTGCCGCGAAGGATTGCAAGTGTATAGCACAAGTTGGTTATAGCCATGTGCAACACCACTGGTCTGAAAGATGGATGACAATGGATGAGAACCCTGAGATGTCTGCTTTCTGTTTTTACTGTGATGAACCTTGTGGAATTCCTTTTCTCGATGGTTCTCCGGCATGGCATTGCTTATGGTGTCAGCGTGTTATACACGTCAGATGTCATGCAAAAATGTGTGAAGAGTCTGGTGATGCTTGTGATCTCGGTGTTCTTAGAAGAGTCGTCCTTTCCCCCATCTGTGTGAAAGAAATTGAAGCTGAATCAGCTGGAGGCGGGATCCTAAGCTCTATTACTGAAAATATTATTGTTCACGGGCAAATTCGAAGAAGGCGCCATCGAAACAAACATGGAAATGGCCGTGCTGTTAATGGAAAATTACAGTATTATTCAGTTGCCAGGACAGTACTGCATTATGTGTTCAGTGGGTGTTTAAAAAAGCTAATCAGTGAGAAGGACTGTGACCGGCTCTTGAAGGATGGTGGAGTAATTAGTAAGAAGGGCAATCAGAATGGGGTAATGTATAAAAAGAGTGAAATTGCTGTCTGTGGTCAATCTAAAAGGTACACAATTATGGACTTGCCACATGATGCCAGACCTCTTCTTGTCTTCATTAATACCAAGAGTGGAGCTCAAAATGGGCCTTCCCTTCGGAGGAGATTGAACATGCTATTGAATCCTGTGCAGGTAGTCTTCAATCACTTTACTCACAAATATCAGTCTTATAGCCTATATTTTACAAATGCCTGAAAAACTTCCATGATCCACCCTCCTTAAAATTATGAGAACAATTTAAAAAGAAGACAAAGTTTGATTGTTTGATGTATCGTGGTTTACTTGTGTTTCTTTGAAGATGTTGTAAACAGAGTAGAGATAACAACATGGCCTGACCTATAACAGTCTGTCTTGTGCTCCAGTTTCATAATTGTATCGACAAACTTGCAGTTTTCTGTTCTTCAGTGGTATGTTGGAACACCTATTATCCGTTTTACATTGAAGAGCAGAGACTGATGAGTGATGGCTCACATGTGACACTTATGTTTAATGACCAATGACAGAAACATTTTTATCTATTTAATATTCAAAACAATGGTGACAACTGTTTCCAATCTATTCAGCTAGTGTTTCCTAGCAAATACAGATCAACTGTTTCAAAGTGAAATCTTTCACTTTTTAACTGATATTGCCCTTGCTCAAGTCGTATATTCCAGGAGTGTGATTTGTTTTATAAATTCCTTCCTTTCTATCGATATTTTAGATGTTTGGATTTTTAGATAACGATAGTAATGGAAGTTTTTAACACGGGAGCGCTCCTCTAACTGGTTCCGTAGGTAAAGCGACTCTCAGTTGAATTTTAAACGGGTGGAAAGTCAACCGCTGTTTGGTTTCCCTGGAACACATTTTCTCTCAATCTAGTGTGTCCTAATTTTTGGTCTTTATTTATGAACGGATGAAGGTTGTTGCTAATGTCACTATAATTATTTTCAGAAAAGGTGCTGCCCTTGTCTGTTTTAACCTATTCAGAATGTGTGATGGCTTAATCATTCTTGTCTTGAGCGGCATGGAGTTTCAATTTTACTCCCCAATTTCATATTTTCTCTGAGAATCCTCAGGGAGATGCATATGAGGACTATTGATCAGTTGCTAATCAAATAACGAAAATGTGAGGTTAATATTAATCATTGCTGTTGTATTGGCTTTCATTTATATGTTTGCAAGGAAGAAAGAAGCTTGTGAGATTTCCTTTATGTCATATGAACTGAACTGTTGGCTGCATATCCTACTGATAGTAAATGTATGGGACTTTGGGTAGAGGTTAGAGGCCTTCATATGAATATTGCATGAAGCAGATTTATGTTACTTTTGGATCAACATGGATCTGATCTTATTTGGTTCATAACAAAAATTCCTTTTGTAAGTTGCGAAACTCAATTTGCCACGAGTCACTTCAAGAAGCACAACAATGTTCATATCTTCATGGTGTTCCACACAAGGCACCATTGATTGTGCTTAGTGCTTTAATTTATCTATCAAAGATGATGATCTTTCTGTTGTGAATTTTTCATTGCCGATGTGAATTTATGAATCTTTATAGGCAAACAAAAAACTATCTTATTGAGTTTTTGTTTAATCTGATCTGTGATCACAATGAACCACATGGCATAACTTGCATGGTTATTGTATCTTTTGTCTTTTTACGAGTTTCGTTAGATTGTTTCTCTGAGGGATAATTGGCAAATTTCTTTTCCCTTTTTTACTTGAACTATCTCTGCATATAATTGCACACACATCTTTTGTGTGGCCAAGGTCAATAACATTTTGTGTGTCGTAGCTAAGTTCTGCTATTTCTGGCTGCAGGTTTTTGAACTCAGTTCTTCCCATGGACCTGAGGACGGTTTAGAGATGTTTAGTAACGTTCAGTATTTTAGGGTTTTGGTTTGTGGTGGAGACGGTACTGTTGCGTGGGTCCTTGATGCTATTGAAAGGCACAATTTCGAGTCACCACCACCTGTTGCAGTACTCCCTCTAGGGACAGGAAATGATTTGTCAAGGGTTTTGCAATGGGGAGGAGGGTTCTCAACAGTTGAAGGACAAGGCGGCTTGAGCGCTTTCTTACATGATATCAATCATGCAGCAGTTACAATGCTAGATCGCTGGAAAGTTGATATTCTGGAAGAAAACTCAGATAGTGATCCAAGTAAATTGCAGTCGAAATTCATGATGAACTATCTAGGTATGTTATCTTCTTGGTATCTAGCTAAATTCCTTATGAAATATGTGTTTCTTGATCTGCTTAACCATGGCAAGTTTCCCTTTGACAGGGATTGGATGCGATGCAAAAGTTGCATATGAATTCCATGTGACTCGGGAAGAAAACCCTGACAAGTTCTACAGTCAGGTAGTGACTCTTCTTTCTGTCAACCTATTCTTAATTTTTTGTTAAAGCGAAACAGTTGATATCATGCTTCTCTCTTGCTAGTAAATTGGTGACATGTTAGTACACTTTTGAGTTTGAAAAAGGGATTGATAATTCTATGACAAGTATTTTGTTGAGATTAATAGGTACCCATTCAACATGGTTAATGGGTTGAAAATGCATACATGTTAAATTAATAAATCCTTTAGATGGCCATCTCTTGTTAGTTGTTATTAATGGTGTTTTTAAACATGAATATTGCTTACTCTTTGGTGCCTAATCTTTTTATTGGCCTGGAAATACGTAAAGTTGTTTCATAGCACTTGATTGGTAATTTCTTTTGGATTGCTTGCTCCCTTATTTTGTGCTCACTATTTTAGTATTTGCTGGCTGAAATCTAAGACAGTTTGTAAACAAATTGCGATATGCAAAAGAAGGTGCTAGGGACATAATGGACAGAACTTGTGCTAACTTACCCTGGCAAGTTTGGCTTGAAGTTGATGGGAAAGACGTCCTGATTCCAAAGGTACTGCAACTCAGATAAACTAAGGTCTTCAAATAGTTGCTTTTTTTGTTGATCAAATAGTTACTGTTATTATTCCATATTTCTGATGTTCTTCTGCTTACTCCTTTTCTCCAGGATGCTGAGGGTTTGATTGTGCTCAATATAGGCAGCTATATGGGCGGGGTTGATCTTTGGCAAAATGATTACGAGCATGATGATGATTTCAATCTTCAGTCCATGCATGACAAACTCCTTGAGGTTGTATGCATTTCTGGAGCATGGCACCTTGGCAAACTCCAGGTATGAAATTTTTATCTTATACTGGCTCTTCTATAATTTATAGACATGTCTCAAATATTTGGCTATGTCTTTCCTTCTGCTAAGATTCTTCAGATCACTGTGCTGCTTTAAATTAGTGCTGTCAATCATATCTTGTATTCTGCATTCTGTTTTTTTTTTTTCTGCTTCTTCTTTCAAATGACTGTTTTGTTTTGTTTTGTAGGCATGGAAGTATTTTTGAATTGCTTGTTTCCCTTCCCGTTGAACTCATTTAAGTATTTTAGGAGATTTGTAAAAATGTATGCAAATGTGAACAAGTGTAAGATGGTACTCCATCTATCCCATATTGCTGGTCCCTTTTTTCCTTTTGGGATATCTTCAAAATATTGGTTCTCTTCGAAATTCAAACAAAAAGGTATTTAGATTAACACAAACTAACTCTCCTAAATAAGGGTCATTGTTAGAAATCCAATCAAACTTTCTAAGGAGACGTGAGTGGATCATCAATATGGGATGAAAGGAGTATGAAACTGTAGTTCATATTTTTCTCCTAGTTCTAGGCATTGACAATATCTTTTAGACTCTTAGTTAAGTCAACTTTTCCCCCCATGTATTTTGTGTTTTTGTTCCAATTTGTACGTTGTGCGAGAGATAGAAAGTAGGGTCAATACTGTTGCGCGGCGAGGCCACCAACGATCATTGATGGCCTTGAGAATAAACAAACCAGAACTCTATGAAACAAATATGGAGAAATCAAATCACATATAATTGTGTAAGAGAGGCCAAGATGCTTGGTTTGGCATAAACCTATGTCCACAGGTGATCAGACGAGAAGGATTCCACTAATGCTAAGAGAGCAGTGCTCCAAAGAGGAAATTGATTTCGTTGCACTCTAAGTCCTTAACGAAGGAAACATCTAAAAAATACTTTTTGGAAATCCAAAACGAAGTACAAGTCGGTCCAGTTAGTCTAAACCAATACAATTGTTCTCCGTGTTAGAGTTGAGCCTGGTCTACATGGGTTGAGCTTGAGATAAATGGAATAGAAGTTCAAATTTCTTGTTGAGCTGAGCCTAGGCTTAGATGGCTCGAGTGCGGACTAAACTGATTTGAAGCCAAAACAGAGCTACATTTTACAAATTCAATTTTTGGCAAGACTACCTGCTTTTCCAATCCAAATGCATAGATTTTTCGGATTTTCCCAGAGTTGAAATTGATCAAAAGTTCTACAAATTACTCTTACCCAACCAACACAAAAAAACATTGATTATAACGTGATTCAAAGCTTCCTTGTTTCTTTTTTTGGTTATAATAATCCTTAAGCAACATCTACCAGGATTCATCTTTTCTATTTGGTGATGTAACAATTGAATTTGTAGCTACACTGCAAATGTATGGCATGTGTTTTGCGCAACATTCAAATGTATCATATTGTATGGCTGCATACAACTATGCTTTATGGATGAAAGTGTACTTGTAAATCCAGTTGCTTATTTTCCCCTCCTCGTCATGTAAAACAAATGAGTAATGTTTCACTTGGTTTAAGTAATATCTGCTCGGAAAAAGGCTGTTTTTCATTTCTCTGAAAGATGTCTTATTCACATATGGATATTTATTTGTATAAAATTGTGGCCAATAAACTGTTTTTAGGTTGGACTTTCACAAGCAAGGAGGCTAGCCCAAGGAAGAGCTATTCGAATTCATTTGTCCAATTCTTTTCCAGTTCAAATTGATGGGGAGCCTTTCATCCAGAAGCCAGGTTGTTTGGAGATAACACATCATGGGCAGGTATCTCTCAAGTTTTTAGTTTGATATGATAGAATCATGATCTGTAGGAGAATTTACCTAGTAATAATTCTATCCACATATGCTGTATGTGAACTACATTGGATTAGTGAAGAAACTAGGTAACTTATCCTAAAATTGGGGAAATCACCACGAACAAACCAAATTTTACCCCCGTCATAATTTAAACCATGAGTTTTGATTTCTTTGAATTAGAACCACGAGTTTTTATTTTGGTCAACTTAAACCCTGGTCTTTCAAATTGATGAGATGATCTAAACCGTTCTTCCTTCTCTTTTGTCCCCAGTCAGCCAATACAATATCATCACACCACTGGTCACCGGCATAAACAACCCCACCTCTACAGCTTCTCCTAACTCGTAGGAGCCTCCCGTATCTTTCCTCCACCATCACCTATCAATGATGCAACGTGGTTACACGATAGTGTTGTTCGACTTGTTTACTACTATTTGAACGTATATTGGCAGGATTAAAAGAACTACTGGCCAATATTTTTGGTTTCTCATTATCAACTGTTCAGATTAACGATGTATTGGGGGGCCGGAATTTGACGAAAACATTATCTAGTGATACCAAGATGGTATTTTGAAGTTCAGTGCTCATTTTTTGAAGTATAATCGCAAGAGAAAATATTACTCCCTTCATCTGAATTTGTTTGTCCAATTTCGAGATTCCCACTTATTTATATCACAAAATATGATTACTATCTAAAAGCTTTGAGTTTCCAAGAATGTCCTTTACTTTTTTGGCATTAAATGACAAGGCTCTTTCTCCAATGCATAATTTCTTTAAAAGGCATTATGAGAATTTTTAGAAGTCAATTTAGAATTAGACAAACATTTTGGGACATGTAAGAGTCAAAAAAGAGAAACAAAATGAGACGGATGGAGTAGAAAGGAAAACTAAATTTACACATGAAAATAGAACCAATTTCATTGACTTTGAAAAAATATCACAAAATGACAGTTGAATTGTACTATTGCAGGTCAACTTTTTTTTTTTTTATCAGGATTGCATGTCAACTTTAGAATATGTATGTTGGTCTTTTCATAATTTGTAATGTAGCATCTTCTTATTTGAGACCCACTGTGTTTGATTGGACATCAAAATCTATACTAGCTATAATATTTATATGATGTAGGAGTAGGACTAGTAGATAGAATGAATATATGGACTACGAACCACCATAAAAGCAAATAAAAATTTATTGGATAAATGCTTCAAGATAGGTTCTACAAATTATTATTTGAAGGAACAAATTTATATGGGGTATCTAACCCAATTATTCAAAACAATTTTTTTTTTCCTTTTTGGTGTGTGTGTGGGGGAGCAGGGTCACCCCACCACAATGCCTGGCTCCGGCTTCGCTGATACCGATATGTGCTGCGTTGACATAATTGTATGGCTTGGTCAAGAGCAGTTGACATCATCATGCGAAGAGTTTGCGAAAGTACATGACTCGTTTGCCTAAAGTTTTTGGAAAATTTTCAATCAAATGCCTCCTATTTGACTAAATGGTGTTAAATATTCAAGCAGATGCTTTGATCTATCTTGCAAATGCATCTTGGAATTCCACTTAGGTTGGAGGTTAATAGAGCTTTGATTGGAGGTTTTTTAAAGTATCCATCTTAAAATTGATTGGCAAGGAGTGGAGAGACTGGCTCAATACTAGTTTTCCCAATGTAGAACTAGCTCCTAATAATCCCTTGCATGTGGGAGCCACCAAGCCCCGACTCGTGGATGGAGGTAACCAATGGATCCATATTGCAGGGATCATTATTAAACGAGGTGCACTTTTGGCATAGATATGGGGGTATGAATTACTAGCAAAATTGTGGGTCATGCTTTAAACCTTCCAAAGCCATGTCAAAGCGTCCAAATTACAACTGTTTGGCAATGAGGCTTATATACTACTTTTGGTGGTACTATTTTGACAATATGGGACAAGTTTTTAACAGATGCCTGTAAGGCCTCTAGAGTATCTCCAAGAGGAGATGCCAAAGCTGAGGTGGCATCTCCAACGGTCAGTTTTGGCATCAATTGACCATCCAACAAATATGCCTTCAGCCATGCCAAAGTTGATGTGGCTTTGACATCCCCTAATCCCCTGCCAATTTTGACACCTTCTTCTCAACATGCCAAATTTCAAAAATACTAACCATTTGGAATTTAAAAACTGTTTTGAGGGTTCTCTCTCTATCGCCTCCCCCCCCCTAAAGCTCTATTTTTTTTTTTGACGTAAGGGTTGGAGAGGGAGAGTTTGATGTCAAATTGAAGATGTCAAAATGCCACATAACCCTTCAAAAAAATTTAACATCACCAATTTGACATATCTTGTTGGAGATGGAGGCTTTAGAAAAAAAATAAAATTGCAAATGGAAGTGGAGGCTAGCCCAAGGAAGAGCTATTCAAATTCGAAGTAGGGTGCTTGTTTTAATGGATAAATACGTGAAGCGACTATTGAGTGCAAGCTTTTATAGGCTTAGGCCTTACAGCCCTTACCTAAGTTTTCTCTTATATGTTTTTTTTTTTTTTTTCTCTTTCTGACATGCACACGATCTGTGGTAGTATTTGGATGAGTTTTTGAGAAATTTTGTAGGGTTATGAGTGAAGAGAGAAATGAGAGTAATGATTGGAAGTATAGGTAATGATTGGAGAGAGATAGAGAGAGAAATAAGAATAATGATTGGAGATAGGGGTGAGTAATAATTGGAAGTAGGGGTAATGAGTGTTTTTTTTGAGTTGAGAATTTTTTTTCAAAAAGCAATCCAAACGGTTTCTCAAAAAGTCAAAATTAATAATATGGTCGTCATGATCTGAAAGCTAGCAATTTAGTGGTCATGCCTGTACTTGCTGGCCTTCTCTCTCGCTCTCTCTCTCTCTCTCTCTCTCTCTCTCTCTCTCTATATATATATATATATATATATCAGTCAGGGTCCGTTGAGGGATCCGCATTTTATTAAAATGCGGAACTCCCCTTCCCGATTGAATTTCGTTGATTCGAGCCGCCCAAAATGATCAGAACATGATTTTAAGGGTTCCCACGAGAAATCAGCAAAAAAAAATGACCAAGAAGGGCTTCATCTGAGCAATTTTCATTGAACGGCTAAAAAAATACTGCTCGAATGAAGCCCTTTCCGGTCATTTTTTTTGCTGATTTCTCGCGGGGACCCTTAAAATCATATTCTGCATACATTGAACGGTTCGGATTTTCAAAATTTGATCGGAAAATGAGAGTCCCGCATTTTAACAAATTAAGGGATCCCTCACTTGATCCGTGGTGTGTGTGTATATAACGAAAACTGGGACGAACTAGTACGGAGAAGACTTATATTTTTAAATGTTGAAATACCTTTTTCTAATTTACTTGCGCCTATTAGACGATAGAGTTGCATTTTGCTTTCTTATCTTTCCCCCTCTCATTGGATGGAAAGGGAAGAAATGCTAGTCAGGATTCGTACAATTAGGACTTCGATATGGTGTTATTCTGTTTATTGTATCGGAGGTTATGTTCTTTTTTCCTTTTTGGGGGGCTTTTTTCTTTCATGTTTCTAGTTTCAATCTCTCTTCAACGCTAGGAATATTTTTTTTATATTTTCGGTGTATCTGTTTTGGTCCTTACCAGGTGTTTATGTTGAGGAGAGCATCAGGTTCTCAAGAGCCAAGAGGTCATGCAGCTTCCATTATGACTGAGGTCTTGGTGGATGCTGAGTGTAAAGGCCTTATTAATACGTCTCAGAAGAGGTTGCTTCTACAGCAGATAGCCCTCCAGCTTGCTTGATTCCTCTACCTCTTCTTTCCTCGCATCCATATAGGTACAGACTTTTTATTTGTACTAACCTGGCCTCACTTTTGAGGTCACTCATTTTTTTTGCCCTTTTCGATTCCCCAATTTTTGTAATTGCTTGCTTCCTCGGGAAATTGGAGGCGTTTCTTGTATACCTATAGAGAGATCAAAGCGGAAAGTAGATATTGTCAGGAAATTCAAATGAGATAAGGAGGTATTGTAACGAGTAGAATGCTATGTGATTCAATGTTGTGATTCAATGTTCACCGATTAATTCTTTCACAGGATTTGATGAGGTGTGGGTTTGAATCCGTAACGTCAAGGACTTTTTACCGCATACAAGTGTGTTAGGCTTTCACTCTCCTTAGTATTCTCTATACGATATTTATGGGTTTGGTGCATATATCTACAGTAAATGACGAATGGAATCCATCTTCAACATGTTCATACTTCCTTATGGACACTGAAGGATTGTTTAGTGGTCATTATAGTCCACACTCCTATAATTTAACATCAAGGAGTAAAATCTGGATTCATGCATTGAAAACATTGAGCACAAGAGGTGTGATGCCGGGTATGGTCTTTCATCATGAGTTTATAAAAGTTTTACTGGGTTTTAATACCCTAATTGGTTACTCAAGTTGCAGCAGTATAACTAAGCCTCCTTGACACCATGTGGGTTTGTGTTACTTCTCAAGTCCCCAAGGTCTAGGGTTCAAGGCTTGGTAGCAGGAGAAGAAGCAGCAAGTTTTTTTTTTTTTGATCCGCAAGAAGCAGCAAGTTGCAGCAGTATAATTTTTTACTATTTTTTATTTTTGTTCTGGGTGGTGGTAGAGGATATGAAATGGAAACAGCTGGCTGAGATTCCGAACGGATATTTCTTGAGAATTCGTCAATTTGGGTTAAGAGCAATGTTTTGGATTCCTGTTTGGAACGTAATGAGTCTGAAGCTCAAAACTCAATTTCCAGAATTTGGAAATTATTTCTCTCAACAGTTTAAATAGAGGAGCTTTTTATCCATATCCCGTTGGTTTGCAGTTGCACGTTAAGATGTCACTATAGGCTCGAGGGTTAGTGCTCACCATGGGAGCCAAGCGTCTCCTCCATCAGGACTCAAGACCTCCTCAAACGAAGAATGATGAAACCATTCCCGCTGGGCAGGGTGCCTTGTTGGTTCACGTTGAAGGAACTTTATATTCATCTCAAAACCAATTGATTATGAATGGAGAGGTTCTATATGTTATTAAGTGATTACCCATCCCATTCTCAAGCAATGTGGGTCTCTATTTCTTTAACATCCTCCCTCACGTGCAGCCGCGTTTGAGGTCTGTCACGTGTGGTCACTTTTGACTCCTATCATTGTGCAGCCTTTTTGCTCCGCGTTTGAGGTCTGTCACTTTTGGCTCCTATCATCTTGCAGTCGTTTTGTTGGTCTGTCATCGTGGGGTGTGGATTGAAATTTTTTTAAAATGTGGGGTGGAACGGTCTCCGCTCTGATAACATGAAGAAACTTTATATCCATCTCAAAATCAATTGGCAATGAGTGAAGATGTCTCAAATGTTATTAAGTGACCATCCATTCTACTCCCAAGTAATATGTGACTCTATTTCCTTAACATCTCCCAAGCTCAATGGGGGGATGGATAGTCATTTTTCATCCGCAGATGCAAAAATCAGTGCTTCCAATGAGGATGAAAAATTGCAAAGATAAAAAAACTAGGGTTTCGCACGGTTGGGAAGAGGGTGTAAATATAACTCATACCAATTCATTTCCTTGCTCCACAGATACCCTCTAAAATACAATTAGTATATCTATTACGGCAGAGTTATGTCGTAGTGCGAGAGAAAATTTAAAATATTTTTCTTAAAGTCCTCATTTAGCGGACGCATGGTAATTATTTTTGAACGGAAGTAATAATTGAATTAAGTTGGGAGGGGGGGGGGGGTGGTGGGGGCGGGGAATATTTTTCTTACAGTCCTCATTTAGCGGACACATGATAATTATTTTTGAACGGAAGTAATAATTGAATTAAGTTGGGGCGGGGGGGTGTATGGTGGTGGTGGGTGGTGTTAGGATTATTTAGGACTCTTTGATTCTATTTTAGAACTCACCATTGGTTACAACCAACTTTTGACAACATTTTTATGCTAAAATGACTATCCATAGTCATTTTGCATTTTGCATTCACATTGAGATGCTCTAAGGTGGGTACGGTTAAATTGTTACCAATATTTTCTTTCTCCCTGTAAATGCATGAATTATTACATTCGCCAAGACTCTTGCATCTCAGTAGGAGGTTGTTTGTTTCCGAAAAATAACAATTTGGCCTAGGAACAGCGAGTAGTGCAGTTCTAGGCCTGATGCGGGCGTGCCAGGACTGGATTGTAGTCCAAATTCGTATCAAGGCCTGAATGCCTCAAATCTGACTTCTAACAGACCATTGCGTACGACCTAAGGGGAGAGGCCGTATGTGGTTCAGGGTTTGCCTTTGCGGGCTAAGGACTTAAAATTTCCTAATCGTGTAAAAGATGGAAAGAAAGGTAGAGCAAGGCCTAAAACAGAAATAAAAGGACTTTACTAACGGTTTAACAAAGTCTGGTTACAAGGAAATGAAATAAAATCTAGGCTTGGCTAGATTGATTACAAACTATGCTAGAAAGTAAAGGTAATTAAAATGTAAATTGAGTAAGCCGGGGGCTTGATGGTCGTGGACCTAAAGATAAAAATAGTTGAAAGGCAAGTGAAAGGTAAATTAAATATGCTTAAGCCGTGGGCTTGATGGTCGGGGACCTTTGCCAAAGCCTTCAACTCTGGTATTTATAGGCAGATGTTTCAGGTCTTGAGCTGTTCAAGCTGCTTCCACAGGCCTTCATGCATGGCTGCCAAGTGTCCCTTTTGAGCTGCTTCAAAATGCTCCCATGAGAGGCTATTCTCTGATAAAAACGTGCCCTTTACTCCAAGGAAATGGTAAAGGCCTGAAAAGCCCTTCTTTTCTGCATAAAACTTTGTAAAAGAGTAAAGGAACTTCTGCATCCAGGCCTTTGAGCTGCTTGTGAGCAGCTTGCTTAGGTCTGCATGAATCACTAACCAACAGCTCCAAGGGGCTGCATGTACGCCACCTGTCCTTGGCCTTGCTTTATGCTGAAGGATGGGGTCCACTCAGACCTTGAGCTGCTTGTAAGCAGCTTACCCAGGTCTGCCCAGCAAGAACATTCTAGGCCTTTGAGCTGCTTGTGCAGGCCTAAGCTGCTTGTGAGCTGCTTGGGATGTCTCCATGCATGGCTGCCACGTGTCCTTGGTCTGGTTGACCTACTTGCTTGCATGGATGCTTATAAAAAAGGTGTATTTGGGCCCACCAAGGCCAAAAACACAGGCCTGGTTGAGCTGTTTGTGAGCAGCTTGTGTGATGTTAGAGAGAACCTTCTAGGCCTTTGAGCTGCTTGTGAGCAGCTTAGCCCTTGAGCTGCTTGAGCAGCTTGCTAGGGAGGAGCTTCTAGGCCTTTGAGCTGCTTGTGAGTAACTTGTCCAGACCTACCCAGCAAGAACATTCTAGGCCTTTGAGCTGCTTGTGAGCAGCTTGAGGCCTTTTCCTTGCCAATTAACAGGCCATATGTGACACTTGTATGGATTTAGGCCCATCTATCAATTGGGCCCGAACTCAAGGTGAATTATGGGCCTCGAATTTCTTTGTAAGCCATGCGAGCCCAAGTATGAAAGGAAAACTTGGGCTTTAACTGATTTAGGCCCACTTAGAAGGCCTTATTATTTCTAAAAACTGGCCTAGGCCTGGATAAAACACTTAGATCTAGTGAGTCAACCCAAGTCTTTGGCCAATCTTGGGCTTGGGCTTGTGACAACGAAATCTTAGGCATAATTTTGGCCCAGGCCATTGAAAATTCAACTCCATCAGTGGCATTCAAATCGGCCCGATTTCATGGATGACCAATCATGAAACTTTTCAAGGCCTGAGACCAACATTAGAGGCCTTCTTCTAACCAACAAATTCATTTTATGAATTTTGGCCAAAAATGGGTGTAAACAAAGGTCAAAAGTTTGAATCTCTAAAGGTGTTCTTCTTTTAGAGGTGCTTTTCCTTCATTTCTTTGTTTTTATTCTATAATGGGTGTTTACACCCGTTTTTGGCACCCAGTCCCGAGCAAGCGTTGAATGGCCATTTAATTATATGGTAATTAAATCGGGCCGATTTTTATGAGTTTCTTGGGCTAAAAATTAATGGGCCACATTAATTTTGTAATTTAGAACAGGGCCCGATTAATTTTAGTCCAAAAGCTTGGCCCATGTTTTATTTTGTGAGAATTGGCCCATGATTTGTGGATAAACGGTTATGGATTGACTCCAACTATCGGGAACAAAAAATATTGTAGGCCGTGATGCATGGAATAATTGTTCCAAAGCCATGTGGTCAAACGGCCCCCACGTCCCTTAATTCTCACGCACAAAGGAAACAGTTTTGTTTTCCAAAAACTAAAAGCAATGAGGGACACATGGCAAGCTGTGGACACTGGGGAAGTTAAAGTATAGGCCCACGATTTCCATTTTCGCATGTTCAGGAGGTGGGCAAAGGCCATTTGACTTGTCAAATGGCCCACTTTCTTTTATTCCCACGTGAGCAGTAAATGGAACAAGCCCACTACCATTTGATAACTACCCATGATTGGAAAAAGCATGTGCATCAGGAAGCTAACTTCCCATTACCGCCATTCTGGAGGAAAAAATGGCAACATGGGATACTTGGCATCACCGAGAGAAGGCAAAGAATTCATCTGCATGCAAAAAACCGTGAAGCCTTGCCTATAAATAGAGGAATTCAAGAAGAAAAAAGGGTACACACACCAATCAAGCTCAACGCTTAAACCAAAGCCTTCCCAGCGAAGCAATTATCTCATTTCTCTCCCATTTCTCTCTCTCTTGTACCCCAACTTTATTACTACGATGTAATAAAGTTATTCATATCTCTCTTGTATCCCCAATTTTATTATTCCGATATAATAAAATTATTCTGCGACGTTCTCTACTTTTTCTCATACTGTTGGGAAATTATAAGTCAACTATCGTTGTGGCAAAACCACGAACCTCTTTGTGGCCTCACCCTTTGGGTCACACGCAATCGCTCTCACATACGAAGTCAGATCGAAGCGCACTCACGCCTTCCATACGTTGGACGACAACAAGTCCTGGCACGCCCGCGCTCATACAGCTCACGCGCCATTGGATTTTCCGCTCACGCCTACCCGGCGGAAAAGTGGGGAACAATGGGTTTATTTATTATATAGGTTGATTTGTTCGGTTTGGTTATCTCGTGAATTCTCATAATTGATTTATTGTTCCGGATCTGTACTTTGTACTTCATATATGATGTGAATGATCTATTCTATCGATTGGCAAAAAAAAAAAAAAGTCTTAAGGGATGTCTTGTATGTAGCTTTAGGGCATACTAGTCGGACCCCTTCTCTCCATATATCGTAGATATCTTCGAGCATCTCTAACCCACCTATAGCTATACATCTCTATTTGAGAGTGTGGATGTGATATATTGAGTGAAAATTTTGTAATTTATTTTATCTTTTTTTCAACTTTTTGTACTTTTTGGGAGAACCTTGGAAGAATTCATTGTCCTTTATAGACATTTAGTCTCCAAAGTTACTTTTGATTCTCTAAATATAAAAGACCAAAGTGTTTTTGGGTCTCCAAAAATACTTTTGTTTCCAGGCCCCATGGAACTGGTGTAATGTAAATGATGCATTATTACATTGGTCTATGAGTCTTAAGGGATGCAGTCTAGCTTGTATATACGTAGTTTTCTCCAACTCCGGGACCTCATTTTTTAAAATGTCCTATTCGTAAATGTTTTTTTCTTGTTGCAATTCCTAATTAATTTCATTTTATGAAAGATAGAAAGTGTGAGAGAGAAGACAAATTCAAAAGCCTACTTTGTAATTAAACAAGATTAGATACACACCAATAACTTTAAAGAAGAAATGGAAACGTTTAAAAATATAAAGACAAAATTGAAACTAATCTATAACTACAGGGACTGAAATAGAGAAGCCATGAAAATATAGAAACAACCACCAAAAAGCTGGATTTGTGACTCTGCAATTTCGAATCAGCATCACTTTGATCCTAATTACAACCTGATCATCATGTTGATCAATGAGCTGGACTTGTGACTTTTGGTTGAAGGGAAGCGAATGGATGTGCACATACTAGCTAGGTTGGGTCTTCAGTTAGATCGAAGAGAACAAATGTTTGATCAAGTCCAACGGAGGTGCTTGATATTCTGAGCAATAACTTCGATGGTCTCGAAGCATATCGAGCTGTTGTGTCAAATGTTTTTTTTCCTTATGGCCTTGGCCCTCTTGTGTACCAAAAAAACAAAAAATAGAATGATCAACTGCCGTGCCCAGACAGTCCCCATAGACATTAACTGGAAGCAACAAGTAGAATTTTGAATTTTTTTTGAAAGACAAGTGGATTAGTTGGAAAAATCATACAAAACCCAAAAAAGCTTTTTCTAGGCAATGCTTTTGTGAAAACAAAATGGACGGAAGACAAAAGTAACAATCCAAGAAGTCAAGGCTGATGCTGGCCCCTTCCAGCTGTTCAACAAAATAAATTAAATTATATGTGATTTTTCTGATACCAGTTTCTCATCCTTAAAAGAAGCCAAAACAATTAACCATATGTCCTTGAGGGTCTTTGCCCTGTAAATAAAGACAACAAAGGTGATGACTTGCATGCGTTTAAGCAACAAGGGTTTGTCCACTAATGGACAAGACATTTTGCCCATTTTCATGGTTGATCTACTCTCTACACCTCTCTTAGACGTATTTGCACTTTGCCAGGCAAGACTTGTAATCATTGTTAGAACTATTGTTTTAATCTATTATTTTAGCACGACAATTATTTTTTGAGATTATAAGATTATCAAAATGTAACACATAAATTACGTGCGTGAGTACAAATAATGGAGGATAAGAAAGATCTAGCACGTGAGAATGAGAGGAGTGCTAAAAGCATTGTCTTAAGGCTAATATTCCTCTGTGTGGCTTGCGAGGAGTGACCTCATCTTAAACAACGCAACAAGGTAGGTTAGTGAGGTAGGGAATCTGATCAAAACAAGGATGCTATGTGGATGAAAGCAAAGTTTGAAAACAAGGTATACTATGTGGAGGATTTTAAAAGCTTTCTAGATGGAATTCGTAAACTGAAACTCTAGGATGGGTTTGAAACGTTGTAACATTCAACTTTTCGTTGGATGCTTTTTTTAATGTGTTTTCGTGTTTTTGTGGGTGAGTAAATATAAGCTCATCTTTGTTTTTCTCCCTCGATGTATCCCTTTCGAGTATTATCAAATTGTTTCGATTTGCCGAGAAAAAAAAGTGTACTAGTCTCAAGATTTAACACAAGCAATCATAATCATTAATTCCTCATCCAATGTTTACAACCACAGAATGATTAAGAGAGCTAGTTGATGAATTGATATATAGAGATACCTGTATCGCATATTGGTAGTTCTTAATCGTGCTTAATCGGACTAATTATTATCTCTTTGATCATTTTATATTAAAATTATTAATTTGTAGAAAAAAGGTTATATATGTACGTACTTGAGTCCAATATATTAATTTCTACAACGAACTCATAAGGAATGGAATCACTGAATAAGGAGAGTTTTGGTTAGGAGAAGAATCTTTTACGGAGTACTTGGAAGGCAAAAATACTCGGCAGTCGGTATGTATCTATCTATAAATAGGAACAGGGGGTTCTTAAGGAAAAACACAGGGAGACCACGGCTCGGAACGTACAGAGAAGGAGAAGGGCAAAAGAATAATTTGTGCATGTTATTGATTGGTTCTATGCAGTTGATTTTTCCTATGTGTTTTCATAGTTTGTTGTTCTGATCTCATTAATTAATTTGGTTGAAACTTAGATATGAATTCAATTGGAATTAATTTTTTTTTCATGATTTGATATCACCCTATTAATTGACTTGCTTGGTTTATTAAAGATAATATTTAAGTACGGAATATCTACTGTGATTTGTCTTATGAGGATACAGTTGATGATTTTGACTTAAACTTGCAAAGTAGAGGAGGAACATATTTTTGTTATAAATTAAAAAGGGCTTAACGATACATTATCCACGGTGGTTAAGATTAACGCTTCTAAATCATTGTGCATAAATAAAGAAAAAATCGTTGCGTAATATTCATTGATAAATATTTGTGGGTGTGGATTTCAAAATCTTAATTGCTTTTCTCAATCGTAATCTCCACTACTTTGCTATGATAGTTTAGTTGGGGTTTTTTTTTTTTTTTTTTTTATCACTGTTATATTAAATTTTTAGTCTATAAATCAATCACAACTTTTGTTAACTAGGTTAGGATTTAATCAGTTTCAGTTTATTTTGTTTTCCTATAAAAAATCACATGTCCCTGTGGGTTCAACCTCACAGTTGCACGCCTATACTTCGATACGATTCGTGTGCTTACGAGTACATTAAAATTTCACAACACTAGTCACGATCCAAGTTGCCCAATATGTATAAAATAGAGACATAAAACCCTGTTACGAATTCCATTATCCCTCTAACATGTAGTATATCTCTAAAACATGTGTCTGGCTCTTTTTATTTTTTAGACTCTCACCCTTTGGAGAATACCACTGTGTATCGGTACATAATTAGAAATAAATATCATTAACCTTAATGATCAAAATAAATTCTCCTTATTTTGTGTAACTTCAATGATTTACTACAGGAACGGATCCAAGAATGTACTATAGCGAAAGCACCCGTTAATTATAATGGCAAAAGTTTATTTTTTAGTCAACCATAATAAGATCATTCAAATTAAAGTATGAATTACTAATTACAAAAGTTTATAAAGCATACTTTAAGTTAAATTAGGTAAAAATGAGCACAAAATCTCAGACACAAATTTTAAAGTATGTTTTAAATGAACATCAATAAATTTTAGAATGATTGAGCTAGTTTTGTTAATACCTTTATTTTAAAATATTTCTCCTAAACGATTAAAAATAAAGAGAATAAAAAAAGAATAGCTCCAAATAGACAAACAGCTTGTAAAATAAAAAGTATAAATGCACTATATGATGAAATTCAGGTATAAAACTAATTATATATATGTATTTTTGGAATATATACAAGTGTGTATGTTTATAGATTAACACATGTTGATAATTATGCTAATTTATACATAAATATTTTTAAAAAATATTTTTATTTCGAGTGGGGGCACGTGCCCCCGCATGCCCCATGTACGTACATCCGTCCCTGATTTACTAATATAATTTTGTAACGCGTAATATGATGAACGACAATTATAGAGGAGTACGTATTCATGATTGTTTTTATTAAAATATTCCAACATTCAGTACCAGTAATAGCATTCGCATCATAATAACACACACTTATTACATGTATGTTAAAAGATAACAAAAATAGCTATCATGTGTCTATATTGCTAAGTTTGAGAGTGAGGCGATCGAGATTGCGTGAGAGGTCAATCCGTTGATTTTTTTCAAATTAACATAAAATTAAACTAGTATAATTGGAGAATGGTTGGAGTTGTGTAGGACCTGCGCACTCGTACAGTATCCCTATGTCCGTTGCCGCCTGCCTATGTGTGTACCTCTTTTATGCAAATAAAAAAAAATACTCCATCCGTTTTAAAATGTTTGTCTGGTTTGCAAAACGAGGACTAAAGAATAATGCATTAATTTCAAGAAAAAATTCAATTTTTCTTCATAAATTAAAAAAACTCGTCGATGTCTAGTAAATGTTTGAATTTTTCTAGCAAAAATTGTATTATTTTTACGTTCCCGTTTTGTGGACTAAACACACATTATGGGACGAAGGGAGTAGAAAAGAAAAAAGGTCAGTTTGATGAGGTAATCACGATTGCCTAATCTGTAACAAAGATATATACGAAAGATAATTATAGTCTTCGCAATATATGCACTTGGAAACATCTCAGCACCTACTCCTTCATTGTCCATTTTCTTGGGAGGTTTGGTCGCGTATTATGGATTGGTGGCATGTGAGATGGGTGTGCCCTTATCTCTTTGGAAGACCTTTTTATTTGGTGGGGTGACAATAGTTTCCGGAAATGGGAGAAACATGTGTGGGAAGCTTCGTTCTTCGCAACCTTGTGGTCTTTGTGGCTAGTAAGAAATGCTTACGTTTTCAACAATGCAACTACAAGTGCTGGGGAAATAAGTGATTTGATTAAAACTAGAGTCGCAATGTGGGTAAAGGCTAAATTCAACATAAAGGTGTATTCGGTAGAGGACTTTAGGATTTTTCTGGACGGTGTCAGGTTGTTGAAACTATAATTTGATTGGGTGGTGAGATGGTTGCCATCCAACTTTCTGTTGGAGGGTTTTGTTTTAGTTGTTCTTTTTTCTTGGTCGAACTAGTAAGTGTGTAATCTTCTGTGTTCGAGCCTGCTCGATGTATCCTTTCGAGTGATATAAAAGTTTCGTTTGCCAAGAAAAAAATATATGTCTCAAAATACGAATTAAATATCTTCAGATCAAGTTAATTTTCTTTTGTTTGGTGTTCTTGTGGGTTAATATGTATATATGGATTTGTGGATAATTTCATTTGCTTGTCCAAACAAACAACAGCTAAAAGGGGGAAAAGAGAAGATAATAAATTTTTTACACCATTGGTGTAAATATTTGTTTCCTTTAAAACAATTGGATTGCGACACGTGTCAAAACAGTGATTTCAATTAATAAAACATAGCGACGTGGCGCAATGCAATTGATTTGGACGAAAAAAATGATTACACCAACGGTGTAAAGAATTTATTCTCAAGAGAGTTAATTTATTGAACAGTAGACAAAGGGGAGAACAGTGTATGTAACAAGTTAAAACGAAAATGAAGATGGGATTGATAAGATAGAATTCACACCATTATATGGACACGTACGTAGGAAACACCACATCTACGCGCAGCTCACAAATCTTGCTTGTCCCCAGCTCTCTCTCTCTCTCTCTCTCTCTCTCTCTCTCTCTCTCTCTCTCTCTCTCTCTGTAAAGGCATATATACCCGCTAAAATGGGTTATGAAGGTTGTGAAAAACACGAATGCCTTGGGTTTGATTGGATGCGGAATAAGTTTTGGGATATTATTTGTGGAGGAATGATAACATAATATGAGGTACTATTTGCGAAGAACGAGCCTACATTGATGTGATTTTTATAAAAGGGGATAAAAAAGTAATTAATTTGAATGATGTATTATTAATTGGAAAATAAAATAGTAGGAGTACTTGATTTGGATGAGGGATAAAATGGAAGGATAAATTATTTTGTAGTTGAAATGGAAGGATAAGATGGTATATATTATTTATGCCCACCTCGACAGCACTCCAAACCCTTTGGCCCCAAAACCGGCTAAACCCACATAAAATCGGAAGGGGAATGAGCTTATCCGGGTGTGAAATGACATGCCAAACCAAAGCAAAAAAATGTCTCATCACCCCCTTATCTAGGCAAAGGAACTCATAACCCTGCCTAATGCAGCATCCAATCGGGGCTTTAGTTCTTCTCATATCAAATTTGTACGACAAGGGAGGAGGAATTCAAGCTTATTTGCTTTTTAAAAATGTAGGAGGATTCGGTCATGGAATGTTACTCCCAAATTGTTCTATTTGTGTGGTGCGTGTGTAAAGTCATATATATCTGCTAATATGGATTAGAATCCGGATCCTCTCTAGTCCAACATTTGGATTGGACAAGACGGACACATTGCGACCATCCATTTGTTACAATGAATGATTGAGATTTGTTCAAAAATTCTTTTATGAAAGAACAAATTCGAATAACTGATAATACTAACGGACAATCGCGATGTGAACTATCTCGTCTAGTTCAAAGATTTGGACTAGAGAGTATCTGGATTCTATGGGTCATGAAGGTGTGAAAAACACAAATGCTCCTCATTTCTTGTCATATCAAATTTGTATGGTAAGGGAGGATCGAATTCAAGCATGTTTGCTTGTTAAAAAGTAGGATTCAGTCATGGAAGGTTACTAGCAAATTCACACTTGCTAAAATGCATGAATCATAATGCAAATGTACTCGGTGTACATACCGAAAAATATTAAGTATAACATATGTCAAAGAGAAATTGAAGAAAAAAAATTGGGAAGCTCAAAATAGAGTGGAAATGATCATTTATTTTCTAATTCATTTATATCAGAAAAAAATAAACACGCCCCATAAATCTTCAAAGAAGAAAATGTCCAATATCTAGACAATTACTACAATCTTTCTCGTAAATTAGAAAATAAATATTCTGTATTTAAAAAATAAGAATTTTAACGGAACGAGACCTAAATACTTATTTAAAAATATATATATTTTCTATTTTATGAGACAAATCATCCTTTATAATTTCATAATATATTATTTTTAATTTAAAAATAAATATTTATTTTAGTTAATTGAATGGTAGGCCAAGTTGGTCTCATCTCAGGAAGGAGATACCCAAAGTCTGACTCTCTCTTTTCATTTCCCAAGAGAGGTCAGATCGTTGTCATTCTCCCTCTCTCTCTCTCTCTCATTAACTGAGATGTGTTTTTCAAAAGCTACACCTCTGCCGTAGTACTGTGTATAAGTCACTCATGGGTCCATGAGAGAGAGAGAGAGAGAGAGAGAGAGAGAGAGAGGTATGCCATTATGAGGCTTTTTAATCTGTTATGAGAACAGTTTCTACACTTGGAAAAGCTCCGATCAGGCGATCACGTAAACCAAACAAATTCACTCACTCTCTCTCTCTCTCTCTCTCTCTCTCTGCATTCATGTTTAGCTTGCATGGATAATAATGGAAAAGAAACAAGATCCAAAATTTAAGGAACCGGGAAACTCGCTTCTTTCTTGTTAACTGTTAACATCTAGAATCTGGGAAATAGGTTCTTCATTCATTCACTCACTCACCCGGGTCTCATTCTTCCGTATGAAAAATCTTACAAAATGTATAAATAAATACCAGACATTATTCAGTTATAACTCGAATAGTTTATATTTCATCTTTTGGGACAGAAACACTTCTCTAGTTGATCAAGCATGGATGTTGATTGTTGATCGATCGGGCCGGGAAAGAATCAGTTGTAGTGCCCCTATGCTGTCATGGACACCCTAACCATCAACCCAAAAAAATTCAATCTAGGAATTTGACCAATACACTTGCTGAAATCAACAGGACCCCGGCTAAATTATGTTGATCGGGTTAGGAAGAATTAGTCGAAGTGTCTCTAAGCTGCCATGGACACCCCGACCATCAACCCAAAAAAATTCAATCTAGGTAAAAGTAAAGGAATTTGACCAATACATTTGCTGAAATCAACTGGACCCTAGGCTAAATTACTACTCCCTCAGGTCCACTTTTGTTTTTTTTTTTTCATTTTCGACATTCGTGTAATTTTGTTAATTACTTATAGATTTTTCATTGTATTATAATTTTTATAATTTTAAAAATTTTGTATTACACAATTAATCGAGAACTATCAAATAAAACTCATACATTGCATATATTTGGAGATCCATAAAGAAAGATACAAGTAATTAAAAACTTACGCAAACATCAAAAATTGACAAACAAATTGGAACGAAAGGAGTATCATACCATACGTAGGGTTTTACAATTACAGAGAGATCTTTTGGATGTCTAGGGGGATTTTCTATATTTTAAATACAAGATACACCACGGTGTAAACATTATAGACATTCGCAAAGAGAAGGTGGAGAGAGAGAGAGAGAGAGAGAGAGAGAGAGAGAGAGAGAGAGCTGAAGTTGAAAGTGGTTACATATAGAGGCGTTGATAATTAGTAGTAATTAGGAGAGAAAACACAAGGAGCTAGAATTGGTTTAGAAGAAGAATTGGGTGATGATTAGTGTAGTAGTCAACAGTGATATGAAGTATTCACAAAATCCTAGAATTCTAGTAGTAGGCTTTCTAGGCTTGGGCTTAGGTTGCAGGGCCAGATAGATAGATAGAGAGTTTCACAGTACCATGCTATCTTGTCCAAGTCGTCAACTTCACCGTATGGTCCACATCTTGGGCGTCTGAAGTCTGAACAGTTTTATGTATAGGAGAAATTTTTGGGTGGGAGAGGGCAAAAATTTGAGTCGTCTAAAAGTGTTTTGAACAGTTGAAATTACTGACAAATATCGGCACGTGATACCTGCTTAACACCCAAAAAAATTTCTTGATCTGGTTTTATAAATGCAGATACAGTAAACCAATTTCGAAACTGCAAAAATATAGCTACCAAAAATAGCTTCCCCCATATTGAACGTATGGATGTATGTGTCTGTTTGGAGAGAGAGAGAGAGAGAGAGAGAGAGAGAGAGAGAGAGAGAGAGAGAGAGAGAGAGATTAGTCCATGTGATGTGCCCTTTCCACAGCTAGCTTTTGAGACTAAATAAGCCAATTGGCTTATTTTTTTGTCTTTATTCAATTTTTTTTTGCATTTATTAATTTTTGGTCAATTTTTTGGAATTATTGCTTCGTCACGACGAAAGAAATCTAAAAAATAAATAATTATGATCGAAATTCAATTTATTTTGAATAAAAATGAAAAAATTGGCTTATTGGCTTATTTTTGTCTTATTCAAAAAAATTAGGTTTCGATCGTAATTTTTAACTTTTTAGATTTCTCTCGTCACGTCGAAGCAATAATCTCCAAAAAAAAATTGACGAAAAACTAAAAAATGCGAAAAAAATTTAAATAAGGACAAAAATAAGTCACTTGACTTTTTTGTCCGAAACCCCTAAGCAAAAACCCAGGAATGAAAAACGAAAAGCAGTAGTGATATGTTAAAACCTGGCTCATTAGTTGTCCAAGTAAATGCGAATGCAATAAAATAATTAAGGACATAGTATCTGTCCAATGAACCATACCAAATGAAACATATCTCAAAGGTCAAAGTGTATACTATTTGTAAATACTTTGAATATTGATGGCTTAATTTATGAAAACTAAAACAAAAAAAACGTACTTACATACATGAGAAAACAAGAAGCCTAACAGTTTATTTTTTCTCGGCAGACGAAACTTTTATAAACTCGAAAGGAATACATCTATGGTGAACAAGATAAGTACATGAACTTACTCGAAAGAAAAAGAAAGTAAAACAAACTTCCAACAGAGAGTTGGATGTAAAGACACCTAAGAATTAAGAAGCCGAACAGTTTGGTCTCACCTTGATGAAACCCAGCCAGCCATCCACTGCCAGCAACGTGAAGAGAGAGAGAGAGAGAGAGAGAGAGAGAGAGAGAGAGAGAGAGAGCATAATCATATGCAATATATCAGAAAGTGGTGGGTGGGGGGAATGAAGCCTGGTCCGGGAATCATTTCTGGAAAATAGATAACAGTAAGCGAACCAAGTATCTCTAATTTCCAATATGATATCTCTCTCGGGCCAGACAACATTCCTCTCAACCTAACCTTCTCCACGAGAGAGAGAGAGAGAGAGAGAGAGAGAGAGAGAATTTGCGTTTGGGATTGTGTTTGTGTTTTGTGTTTGAGGGGAATGAAGCCTGGTCCGAAGCCATTGATCAGTAGTAGAAGTAGTTCTCAACGATTGCGTTCAGAACAAATTACTACTTCTCTTTCTGATATGAAGCTATAGCCTCGAGCCAGCCAACATTCCCCTCAACAAGTATAGCACACAACTTCCCCCTTTGAAAAAACCCTACACCACTCACTCCTCGTAGCTTTTATTTATAGAGAGAGACACGACTCTATGTGTGTTTGTGTGTGTTTGAGAGAGAGAGAGAGAGAGAGAGAGAGAGAGAGAGAGAGAGAGAGTATTAAATCCTAGTAGGGTAGGAGTAAATCAATCAAAACAAGTATTAAACCCTAGGGCAACAGACTAATCGGTCTCACTGACTCCAGCATTAAATTAACTTTGCTTACAATTCAGATGCATCTGAATTAGCTCTGCCAAATTTGCATTTAAAAGCTAAATGCGTGTTGGAAAACGTTTTGTAAACAGAATGTTCACCCACTATTAATTCTAAATTAAACTAACAATATGGCTACCGTACAAATGTTTTAATTTTTATTTCCTGATTTTTAAAAAGGGTGTTGACACCAACAAAAATGCCAAAAACCATATCATAAGAATTCACTTTGCAAGTAGTGTCCAAAAACGACTTCATCCCCATATTCTTTTGTACCAATCAAAATCAGTAATAGGCGACCAAAATATATGCTTCAACTTTCTCTCCTCATCCATTGTAAATGCACTAGAAATTGCCCGTGCCTGAAGGCACAGCACAACGGATTTTGAGCGCAACATAAATGACTAGCATTCTCTATTATTAACTAGCTCTACCAATGATTCCGACTTCTTTGGTAAAAAAAACTAAGAACGATTTTTCCTACCTGACTAAGGCCAAATTTTCTCTTTTAGCCCCGTGGGGAAACTCAACTTGATACAATATAATTAAGATAAAAATAATCATTCATGAAACAAATAACAAATACCACTAAATAATCAATCAAGCAGTTATTCATATCACACCTATGTACAATATAATTCGCCCAACATCCAAAGATAAGGAGAAAAAAGACAACTCGACCACATATTAGAAAATAAAATACATATCATCGTTGTTCATTAACTCTACGGAAAACACACAGGTAAGAAAAACTATAAATGTCTATTGTATTTCAGTAATCTTGCCACTTGTACACTAAAAACTACTTGCAAACACTAAAAAACAAAAAAATTAAGCATCTTCCTTAAAGCAAACATGAATCTTTTTCATAAAATCAACAAAGCAGAAACCATTTTATCTAGCAAATTGTCCATCCTAACCAATGACCTTGCCCTATTATGACTACCCCTGTTAACCTAACTTGACTAAAATAATAATAATAAACACTTTAAAATACTCAGCCAAATAGATGCAGCAATACTCAACTAAGACTACATTACTTATTTCAATTTGTAATCCCTATAGCAGAAAGGAATAAAGACTACATTACTAACTTGATTCCATTTGAGAGTCAAAGAGTGACTTGAGCTATGCAATTTCTCTAACTGCAAATAACACAAATCAATAGCCACAATGGACCTCAAAAAATCGAAAGACGTAATGGACAATCACCATTCATAAACCAATTTGCAGAAGTTGAAACACGGAACATTTGAAATAAATAAACAGAATCCAAGTAAAGCCTTTGGGTTTCGAAGATGGAATTTCATAAAAAACTGAAAATCCAATTGAAGATGGAGCAAATGGTTCTAGAACAATGAAACTGCATGATATAAATCTACATTGGTAGTTAGAATGCTTACCAATTCCCAAGGTTTACACGGATAGAATTTTTTTTAATCAATATAATTTCTAGTGACCTTAGTTAGGCGTAACAAACTGATGGTGCCTAACATTATATGAATACAACATCGTAGGTCAGAATCTCAACGAATATGTCATTATAGAGTATACAAACATAATATGAAACATAATATGAATTATAGCTCAGTAACACCGTCAAATATGCATAGAGAAACTCTATAAATAGAAGAAGATACATGAATAAAAAATTTAAGATCAAGTACCAAATTATATATGTTTAGCGGCTATTTCTTCGTGGCATTAAACTAATTGTACCTTTTGCACTTTCAAACCCTGGTTTTGATTTTGCTTTAGCCACCAACTATCAAGAAGACAACCACCTATTTAGACTTCCCACCTAATCTACAATTTGCATGGTGTGTTCGCCATGGATTGCCAACTGCCAAAAAAGGTGACATTTTTTTGAAAGCAAGAATCCAACAAAATGAGATTGCAAAAATGATGGAAAGAAATATTAAAAAAACCCAACATTAATACATTACACATAAAAGGAAACATTGGGGCGTGATAAATCCTTGCCAGAAAATAAACTTAGCAGCATGGCTAGGCACTTAATTACCATAAATATGAAGAAAGTATATTAAAGGAAAATAGAAGGTTCCTGACTCTTTTGCTCCAACATCACAATTAACATCTACCCTAATCCTTAGAACATAAAGAAGCGGCTGAATTGAGAATTGGTCGAATTATAATATGAACCCCAACTAAACGACTCCTAATCTAGCAGAGCAACAATCATAATTTGCAAGCTACTCACCCGTCTGCAAATTTTTAGGAAATTTTTTAACTGGTTTCTTGTCTAAAACCTTGTCAAGCCATGATGGTGATCAAATAGGATGAAAGGAAGGACATCGATGTGGCATTGAGAAAGCTCCGCCGCAGTTCTTAAGTCAATCCTAAACATCAAAAGGAGAAATAAGATCAAAAGTTTTATGGTTACACAGAAGAATCATTTGGAAGCTAAGCAATAATATTTTATGGTTGAAGTTTCTCACCGAATTCCCCCTGAAACTTAATTCAATGACATTTTGTAATCCATATATTTCATGATTTTAAGGAAAACCATACAGCTCTTTGTTCTTTGTGATCTATAGCAGTACTTTGCTGCATCCCAGATGATTTTCTTGATGATCTGCCCATAAGACAAACGTGCATTGCTGACAGTTATCCTAAAGCTTAGCACTCACAGGTTACCTGCTAATAGAAAGAATTCAAAAAAATTCACTTGGAAACATTCAGAATTAGGAAACATTCAGAATTAGGCTTTACAACTTCATGATACATAAAACTTGAAATAACCACCCAAATAAGCTATCAACAGTATTTTTTTCCCTAGCATGCGACAATCCCAAAAGTAACCACCACCCAAACTATCCATACACCATATTGAAAAAAAAATGGTGTCATATACCAACCAACGAATCAAGAAAAAGAAAAAGAGGCACCTAAAGAGCAAAAAGAAGAGTCACCCAAAACAATGGCAACTATTTCATTTCATTCCTATTTAAGATAAAGAATTCGCCAAGCAATCAAATAAGTACTACTTGCACACAAAATAAGAATCACACAACTGGTGCTTCTCAGCATTATAGTAAGCAAACTAAAAATCCACATTTGTTCGAATCTTGGTATGACTGAAAATATAAGATGCCCTTAGTTCATAATCTGGTATTATAGTAGACTTTTCAGTAGTCGACCTTCACAATTAAAATCAGTCACTATAGTCCAAAATCAACAATCTATTAGTCCATTACCAAAAAATTGGAAAAAAAAAAAAAAAAACTAAGAAGTAAACAATGACTACAGAAAACAAAAATCGGTAATTGTATTAGTTCACTACATAAATCAACGTAAACATTGGGGGTATACTAAAAGAAAATAATGAAATACACTCACCTCAATTCTTTTGGAAGCAGAGTGAAAAATAGATATTCGACAAAAAATCAGATACAAAAAAACAGGAACAGTGAAATTCAAAAAAATTTAATGAAATACACTCACCACAAGTTATGGCGTTTCAAAAGCAGAGTGAGGGAGGATGGAGGAGGAGAGAGCTAGGATTGTGTATATTGATTTTGTTTTTGTCCATTTTGCCGTGTATATTGACATTGAGATTCTAACTTTGAGTTTGAACATTCCATGAATAATATTTCCGTGTCTATTGACATTGAGATTCTAACTTTGAGTTTGAACATTCCATAAATAATGGGCATTTTATTGCCGTGGGATTAGGAATAGCAATAACAATAGTCGTTCACCAAAATGATTAGGGAGAGAGAGAGAGAGAGACAGAGAGAGAGAGAGAGAGAGAGAGAGAGAGAGAGAGAGAGAGAAATTCATTCACCCAAAATTCATTATCAGAAACTGAAATGAGAATATTATCACCAATATCGTTACCAAAAATTTGTTCACCCAATCAAAGCAATTTGTCTTACCTGATCAACGCCAATCACTGGCAATTTGTATTACCAATAGCTCCCAATCAACGCCAATCACTGACAATTTCATAAAACATTACCAAACTGGATATAAGGACCAAAAGAATCAACAATTATAGTGCACCAAATCAACGGCAATCAAGTCTTTTAGCATGTCACTACCCAATCAATCGTTATTGTCCATGATAACTGAATATAATGACTGAACCTCATTACAAAAAATTCGACTGAAACCATATTGAGCAACTCAATGGGTAGGATTTATGTAGAAAAATGTGTACTAAATCCAACAGCCAAGATTTATGCAGACAAAATGTGTGGGCCACCACACCGTCGTGAATTGTATTATAGACTAGGGTTTGCCGTGCCTGCACGTTTTGAATACAATTAAAATGAATTACAAAACTATTGACCCCCGCCAACGAAGCTGATTTATACGGGACGATTTTTCTCTTAAATTAGATTCAAACAGAGTTCTTCTAGTGCATGCCCGTGCCCAAAGACACGGCTCGAACAATTTAGCACATGTAGATCAACACAAAGCCAAATCAAAACTTTGTTCAAATATATTGAGATTGCATGAGATGCATATGTAAAGGTGTGAAGTTGGTGCATTAGATAAATCAGCAAGACCCTAAATCACATGAACAAAGTATCAACTTGTTCATGTAACACTAAGGGGTCGGTTAGTTTCAAGTAACACCGACACTTGTAGTGATTGTCATATCCGTGTCAGACACTTCGGAGACACGTGACACGACAGGGACACTTCGCAAGACCCTAAATCATATGATCACAATGTCAACATGTTTATGATAATTACCATAGCCAGTTTTTTCGTTACCACATTAGAGGCGAGAAATATAGATAAGGAAAAATTACTATATATTGGTGTAGGAAATTCGTTGGCAAAGACAACCAACTATCCAAAATTTATTAATAGCAATCAAACACACAAAAGAGAGAGAAAATGAGAAATGCAATTTGATTAACATAACAGGGTTACCTTAACCTAACATAAATTTGCCGACTATAACCTTCCCAAACAAATAACTAAAAAAATGAAGTGTAATAGTGAGATGGAGTGAACATTGCTCTAATTTGTGCTCCAAATTGCTGCACATTGAGTGAAAACCTTAAAAAAAGCCTCACTAATTGGCTATGGGTACACCACCATTAGCTGCCCATGAAACCATAAAAATGTTGAAACCATCCAAAGCAATCAAACAATGATGAAATGCAGCAATCATAAAATTACAAAAATGCTTCACAATGTCCCTACTTAATTCAATGTCCCGATCACAACTAAAAACCAACTATCATATGGGTTTTTGATTTAATGGTTTACTCGGGCTACTTTTCTTATCGGTAAGTTGCCACCCATTTGTTCAATACCCGAACTCTAGTAAGTTGCTTAATCTGTCGAGAAGAACCATCCCTACCGGATCGGACATGTAACGCCAAATCTATATCACCACACAATCATTTGAACACTGCAAATTCTACAGTAAGAGAGCATTATTCATGGATAATTACAAATGTATCTAACCATTATATTTTTTAGCTAAGGTTATTGGGATTTTGTTTCCAAAATGTATAGAATTTCACAGAATGAATGTAAACTCTCATTTATCGAAGATTCAATATTTGCTCTAACATGACCGAGGACACAACAAATGGATTTTACTCCACCACAAACCTTTTAAAATTTATAATTCATATTGTCGTGCCTCCAACTTGTCCTACCATTAAAAATATTAAAATCTACTGGGCACGTACGTGTTCCCAACGTGCTACGTGTCTTCGGAGTGTTCGATATAGATACGGTGATCTCTAGAAGTGCTGGTGCTTTATAGAGTTTCACCAAACCAAACAGGTACCTACAACAATAAATCTGGTAACTTCCCGTAACCTATTCCATTAAGCCATACCCCACAGATCGATATACAAAACTTGGTTTTTAGATATTGAAACTGACAATTCCCCCCTTTAGAAACTTTGAAATACTTTAGGAGCTCTTAGATTACAATCTCATTAATTTTCCCAAACACTAAAAGGACGAAATCACCCGCAATATATATTTTAGCAAATTCCATCATTGTCCTCACCCATATTTCTATCGTTATTTCATTTCAGTTTATGAAAATTTGTTTGTAACAATGTAAAAAATTTATTTTCAACATTTATGAGTCCAATTTTTTATATTTTTCTATCTTCTTTCACATTGCATGATTCCACATTGTGCAAATAATTTAAAAAGGTATTTTGAATTTTTTCCTAAGTAAAAAATAATATGTCAATTTATTGGTGAGATCAAAGGACCAGTGAGGAAATTTAAAGTAATAATTTACTCCAAATATTAATTGCCAAAAGGATAATTAATACAAGGACTAAATATTCATATTTCATATCTTATTAGTGAATATTGTCAGGGGCAACATGTCAAATAACAACTCATACTCTATTTTTTTCATTATAGTCTCAAACACTACCATGTTGCAAAATTTATTCTGGACATATCACCAAATACTATATAAAATTCAAAATCTATTTTGACCTGACCAATCCCAAATTTAGAGTTCATAAACCAAAATAGAAAATGTGATAAGCCTTGAATAGTGTAAATTGTTAGGCTTATCTCCTTCCGTTTTGTCTCACTTACATGCATTATCGTCCATTTTTGTTTGATATTGCGCGCAAAGTGTGTTTTTGTGGAGCGTTAGGTAATTGGAGTAAATATGGGTGTTTTTCAAAGCTTCAAAGAATTCCTAGAGGAGTCCAGATGTGCTTGGTGTACTTAAGAGGCATTGAGGGGTCATACCAAGTCCTAAACGAAGTATCTGAAGCAAATGAGCAAGACTCAGAGCAGCCGAAGGCCGGTGGCAGCAGTAGAACTCAGTAGGACATTCCAGTGGCCACCGGGATCGATCCCCCCTTGTCTAGGGATCGATCCCCCAACTCAGCAACACAATCCAGTGGCACCAGGGATCGATCCCCCTCTGACCAGGGATCGATCCCTCACTCTTGCGCGGACATTTCACTAGCATTTTTGTAAATCTTTTGTAAAGGGGGTATATATACCAGCCCTTGTCCGAAATGTAGGGCACTTTACTTTTTGCACTTTCTCTCTCTACCTCCATTAAAGGAGCTCCAACCTCTCTCTTCATTCATGTCTTGAGTGATGATTTTAGGTACGATCCATTTACTTCCGAAGCATTTCGCCTTCATTAAAGTTGTAAAGAATCTCATTCTCTTCGAGGATCTTGTGTTTATTTCATATTTAGTTAATGTTTAGTATTTTCCTTATGTTCAACCTTGCTCATTTCATTTCTCCTTGTATTATGAGTGAGTAGTGTAGTAAGATTAAGTTGTGGGATGGTTGACATCCCGTAGCCAAGGGTGTGGCTCGTTCTTCTCTTGTAAAATTCCATTTTCTAACTTAAACATGGGTTAGGACTAATTTTATGTACCAAAACTTATATGTGTTAATCTCTTTGATCCAATGTAGGCAAGAGTTCAGCCTTTTGTCACATTTGATGCTTGGAGCGATGTCCCTCCTTGTGTTTGTCGAAATGAATTAAAAAAGCCCTAGCCATGTTTAACACCTTTGTTGAAAAGAGAAGAGTCGAGCTTATCCTTGTGTTATGGGTGTTGATTATCCCTAAACCTAGCCTTTAGTTTAATCTCCAGTCAAAAAGCCGTAGTTAGGTTAAGTAGCCAGTTAACTAAATCTTTCAAGTTGACTGTCTAAACGCCGAAGTTTGGTTGGCGGACCTAACGCCAAAACTCTCTACAAGCTAATCTCTGAAACAAGTTATGGATGCGCTCCATGTGGATTCGACCCCGGACTTCCGGGTATTATTATGCTTTCAACCGACCTAGCCCTACGCTTGGGGTATTCTTATTACAACACACATTAAGGTCGCAAACATTTTTGGCGTCGTTGCCGAGGAGTGCTTTCTTTTATGGCTTATTTTGGAGGTTCGCCGACTCATTGTAAGTATCCCGCTTCATTTTACTTCGTGTGATTTGATCTTAATCTAGTGGATACCTCTAACCTGAGCTTCTCAAATGTGAGGTCTAACGAAGCTAGAGTAAGTACAAATCACCTTTTCTTTTATTATCCTTTCTTAACGAAGCGAGGACACCATCACCTCAAAAAACTCCCTTTTCGGTAGTAACCCCTCCTCGAGAAAGAATGGCCGGAAACGGTGGCGAAGATGTTCCGCCGGTTGTGCCCGAAAGGACTATGAGCGACTATTTGAATCCGGCCTGTACTACTCCACGGCCCACTATAGTCCTTCCGGCCGCAACCGAGGCGAATATTTTCACCGTTAAAATGCACCATATTAACATGATGCCTTCATTTTATGGAAAGGACAAAGAATGCCCGTACACTCATATGCGGGCATTCGAGGAATTGGTTTCCACAATAGTCTCCACGCCTGCTCAGCTTGAATCCGTAAAGCTAAAACTCTTTCCATTTTCTGTAAAAGACAAGGCCAAGGTTTGGTTGAACAACATGAGGCCCCAATCTTTGGCGAATTGGGCGGATTTATCAAATGCCTTTTAAATGAAATTTTTCCCTCCACATCTCACAAAGGAACTCATGAATCAAATTCAAACTTTTAAACAAAAAGAGGGGGAATCATTTTATCAATATTGGGAGAGGTACAAGGATTTGCTAAACTCCATCCCACATCATGGCTTATCGGCTTTTCAACGAGTCGAGTGTTTGTTGAAAGGATGCTTCCCAAGCACTCGACTTCTCATGGATAGCATGTGTGTCTGTGAGAGCCCTCATGTTAAAAATAATTAGTACGATGATAATTCGTCACTAACTTTAATTATTGGTCACGGACGAGGTCACAAGCACATTTTACAAGTCAATCGACCGGGCATTTCAAATCTCTATGTTCTGGATTTTTCTTTGAAATTCCGAGAATGGGTTTATTCTTAGAATAATTTATTTAGGGTACTGTGCAAGTTTCATATTTTTCTGAATTCGAAACCCGGACAGTTTTTCGAACCGCGCGAGTCGCGCTCCGGAATTAACCATGCATGCATGGCTAGGTGTCAAGACCAAGCCAACACTTGGCACCCAATTAGCTTATTTATGTGCCAAGTGTATACTAGCATAATTATACATATATTACTATTACTATATTAGTTATTAGTTACAAAAAAACACAATGAAAAGAAAAGAGAGAGAGAAGAGTACGGCAGGAGAGAGAGAGAGAGAGAAGAAGAAGAAGAAGAAGAAGAAGAAGAAGAGAAGCCATTTTAGCTCCTCCAAGCTCTGGACCAGCCCTTAGACACCAAGGTTCTCCATCAAATCTTGAGGGTAACTTCTTAAACCTTCCTGTCAGCTTTCTGGATGATCACAAATTCGTATTTTGAGAACCCTTCTGCTATGATTCAATTTTTGAAGTCTTCATAACTTTTAAAGTACGTTTAAAGACGAAGATTTTGGTACCAAGAACATGAAAAACCGATCAACACAGAATTAGTTATGAATTTTTGAATACTGACTGTCTCCTGTGTGTCCGAATTTGATTGTGTCTGTCTTCTTTTAAATTTATGGGAAATTTCACTACTTGCATGGCTATGTATTTTTTTTCAAGGACTAGAGGTTTAATTTGGAAACATTTTTGCATTGGAATCAAATCATTTGGATAAATATACAATATTTGGTCAATTTTTAAAGTAGAGTTGTCTGACAGGGACATAAATTATGATCAATCTGTTTTCTTTTGTTGCCGAGGAAACATCCTTTCAATTTATCAACCTGATATTTTTACTGAGAATAATAATTTACGTTTTTCAACTTTGAGCGTTGGTTTCAACATTTTTGGAGTTGAAATGAATTAGTTATGAATTTTCTACTAAAACATGTTTAGCTGCCCTGTTTTCCTGTAGAACAGCTTGTTATTTTGAAATTTGGAGAATATTTAGTTGATAACCAATATTTCTATTTTTACAGTAGATACACAAGGTTGTTATGCAAGTTTGGGCACTGGTTTGAGTATTTTTGGACCTTACATGAATAAGTTATGATTTTTCAAAGAAAGTGTGACAGATTTTAGTAAATGAACAAAGTATTGTTTTTATTTTTTAAAATACCATGCATGCATAAGTTTTTGAGAGTTTTTGACAAAACTAAGTTTTTACCCAGAAATTTCATGTGATCTTAAGGTGGACTTGTGTTTACCATTTTACCATTAGAGGTTGTTGAACCTCCAATCCATTGTGTTGTGTTTCTGCGCCAAAAAAAAAAAAATTGGACTTTGTGTAAAATTTTATTGATTTTTGTAAAAATTACAGGATTGTAATTTTTGAATAATTAGGATACTTAAATTTTACACTTTTGTAATTAAGAAATTTAAAATGACTATTTTGCCCTTGGGATTTGATGTGTGCTAAAATGACCTTTTTAGTCACAAATATTTTAAAACTGAGTTTTATACTTGAGTTTTGAGTAATTTAAGATTTTTGGATCAGATTTGATAAGATGAGAGATCTGAGTTCATAGCGCTTGGATAGATTGACCCTGGAACGTAAAATGACCGTTTTACCCCTTGTAACAGATCGGCTCTAAGCCATGACTTAGATGACTAAAATTGGATTATTCGGATTTAGTACATTAATTGTACTCATACTTGGACGTTTATGATATTCTCATTAGGTCTGTGTGATTGTTAGTATGAAATACGCGAAGACTCGAGTATTTGGATTATTCGGATTTAGTACATTAATTGTACTCATACTTGGACGTTTATGATATTCTCATTAGGTCTGTGTGATTGTTAGTATGAAATACGCGAAGACTCGAGTAGAGATTAGCCGCATCTTCAGGATCAAGGTGAAACATGCGTATCTTGTTTACATGTGTTGTTTAAATATTTCATTGTTGAAATATTTTAGAAATGTTTTCTACAGAATCATGGATATTGATTAACTTGCTAAATGATTTGATGAAATGTATATTTTTCCTGTCGATACATCTGAACAAGTGTCCGTGCTTGAGGACTTTAAACAGACAAAGTGGATTTGGAGTTATAAGGTTGGGGGATATTAACCAGGTATCCTGATAGTTTGACGTCATTCCCTTTATACTTTAGAGGTCGCTCCTCTAGATTCTGGTTGAAACTTGTTCATGAAAGATGTGTGAAATCGACGAGTATTATGAAATGTGATATTGTGAATATCATGATGGTTTTCTACTTTATCCTGAAAAGTTGGATTTCATTCTGTGAATGAACTGATGGAATTATTGCTTTTAGCGTAAGTCTATTGAAAGACTTGAACTTATTTTATTATGGACTTGAGATTTGAATATCTTTGAAAGGAAGTATATTTTATATGTTTGGAACTGAAGAGTATGACTACACTTTTTATAAGATGTTAGTTGTATCCATGATTTAATGTGTCTACTGGATATGCCATGTTTCACACGAGCTTTAGCTTATGGAGTTTTTCAAAAATCATACTTTTCAGGTTAGCAGCAATAGCTGGACTTGGCTTTTCTCTCAAGCCGGAGTCTTTTGGTGATATGTTCTTATGTGTATATAGTAGTATTGTTCTGATGTGAGTATGAGCCGCGAGGACTTGATTTGAAGATTTACGAATTTTGATAGCTGGCTTGTTCTGGTCAGGCTATGCTATGATTATTTGCAGGTATTGTTAAGCAATTATTTTTATCTTTACACGTAGAACTCTGAAATATGTTGGAACTATTGAAATTGTGCTTTTGCAATTTATTGAATTTCTTAAGGAAAACTATTTTAATCGGAGGATTTTATAAATTCCCTAAACTTATCTTATTAGGATAGGCCTAGGGTGATGTAAACTCACTGGCCGGTCATTAGACCTCTAACCATGGGTTTGGGTCGTGACAGTGTCGGTGGAGTTTTGGCTAAAACTCCTGATGCGGCGTGGGACTATTTTGAGAAATTGGCCGAAAAAACTCAAAACTGGGATTGCTTGGACCCTTCTGAAAGGAATATGGTTAACCCGGTTTCGAGCAGTTCCGGTAAATTTTAATTGAATGAGCAAACTGAATTGGATCATAAGGTTGCCCAGCTTTCCCGCCAAATTGAAACTTTGCAACTCAATAAAATCGCTGGGGTGGCCTCTGTGGCCAAGACAGAAGAATTTTGTGTTTTATGTGAAGTTGCAGGGCATGCTACGGGAGATTGCCAAATGCTCCCCGCCGTTAAGGATATTCTTCAAGGAACCGGTCACACGGAAGTCAATGCCGTTAACCAACGGTTTGACCTTTATTCTCAAACTTTCAATCCGGGGTGGAAGATGCGTCCTAATTTTCGGTGGAGCAATTCTCAACATCCCGGATCTCCACAAGTTCCACCGCCTCAACACCAAGCATTCCGGCCTTCTCAACCTCAAGGAGCGCCGAGATTTTCTCAACCTCTGGGGTTTGCACCACCCGGACCTCCTCATGGGCAAAATCAATTCCAACCACAAAAGCGATCTTTGGAGGATATTATGTCATCTTTTATGCAAAGCCAAACGACCTTCAACGAGCAAACCACTCAAATGCTCGGGGAGATCAAGAATCAAATGGCCAAGTTGACTAATACGGTGGGGATTCTTCAACAAGAGAAGGGGAAACTTCCGACTCAACTGCAAGCAAATCTGCAAGGAATGAACTATGTGGCAAGCTCTTCGGTGCATAGTCCCGACAAGCCAGATCTATTACCACATTGCGGAGTGGCAAGGAGGTTGATAAGGCCATTGTTCCCAAGCCGATCAAACCAAGGGTTACGCCAATTGTTGTGCAAACGCTGGGCGTTCCTATTGACTCACCAACCTTGGAGCCTTCTCCCGTTAGTGAGCCTCTGGAGCAATCCCAAGCAGAAGAAGCAAAGGCCCCCGTTGCTCAAATTCCGGCTCCATTTCTCTAACGTTTGAAAGCTCCGGCCCATGCCAATACCAACTCTGAGATCTACGAGCTTTTCAAGCAAGTGAGGATCAATATTCCGTTGGTGGATGTAGTCAAGCAAATCCCCGCCTATGCCAAATTTCTTAAGGACTTATGCACTCAAAAGCGTAAGTTGAATGTTCACAAAAGGGTATTGTTGACGGAGCAAGTCATGAGTTCGATAATCCAAACCAACGTGACTCCAAAGTATAAAGATTTGGGGTGCCCGACCATTTCTATCACAATCGGGGGTACAAAAATTGAAAAAGCTCTCCTTGACTTGGGGGCTAGTGTGAACTTGCTTCCATATTCTGTGTATGAGCAACTTGGGTCGGGGGAGATGAGACCAACATCGGTGACCCTTCAATTGGCCGATAGAAGCATTCGTGTTCCACGCGGGATGGTGGGATGTACTCGTGCAGGTGGACAATTTTATTTATCCCGTGGATTTCATCGTATTGGATACTTGTCCTGTTCCTACCTCACAAGTGTCACTTTCCACTCCGGTCATTCTTGGGCGCCCATTCCTAGCCACAGCCGATGCCGTTATCCATTGTCGAAGTGGTTTGCTTAACCTTACTTTTGGCAATATGAAAATGGAGGTGAACGTGTTCAATATTGGGAGCTAAATGGGGGACGATGAGTGTGTCCATGAAGTCAATCTTATCGATTCCTTGGTCCAGGCACATGTTGATACTTTCTTGTACAAGGATCCGTTGGAGGTGTGTCTTACTGCCGAAGAGGCGAGTTTTCTAGATTCACCAGAGGTGGAGTATTTGTATTCTTTGCTCAACGTGGAGGACGTTTGTGGGACGAATATATGGTCTCCAAAATTTGAAGAGTTGCCTCCTCTCGAGTGCAAGACCCTTCCCTAGAGCATTCAACCACCCAAGCTCGAGTTGAAGGTCCTCCCACAAACATTGAAATATACCTTCTTAGGATCGGATGAAACATTTCCAATGGTAATCTCTTCCTCTCTCAACGGTTCGCAAGAATCTCGACTCCTTGAAATTCTAAAGCGGCATACCAAAGCCATTGGTTGCTCTATTGTGGATATTAAAGGGATAAATGCTTCAATTTGTTTCCACCACATTGCCCTCGAAGATGATGTCAAACCTTCTCGCCAACTCCAACGTCGTTTGAATCCCACAATGAAAGATGTGGTGAAAGCGAAGGTTTTGAAACTCTTAGATGTGGGCATTATCTATCCGATCGCTGACAGTAAGGCCCTATTCCACAACTGAGAATAAGAACTTATTTTTTAAGAAAGCAATTTCAAGCTAAAAAATAATGTGTTTACACAAATAATTTTCTTAACAATATGGATCTTGTTTGATAGATCTTATCGAGATCTTTTATAGGGTGCAAAAAAAATAAAAAATATATTTTTTATTTACATTATTTTTGAGTTTGAAAATGTGAAATAAGTATTTATTTTTTAAGAAGGTATCCTGGAACGGGGCCTAAGTGGGTTAGCCCCATCCAAGTGGTTCCCAAGAAATTTGGTGTCACCGTGGTTCCCAACGCCGACAATGAGTTAGTCCCTACTCAAGTCACTACCGGATGGCGCGTGTGTATCGATTATCGTAAGCTTAACGCTAGCACTCGGAAGGACCATTTCCCTCTTCCTTTCATTGATCAAATTTTGAAGCGGGTGGCAGGACATGCTTATTATTGCTTTTTGGATGGATACTCGGGATATAATCAAATTGAGGTCGCCTTGTCCGATCAAGAAAAGACGACGTTTACTTGTCCTTTTGGGACGTTTGCTTATCGACGCATGCCATTCGGCTTGTGTAATGCGTCCGGAACCTTCTCACGGTGTATGATGGGCATTTTTAGCAATATGATTGAGAAGATCGTCGAGGTATTCATGGATGACTTTTCGGTGTTCGGCGACTCATTTGAAGCTTGCTTGGAAAATTTGGAAAATGTATTGGCAAGGTGTGAGGAGAAAATTTTGGTACTCAATTGGGAGAAATGCCATTTCATGGTAACTCAGGGAATCGTCTTGGGCCACATTGTATCGTCAAAAGGGATCGAAGTCAACAAGGCCAAGATTGATCTTATTGCCTCCCTCCAGACCCCCAAATGTGGGCATAACAAATAAGTTATGACCTGTTATGGTTTTTTTTTTTTTTGCTCGGCAAAAGAAACTTTTTATAAAACTCGAAAGGGGTACAACGAGGGGAACATCGAAAGCACACAATGCTTACGAGGTTAAACAAAAGAAGAACAAAACAAACATCCAACAGGGAGTTGGATGGAATCACTCCTTAGTCATACACTACACTTTCACCTTTCTAATTCCATCAAGGAAGCCCTTAAAATCCTCCACTGTGTATACCTTAATATCGAATTTCACATTAATCCACATTGCAACTCTGGTTTTTATTAGCTCACCTACTTGCCCTACTTCTGTCAAAACATTATTGAACACAGAGTCATTCCTTACCAACCACAAGGACCAAATTGTACTCCCTCCGTCCCGGTTTGTTTGTCTAATTGTCGAAATACGTGTCTTTCAAAAATATACTTATATCTTACATTTTATAATATATTTTTTTATTTTGAAGATTTTGTATAATAAAACTAATTGAGATCTATCAAACAAGATCCATATTGCATATTAAAAATATTACGAATTGAAAATTATAGCCAATTCTTTGAGAGGTCAAATGCTCTCAAAAAGTCAAAAAGGGGACAAACAAACCGGGATGGAGGGAGTAGCAAAGAAAGTCGTTTCCCATAAATGATTCTCTAAATTGCTGAATCTATTATCAAACCACCAGGTAAAGAGATCTACCAAAGATTCAGGATACACCCATTTCACATGCCACCAATCTTCAATCTTCAAGGTAAAGAGATCTACCAAAGATTATGGTTTGGTTATGGTTGTAATGGGTTTTGGTTATACTCATAATGGGTTTGTTATGCCAAAAGTTACGGTGTCCCCAAAATGACCAGGGACACAGAAGTCATTCCCTAATTTTTTTAGAACTATTAGTAATATTTAAGTGATGCTTTTGAAATCTTCTATTGTTCAGTTGTTATTTGAGATTTTTCAAGTTGAAAAATATTTGAACTTATTTAGAAAAACGTAATTTATCTACTTTGAAACTTGTTCATGAAAATTCATAAAAGGTCTAATCTTTGATTTTCAATTTAGCCACACCCCTCCCCTCCAAAAGAAAGAAAAAAAAATTATATATATATGGGGCAGTTCAAGGGACATCTAAAAAAACACCCCAATCTTAATCTCATCGTTCTCGATCAAATTTTTATGATCCGAATCGTTAAAAATTTGATCGGGAACTATGTGGTGTTTTTTTTTTAATGTTCCCGAAACCGCCCTGAAAATCACGTTCTGATCATATTGAGCGATTCGGATCATCGAAATTCAATCGGAAAATGGAAAAATTGGAGAGATCCGCACTTAAGGAGCCTATTAAAGATCCTCATAGGAATTTCACTGGCCATAATATATATATATATATATATATATATATATATATATATATATATATATATATATATGGCCAGCCTTGTCTAAAGGGTTCTTAATTTCACTTGTGAGTGCAAGGACGTACAGTTTTGCTAACTAATACTAGCTATTTCCTTCGTCCCAAAAAGATAATTTGGTTTGCAAAATGAGAACCGAAAAATAATGTAGTATATATTCTTAGAAATTTTTTTTAACATTTTTGGATAAATCGAAAGATCTTATTAATATTTAGTAAATTGCAAAGAAAACATAACATGTTATTTTAAGTTTTTGATATGCGAATCGGGAAATATTTTTGGGATGGATGTGGTCATCAATTAAGCCGAGTTTTTATTAAGACGAAGAGCAGTCCGAGGATTGAATATCATCACGTGCAAGACTAGCGAGATATTGAGGGACAAGACCCCCAACATTTCAGACTAAAGATAAAATGCGAGATAAAATGAATTGAAATAAGAGTGAATTGAAGAAACAGAGGACTAATTTGATTAGAGAGCAATTGAATTGATTACACAAATTTGATTACAGATGACTCGACTCAATTGCTAAACTAGACTGAACAAATAACAAACAGATTTGATTACAGATGTCTCAACCCAATTACTAAACTAAGCTGAAACTCAAATTTCTGTAATTGAGTCTGCTCACCTTCCCATCTGATTCTTACCTCCATCACCTCCCTTTTTTTAATTTTTTTTTTTTTGTCAATCGATAGAAGAGATCTTTTTTACATTAAATATGAAGTACATAGTACAAACCCGGAATACTACATCAATTGTAAAAATCCATGAGATAACTAAGCCCAACAATTTAACCAATACAAGAAATAAGCTTATTATAAGATAGAGACAAAGAAAGAAAGGAAAAACCCTCTGAGAAGAGAACACTCACGTGCAAGTGGGGATATTAGTTAAAAAAAAAGTAAATGAAGGGTATGGATGGAAATAGTTGAAAAGATGAAAGACATATATAATGATCTTCAAAAATTCATAATTTAGAATCAGAATCCAAACGTGGCTTTAGAACTACTTTTGGTATTGTGCTTTCTTATGCCTGTTTTGAGAAATGATTCTGGTAGAATTCATATCAAAATATGCACTAAACACACAAAAAATGCAGAATTAAAAGCCAGAATTCAGAATCAACAAAAAGAAGCAGCAGCAAACACCCACAAATACAACCGATTGTGGATTAAAAAGGAAAAACAAATACTACCTACGTCCCAAAATGTTTGTTTGATTTGCAAAACGATGACTAAAAAGTAATGCATTTCTTTCAAGAAAACATTCAAACTTTTTTCATAAATTAAAAGAACTCATCAATATCTAGTGAATTGTTGAAAAAAATTTAAAATTTTCTTGCAAAAATTGTATTATTTTGACGTAATTGTTTTGCAGATCGGACAAACATTATGGTACGGAGGGAGTATAAGGATTGTGATTAAAAAGCTATGATAAAAAAAGAAAAGGATCAGAGCGAGATGTAAATGTACGGTGTATTTCTGAATTCTTTCATTTTATTCAAAAAATATATTACCTGAACGACACATCTTTACTTTATATAAAAAAAAAATACTCCTACTAAATCAAGTGCTAGTATTAGAGGGTGTTCCACGTTCTTGGAAAAAGTTCTTTTTCAAAAGGAAGGTAATTTCAAGTTCAAAAATCATGTATTTACGTAAATAATTTTCCTACCAATATGAATTTTGTTTGATAGATCTCATTAAGATCTTTTAAACGGTGCAAAAAAAATTGAAAAAATATTTTTCATTTGCATTATATTTGAGTTTGAAATTACCTCCATTTAAAAAAAAGAACTTTTACAAAAAGCGGAACACCACCTTATTTCCAGAACGAATATTCGAAAAGGAATGCAGATCGTTCCGTACAAACCTAAAAATATGGTAACAACTCACAGCCTATAACATTTAATGAAAATTTGCTTTTCACAGTTTCTTACATTTCCTAGGTCATCGGTCAGTCATCTGTTTCATTCATTAGTACTAGAACATAGTAATTTTTTTAATCCTACAATTAAGGATGTTACCAATTTAGGTGAACCACCTAAACTAATTTTCTTTTTGTCCAATCAAGGACAGGTCATCCACCGGGACTAAATGCTCACAAGATTTTTTCTTTGTTTTTTGTGGTCGGACTCCAAGCATCGAATCATAATTAATTATGTGGGGAGCAAATTCACAAACTATCCGGATAATTTAGTTTTTTTTTATTAGTGTCACATTTTATACATCAACGGAATTAGGAGAGTTAATATATTAGTATACAGAAAGTCTAGAAGCTATCCATAACTCTGAATCCCACCGACACCCCTTGCAGGACTCGAACTTTACCATCTAGACTAGCATGGGAATTCCGGACCCTTTAGTAATTAGTACATCATTTAAATAAAATGGGGTATATTAACCCGTAGATCCCGGTCTAACACCCCTACCTGTTACCTGCTACCACCAGTTGCTTCCCACGGTCAAAACACACAGAAGAGTGAGACAAACATTTGCCTTATTGAAAAAAAGCAGAAAAGAACGCTTTTTATTGGAGTAGTACTACATACGGGAGATGAGACAACAGCACAACAGACCCCACCGGCCACCAACCTCTTCTTCAAACCTTTAAATGCGATCGATTGATTCTGTTTCATCATTACCTTATTATTCATTCATTTTTTACTGTATCTTTCTTTCTCCATCCCTACTTTCAACTCTTCTTCTATCTTCTGTACCATCCCCCATGGCCCGCACGGCCTTCCTGCATGCCTTAAATGCTACCTACAATTACCATACGCCTGTACCTGCTGAGTATAATAACGAGTCCGATTTTGTTCATTCACCCAGAAACTTGTAGAGGTTTGTTAGATTTGTAATTTTGTAAAATAATATTAGTGCATTCGTACTTGATTGAAATTCATCTAATTGTCTAAGTGTTTGTTGTTTTTTTATCTCTTTTGAAACTGCTGATTGAATACATATCAAATCGCAAGTGCCGTTTGTTGCATCAAGCTCAATGTCTGGGTCGGGGTGAAAAACATCGACTTTCTTGTGTTTTTCTCGTTTATAATTGTTAGATGATTAATTTGGATCTGTCCAAGATTTTTGTGATAAAGTCTGTTATGTAAATGCCGCTAGACTATTACTAATATAATATTCTCAATTTTTGAAAAGAAAAAAAAGAGAGAGAGAGAGAGAACAAAATCAAACTCTGTGTATATCTAATTTATATGCAACTGTATACATGCACTTTTTCATACTTTCCTCTAATTTTCTCCTTAGTTAAAGGAGTATAATTTTACTTAAATATATAGTAACCTCATTTAAGTTAATGACAACTTTGAGTCTATTTTCTTTACTGGGAGAATAGATCAAGGTAAATTAATGAATGACTCGACCATTTGTTTCGGATCCCGAAGTGAGCCCTCCAAAGCTATTTGTGCACAAGTTTCGCGTAAAATATCTGTCCACATAGTATATTCTCTCTTATGTGTACAATTAAGATCTAAAATTATTTACCTAGCAATGCTCATTTTTCTTTTGGTCGTCGGAATATTTTGTTTCACTTTTTTAACTATTACTCCTACTACTACTAGTGTACATTTTTGTCTGTAGTCATTTGTGGGTAGCTCTGACGGCAACAGTTTCATCCGTCAAACACGTCTTGGTAAGAAGATGGCGAATTTGGAAGGAACGATCACAGCCGTTGGATCGGAAGATCATATGTGTCGACGACCGGAGACCGGATTTGTCGGAGTCAGCGGGAATGGAGGATCGGGAAACGATAAAGGAGAAGCCCGACTTACGAGGAGAAGAAAAATCGCTGACGTGGACCACTCACATAGGAGTAGGATGCCTCTCTCTCTCTCTCTCTCTCTCTCTCTCTCTCTCTATCTCCATTTAAATTTTGACAGCCCTGCACCACCAGAGTCAAGCCCATGCATACGGACTGCCCGTGGAGTAAATTGAGAGCTGTTATGAGTGTAGCACTTCTGTGTACAATGTGATACTATTTCGGTCCAATACAAATGGTTTGAGCTATTTATGTTTTGTTTGGTTTGTGTTTTGAAATTTTTTAAAAAAAATAGGAGGGGTAATAAGTGGAGAGAGATATAGAGAAAAATGTTAAAAGTAGGAGAAATTTTTTGAAAAATTCTTTTTGAAAATGGAAGAGAACAAGGCATTAATTTGTTCAAATTTTTTTAGAAGAGTGCTTGATTCATACGTTCTTTTTTTGGTGTCTAATCGTACGGACTAAAAATATAACGTATGGTTCAAGCACTTTTATCGATATCTGACGGAATTGATTTTTTTTACAAGTACCTTTCAAAAAATATTCCGAACAATTTGAAAAGTTCAAAATATTTGTGTGAGACCTGAAAATGAGTCCCACACACAAGGTGGTGTACAAGTGTTGTACCCATAACAATTTCAGAGTACATTATAAAAAGTTATTGAATGCTTGTGGAGTAAATTCACTTGGTGCTCCGGATGTTCATCTTTTTTTTGACAAAATTCAGAAGATTACATTAATAACACTACTACAAAAACCTTAAAAGATGACGGACACTGTCATCGATATGACGATGACAGTTCTTATGTCATATATAAGATGATTTGAATAAAAGACATTATTAAATGTCAAAAACTGACATCATCCTAACAGTATTATAAAATGACAGAATTAGAACTGACAAGTCAGTAACGTTATGTCTTTCATCTCCCGTCGATACAGGTCGCTAACACGTAGCCTCAGACACGAGAAACTGAAGTTCTTGAACGACACTGGCGTGCAATAGGCGACACACAAGTGCCACTTGTATACGTTCATTCGACTTGAGGAGAACAGATAAGATAAGTTTAAATCCGTCAAACAGATTAAGACAAAACAAAGAGACAGGTACTGTCAGTTTAATGCTTTTTTAGCATAACAAATCTAGACTTTTAATGACAGTTCCATAGATGACAGTTTCAAAACTGTCATCTTTCACGTTTAATGACACTTTTAAACTGTCATCTTTTACGATTATTGTAGTAGTGTAATTAACCAGCGGCACTTACATAACGGAGTTCATTATAAAAAATTTGGACAAAATCAAACTAATCATCTAACTATTATAAAATGAGAAAGCACAAGTTCGGTCCGCAAAACGAGAACAAAAAATAATTCATACTTAGAATTAACAGTGCTAGCCAAAGATAAAAGACACAAATACTCCCTCCTTCCTAAAATGTTTGTTCGGTCCGCAAAACGAGAACAAAAAATAATGCATTTCTTTCAAGAAAAAATTTAATTTGTTTTCTTAAATTTAAAGAACTCATCGATATCTAGTGAATTGTTTTTTTTTCAATAAGCATAAAATTTTATTCTTGCAAAAATTGTTGGGAAAAATTAGAGTTTTTTTTGCAAAAATTGTATTATTTTTATGTCTTTGTTTTGCAGACCGGACAAATATTATGGGACGAAGGAAGTACTCGAACAATCAGATGTACTCTTATAACCAAGTGTGAACGCACCAATAAATTTCAAAAAACTATAGATTTGACAAGCCATACAAGTTGCCTTGTCAAAAACATCATCTTAGGTAAGAGCACTGTTGGCACGGATATCATTGTGAGGCAACATCGTCTCTGAAAGTACTGGATTTGTAGACAAAATCTTCGTCCAAAGACGAAACTAAAAACTCTCGAGAAGATGAAAGACAAAACTCTCACAAATCACGATAAGTCATTGATGTGACGAGACTAGAGAAAAACAAAACAAAGACTAAACTAAACCATAGCCTTCTCCTCCCACTGCCGTACAAGGATGTGAAACCCTAGGGGAGAGGGGAAGGGAGAAGAAGGATATTTGTGGCCGCTCTGGATGTTATCTGATTAGTTTATTTGTGGGGTTCCGTATACTTTATGAATACGACAAATGGCTGTGAATAGAGCGGGGCAATGCTCTCTGAGAAGAAAATGAAAGGTACTAACAAAATAAACCTATGGTATCGTGTCCGTTGTGGTCGAGTTGTCGGTACCAGGCGTTTTGCTGGCCTGGGTCCAGAACCCACCATGATAGCAGGGGTTTGCTTCGGTGTGGTATCCGTCATTCATGGCAGCGAGAGCTTGCTAACTTTGTCGGTGTTTAGCTCTTATATGGTTTCTAAGCCACCCTGAGGCCTGGCGGACTTGCTGTCTAGATCAGATTTCTAACTCTTTTAATTTTTTTTCCACGATTTCTAACTCCACTATTGCCTAATTTTATTGTTGGTTATATAGAGAGTTTGAGGCTCGCGTTTAGAACTAGACATAAGTTTGTCTCTTCATGTTTATTGTATATTGTTAGCGCAACGGGCTTGGTTGTAGCTACACATCTCTGTATTTGGATGGAAACTTTTGTAAATGCCGGAAGGGTTTTATTGAATGCAAAATGTGCTTTGGATAAAAGAAAAAACAAAAACAAAATAAAGCTATGTATTAGCTCCGTTAGTACGAGTTTTTTTTTCCAAGCTAAGTTAATGCACCATTTTAAAAATTCATTCGTACTTATTTTTATAAACTTATATGTACTTGTATAAATTCGTAGTATTTCAATAATAAAAAAAAGGAATAGCCTATCTCTCTCTACGCGCGCATGTATAATGTCATTATTGATAAGTAGAAACCGTGTGGACCAAACAAGAAAAAATAAACTTTTATTGACTCTCTTAAGACAGTTTTAAAAAACTCTTTCAAAAAATAAGAAAAATAATGGTTTCCCCAATCTTCTCACATTCATCTCCTTGACTAAATAAAAAATTATTAGGTGATTAAAGATTCTCAACCATCATAAGACTTAGAAATTTTTTTTTTTTAGAGTTTTACAAAACTGTGTGTTGATTAAAGATCACGCAGCGTTTTAATGGCAACTGGTCAGTTTTGAATTGGGGGTGCTCTCTATCCGATCTCAAACTCCATGAGCTCGTTTCTATATCCATACCCATACTCGTACCCGAACTGTAACACACTGTCCTACATCGGAAGTTTACATGAATGATTTTGGGCATATAACAAACCTTGTAGGGTACTACTAGTATCTTGGACTTAAGCTTTTGGGCCATGTGACGTGGCTGGTAGATCAAAATCAGGGTACTGGGCCAGTGGTCTACTTGGTGCGTTACAGGTGGTATTAGAGCCATCCATGTACACGACCATGTGGGTCTTGGAGTTTGGTTTGATTTGGTTGTTGATTTGATTTGTATTGGCGATTATAGTGCTCAACCCCTCGCGAGGGCGCGAGGCTATAAAGTTAAGGAGATTGTAACACCACGTCCCACATCGGAAGTCTACATGAATGATCTTGGGCATATAACAAACATCGTAGGCTATTACTAGTACATTGGGCTTAACCTTTTAGGCCACGTGGTGTGGCTGATGAATCAAAATCAGGGTACAAGGCCAGTGACACCTACTTGGGGCATTACACGAACCCAACTGGGGTACTTAAAAGTCACCAAACCTACCCATACGGATAGCGAGAAATGGGTATGCGTACGCACGGAAGGAAAAGCGATAAATACACTCAAGAGTATATAAAATGTATTAAAAAAAAGTAATTAAGTAGGTACATATTTAAATCTATCGCAACATTAAGTCAAAAATTCCCTTCCTTTTTTTTTTTTTTCTACAAAATGGAGAAAGCTATATTGTTAATAGTTCAACGACACTTACATAACGTATGGAGTTCATTACAAATATATTAGATAAAGCCAAATTAATCATCTAACTATTGTAAATGAGAAATACACAAAATAGACAATGTCTTCCACCGTGACTCAGACGTTCAGCCTACCAAACAAAAGCACTCGCGATCTGCTGTATATTCATACTTAGAATCAACAATACTCAAAAGAAATCAAGTGCCAGCTAAAGATAAAACTCATAAATGACAACAAATATCCAGATTATCGATAAGATGGACTTCAACCAAGTATGAACGTCCCAATGAACTTTAAAAAAACTACAGATCTGACAAGCTTCTACGAGTTTCCCCGCCAAAAATATAATGTAGTGTAAGAGCATTATTGGCATGGATTTTATTGTGAAGCAACATCGATCGTCTCTGAAAGGACCCAATATCTGTAGACAAATATTTGTCCAAAGACGAAACTAAACTCTCGAAAAAACGAGAGGCAAAACTCTCACATATCAAATGACAAGTCGTTGACTTGAAAAGACGAAAGAAAAACGAAACAAAATGAAGAGAAAACATGCATGGCCCGCCCCATTCACAATGTGCTAATTGGATTGCTCCTTGTACAGGTTCAATCAAGTTAAACACGGATGGTTGCTGGTACGAATCTATTGGTAGAGGAGGCCTCGAAGGACTGTTTCGAGACTCAAAGGGCTACTGGATCCTAGGGTTCTTTGGTAAGTTCGTCTGCGACTCTAGCCTTGAAGCGGAACTTTGGGGAATTTATAGAGGGCTTACTATTATCCTGGAGAAAAGTTTGGCAAATGTTACTATCGAATCAGATTCTCTTGTGGTTGTTTAGCTCATCAATGAAGGCAATCCAGGTAATCACGCTCAAGTATCATCATAACTGAAGCTCATGGGCTGCTAAACCGCACGGGCACTAATTAAGTTAACCCACACTTACCGCAATGCCAATCAATGTGCCGACCATCTTGCTCACTTGGGAGCCAAACAAAACAACGAGCTGATTATTGCATTGACTACCCCATCTCCCTACAGGAGTTCTTGATTAAAGATAGCCTTCTTCTTAGGTAGACTTTAGATTAGTGCTCTTTGGACTTATATCGGGCTATTCTATCCTTTATCTTTGTACGACTCTTCTGTGGACCTTGCTTTTTTAGTTAATTGAATTTTTGATGTACCCAAAAAAAAAATGAAGAAAAAAGTATAGATGTCTTACCCTCCCACCACCATATAAGGGTGTGAAATCCAAGAAAGGGGGGGACGAAGAAGAAAGATATTGGTGATGACTAGGGTTGTAAGAGAGAGAGTACACTATAAAAACCATAGATGAAGCATTTCACTTAACAAAAGTTACAAGACTAATAAAAATGCAAATTGATGCAACAAATATATACCAAAGATACGCATATAACTAAGTGGCTAGTACGTTCAAAATCAATATTAAATTAGGTCCCGTTCTGCTAAGATTTTTATTTTTTAAGTACTTATTTTTACTTTATGAGACGCAGGTCATTCTCTCACAATTCATCATCTTTAATTAAAAAAAATAACAATACATCAACTTTAATTAAAAAAAATACTTATTTCTCTAATTAGCGGAACAGGGCCTTACTCGTCAATCACTAAGTTAAGAAAAATATAATTGTGCTAGGATCTATGGGTATAAAAAGGGTGTAATAGTGAAGAATGGGTACAAAGAGATGATCGAGTACATGTATTCGGGTATGGGTGTAGCGAAATAATACTCTCTCTATCCAATTGAGTATATATAATATGATTACTCCCGTATTCACTTTTTTTTAGAGCATAGAAGGTATCCTTACACTCAAACGGGATGAAACCAAGGTATAGTTTCTCTTAGGATTTTGGGCTTTTGGGCATTTTTTCTTTTTAGAAACATTCGCTTTTAATATTAGTTTTGTCCCAAATTTTTGTGAATTACTCCCTCCGTTCCAAAATGACTGTCCCGTTCGGTCTTCAATGCAAATTTTAAATTGTTAATATCTTTCAATTTATAATGAATTTTGTGTACAATATGGATCTTATTTGATAGATCTCAATTAATTCTATTATACAAAGTTTTTAAAATATTTAAAAACATTGTAGATTGAAAGATATTAACAATTTAAAATTTTTCTTGGAAACCGAACGGGACAGTCATTTTGGAACGGAGGGAGTATTGATTTATCTCAACGAGAGAAATCTGAAAAGTACAAAAATTTTATTTTTACCCACATATTTTTGAAAATATTTAATATATATGAAGTTGGCCTTTTGGACTTTATCTTAGATATTTTTTAAAATATTTTGTTAAAATTCATAATTTTGCACTTTTCCAATTTATCTCGACGAGATGGACCGATAATCCAAAAACATTTGACACAGGACTAACAAAGGTGTAAAAAATTTGAATATAGGAAAAACTCAAAAAACCCAAGAAGCTCTAAAAAAAAAAAAAAAAAACTAAAAAAAACAATAACTAATTCACTTAGGACCGGTCACATAGAACCAACACTAACGGGAGGTATCCACTTTTATTGGGTAAAAGAATCGGTTAGGAGTATAATTGCATGGAGCGGCATGTGACTACACCCGGGACCGCTAAATTATGAGCAAATCATGATCAAGATGATGGCCCTGAACAGACGGTTGTGATACTCCTATATCTCAACATCGTACAACTGCACGTGATTGCAAATTTGCAACTAATGAGGTTGCTATCATGTGGATCCAACAAGACAAGCCCACGTGGAATCAGAAAAGGATGAACCAGGAGCATAGTTTCAATCGTTCAAAAGTCTTTTTAATGATTTGGAAAGTTTTTCTTAAATCCAAACTATTGATTACTGGAACTAATGTAGTGTGCACTTAAGGACTTCCCGGATCTAGATGGAGGAGAGGCTTATTGAATTGAATAGTAGGTGGAAAGGCACAATTATTCAAGTCCACTCCTCTTACTGTCCACACCGTCGGAACGTCCCCTTTTCCTATCAATTTGCAATGATCCAAGCCGCTCAATGTGTTCAAAACGTGATTTTAAGGGTACCCTAGAGAAATCAGCAAAAAAAATGATCGGGAAGGGCTTGATCCGAGCAGTTTTTTACTGAACCGTTCAGTAAAAAACTGCTCGGATCAAGCCCTTCCCGATCATTTTTTTTGCTGATTTCTTGCAGTTACCATTAAAATCACGTTCTGAACACATTGAACGGTTTGGATCATCGAAATTCTATCAGAAAATAAAAGGTCTGGACGGTCCGGACCGTAAAGCGTCTGGACCTGAAAACGACTCGGTGGAAAGGTTGGAGTACGAGTAGGTGTGGGGAGAATTCAATGGATTGGATAGGTGAGTGACAATCAGAGAGTAGGGGACCACTAGTTGTATATGTGTGCAGTAGAGGAGTATGTCATATGAGGCAATTATGTGTTAATGATGATAGAGATACATGAGCGCGATATCAAAGGAGACATGCCTTTTATTACCCGATCAGGTGTCCAGTAGGGATGATGACATTGAGGTTCGATTATTGACAAAATAAAAAAATCAAGATCGGAACATAAATCTATAATCAAATCAGCGGTTTCATTTTATTTAAATCATAGTATCTAACATTATGGTTATCAATTCGGTTCGGTTTTCCGCCAAAATCGGTGGTCAACATACTAAGGGGGTGTTCGGATAAATAAGCCAAAGTGGCTTATTTTTTATCCTTATTCAAATTTTTTTCGTATCACTTGGCTTATTGTCAATTTTTTAGGGATTATTATATCCTCATGACAAGAGGATTATAAAAAGTAAAATTTTTTGAACAAAATCCAATTTTTTTTTAATAAAGATGAAACAAGTGGCTTATTGGCTTATTTTCATTTTTTTGTGGGTTTATTTGGCTCATTTTTGGAGGAAAAGCCAGTGGTTTTTTGAGAAGAACAACTCCTAAGGGGCCGTTCGGTTAAATAAGCCACTTGGCTTATTTTTTTGTCCTTATTCAAATTTTTTTTAACATTTGTTAGTTTTTTATCAATTTTTTGGGGATTATTGCTTCTTCATAACAAGAGGAATTTAAAAAGTAAAAAATTACGATCAAAATCCAATTTTTTTTTGAATAAAGACGGAAAAATTGACTTATTGGCTTATTTTTGTCTTTATTTAAAAAAATTAGGTTTCGATCGTAATTTTTTACTTTTTAGATTCCTTTCGTCATGATGAAGCAATAATCTCCAAAAAGAAGCCAACAATTTAATTTTTTTAATCAATAAAAGTAACATTTTATTAATAGGAGAAGGGGGAAAGAGATTCCAACCAAATATTGGAACATACAGTCAGTTAGGAGCAAAATTCAAACACACCTTAAAAGACAAAACCTATAACACCTGTGGGCCTAAAATGCCCAGATCAAACAATAAACACACAAAAAGACTACGGAAAATTCTTGGTTGGTCCCATTTTTTGCTTGGGGTTCCGTGCGGTTGTCGCGCTATCCCATGCTACCTCTTTTCAAAAAATACTTTTACTATTTTGTCCTTTTGCAAAAATTTTGGAGGTGTGAATTCGGCCATGTAGACACCTCAATTTGAACCTCTTGAAACTCCTTAATTTGTGGCTTCGTGGCCTCCCAATGATGAATTTGGAACGATACATGCCTCGGTTATGGTGAATCTTGCTTCTTGGATTTTCCAAAAATCAATTTCAATTCAACTAATTGAGTCCTAAGTGCTCAGGACCATTTCCAAGCGCTCAGGGCCTAATTTCAAAATCCAGATTTTGGCTCATTCCTGAGCGCTCTGGTCAACTAATTTTCCAGCATGATTTGATTTTTCCCAGCTTTTTTAGCCACTCGCATGGCCTTGTTCTCCACTATGTTACGCATTGCTACAGTGTTTTTGACTTGAATCAGCAGGAGATCAAATCAAGCTGCTTATTGCCTCTTTAATTATATTTTATATATTTTATAATTAATTCTCAAATATCAAATTTTTTGGCCTATAAATAGCCATGCCAATGCTGCATTTTGAGGAGGAGAAAATTGACCAGGAAATTCGGCATCCTTCTTTTATTTTCAAGAGAAAACTCCTTGCAACAAAAATTAATTTTCCAAACCTTTGTCGAAAATCAAAATCATTTCAAAAACCATTCAGAAAAATCCATGGAGCTGAAGAGCTAGGCTTAGTTTTAGTTTCTGAAGTCCTCCCATCTCTTCATCCAAGAAGCAAGTGTCCTATTCACAAAGGTAGATTTTTTCTACTATTTCAACCTAAAAGGGCATTACCCTTTTGAGGGAGGTCATTCAGCCCGCTCCAGTCCTTCATACTGGATGCGTAGTTGAATGACATTGGTATAAGAATAAGGGCAGAAGGAGCAAGAAACAAAAATTTTGAAATAGGCCTAGTAGTACTCCCGAGCGCTCAGGAGTGTTTTTGCTCATATTCTGCATTTTTCTGTCGAATGTTCAAGGAAAATGGAGGTGTTAAGGGATCCAGTACCTGTTCTTTCCAAAATTTATTGTTGATAATGCAAATTTCCATCTGTTTCCAGTGATTTTTCAGTTTTCAAAAAACAGAAAGGAAATGATTTATCAAAGGCAGTATGATAAAACAACATTTTCCTTGAAAGTCAGATTCCAGAATACTTTTCAATATTTCCAGAAGTTCTATCCAGTTTTTTTCAAAATTTCAAATGCGAGGAAGCAAGGTTTAAGTGGTTTGGACCAGTTCCAGGATATTTAAGCCCTTTTGTTGAGCATTCTTTCATGTGTTGCTACCTGTCTAACCATGATTTGCAAGAGAAAGCAGCAGTACTCTTAAGCGCTCAAGAGTGCAGTCCTGAGCGCTCGGGAGTGACCTCAGAAGCTGATGCCAATGTTTCAGGCATCGATTTGCATTTTCTCCATTCCAATAAATACATGCTGTACACATGCACAAGTATACACAGATTTACTTCGTATATTTTTTTTAGTAAGTGCTAATTGCTCGGTGAAAGATAGACAATAAAACAAAAAGTGTTTTAAAAGTATTTTTTAAAAATCCCGTAAATGTTTAGTACATACCGATTTCAAATCGGGCGAGGGAGGTGCTAAAACCCTTCCCCCCTCGTAACATGGCTTCCGAACCCTCAAACAAATCTCTGATTTTCAATTCAAATCAATCATTTCCAATAATACGGTTTCTCGGATGGTAAACCATAAATCCGGGTGGCGACTCTTCATTTTTTTCCTAATCAAAACACATTTTTCGGGCCGCCCCAATCCACCCAGGGCTGTGGTAGCCCACAAGCCACAGTACACCTCTTTATAGAATTCACACCTCCAACAATTTACACCCCTTTGCAAAATTTACACCTTCAAGAATTCACACCTCCAAAAATTCATACCAATGTTGCAGATGAGACGAGGTATTTTCGGCAGTTTACTTAAAACGAGACTTATGCGGGATGAGCTTGACATGCAGTGGGCTTGGACGGGTAGGCAGTGACAAAATAAGACTGGCTTGGAAGAACCCCAAAAGACTAACCCAACAAAGTGGACTAGTCCCAGCCCAAAAAAACCGTAAACGTAACCCTAATCTTCCATGCTGTTTCAAACCTACGTCATCATTCACCTGCCACCATAACCAACTTTAGACAGACCATGCCACCACCAACACCACTAGACCGCCACCTTCAAAACACAACTAGGCCACTACACACCAACACCACTAGAGATATGAGCTGATGATGTGAAACCCAAAAACTATAGCAAGCGCTCAACCAAATTGTTATGCGATAACTGAGAAACCCAACAGTGCATCTCAAAGGAAGGCCACGCCACCCAAGCTTCCAAACACTGTCAAATGCAAACCAACCGGAACATCATCTGGAGAAGAAAAACGTGACCAAGAAGCGTGCTACGAAAGATAGATCGGCGTAGAGAAGAAAAAGCACAGCATAACTAGGAAAGAGGGTTAGAAAAAGAAGATGAGAGGGAGAGAGATAGAGGGATTGAGAACCATAACGAGGTCAACCTTGTCGCCGTCGGGAAACCCCATCACCGATCGCTGAAAAACCACCACTTCGGGCCCAAAAAACGACCAGGAGAAAGCCCGTACGTCGAGATCCATAATCGACCACCAACACCGCCATCTCCAGCCACCACGTTACATCGCCCATCATTTTTGAATAAGGAAGAAACAGAGAAGATCAAAAAGGGAGGAGAAAAAAGGAGAAGGAGGAGGTGCGGTAGCGCCACGCCACCCCCTGCCACCACAACCAACTTTAGACAGACCATGCCCCCACCAACACCATTGGACCGCCACGTTCAGAACACAACTAGGCCACTACACACCAACACCACTAGAGATATGAGCTGATGATGCGAAACCCAAAAACTGTCGCAAGCGCTCAACCAAATTGTTAGGCGATAACTGAGAAACCCAATAGTGCATCTCAAAGGAAGGCCACGCCGGCCAAGCTTCCAAACACTGTCAATTGCAAACCAACCGGAAGATCATCTGGAGAAGAAAAACGCGACCAAGAAGCGTGCAACGAAAGATAGACCGGCGTAGAGAAGAAAAAGCACAACGTAACTAGGAAAGAGGGTTAGAAAAAGAAGATGAGAGGGAGAGAGATAGAGATAGAGGGATTGAGAACCATACCGAGGTCAACCTCGTCGCCGTCTGAAAACCCCATCACCGATCGCTGAAAAACCACCACTTCGGCCCCAAAAAACGACAAGGAGAAAGCCCGTACGTCGAGATCCATAATCGACCACCAACACCGCCATCTCCAGCCACCACGTTACATCGCCGATCATTTTTGAATAAGGAAGAAACAGAGAAGATCAAAAAAGGAGGAGAAAAAAGGAGAAGGAGGAGGTGCAGTAGCGTCATGCCACGCCACCCCCTCCCCCAAACCTTAACCATAAACTTTTTCTAGAGAGAGACGAGAGAGTTTTGGTGTAAAGAGAGAGCAAGAGCGTAATATTCAAGTTAATTGAGATAAGCTGTTCAAAGAAAGCTAACAAATTAATACACCATAGTTTAATATCCATTATCCAATAACAAAATAACATAACTATTGTCACGCCCTTGATTTTCAACATAAATAATAATCATTTTCAATATATAAAGTCCACGCTGTAATACAGATACTACCCAAAAGGCCTTTCATTTCTCTGTTGTCAAATTAAATCCACAAATTTACATTTCTGGCTCAAAGGCCCCAATTTATCAAAATATAGTGTATCCGAGTCAATCTTAAAAAAAATAGATAATGTTTACAATTTACAATAACCATCCTTCCAAAAATGCTCCTTCAAATCATATGTAACGTAGCTCCTCATGTATACCTTTCAAAAGATTTGGTCAAATATGCACAACAAGCACGCCATGTCAACTCCTTTGATTTGCACCTGAAAATGATAGGGTGGGCTACACTTGCCCAGTAGAAAAATCTATACTCAAACTATATGAAAATGTGATGAATCATGCACCCAGAGTGAGCGAATACGAGGAGATACCACAAAGAAACATGGGTCTTTCACAACAAACGAGCATACGATAGCCAAGAGAAACTGGATTTCATAAGGGTCTTTCCTAACAGCTCACACCTCAAGCTAGAGGTAGAAACCAACTCGACTCAATCTAATTAAACCACAATATATTCTCAACCGTCACTCATCCATCACTACGCAAATTCAAAACTCATTATTTCTCGTATAAATTCTCCATTCCATCTCAATTTCACATTGCCGGTTATCAAAACCATTTTCACATAAAACGTTCCTTTTGATTGCAAAACGGTGTAGAGGAACTCAAAACTAGTATAAGTCAAGCTCCGTTGATTGGAGCTTATATACTGAAATCCATTGATTTGTGTCCAAATACTGGAAACCGTTGAATTGCTCATGAATACTGGAGGATTTTTGATAAAACTCCTTTTTCCAAAACCAAAATCATTTCTTTTCAAAATTTTGATAAAATCAACCATTTATCCCTTTCTCGATAATCACATATTAATCCATATATCATCATTCTCAATTTCACTGGGTTAGCACGTTTTCGGTCATCTCACCGATTGGTGATACCCGTTCATTTTCGTTTTCCAGTCATCTCATCCTTTCGGCCATTTTACTGAAAAACCAACACTGCTCATATACACGCAGCTTAACAATCTCTAAAGATCTCCATTTTTATTATGTCACGTGTTTCGATTTCATTTTCGGGCATTAGGAACCCCGTGCGTCCCTTGTTTCATTCCGGCACCACACCTTACGGTGGATCCGTGGCTTTCTTGTGCACTTTCGGGCATTAGGGACCCCGTGCGTCCCATATTCATTCTGGCAACACACCTTAATTACAGTGGATCCATGACTTTCTTTGTATCGTTATATCGTTCTCAGTTATGTTTTCTATCTCACCTTACTTAATAACATCATGCTTAACGTATAACAAGTCCATATCGTTCATCATAACATGCCACAATACTCATATAATCACCCGAATGCATAGACAATGAACAAATACCGTATTCATTAAAAATTGCATACTCAATATTTTTCAATGATTCTAATGCCAAAACATCACCAACTTACCAATCTTTTAAAACCCATAAGGACCCATAACCAATATGGTCGTTTAAACATAACAAACGATGAAAAAAAATGCAGCTCTTTAAGCTACCCAAAATTCTAGATTACTGGGCAATCTTCTAAAACTCACTATAAATAGATTTCTTAATATTTTTGAGCGATTCCAGTTCCAAAAGTTGCGTAATATGACGAAGTTTAAATGATGTGAAGGAAGCCGAGTCAAATTCACACTCCAAAGATGAGAAAATAAGCAATTACAGTAGCTACACGAATCTGTCCAATAGCAGATTGACAGATTGCAGACCAATTTTCTAAAATTCACCATAAATTGAAATCTCAATGGTTTCGACTGTAGGGAGGTGTTCCCGAATGAACAGAATTAACGCCTGAACACGTGGTACGTGGGCCCACATAGTAGATGAGACAGGACATACTGCCGGTAAGGGCGGTGATCGGCATAAGGGATATATGACACGAAAGGCCACTAGAGGGAGCAATCTGTTAGGCAATGAGATTGCCGAACAGAGGAAGGACTCTTGTAAGAACAACCTTAGGTAATAAGGCGGCAAGAATATTTTGGAAAAGAATAAGATCTCACAGGAAGGGAAAACGAATATTCTATCAAGATAAGCAAGGAAAGAGTCTTAACATGGAACGAGCCCCATAAGAAGAGGAATCCCTACATGAATGGGATATTATCTGATTGGGAAAGAAGGAACCTTGGGGAGCTAGGTTTCCTATATGAGATAGGAAACCTCAGGCAATAAGGATGCTTGGAAAGCAAGCAAATATATGCCTATATAAACGAGGTTAGCCTAGAGGCAAAAGGTACGCAATACGTGACATTCATATTATTTTCCTACTGATAATTAGGGTATTCTCTAGTACGTGATACTAACTTAGGCATCGAAGGGCCTTTGCCATGAGAGGCAAAGGTGCACTCACTCCCTGTTTGTTTTGTAGATTAGGGTTCCGGCGACAAGTTAGGGCTCTGAGCAAGATAACACAACTTTAGTAACACAATTCCCCCTAAAGTAAATGAAAACACTCTAGTGGACTCCCAAATGTGGGCTCACCAAGGGCCTGGCCCACCCACGGAGGTATAAAAGCAGAAACGATTCAAAATCACCCCTTACGCTCTACGCATTCAAATCTTCTCAAAAACTGAAACCTCCCCCTCCCTCTTTCTGAAAACATCGAACTCGACCCCAAATCCATGGCTTCCTCCAGTCAACCAATCATGGAGCACCCCACCCCTTCTCTGGCATTGAGGCCGTTCGTGTCAGGAAAGACTCAAAGACCAAGTGGAGATTCCTGTCTCGACACCCGAGTTTTCATTCCGAACCCTAGAGAAAGAGGTACTTTCATTTTGGGTCCTCAACTTGTGGGGGAAATACCTGCCTCCCTCTCTCTTTACTACCCTCGATAGGGAGATACTGACATTCGAGCCTGTTCAACCCTCGATTGGCAAAATTTCTCAAGGAAATCTTTCCCCTGTTGGCCTACCTTAGATAGGGACTGGAAAATTTGGACCACTCACATGTTGGCTGAGAAATCAGATGACCTTGAAAAGGTGGGATTAAAAAACATCATCACCCTCCTTCGAAGGGGGATTCCCCAGAATCCACCCCTAATCCAGGCTGCCCTAGCCTTTTGGGACCCATCTTTCAATTTCTTTAGGTTTAACTATGGCATGATGGCGCCCACAGTTTTAGACGTTACCCAGATGCTGGGACTCATCCCGTATGGCCCTCAGTTCGATCCCACCAAGGAATATACTCCCCCTGAGGGTTTCACCCGTCTGAATGCTACAAACGGAGCCTTTTCCCATTTTTATACTAGGGAAAAGAAATTAACAGGAGAGGTGTCCGATACGGAGTTTTTTGCCTACATACTCTACACCCTCTGCAAACACATTCTGTGCCATTCTGGGAAACGGGTGATGAGTGAATTCGTACCGTTAGCCTTGGCATTATCTAGAGGTGAAGAGTTTGATTTTGCTTCCTATTTCCTGGGCCATGTATATAAAGTTGGCTCTAATTTTTATCAGAAGGGTTTGAATTATTCTCAAGGGGGACCCCAATGGTTTGTACAACTATGGCTTCATGCATACTTTCCTGAGCTGGGTCCCTTCAAATCACCCACATCGCCTGCTGGTGCACCCAATGTCCATGGTGACAATTATGCTCAACCAGAGGCCAGTGCAATTTCCACATTGGTATGCTATCTTTGTTTCTTCTCTGGCCTTACTTCAGATAGAGAATGGCCCAACCCATTCCCTACTCCCGTTGGACCATCATGGCTCTTCGACATCTTAACGGACAGACAAGGAAAATCTTCTCGAGCCCTCCAAGCATGGAGCAACATTCTTACAAGCAGAGAGATTTTTATATCTTCGTCGAATCCCTCAAAATCCTTGGCACATGCAGAGGTATATTGCCCTGCTCAATTTGCTAGACAACTCGACTTCGTTCAAGGCATACCTATTCCATTCTGTGGCTCTGCCAATATTTCCATGTCTGAACGTTCATGCATTACACTTGAGCACTTTCAAACTTGGTTTGCCCAGTCCAGACATGCATTGAGGAAAACTGTTATTCAAGAGTTCAAAGAACCGGAAGTACTTACTACTCCTGCATTTGACAATTGGTGGCACACCAATTGCTCCTTCCTCCTCGGATGCACTGCTTTTAAAAAGTTCCTTGAACACATTGGTTTCGAGAAATCTGAGTTTGGGCATAGGAGACAGAACGACTCGTCTTCCTTTTCCTCAAATAATGGGTTTAGACTGGCTGGAGGCATCAAAGAAACTGTTGAAGGTGAGGTTGAGCAAGAAGTAACCCCTGTCGAAGCCTCTCCCATAGCAATGATTATCCCTCCTTCTCCGCCCAGAAGACAATCTTTAAGGGTTACACAAAAAAGAGGTACTTGCTTCTAAACATTGCTTCTCTTTTTGAAACCCAATCTAATAGTATACAAAACTGCAGGTGCTACCTCTTCCTCAGAAAGTGCTTCGAAGAGGAGCAAAACTGTTCCTCAATCCAAAGAAGTGATTCCAACCAAACACTACCTCGAGCCTTCGGCTGAACTTCCAAGTTTGTTCCTTCCTTTCTAATTATCTTTTATCTCTAATTTTATTTACTCGAGTTATTTTCTCATCATCTTTCTTTCAGCTTCCAAGAGAGCCAGAACCACCAAAAGGCGTGGCTCTCAAGTTTCTTCTAGTGATGAGGAAACTGAAACTGACACAGAGACCCTAATCCCAAGGGGTAAGTCTCTTCATCATTCATGATGAATGTCTCCTTAAAGAACCCCTTTGTAATCCTGATTCCTGAGTTTGAACCAGGTACGACAAGAGCAGCTGCCAAGGGGACTCTTTTCTATGAGAGAAAAGAAGTTCCATCCAAAAAATCACAAACCCCAAGGGAACCTTCTTTTCCTGACGAGGTAGGTCATGCATACTCTGATTATACACATATTTATATGTCTCACATGCACATGACTTACTATTAATTTGTAGGCTCAAATGGCATCTTCTGATGAGGCACTGGATTTGTCCATTATTCCTTGCCTTCAAGAAGAAGTGGTAAAGCCTTCCCCTATTCAAAAAATATCGGAAGATGACTTCTATAAGGCATCTTTTGAATATTCATATCTCTTCGAATTTTGAAAGAATACATCCGAACTTGTCTTCTGCTCTCACATGCATTACCTATTCAGCCTCTTTCTATAAAGAAAGGTATTGTTGGAAAGGACCTTGATATGCAAGTTCTGCTGCCACTCCTCACTGAGCCCATCTCACCTATTCCTTTCCAGGTAATGTGTAGAATTCTCATGTTGCTTCACATTTCCTTTGTCTTTTGATCCTAATTTCTATTAACTTGGTGTAGGAATTTCCCCTCCCGCTGGAGCTACGTGCTTTTGCCAAAGTGGTGGCCAATTTAGCTCGTTCGAATGTCGTGGAGTCACCTCGAATTTTGAAGAGAGACCCCCCTACCATTCCCTTAACAGTTTTGGAGCAGGGTTCTTTGTTGACTGACTCCACTTCGACGACCCCACCTACAAGCAGCTTTAGGGAACAAGATTTAGATATGATCCCCTTTTCATCGTATCAGGTAGCTTTGCTATTCAAACTCACTCTTGCACTTTTGTTAGCGATTCTTTTCAATCTCAAATTCTGAGGCTCAAGTAGCGTTGAGTTTCATGAGCTACTTCAAGCACCATCAGTTTTTTCCCACTTACAATTGGCGCTGACCCATTTTTATCCTAATACACATTTTAACACACAAATATACCAAACTCATTGCGGGTGCTCTGAGGAAGCAAACATCTAAATATCAAGCATTGACTACCAAACTAAATCCTTCATGTTTTCTCTCTATCGGGTGACAGTATCAGAAATTCTCATTTGAATAGATGGGTTTCTAAAGTATTACGGTCTCGTTTGATAACGGGGATAGATGGGTGGGATTTGTAAAGAGATGGGATTAGGAATAAAACTGCTAATGAGATGGGATTGATAACTTCCTTGTTTGTTTGGGATGAAATTAGATGATGAGATCATTAATATCATGTTTGTTTTGAGCAAGAGAAACGAAAGTGAGAGATTTTCAAAATTCTCCTTTCCCTCTGTCTCTCTCGAAACAAATCATCTCTTTTCCTTTCTTTAGGCTAGGGTTTCTAGCTGGGGGGGTGGAGGCACCACTTCCTTCCTCCCCCCGGGTGCCTCTTCTTCTCCCTTTCCTTCTTTTCTTCCCCCCTATTCCCTTGCCGTGTTGCTGCTTTTTCAGCAGTTTATTTCACTTTCTTCCTTGCCAGCTTTGCTTTTTTGTCTGTCGCCACTCATTCGCCGGAGACTTTCTGGGGGTTTTCGATTTCCTAACAGGTAGATGCAGCGATGGCAGTGGATGGTGGGGCTGTGAGATCTCTCCTTCGATCTTGGCTCTTAAGCATTTTCAGTTGTGCCTAATGGCTAAGTATTGATCTCGTGTCTTTTGTTGCGGTAATCCTTTTCTCCGGCTATTATCGTCATCAAGTGGCCCGGCTCTAATTGTTTGGTGGTTGGGCGCGAGCGTGCATCGCCGCTTGTTCGGCTTTGGTGGCTGTTGGTGGCGGGGGTTTTGTGTTTGCGAGTGAGGCGCACGATTGTGATTGTGGTTGGGCTCTCTTTTGGGTTGCTGTGTAGATCATTGAGGAGGTGCTGCTGATGGCAGTTTGAAATGGCGGGGCTTAAACCTAGGGTTAGGGTTTTATTTTGCAGGTATTATTGGTGGTTGTCAGTGGTGGTAGGGGCTTTGGTTGTGGCGGCTTAAGGGTGGTAGATTGGAGGATGGCGGTAAGGTTTCGGTAGCAGCATGGAGGTTGGGCTTACTTCAGTGGTGGGTACGGTGGCGGTTTTGATTTTTAGAGGCAGCTTGAACGGTGGTGGTTCCTTAGGTGGCAGGTTCACAGCGGAGATGTACAATGGCGACATTGTTGGCGACTTTCAACAGTGGTGATGGTTAGGATGCGAGGCGAGGCGTTTGCAGTCGGCTCGGGACATTTTTGGGATCAGCAATATACGGCGGATTCATGGTTGTCTGGGCGACGGTAGTAGCATTTCCAATCCCGATCATTTGGGTTTCCAATCCCAATCATTTGGGTTTCAGGCAGTGTGAAGGTTTGAGTGGTGGGGTTTCAATTTTTGGGTGTTTAACGTTTGGGTCTCAGGTAGTGTGGAAATTAAGTAATTTTAATTTCCTTTCTGTCCTTATCTTTTTAATCTTTGTAATTTTGCAGAGATTAATAAAATTTTTATGCCGATTGGAAAAAAAATCATGTTTGTTTCACATAGGATAGTATTGGATTAATAGTATACATTTTCATTTTTGCCCTTAAACAAATCTGAAGGATAACACCACCACCATACACTAGGCATCAAAAGCAAATCGAGAAAACAATAAATAACCCAAAGCCTTTATATATACACACACACACACACACACACATATATATATATATATATATATAAATATACAGTTTAAAAATTAAATGATCAAAATTTTCAATTTGTTTGAATCAGTGCGAAGATCTTAATATTCTGATCATGTATATTCTAAAGGGTTATAATTAAATTTTGTCTCTAGAGCTCTCATAATTAAGTTGCTGCTCCATAGAAAAATATGATCAGTAAAATAATATCTTCACACCGATTCAAACGGATTAAAAATTAGAGCACTTAATTTTTTAACCATATTTTTTAATATATGATAGTTTTAAAAAAATAAAGTACTCAAAGTTTTAATCCGTTTAAATCGTTACGAAGATATTGTTATTCTAATCATATTATTGTGAGAGCCCCTCCTTGGGGCAATCAGTCCCACATCGGAAAAGAAAAGAAATAGTGTATGATTTATAAGTGATTCCGACCACCTACTGCATGTATAACTTGAGATTAATCTTTTGAGTCACGTGGTTAGACAAATGGTTAGCAGGTCAATTGACACAGGTCGTTATAGTTGGTATCAAAGCACAATCCTAGTCTACATGGTGGAGGTCACCTCTAAGATCTGGTACGAGCATACTCATTTGCTGTATAGAGCTAAGTGTCACACCATGGCCACTAGGGAAAGGTTGTTAACTTGAGGTTAACCTTTTGACTGCGTGGTTAGGTGAATGGTTAGTAGGTCAATTAACATGGCTTGTTAAAATTATTTTAAATGGTCATAATTAAATTTTGTCTCTAAGACACTCATAATTAAATTTCTACTCCATAGGGTCCTAAATAATTCTTCCACCAAGGTTAATTTTGTCTTTTTCCATCATCAATCCATGGACTAGATTACGAATACCATCTCTCCATGGGAGTAGTAGTCCCAACGTTTTTTTTAGTACCAAACAAGGACTTGAGAGTCACTTAGGATTGGTAATCTAATCTCAAGAGCTAAGAGGTTTATCAAACGAGGCGTAAATCTCAAAGTATAATGGGAATGTGCATCAAGGTCGACATTTTATCTCAAACTACGGGACTTTATTTTTGTTCAGAAAAATATGAGATGCAGAACCAATTCTTTTGCAAGCACACTTCCTTTTTAATCAGATGTCCCCAAAGGGACAAAACACACTTCCTACACACACTTTTACATTTCACTTACATAATTGTGTTAACGTTCCGTCGTTCGCGTGTGCAAGTGCATAAATATTTGCAGTGATAATAAGCGTGGTTGTGGTATTTTGATTGATTGATTTTATGGATGATTGTTTTCTATATATTAGTTCTAAGACTTTTATGCGTATTTAACACATTTCTATGCAATCTTAAGCACTTATTGGTAACCCGATGGGCAGGGGCGGAGGAGACAATATTTAGAAACATATTTGATTTTCTTTTTATTTTCTAATAAAAATAAATATGGATCACTACTTCAAAATTATTACTGATTGAGTGTCCGTATGACGCGATATTAGGAAAAAGTATCCCAATATTCATGTATTATGGATAGAAGAATGCAAAAGGGTATTCTTAATTAAAAAAGGTGAAAGTACAGAAACACCCTCTCAACTATTACTTTTTCTTATAAACATCCCCTTACATTTAAAAACGCCCATGAAGATCCCCTCAACTTCTCCCGTTACCCAAATGACACCCTTCCATCTCAAAACCGTTTGTTGGAAGGTCATATTGGCTTTTTCTGTACAAAAATGCCCTTTTACAACTATACTCTCTCTCTCTCTCTCTCTCTCTCTCTCTCTCTCTCACAATCACCGCCTCAACCCTTCCTCCATCACCATCATGTTACCAAGACCAAACTCACCTTTTCCTCCTCTTTGGCCTCGTCCTCTCCTCCCTTGGCTTCAGAAACTTTGCCACCGCTGCTCCATCCCTCTCCAACTCCACCGTCTAGTGCGGCCCTGTCACCTTCTTCGCCTACTCCAACTCCTCCCTCTTCATTTGCGACCCTTCCTGCTCCCTCCCCCTCCTCCTCTAAGAACACACCGTCCCAAGCCTCTTCTCCCTCCGCTACCTCCGCACCTTCCCCTTCGCCACCAAGATCAAAACCCTAACTAGCCCCCACCTGCTGCCTCATGTCACCTCCTTTGCTCCTAATGCCTCCAAGGTCTTCGTCGGCGGCATAGAGATCACCCACCCCAACCTCTTTGACGACGCCCTCCTTGTCGTCCACGGCTTATAGGTCTTTGTCTCTCACCTCTCCCCGTTCTCCTGCAACATCAAACCAACGACATCACTCTCCTTCCCCCTCCCCATTGTCTCAGAACTGAATGTTGTTGGGATTGTTGATTGACTCCCTGCTCGCGACGTCATCGTCTTCCTCGCCTTCGATCTAGTTTCTTTGCTGTTGTTGTTGTTGGATGTTCATGGCGTTAGCGTCGTACATCAGAGGGAGGGTTGAGGCACTGGTGGAAAGCAATTTTCTTTGCTGCTGTTGTTGGCATTTGCGTTGAATCCGGAGAAAATTGGATAGTTTCTGAAAAGATTTGGGCATTTTTTGTGGGGTTTGGATTTGGCTGCGTTGGAGAAAGGGGTGTGTTCGGTCAGAAGAGGGAGAGAGACATCAGTATGAGACGTAAAAAGGGTATATTTGTCATTTCATTCATTTTGTTAACAAAGTTAGTGATTAATTCAATTTTCAGTAGTTGAGGGGGTCTCCATGGACGCTTTTAAATGTGAGGGGGTGTTTATGAGAAAAAGTGACAGTTGAGAGGGTGTTTATGTACTTTCACCATTAAAAAAAAAAAAAATCTATGAGGTCAAATTAACAAAATGTTGTAAGAATCTAACCAATTTAAGGGAGAAATGTATAAGTGAGTGGGGTCAAGTGACCCCACTTGACCCATGGTAGCCTCGTCCATGCTGAGATGGGCCTTTTTGTTTGGCATTTTCGTGTAATACTGGGTCAAGATGAGATAGCAAATAGGAAGGTGAAGATAGGAAACAGGAAGCTGTAGTAACCATCTGGCTATCCTTGGTCTTCTTAGGGTCCAAGCCTGCTGCCTCCCGTACAGAGGCATGGTGTGCTCATTTGGACGAAATCGCTCATTTTTTTGGCTCATCAAGTAATTCATCCAGCAAAAAATCAAACTGCCCGAACATTGTTTGCCTTCTGATCAGCGTACCTTTATCTCAAAACACAGTCCAAAATCACTATAGCCATTCATTCAAATTACTTGAGAGGATATGATCCGATATTCTTTTAGGTGGTCCATCACTCTAATCTTTTACATGGCCCGTTCAACCGTTACAGTAAAGAAAATAAACAGCTGAGATCCAATGAATGGGTCTTAATTGGGACCTTGCGACCTCACGTCAGAATTGTATGTGCTTTGGACACAGCAAGGCCCCTGCCTCCTTGGGATTTTGTACAGAGATGGGGAAAATATTCTTGCGGTTGAAGAGGTCAATTCAAAAATAACAATAAATTAAAAAGACCACCGAGGTTGTAGTTCTAGTGGTTGGAGCAGCTAACATAAGGTTGCTTCTCTCCCACTGGTCTTGAGTTCGATACTTAAGACCACATAGTTGAAAGATGTGACTCCAATTTAACTTGCACTGGGGGGGGGGGGGGGGGGGGGGGGGGGGGTTGTGTGTGTGTTGGTGTTAGGGGCATAATGACGAAGCTCGCAACGTGGTGCAGATCAATATTTCCTCCTCAACCGGGTCAACTATGGCTAAGTCAGACCATTCTAGGTCGGGTGGTTCCCAATTGATCAAGGACTGCTACGCTGGTTTAATCCAGCCCACCATTTATCCATTTTTATTTTTATCGGCAAGCCCACCCTTTTTCCATTGCAAAACAATAAGTTAATAAGTAACCTAACATCCAGACATTGATTTTCTTATCAATATTATCTGCTGCTGTGGTTCTTCAACCATAGCATCCTTATAGCATATAGCAGCATTCTACACGAAATTGAGCAGGCTAAAATAAACATGAAAACGGGCAAGGGCAATGGGAAGAGAAAAAGACCCCAATCTCTCAATCAGATTCATGTGTCCAATATACAATGCCTCAAATATATAGGCGAATACTATAACTTGACAAGGGCCTGGATACATACTGCTGCTAATGAATTCTTCGCATCACACAACACAGTCAATATTTCAAGAGCCTGACGCTCAACCACTGCTATCTTTGTTTTGTTTGAAATTTCACTTACAACAGATCAATTACAGTAAATTCATTCAGTTCCATCCCAGTATAAAATATTGGGTCTGATATTTCTAACTGTGAGGTTATTGTTTTATTTTTCTTGCACTGAAAAACAGTGACTATCAAATACCAAAGAATGTGAGAAAGATTAAAAACAATCGGGGGAAGTTGCAGCAACAATTCAAATGGATTCCAGTATGGCACCCGTATGATTGAATCCACATGATACTTGTAATGCTTTAACATTTCTCCCGAAAATGACTCGTGTAGGCTTAATGTAGTCAACATCATTCCCCTGACCCTGCATGTCAAAAAACCATGACACTAGTATGTTAAACAACCAGGACACACACAGAGAAGAGTATTTGTGATTTCTGATAAGAAAACAAAATCCTTTTCAGATGAGAAACAGCAAGAGGAAGAAAGAGGAACAAATAACAGTATCAAGCACACAGCAAATTGAAAATTGAAAATCGCATCTCAAGGTAAAGAAAGCAAGAGAGAGGTAATTGAAGTTCTCAAAACTTAATTATCAATTTCGCAAACAAAGAAATAACAAAACTTAATTATCAATTTCACAAACAAAGGAGATTAAAAAAAAATTCGCAAACAAAGAAATACATCCGTCTCATTTAAGGATTTTAATTTCAAACATGACAAAAGGCGCTTCTATAGCAGAAAGAAGAATTACAGATCTCGCATTAAACCTAAATTGCAGGAATATGATCTAGGTCACACAATTCATTGATTTCAGCTGCCACTTGCACTCTAGATTGCAAACTAGGGAACTGAGTCAAAATCTTTATCCTGATTACTCATGTTCTACAAGGATTATCCTGGCCTATAATGCACCTACTGAAAAAGAAAAGATTCACAGTCATCTATGAAGCACCGACACACCTAGAGGTTGCAACACGTGGGATACACACAGACATGGCGGGGATATGCATATATGATATAACTTGCTTGGGGGTAATTACATACTCCCTCCGTCCCAATTTAGGTATCCTCTACAAGAAATCGAGCCTTTTAAGAACTCAAATTTTTGCTTTAAATTTCCAAATTTTCCCTTAAAACTGTGGAGTTAATTATATATATTTAAACTGCTTATATCATTCAATATGGATCTCAAAAATATATAATATGGATCTTGTTTGATAGATCTCAATTAGTTTTATTATACAAAGTTTTTAAAATCATGAAAAGTATTATAAATTGAAAGATATTGTCAATCTAAAAATGACATGAATATCAAAAACTGTCAAATCAATTAGGAAGGAAAGGGTACTTTTTAGGGGTAAAATTGAAAGTTTGGCATGTTTTAATGGTAATTTTCAGAAAGTGAACACTTATTTTGGGACATCCCAAAATAGAAACATGGACATTTAAAATGGGACGGAGGGAGTAATACTGGCGCCTTCATTTTCTACATGATCAATAGATTTACATATATACTTAGAAGCAAAAATAATATATATATATGTATGTATGTATTACCTACGTACCATCTCCAACTAGTAAAAAATTATTTCCCATTCTTCATACTAGGACAGAAGTAGGGAAAAAGTCGAGCAAAATCTGTATTAGAAAGTTTTCCAACAAAAATATTGGAAGTTGTCATCTAAAAGTCCAAAAAATAAAATAAAAAAGTTTAAGGAATAGGGATCAACAAGTATGCATCTAATTTTTTTATTTTTTATGTTTTTCCTATTCTATCATCAGACCTTAACCTTTTTTCCTCCCAAGCCTTTATGTGTTTCATATGGGGCTGAGTGATGGATTCCTATCCTCCAAGACACATTGGGACGACTGTCTAACATGTGTTGGGAATTGTCAGATAACTATTGGAGAGTTACAAGTGCCAACAATGACACCACGATCTAAGAAGTGTCTGTGCTTCTTATGAAATCCCCAATCCATCACATAAGTGAACCAAGTGTCGTGCTGTAAATACTCAAGAAAATAACACATCGTTCAAATAAAATTAATTTTTTTATGGAAGTTATTACATTACTTTCCCGATGCTTGAATAGCACACTAGACGCATTATACACCACAAAACACAATGTTCAATCACCATTAAGTAACCTTCAAATTTATGAGTCTTTCATCAACCACTTTTTAAGACTGCCGACTAAAATGGGCATTGAGAGAAGAATCAGATCAAATGATTTAGCAGCAAAATGTCAACCACAACAGCAACGAAAGCTATGCTCTCATTGAATAACTCTATCGTGTAAAACAGATTAAACTCCATAAATCACCACCTTCCAAGTCGAGGGTACTCGTATTGGCCATCACGTTACAATATTTTACATGGTGTGTCTTATATCAGGCGATATCTATGTACCGGCTGATAGTGTCCATTGTTCTAAATGGCGCTTAGTGCTAGTCGGGTGGTGACCCACTGCCAAGCGCCTAGTACGCCTAGGCACCGCCAAGCTGCTTGGCCCTTTTTTTTTTTTTAATTATTATAAATCTTTTGTGCAGTATTGTAAGGCCACCGACACCACTTTCAGTCTTCCGTTTTCTGTTCCAAGTTTTTTTAAAAACACAGTAGACTAGTTATTTAAATGGGGTTCCAACTTCCAAGTGACCCTTGAGTCTGTGGCTCTGTGAGAAACGAGCATACTGAGAGAGATGAGGAAGAAGAGGCAGACTCGAGAGAGAGATGAGAGAGATCAGAGAAGAGAGAGAGAGAGAGAGAGAGAGAGAGAAAAGAGACGCGAGAGAGAGAGAGAAGAGAGAGAGAGAGAGAGAGAGAGAGAGACACCGGCGAGTCGGCGATGACGATCGGACACCAGTTCTCGCCTGGAGTGAACTGGATTTGGGTGGGGCTAGGGCTTCGATTGCTGTGAACTTGGAAGATGATGAATTGGGTTTGTGGGCTAATATGTAATTGTAGTATATGTATATATGCTTTTGTAAAATTACTTATTAACCGCTTTTATTCCAATTCCTTCAATTTAGTCCCACCAAGGCCGCCAAATCCCGCCAAGGTGCCCGCCAAACTCTGCCAAGCATCCCAGACCGCCATTTCAAACGCCTAGGGGTATAGGTGTGGCAGAAAGGTGCCGCCAAGCGCCTAGGCGGCCGGCTTGACAGCCATTTAGAACACTGATAGTGTCTAATACAGCAAAAAAATGTTGGTATAACCGATACCAATACGTACGCGAAACCAGAATTTAGAACCTTACTTCAAGCTAAGAAGCACTATGAAGCACTGACACACATAAGTCACCATATTCATAATGGACACACTGGGGACAAGCAACACGCCAAAATTCATATAAGACAGGCCACATGGTCTGTATGGTGGGATACGCCAGAGACACGGGGAACCCACCGGGGACACACATAGGAGCACAGCAGGATGGATTTTGTAAGCTTTTCCGGTGGTAGATATTTATAACTTAACAAGTATTGGACTGAAAGTGTAATATAAACCATGCTATATGCATTATGCATATACCATCTATGGATAACGCATTTGCTATGTCCCCCACTTCTGTGTCCCCATCTCGAAAATAGTCGTGTCCTGTGTCCACGTCCATACGAGCTCAAGAACAAGAAACATGGCCCATTCAAGACTCAAAAAGATATTGACAATGCCTACATTGTTGATCTCCCTGATAACATGCTATCTCTCCTAATTCAATGCAGCAAATTTGTTTGAGTATATATCACCCACCAAATGAATCTTCTCTATCTGGTCTCAACTTTTTCGAGAAGGGGAGACTGATGTGGAACAAGAATCCCATCGTTTAAGCATTTCAATTTGCATTTTCTCATTTTTGGTAATAGCTGAAAGGGCAACTACACTGATTATAAAAGTCGGAATTATTACCATCAACCCTGCACTCTTTTTTGCTTGGTTATTTTCTTTTGGAACTTGTACCTTCTTTTAGTAGTCAGCAGTACTCTACATACTAAGGCGATGTAATCTTCAAAGGGAACTTTTGGGAAATTATGAGCTTGAGATTTCTTCTCTCCTTGGGCCCCGTTCAATTTGATGGAAGGGATGTAAAAATCAACTTTTCTATAACTTTCTTAGCGTTCAGTTGCCAAAGTAACTTTCTAACTTTCCTCCACGATAGATTATATGAAAAAGAAGGAATTTCAATATACTGCAAAAATCTTTGTCAAATGTAATTCAGACAATCACAATAGCTGGGATATGAGGCCTACAGTATCCAAACTTATCTCATACCACTCGACATTAAAAAAGAAAAACTACGGACAAGTTATGAAGTACCAAATATCCATTGAGAGGTTCACGAAGAGTTTTGGTGTCAAATATGGATACAAACCCGTCCTTGAAGTATAGACGCTGAAAGTTTTACCGATTCATAATTACTCAATCCTGATAAGACGAAATATAATGGAGTCCATAAACTATAGAATGATAAAATACCATTTAGATGTTCAATATTTTGACCTGAAATAGCAACTACTTTGCAATCGTATATATGCATCTACCAAAGGAGACGTGACTAGACACATGCAAGAAGGGGTAATTGCTACTCATTAGTGATATCAATGACTAATGAAGCTAATTAATGAAAAAAATAAACCAAAACATTCAAATCAAAGTCATTAAGAGAAACGAGGATGAAAAGCAAAATTCAAGATAGAAAACTATATCCCAGCTTAAGAAGAATACGAAACATTTCAACTAGTTGATAAAAATAACAATAAGAAGATGAAGAAAACACCAACTTCATTCTAAGCAACATTTGGAAGAATATAAACATTGATATTATCTAGTTTCCCTAAAAACAACAGCTACGACAAAAGCTTTATTCATCTAATTACGTGTATTCCCTGACTAAATTACTGTTTTTTTATTAAATGAAAAAAACTTGTGCAATACTTTTATTCAAGTTCTTCACAGTTTGCATATATCTAACTAATTAAATCAAGCGAATGTTCCACCAACAAGGGAAATTGGAGACAAGACTTTATTTCACATTATGGAGTAACCACAACATCTAAATGACAACAGACAACGTTCTACAATTAAAAGCAGTTGCTCAGATAATCATTAACCTGAATTACGATTCCCACTTCACATCCACTTTCACTAGCTACAGTTATGAATTTTGCTAAGAGTCACTTAAATATAGACCTTCACAAAACATAAAAGTCCACAAATAGCAATATTTTCAGAAAATAGAAGCATACCAATTGTCCACCAGAGGAATGCCCGTCCTCAGAAAACGTTCCATGAGAACCTCCCCAGCCCCATGCATAAACATGTCCTTCTGCATGTCAGCAATTATCACCAGTTTATCTCCAGAACCAAGGCATATATTGATTCACCAAGTTAGTAAATTCGGTTGTTGATCTGTTTTTATTGGGGTGACGTCATCTTCATCATGAGAGTCGCTGACTTGTTGGAGTTCTTTTCATCCTAGAAGTAGGATAGGAACCCTAAGGCAGAGTGCAGTTGTATGGGTTGCAGTTGACAGTTTGGATGTCCTTCGAGAGTATTGAATTGCATAATTCAACTCCAAAAGGATCATCTTTTTCCGTTCTCGACTGTTTGTCCCATTACTTTTTGCCGTATTGTACGTGAGAAATCGAGGATATGCAATTACAAGTGTATACTCTAAACTCTAGGTTGTCTACTGCTTTCAAACCATTCTTACCAGAGATTGCTGCTGTATGCTTCCAGCCACAGGATACCTAAATACGGAAAGAAAAAAATTATCAAATAAAGCACAAACTAAAGAGTAATCCATACATTATTAGGTCAATATAACTTGATTTACAGGTATGATTGCCATCTTTATGATCATACACTGATTTTGAGCCTTGAACCGCGTAACATGTCGTGAAGTTATTTTGATGGGAAATATCTAAACACCAACTGCAGAATGTTTGTGGAATACGCAACAATATTTTGAGAAAAACCAAAAGCTATTTGGGCAATCACAAGCGTTCCGAACCTGGCAAACAGCATGTTTCAAGAATGGACCTTGAACTCTTTCTGGTAAATGACTGGCATCTGTACAGCTGATAGAAGAGAATGAACCAATAAGAGTAAGTAATCCATCTTAACTTTTTGAGATGTAGTTATTAGGAGATACCCAGTCCCGAGACAGCCATTCTCATTTGAGCCCCATGTGTATAGTTCTCCACTACCTGTGTAGGAAAAAAGTTAATGACAAGTACTGGATTTGAAACACAAAATCGACTAGTACACACAATTGTCCGAGTTTCTAATTTAGTACTTCATTATGAATCATGCTTTAAAAATGTTGAAGGAGTGATCTAGGCAGATGCAGTCCCTTCTAAACAAAACATGTAAGAGGTACAACGCTCAGGTGACTCAACCTGGTGGCTATGATGCACAGACATGGACATAGGGACACGAGAATTCTAAAAAGCTGGGGACTCGGACATGTGTATATTTATTTATATATTTATATTTGTTTTTCAATTTTTTCCCAAGTTTAAATGGCAAAATGTGGACAAAACGAAAAATCCATAGTTCCAATACCATTCAAACAAAATAAGACATCCACCCAATTCAAAAATTACAGTTTGACCCCCAAAATTTTAAAAAATACACTTTGACCCCCAAATTTTTTTTAAAAAATCACTTTGACCCCACTGTGTCCCCATTGGTGTCCCCCCGGGTCCCCAACCATGTCCCTCTCAAAAATTTAAATTAAATTATGGGACACGCCATACATGTCCCCATGTCTGACACTACAGTACGTCGACCACTAGTGGTGTCGGTGCTTCATAGCATGGTGGCTCCCCCTCATGTGGGTAATGGAATCAACCCTCCATGTGGTCAAGCCACGTCGTCTCCACTCCACCACCTCATGTTTTAGTACACCATATGTAAATAGGTGACATATAGACCCACAAGACAATACCAAATTTCAGCACCATCTAGTTTCATCAAGCAAGATCATAATAGAGCCTTATAATCCTTCTATGGGGAAACGAAAAGTTACAACATGGAGACAAAAAAACACATAAAACAAATACACAGAAAAATCAAATGACAATAAAACAATAAAAAGAATTACTTGTAATGACACAAGTGTGATAACCACCACATGCAACTTCTTCAGACAATGGCAGTTGGCCAATCATGGATGGTCTTGTTGCACTCTTTGCTTGCCCGAGGCCCTAGATTATTTCATTGTATTTCAATCGTTAACATCCACAAGATAGATTCTTATACAAGAGGGGGGCAGAAATAATTCAAACATCTAAATGGGATATTGAAGAACTTCTAAAGACCGTAGGATATTACTTCTGACACTTACCAATTTATCCACTGCTCTTTCACCAAATACAAATACAGAGCCATTTTCTGCAAACCAGGACAAATTTTGAAGTTCGAACATGGTCCTAGAAATCACACCTTAGTACGAAAAGAACAAAAAAAAAAACGCATCAACTGCACAAAAATGCCATATATACCATCAATGCATGCTGAATGCAGCATCCCGGCAGCAATACTTTTAATCTGCATTTACAAAAAGGGACAGCCAGTCATGAGGCAATCCAAAATGCCAACAGATATCTGGCAGATTCTTTCAGAGGCGCAGTCAAACAGAAATAGAAACACACATTATTACCTTGAATCCTTCAAGTTTCTTAATAAGCCTAGGGGTAAATTCACTGCAACCAACAGAGGATAGTATAAACATACAGGTTGGCACATGTAAGAAAAAAATAAACAGTAATAATAACAGACAAAACAGAAATGAAAAAACTCCAGAGAAATGATAACTGTGTCAGGATCCGGGAGCAGCAACTATGAACAAGATCAGATTCTTATTCTTATTATTATCTATTGAAGAATTAAAAGTTAAGCAATCCACCAACTAAAAGAGTGGTACTCATAGTTGGAGAAAATGCTGGTTTCATAATCATACACCCAAATTTAGGGCAAAGGGTAGTGACATTGTACCATCAATTCTACGATTAAGGTCAATGTTTCTTGAAACATGGATCATTTTGGTAAGAGTTGCAGGAGTCGAAACATGTCCTATAGCAAAGGGCATCTTATCATGGTGCTTACCTAAGATCCTACCCTTGTATTGTAGAATTCATAAAACATACTTGAACAAGTTTTTATTCACTTGGAGCGGCCTGTGAATTCTTATGCAGGTGCAAGCAAAATGCCCCCATTTTCATTTGCACTGATCTCTTGATGAGATATCATCGCTTTGCCACATTGTGACTTAAATTAGTAAGATCCGAAGGTTAGTCCGCTACATAGTTATCAAAGGCGCGCCTAGGTGCTTGACTTGGCGTTAGTCGCGTCGGAACCCAATACTTGCACCTTAGGTAGGTTCAGGATGAGTGACTTGAAGAAGGCGATCAAAAGGCACACAAGGCGCACGGCGCACAAAACCCAGCCTTATATCAGTCCCACGAAAAAAAAAGAGGGATTGAAAAACCCTGAAGCAAAAGTAACTGAGATCGGACATTGATAACACAAGGTGCACAAAACCCCATGTCTTGGTAACACCGTATGGAACTTTGAAAGCAGGTCCTCTTCTGGGATTGCTTATGCGACAAGATTGCTTCTGCAATTTCTTATCTTCTTGACCCTTCGACTAGAGAGTGCTGTGATTCAACCAACCAGGTTATTCTCTTCTTCTCCTTCCCCTTCTCCTCCTCGGGATTTTCTCTTTCACAACTGTATCGGTATGTTTTTGGGACCGTGTATGCTAACAGGAACAAACTTTTGGGACTGCATATCCTGTGTTTTGTATTAGAAAAATTATTTTGTCTTCTCACTTCCCCTAATAGAATAAAAACAAACTTTATTGTCTCTCTTTTATATTTCCTGCTGTGTAAAGGGAAAAACTGATTGATTCTGATTAATTACCGAGACAATTTTCGATTGCTTTTAGAATGATCTTTTCCAAAAAGGCCGATATCCCAATTGCTTTTGAAATGGCAGAGGAACTTGACTCAATTGCCTTTGATTCGTTAATTTGCCAATTGCTTTTTCATTTGTGAATTGCTAATTGCTTGTGGATTGTTTGAGCGCCAGATGTTTTTAAGGATCGCTAATTGCTTGTGGTCAATAATACGGCAAGCGAAGGCAGTAGAAAGATCCCGCATGAAAGTATGCACCTTTGGTGGAAGCTTAGTCGCTTTAAATTTTATTTCATTTGGTTGGATGATTGTCTTGTTGAATTTGACGTTTTACTCCTTTTATATGCAAGAATTTTTGGGGTGTATCTGCTAGATGTGTTTATGGCTTTCTAAAATGGTACACATCTTGAAATTCATTGTCTTAGTGTTAATCATTTGAAGAATTTCTGTATCCTATATTTTCTATATCTTCTTGCCCAGGTACTCCATTAAATAAGGCCCTCACCTTGCTTTCACCTCATGCCTAGACACCCTAGGCCCCAACAGACTTTTGCGGCTCGGTAAGCCTCGCACCCTAAATAACTATGGTTCACTAATATGGATTTGACCTTTGTACAAGCATATATTATGAGACTAGCTACCATTACCAGAAAATTTAGGGCTACAAAATGAAAGACAGTCAAGTTTCCATCATTTGATCTGTTACGGGGTAATAAGATTTTCTGGTGAAAGTAAATCTTATCAGGATGTTTATTTACTATCACAAGCAAATAGTAGGAAAAAGGACAATAGTGTATATACGCTGGGATTATGTGAATAAAAACAACTCCATGAGGAAGGACCACTTCATCTTAATTGCCATAGTGGTGTCTTGCTAAATGCCTACATATATCGGATGAGACGGAATTTGTTTTCAACACGCCATATGGTGTATTGCATGTTGACACATCTCGAACACGAGTGGCATGACTCATGTGCCCAGATTTTAGGACAAAATGTTGGATTTGGGCTGGTAAATAATCAAGTTCTATACCAAGTAAAAGTAGCATGCTAATAGAGAGAAATTTTTTTTTTAATCAGCAAAATAAAGTTTTATTAAGAAACTTGATAACGAGTACATCAAGTTGGGGAGGAGAGGTGGGGAATCCAAGAAAAGGTTAGACGCAAATAAAACACCTGTCCGGACGAAGCCCAAAACACCCCAAATATGGATAAGTCCAAAAGGGCCAAGCCCAGCCCAAGAAACCAACCCAAACCCTAACTGCGCTACCCCAAACACACTATCACCACCGAAGAGCAAACAGCCGCCACCACCACCACCACCACAAGCAGCAACTGCTGCCCCCAAAGACATCCGAACAGGCCGTGCACCAACCACCACTAACGACGAAACCACCGACCCGCACCGCTGCGAAACCCACCGATAAAACACCAAACATGATCCTTACAAATGGCTGAGAGAAACGGCACACAAGCTTCCAAACGTTGTCGTGACCTGCCGCACCGTCGCCACCCAAGTTACCCAACCAAACCATCCGAGCAAATCAGATACACCCACAACCACCCGATCTACTTACCCAGAGGCACAGCCGCTCCGGACGCCTGCCGCAAGGTCTCCAACTTGCAGTTAGGCCTGAACCGATCACACCCATGGGCGATAATCAGTGGGAGACCTCACTGCCATGCCTCCACTTGCCACCACCGCACCTAGCCATTAGGACAAACCGGAGACACCCAAGAGAGTAACCGGCGGGCAAACAGTGAACAGAGGAGGCAACACGTGACGGTGAAGACAACGAAAAAACAACAGTGAGGAGGCAAACACCGGAAGGGGGAGGGGCGAGAAAAAGGAGGGGGAGAGAAGAGAGGAGAAAGCCCGAATGGAGGAGGCACCTTCACTGGTGAGTTGAGAAGAGATGAAGAGATTTCTAGAGAGAGAAAGAGGAAAGGGGCTTTTTTCACCACTAACAAAACTTGCCTTAATAGAGATAGTTACCAAAACTTTTGCCACTAATAGAGATAGTTACTTAGTTTGTGAGTTGCTTTTCTTTGTTGCATTTGTGTACGTTATATCCAAATAAAAAGAAACTAATATGCATAAAGTACGTATAGTTAATCCTTGCCATATCTGTATCCTGATTTCTTTGAAAATCACCAAGTCTAGTGTCCGTACCAGTGTCATGTCTGTATCTGGTTCCCATTACCTTTGCGTGTGCCCAAACTTCTTAAAAGCTCCTAAACACCTTTTAACCCACTTCGCATGTGATACTTTTCAGACATACGATGTGGATAAAATAGAAGCTCCTACTTGACTAAAATTCAGAAATTACAAGCAAAAGACTACAGATTGTAATGGACTAAAATGAACCTGGCACTCCTTAGAAAGCCCAACATGCTTGGTTCATGCCCATGACCAAGCCTCCCAGATCCCCCTCCTCCCCAGCTTAAGGCCTCACCTTGATCTAGGGGAAAAGATTACGAGATTGGTTATTTGGCATACAAACTACAAAATGTTGTGCAGCCGAAAGATGAAAATCCATCAGAAGGCAAGAAGTACATCAATATCAAACCTGTAACTGCAAGTGAGTGCTCTGAACCCAAAGCCACCATTTTGATAGCGACTCCAGTTAAGGATTCGACTTTAGTAGGTACAAAAACAACTTTTTCCGCCTCTGTACAGAAAGTACAAGAACAATTCATTTTGGGCTTTCTTAATAAGGACCCTTAGATCACAATACCAGAAGGAAACATAAAAGCTTATCGAAAAATGGACGAGTAAGAAGCAGCATAAAGCTAGAGAAGGTCAGTTGTAAAAGCAAGATTAGCAGCATAAAGCTAGAGAAGGTCAGTTGTAAAAGCAAGATTATCAAGGTGATTGAACAGTCCCCATAGAGAACAGTGAACTCTCATAAAACAAATAGGACTACACATCTAGAAATGAAATCATGATTATCAAGGTGATTGAACAGTTCAAATACAGAACAGAGAACTCTCATAAAATAAATTGGACTAGACATCTAGAAATGGAATCAGGATTCTCAAGGATGATTATGCGCCACATGCCACTTTCTATTAAGATCATTATTTAGGGTAGACAAGAAATTGCATTGTAAGAATCCATCTAATAATGAAATGGTTATATACCGTTGCTATGCATAACATCCTTATCGTTATTGTAAATTAAACAATGCATAAGACAGAATTAAAATTTAGAAAACATGGATGAGCAACTGACTATAGATTTGTGCACATGACGTACCTCAGCACATAAAAGACAATCTAGATATCACCATATTTAATCGGAAAATTATTACTTCACAGTTGTACTTTGACCTTTATTAACTCACACCCCCTCAATTTCATTATTGGATATATATACCCCTTGAACTTTCAACTAAAGTGCAAATGGTAATTTTTTCGTCCAACTTCCTCCAAAACTGACAAAACTACCCCCATTTGAATCTTTCTTTTCTCATTCCATGTTCATCACCACCATGACCACACACCTCCATCAATTTTTCTTCTTTTCTTCCTGACAAATTCAAGATCCAATTTATTGGAGGAAATTGGCAATTAATTGTTGAAAAGATCAAATGTCAATGAATCTGAACCGACAATAGTTTTCTAGTTAGCTTGGGTAGGACAATAGAATTCATCGGTTTGGTTTTTGGAAAAAATTTTCCAACTCAAAAAATACTCATTACCCCTACTTCCAATCATTACTCTCCACTCATTACCCCTATTTCCAATCATTTTTCTCTCTTCACTCATTACCCCTACTTCCAATCATTACTCTATTTCTCTTTCCACTCATAACGCCCAAAAATTTCTCAAAAACTCATCTAAACACAGCATCAACTAATTAAGCTTCTTAAGAACACGAAGGCCATACAATGATGTTGGGAACTCATCCCCTTTACTGATAGTAATCGCTTTCTAGTTACCAATTTCCACTCACCACCGGTTGAGTTTTGCCTTCGCATCATTGCTGAACCTTCCACTGTCACTGGACCTCCCACCAATATGCTTTGATGACGAGCCGGAGTAAAATTTTAGAAACCCCAAAATCAAGAAGCCAAAATCACCGGAAAATACCACACCAATCAAGAATCCACAAATACAAAAGGATTAATCAGGTAAAATGAAGCTCCAATTCAGAAAATCCAGTGGCAAAATCACCTAGGGTGGCGGACCCAGTACGGGTCACGTGAGGTCACGTGTCCCCACTCCATCCCATCTGGTTTTTATCTTGTTCGATTTAGGACTGTAAAGTTTAGTTCGGACACATTTAGATCTTTTCTCGACAATCCAAGCCGTTTGATGTTGTAGAGATTGTCAAATAATTAATCCATGCAAAAAATTCAAGTCTATCGGACACCCAATAACTTGATAAGAACATTTTTTTTTTGAAAAAAACAGTTAGACTGTGTATTTTTCCTGAATAAAAGTATTTCGATGAAGTGGTTCGGAGAGATTCTGATCGACGATCAGAGATATGGCTGTGGACAAAGGGAATGAATCCTTCGATTAAGTTAGGAAGTAAGAAAAACAAATTGCACTCGTAGGGAATCGAGTTCTTTTGCAAAGGTTTGAAACGTTTCGCCACTTCACCACTAGGTTCGCTGAAATCTTTTAACCTTCTATGTTAAATAAAATCGTGTTTATTTTTTTACTTTGTTGCATCTTAATGAAATATCTAGTGCTGAATACTTAAATATGTGTTGATATGTTTAAAAACTTTTGGAAGCATATACCTATAAATCGCTTTCCATAATGGTGTATAATTGTATAGTTGACCCTACAAGTTTTTACGATTACCAATAATTAAACGGTTTAAACCCACTATGGTCAATTCCTGGGTCCACCACTGGTTTTGAACTTGGGGAATGCTGAGAGAGAGAGAACTGAACCTGAAGAGTCAACTGCTTTGCTAGCTTTTTGAATTCCAGATGCCATTCACAGGCATGAAACCGACGACTCTTATGAACTTGTTGCAGTCTCCGAACGATTATCATCTTCATTCCTCCGAAGTGCTAGATTCAGATCAAGATCCCAATCTAAGGCTTCCTTTTCAAACCATTCCACAATCGTTTGATGTAAAGCTAACATCGAAGAAAATACGAATGAGCAGTCGGGTAGAGGGTAACGGTGCTAAATTTTGATGGGGTTGAATGGGTAGTTTTGACTTTTCACCAATTTGTGTAACGCCATCCATGTTTGCACTTTAGTTGAAAGTTCAAGGGGTGTATGTATCCAATAATGAAGTAGAGGGGTGCAAGTTAAAATGGTTAGAGTTCAGGGGTTTAAGTAACAATTCCCCTATTTAATATGAATACCAAACGACAATCCGGCTACCCACCAAGAAATAAAATCAATTACACTAAGCAGTCAGTCAAAACAATTGAGATAAGATACATGCTTTGTTACTTTTTCCAAGGCCAAGCTGTCCGTTTGAGTTCTTCCCCCACATGTAAAGTTCCCCATCCACTACAAAAATATGCAAATTATTGATTCAGGAAACTGAAGTATAAAATACAAAAAGTTACAAATATTTGTCAAATGATATGAAAGTAATTGGGTAAAACAAACATTTTTAAATAAAAAAGCACATGCAAGTTAGATTATTGCTAAACACATCAGTGAATTTCATGGAAAGGAAATGGGAGAGGTATACTTCAGTGCTTTCCAATATTTCCCAAACCAACAACCTTCCTCATGGATTGTAACTTCTAGATCAACTATCACTAACTCATCTCACACTCTTTTTCTCAGCTCTGGAATGTATCTCCTAAAAATGGATCAATTTATCTGAAGTTGTCTGCATTTGTGCCAGTCTTCCAGAGATCCTTTCATATGGAGTCCTTCACTCCAGCCAGCCTTAAGAAAGGGCTTCAAACATGCAGGATATATCTGAATTTTTTACCACGAGAAAACAGGGATAAGAGGTTTGTTTTTTCAACAAATATTTTCTTGTTTCTTCCCTTGAATTGGGGTGGTCTAGGACTAGGTAATGTGCTGAACAGGTTCAAGTGTGGTTAAGGCTTGGTTAAATGAGTCATAGGTTGGGCTTGGCCAAGAAAGTGGGCTGGGCTTAGGGTTTGATGATGGATAATTTGTACATCTAATGCCTTGTTTGGATGACTTTTTGAAAGGAAAAAAAATAAATAAACTCCAAAAACAATCATTATCCTTACTTCCAATCATTACCCTCATTTCTCTCCCCACTCATTACCCTTATCTCTAATCATTATTCTCATTTCTCTCTTTCTCTATCTCTCCCCACTCATTACCCATATCTCCAATTAGTACTCTAATTTCTCTCTACACTCATTACCCCAAAAAATTTCAAATCTCCCACCCAAACAAGGCATAAACGGCTGTCCTGTCTAGGTGTGACCTGGGTTCAATGGACTCGGTTACAGATGCTGAATACGTGACTAAGTGTTGGATTCATCCAACCCACATGTGAAGGATACCAATACATAGTCATATGAGAGCTTCCACATAGTTCTGCACTTTTCCAGAGTTGTGCAATTCACATTTCCAAATTTGTGCAATTCACTCCGTGCATCCCCTATTGCTAGTCCGCTATTCTAGTTAAGATATCCCAAATATTAGTCCTCTTTGAAAAATCAAAGAAAAAACTAATTAGATTTCTACAAACAAACCCTCAAAAAGGATTGAAGTATTTTTAAAAGATAAAAAATAAGGTGTAATATTAAAAATAAAATTAAACTTTCTAAGGAGACATGCATTAATTGTGTGTCCCCTTAAAAAGTGGAGTTCTACTAAAAATGTAACAGTCGAACACATCTCCTACGGTCATACCCTTACCCAATTGTAGAGTGTCCGACACCAGAATTCTTAAATTTCATAGAATCTGCATAACATAAGTAATGCAACTTTGGACAGAAAACTTAAAACTCGGCTAGTTTGATTGGCTTATGCATCTGAGCTATAGGATGAATCTGGTTTTCGGAACCTCAGGACGAAGAAAATAGCTCTGTTTAGGGATTAAATACCCTTAGCTTTACCTCCTTCCTTTGCAGCTTCTTCTTCCCCGGCGATAAGAAACAAAGCCCTAGACTTCACGGGCAACTGAGATTTCATCAGGGGCCGGAGATCGAAAGCACATAGGCAGAGGTGTTGGCTAAGCAACGGGAGGCACAAGGTGGCAATGCTCCCAATGATGGAACCAGCAGAACACGGTGGATAATGTTACCAGCACAAGACACATTTCCAGCAATTAAACAGTAGCTGGGCTTAGTCGGCGGCAGCCCTGAAAGCAGCAGTCCATAATTGATGGTTCCTGGGGACTGGTGGCACTGACACAATGCAGCATTTTTACATTTCTACTATGCTGGAGATCGCATCGAAGGCTTGACTGGAGATTGTGAAAGAGAAGAGGGGGGGGGGGGGGGGGGGGGGGGGGGGGGGGGGGGAGAGAGAGAGAGAGGATTGCCTAATTTCTGAAACTAAATTTGATGCAAAAAACAAAGAAAGGGGAGAGAGGAAACACGCAACAGATGCATCCCTAAAGTCAAACGCCACAGCCTTTTAAATTCACTACCCTATATATAATTCTAAATACACTTATAGATATTAAATCAGAACTGTACTAAAATAGGCAACCTAATAGTGACACGAGAACTCATACGACTCCTAACTAAACCAAAATTCAAAAGAACTAAATATTAAGCATTGAAGTATATAAGTTGATAGACCTCCACTCGAAAGTAGCTGTGCAATGCGCACATGAATGAATATTGGACACTAAATGAAGCATCACTCCTCGTTTATGGCAAGAAGCTCTCAGGCATCAAGAAACCCAATGATAACTTAATAACAACAGAGGACTGGAAGATAAGTGTTTAAGAGACTTGAAATCAGTGAGATCTCACAAACAGATGCTAGAAAGCAAATTTAATGCCTCTTTAGGTAAATCATTTAACATTGGAAGGAAATGCAACCAAAGATAATAAAAATGGGCATACACTTGAAACTTCAGATACGGTTTAGCTACAATATCTCCAAACACAGATTCTATGAAGGTAAAGTTGATTAACGAACATAGATTAAAGTGTAAACTTGCGTCGCCCTGTCAGACCATGACAAGTATATAGCAAGAAATATCAACCTGTAATGGCAGATGAGTGAAGATAACCAGCATATATTTTAATTATCTCGTTGGGAAGTCCTAAAACTTTTAGGGGCTCCTGCAATAACAATACAACCAGATTAAGTGGACAATTCAAAGCGAAAGCAAGGGAACCGGAAGTGACAAATAAAGAATCTAAACAACCACATATCTTCTTCCCTTTGTCTATTTTGTTTTACAACAATATATCAGAAAAGAGAGAAAATCTAAGAGCAAACAAACTTGTGACTAGAATTTAGTCTCTTAGTGCTTAAAGCAGTGGATCCTACACATCACAATAACATCAGGCAACAACTCAAACAATAGGCCCAAATCCCACCCCCAGGACCAACAAAAGTACGACCAAGACAGAACAGATACTCGTGTCACTTCATAACCGTAAAAAGTCAGAATAAACTGTGCTTTAACATGCTTCAAGGAAATGTACATGAAGCACCAGCAATCACATGGAAATCCACCCATATGAAAAACTAGCGATGGTTGCACCACAGATTTGTTAAAGCAGAGGAAATGTTTTATCGCCTTTCCTCGAGTACTAGCAAGCAAATGCTCTTTAGTTGCCCCATGCTTGCAAGCCAAACCTAAAAGAAAATTGTACTAAAGTCACTGAACTGAAGTACCTCATAAAGTGCCATAACCAACCAATTTCATAAGGAGAGCTGGAAGCAGAAAACTCGTACTATTGCAGAACACTACCACCATAGTCCAGGCCTGAATAAGGTAATAGGAGGGCACAAATCAAATTGTGAAGTTCAGATAGGTCTCTCTTTCACCATATTCTTCATTAGTGTTACAGACGACACCCCTCTCCCATATATTAAACAGAAAATACACAAGGATCTAGGAAGCAAGGACATGTTGCCAGAGGTCACTTACCAATGTCAGACACCGATACTCTCCGGACACGTGTTGACACTCAAATCAGAAGTTTCTTAAGTCTTAACTTTCTTTTGATTTTTGCACATTGACAACCTGGGGAGACTCAAAACACGTTCGGTATATGCTCCGACACTCTCGAGACACTCCATAGACACTCACGCGACACAATAGGTGCATCAAATGAGATAAAAGGCTCAAGTTAAAGCTTAAAAAGATTTTCATTTTTGTGTTCGATGGTTGATAGACTGCGTTACTAGAAAACTTCTGCAAATGATGTAATGACAAATTTGAATGAACTAATGAAATATGCAAACGTAGGCATATATGTATATTACTACAACTACCACCTTATTTTTGTATTTTCATCATTTTTATTTAGTCATCCTGTACAGAATAAAGCTCCATAAGTATAAATTTCAATTTGTAGCGTCCTCCATTTTTTGGGAATTTGCGTTCCGATTGTCAGTGTCATGTGTCTGTTTCAGTGCTATTTAGATGTGGATAAAACCCATAAATCTAGACCTTGTATGCCTACCGACCTCACATTGTAACTGCATTTCATAAATTTAATTTCCTCCACATCCCAACCGACATATCAATGAGAAAAGAAGCTATAGGCATCTTCGAAGAATTAGGAAGCCAAATCTAAGCAGAAGAGAGAAAACTTCACTATAATAGGCATAGTGCTCTTGTTGGGGCCAGAATCCTCTCTTTTACAAATTTTTAATTGTTTTATACTACGAATTCAAATTAAGAGTCCATCATTCCAGAAGAAGGAAAGCATTGGCACCACGAATTGACAGAAAAACACTGCAAGGCCTGCCCTAAAAGTAGAACAAAAACCCAAAGCATACTGAATTTTAAACATAAATGTGGTAGCTAAAATGATGCATGCATTTGCAGAGATGACTGTTGACCACAACCCAAACGACAATTCTGATTCCAGAATGTGATCGACAGAGAAAGTCCAGGCAGGCATTGAAGCAGAGAAAATATGAAGAAAAAAAATAAGTGTGAGCTTCATAATAGAGACTGCAAAAAATCTCAATAACAATGTTTCCCTGCAAAAATGAAAAAGGAAACAAAAGAGAGAGAACAGGACAATAAGGTTCAGATAGCATACAGTAGTGTAGCTTTTATCATCTGATATGCCTAGCTGTCCAAAATCATTGAGACCAGTGGTATAAACACAGCCAGTTTCTGTCGAAAACAAGGGGTAAAAACCATTTATCAGTCTCTACCCTGACTGCAGCTAAATTTATTCCAAATTCATCTCAAATTTATGAAGACAAAATGTAGGTATCAAGGTGAAAACAAAAACAGAACACTGTTACAGGTAACACAACTTATGAACCATAAGTTGTTCACAGAAGACAGCTGCAAAATGATTGGGAAACATATGATCCAGGATTTTTTATAGATCAAAATAAACTTAAATACGGAGTAATATTTCAATCATAGAACAAACCCACTTTCTCCAGCAATCAACGGGTTGATCTATTAAATCAGATACAGTTATTAGCTTTTAAACAGGGTAAGTGATCACAGGCAACTACAAAATATGGGCCATCACTGCAAACATTTCCTCACGGGTAAATGTATGGTTACTCAACCAAATTAAGTCAAAAACTTAACTGCTCAAACATCAGAAGCTGCAAAAAAAAAAAAAAAAATCACTGCACTTGTGTTTGCTCACTTTTGCCTTTTATCAATTCTCCACTGGCATTGCCAGATAATATGATACAGAGTTTCAAACCCTCCCCATAAGTCTAATATTAGCCGTAACCCATCTTAATATATGAAAGATGGCATCAAAGTAACACAAACTATCACGGTATCACCAATGGCAAAATCTTGGTAAACTAGCAAAGCTTATAAAAACCTTACTAGTTGTCTATGATTTGTATAACAACTCCTCACTATCTATTAGGTATAACAGTGGGTTTGATAACAACAAGATCTACAATATTCTTACATTCCTCAAACATGATGCCCCAGAATTCGCAGCTTTTAACCAGATCTCTCAAGAGTTGTAAGATTCAGGCTTTTATCAAATATATGAAGAAAGCATGATGGACGAGAGTCACATGTCTGACAGTTTTACCTCCATGTGGTCAAGTAGATGAACATCACTTGACCTGAATTTACCATACACGATTTTAGCACCCTCAATTTGCAAAGTACTTGCACATACTTTCAGCCCTTCAAGCCTCACACATCATTGATAGACAAAGCAAATTTTTTCTGCCGTACACTAAATATCCTTACATTAGTAGATTAGGAAATGCTACACCCTCTTCTTAATATTGTGTTAATTTATCTTTTTTCATTTCTATACAAATCTTGAGCGAACTTTAAATATGTCCAACTTCTTTTAGATAGTGATGCCAAATTTCAAAGTTTTGATAAGTACATGTTAGCAAGTTTGTAAGAAGTGTAAATTGCATGCCAACTTTATAGTCATAGATACCTAAGAAGTGTCAAACACATTGTAAATAGGGCATCGGACAAGTATCTGAATTAAGGTTTTAATTTCTTATTTGTGGACACAAAAACAAATGTGTCGGCCACGTGTCCAAGAGTGTCTTACACGTGCCGAACACTAACACATATCCTTCTTTGAAGTTTCCGTGTTTGTTAGTCAAAACTAACATTGACAGGAAAATCACACAAGCTCTTCATGTCAACGTTCAAAAAGACAAATTAGAGACATTGTTTTTAAAATTGAAAAGGAACCTAATCAAAAAAAAAAAGTTGAAAGGGAAAAAGGAAGATACATCTCGACATATTAAGCCCGTGAAATGTTTTCTCTTCATGATTAAAACTTGCCCTCTTCATGGTTATCTCAAGCCCGTGAATTTTATCAAAAATCACTTTTACAAAGATCTAGAACATCACCAAACTATAACATCTTTTTAAACATGGTTTTTGAATTGGTATCAAAATCGGTATATCATGTAGCCAATATTTAGCATTATCAAAAAAAAAGGACCATCTGTCATAAGTCCACCCTACACCTGATCCTCTAAAAGATGGTTAATTCTCAAAAAACTACAGCTCCTCCTCATACATTTATTTATGAAGCCAAAAGTGTAAGAAGCTTGTGTGTGTGCATGTGCGCGCACGCTCATGTGTATATGTAGCAAGGCTACACTTTGCTTATCTGCTTTTCTTATTGCTTTCTTGCTCGTTAGATGGATTGATAAGCAATAAGCGGACAAAAGTGGAGAACCAAACAAGCTTATCGAATGTGATCAAAACAAAAAAAAAAAAAAAACCTAAAAAACCTTAAAGGAAACTAAGTTCGATCAATAACATAACAAGTACGTACTTTATTTTTGCTTGAAACGTATCTTCTTTGTTTCTTTCTTTTTTCTATTGTTGTGTAATTTTCGTAACATTTTGCGACAAAATAGAGTAACTCTAAGAGCCATACACGCCGAACCACACAAGACAACAGGAAAAAAGTTCCCACTCATTTTTTTTTCCATCCCTGTGCAAGAACGGGCAAGACGCTAGTATCAGTAATAAGCAAATAGAAGAATAAAACAAGCCCTGTGTAACGATACAAGACATTAGAAGCAATGCTGAAACCTGTCAAAAACAGGGTATGAGCTCCACCACAAGCAATGCCGCGGAGGCTTTCGTTACCGAAAGCCGAGCAGAAAGCAGGCCGCCACCGGGACTCCAAGCTTCCCAGCCCCAGCCGCCCGTAATCGCCGTTACCCCACACGGCAGCAAACGTCTTTCCCTCGCCCGGTCGCTCTTCGCCGCTCGAAATCGTTCTCCTCCCCCGTAACCCTAACCCTAGAATCACGCTCCTGAGCCTCGTCAGTTGCGTGCCTCGGGCGTATCCTCCTCCTCTCACCGTTAACATCTCGACCGACCAATTCGAGATCGTCGTTCATGAATCGGGAGATGATCGTGTTCCGTTTTGATCATATGCAAGCACTTGCAAATTGCAGGGGTACGTGCATGCGAGTAGGCTGCTAAGAAAGTTGAGGCTGATAACACTGCAACGTCGTCTTTTGAAGTTGGACAGCAGTTCCTTCTAGAGAAGTACATAAGCAGTTGGAGGACTCTAATCTAGTACTGAACCCCTCCCACATTTTTTTTTTCAAAATTTTCATTTTTGTGTCCCAAAAAGATTGTTCATTTAAAAAGACAAAAACAAAAGTTCAAAATTTTATTTTTTCCATTTTACCCTTCTCTCAAATTGGCCTTTTTTACCTCCACAATTTTTCAGATATCAATCCCAAGTTTCTGACTCCAATTAATAGCATAACTGGCAAATTCAAATTGGGGGCAGACTTTCTCCCAAATTGGCACTAGAAATTAGTTCCCATTCATGCAAAAAATCACTCAAGGGTATTATTGAAAATGTAAAGTTTCGAAAACATAGTCATAATGCTTCCTTAAATTTATAGTATTTCGAGATTGGACGATGAAAATGGGACGGAGGGAGTATTATACATTCACGACCGTGTTGGAACTACAAAAAAGACATTTTTATTGAAAGATTGAAATTGATTAAATCCGAGGGTCAATAATGAGCGGGTAAAATCAAGGTACAACTCTTGGGCTAACTTTTAGTTTCTCTTTTTTTTTTTTGTTTTTTCAAACGGCGAATTTTTTTTATTAACCTTTGAAGGAAATATAAAGATTAATAGGATAAGGAGAGAACGAAAAGTTCAATCTGAGATTCAAACTGTTGATTGGCAAAATACCAATCAAGACAACACCCAAAGGGAACAAAGTCCCAACAGTCCAACACCTAAAGGCCTAAAAGTCCGGATAAAATAGTTAAAACAAATGGAACGCATTCTAAACACCTAAGAGGCCTATAAGCCCAAATAACATGGGACAAGCCCAACCAGTAAAGCCCGAAAAACATACAACAAACCCTAAATACACCACTGTCGCTGCCCACAAAATCAGTTCAAGCCCCACAGTCGCCACCTACCGCCCCACCGCCAGCCAGCCAGGAGTTCCCACCAAAACACCAAATCAATCCAAGCCCCACACCACTTTTAGTTTCTGTAACACCCGTTTTGAGCATGCACGTGCATTGCATATGTCATGCTATTTGATACACGTGTTGCGTTATTATTCGCATATCATTCATTAATTATTTATCGATACATGATTTAAGTTTGAGGGTTTAATTAAGTTAATTGAAAGAGATTGACTTGGTAGGTGGAATGAATGGTAAGGATGAGACATGGCTCATTTGAACCATGTACCCCACCTCATGGGATAAATTTTCCCTTAAATCTTCCCTAATAAGCTTTCTAGATATTTTACACCCCTCCACCGTTCTTTTCTTTCTTTCTTATAACGTAGAGAGAGAGAGAGAGAGAGAGAGAGAGGAGAAGAAGAAGAAGGGAAAAAAATTTGGGGAAAATCTAATTGAAGGTAAACTCTATATTACACCTAATTTATGTTTTGGGTTTGATCAAACATGCATATACCTGGATATTCTTGTAGTTTAAATCCCAATTAGTTCATAGGAGAATGGATTTTTAACCTAGCAAATTCGTGTGGCTCATGGGTATGTTAGTTAGAGCTTGAATTTGACTGAATCTGTCATGTTCTTAACGAATTTTTCTCACTAACTTGCCGACCTTGTAATTTTCTGAAATTTTTACTGGAGATGGATATGCATGTCTAGTTGATTGGGTAAAATTTTCAGAATTTATTTCGAAGAGGGGAAAATATTAAAAATCACGCACCGAACTGCTGCTGTGAAACTCGTATTGCTGACTGCACTGACACAAGTTGGAAAAACAGTCATATCTCCTAGCTCGAGACTCGAAATCGCATTCCGCTTTCTTTGCTGAAAACTAGACTTGTAGGGCTTTCCAACGGTGCAACCCGTGCGTTGTGGTTATGCCTGAGCAATAACAGATTTTCTGTTAAAGTTTACCCAAAATCTGTTTCTGCACCAGTTTTAATGTTACGTTAATTTATAATCGCGAGGTCGTAGTAAGGTTATTCGAACTCCGTTTTTGATGAATGACCTGTCGATTCGAAGAGGAAGAAGTTAACTTTTCAACGGATAAAGTTAAATTCTTAGAATTTATGATTATGTATCGGATATGGTTGGAACCGTACATGTTGGTCACGGACTAATCCTCATCTTTGGGAATTCTTGTATCAAATCTCATTGATTCATCTTTGGAGCATTGTAGCACATCATCCATCATTTTACTTGCATTATAACATAAGTTAGAGCATGAGTTATTCTAAGTGTAGTCTCATTCATATTTTAGGATCGGGGGACGAGTCTCCACCTCAAAGTTGAGAAGGAGGCCTTTCGCTTTTGTCTTTTGGATCTCTAAGGTGAGTGTGCTATTTCATTGAAGTTGGCTTGCTAAAAATAAACTTATATTTTTTCTGCGAATGTTGGAAAATTTATGACTGTTGTGGATATGGATCAAGTTGCTTGAAAGATGGTTTTAATTCAAGAGCATGCCATAGCTGTATTGTGGTTGGAATTGTCTTCTTCTTGATGTACACAAGAAGGGTATAAATTGTCTGTTTGCTGTACACAAACATGGTATAAATTGTTGGAAGTACCCTGTTCACAGGGTCACGGTACCGTCATAACTCCTGGTTGCGAGGGAAGCAACCCTATGGCTTCTTGAAATATTGTGCTTACTTAATGGTTTGTGAAAAATGAATTGTTTCTTGCTAAATATGATTAGAAGCATTACTCGATCCATGTTTGCTCATGTAAATTGTTTTATGCTTTCCGCTTGAATGAAGTAGTAACACTCACAATCTTTTCAGGTATCTGAAGTAGAGTTTTGGTCCACTACTGGTCTGGCAGGCTGTAGGAGCAGGGTCGAGGGTCGACTTGGTGTCCTTTTGGCATAGTTCATTTTGTGATGTAAATCAATTTTTTTTGGAGAGTTGTCGTATCATACGTGGATGCAACTCATCTTGTAAATTTTATTTTGGAAGCCAGATGTAATCTATTTAATCTAGTTTGTCCTGACTGTATGGAATGAATCTCATTAAGATTGTTGCTTAGCTTTCTTTAAGGCAGTTTATGCTAATCCCCTAGAGCGGGTCGTTTCAGTTTCCCCTTGGAATGCAGCAACATATATATGTTTTATTCGTTATCAAAAAGTAGGTACTGTGGGTTATCCGCCTGAAAAAGAAGAAGAGTTTTTGAAAATTGAAAAAGTCGCCACATGAATTTGAGGTTTGCCACCTGAGAAACCGTTTTAATCGAAAATGATTTTTGAAATGGAAATCCAGAGATTGTTTTGGGTTCGGAAGTCAGGTTATGAGAGGGGAAAGATTTTACGGCACCCCTCTTGCCTGACACGGGGTGAGTCTCTACTCAATGTTTGTGAGATTTTGTCGAAAATATTTTGTTTCAAGGAAACAATTAGCACGAATTTACAGGTATGACAAGTAAAGGTGTATACATGTGATTGGTGTACAGGATATTACAATGCCGTGATATAAAATGCATGAAAACAGAAAATGAAACAATGTTACTGGAAACACTCCTGAGCGGTCCCAAGCGCTCAGGACCACCTTTCCCCTACAAAACAGAACTTAGCACTTTTGACAGTAAACAGAATATTCAAACACATGTGTAAAGATTAAAGCAATATTTATACAAGTTTGCTCAGTGTCAAACTCAAACAAACAAGAATAGGTCTTGAATATCCAAGTGTCACTTCCTTGCAAATAGAAAATAAACCTAACTGGGCTCTGGAAAGAACCAGTGCACACCCAGTTTCTGCAAAATTACTCAAAAGAAAATTTTATTTGGCAAAATAGGATTTTTGGGCAATAACAGCACTCCTAAACGCTTAGAAGTGGTCCCGATCGCTCAGGAGTGAGTCCGGCAACAACAACTTTCTTTCTTTGTACCCGACCGCTCAAGAGTGAGTCTGATAACAACAACTTTCTTTCTTTGTACTTGTCTTGCGACATAGCTTGGAAAAGGCCAAGCTTTATACCTTTTGTGCTTGAACAAGACTTCTTGGACTGACTTGGATACTTAAAAATGGGTAGGTAACAGTAGGAAAAATGGAGTTCTAGACAAACTAGAGATTTCAAGAACCTTTGAGATTTTCTAAGTACTTGAAAATTATTTGGAACTTTTCTTAGAAAACACAAGTTTTGGAAAATATTTGAGGGAGGATTAGAGACTGAAACTTTTAGAAAACAGGGGAGGGAGAGAGTGAATTTTCGTGGTCCTTTGTAAGGTAGAACACCTTCATATATATAGGGGAGGAGAAAATACGAATTTTGAAAATAAAATCAAAATGAAATGGAAAAAAATATATATATATATATATTTCTTTTTTTTTCTTTTTTTTTTGTGGGGGGGGGGGGGGGGGGGGGGGGGGGGGGGGGGGGGGGGGGTGAGAAATGGCATGATTAGATGCCCTGCCAGCTACGGGGATGTGCAGGTTTGAACTACAGGTTTCAATGGACTGAAAAATCTAAAAAAGCCATGTTCAATGGTCAAGCTCAAATTCCATTAGTCTGTCAGCACTCCTAGTGCTCAAGAGTGGCACTTCTTAGCGCTCAAGAGTGTCTGCCCAACTTCAGAGGGGTGCCACAGACACTTCGAACTCAGTTTTTGGTGTTTTTGAAACGTTGGAAAGCTGGTTGAATCCTCTTTCTTACCCAATTGGTTTCATTCAAAAATGCTTTATATGTCAAAATGTGTGCCCATTTTACCCTCAAGGTGTGGAGAAAAAGGGGGTTTTGGTTTTGAAAAAGACCAAGAAACATCGTTCAAACTTTAGCCAAGTCCGGTTTTGATTCCGTTTCATCATCGGGAAGCCTCAATGCCACAAATTAAGGATAATTAATAAGTCCAAATTGGGGTGTCTACAGGTACCTTTAACAACAACTTCTAATGAAGTTGGTACTCATCTCCTAATTGGTACCCAAACATCGTAGCTGCAAAGATAATCCAAGTCGCAGCAAGATAGATCTTCATCTTCCACTCTCCAGCCTCGCTTTGTTGAAGCTCCATCTTCAACTTTTTTGTCTTCCAAAGTAGCCAAGGGTTGATCTGAATGGACCTCCGGCACATGTGGGGATCCACCCAACTAAACTCTATGCACTCTTTTTGGTGCAGTTGAAGAACCTCCGACATTGTTTACATCCTAAAATATGTCACCCAATAAGAAAATTACACATGGCACCAAACAATATATAATCCAATCAAACACATTGTAATTAGGCCTGAGATATAGAAGATCAAAGGGTTTAATGATGATGTTATTTTAGTACTATAAGCTATGAGAATTGTCTCTATAACAACTGTGTCCATGAGAATTGTGGTTGGAACGGGGTAAAAAAGTCATTACTCAACATATTCGAGCCTAGATAGGCTCGGAAATAATATTCAGAGTTGGGATCAAAACGAACCTAAAAAAGAGGATCGACCTCTAATTTTCTAAATATTCAACTGGGTTTAGTGCATATCAAGGACTTACAATCCCATTTCAGATGTCCCAGTTGATGGACTGTATTTTAGTAGTTCGTACTTAGCTTATACCTGAGTTTTCATCGTTAGCTGAAAATGTGGTTTACAGAGTAATGAGCAGGCTAAGCAGTATGTTCATCTGTTGAACTCTACCCTCAAAATGACAGAGAGGACCATGTGTTGCATCCTTGAGAATTACCAGAGGGAAGATGGTGTTGAGATTCCAGAAGTGCTGCAAGATTTCATGAGTGGAAAGACCTTCCTCCCTTGCAAGAAAAAATCCAGGACTTGACAACTTTGTCTTAGACGTTTAGAACGTTTGATATATATACAAATGCCTTGGACTTGACAACTTTGTCTTAGACATTTAAAATGTTTGATATATATACAAATGCCTTGAAAGGAATGCTGGGGTAAGGTAATTTTCTTTGCTATTGATTGAATGTTAGAACACTGCAACCCATTCTTAGTGCTCCCGTTTGAGAACTTCTTAGAGTCGTAAGGTTGGAACCTCTGTTTCAAACACGTATGAGATGAGACAGTCATATGAAGGCAAATTGAGTACTATATCTTAGTATGTTTTGATTAACTTAAGTGTGATCATTATGTGAGATGTGAATTCGATCTCATGCATACGTTAGGGATTGTAGTCCACAAGGCTTCATAGTTATCTTCATCTTTGGCCAATATGTAGCTAGTTGAATTTATGATGTCTTCATGACGTTGCTTATGAGAGCTTTTGAGTTCGGACTGTGTGGCCAGATCTCTGCTAGCTTTACTTGCGAGATGTTGTTTCTACTGTCCCCAATTTTGAGCTGTGGAATAGCAAATGCCATGGAGAGAAAGACATGTCTTGGCATGGCATCAAGTGTTGTCATCAACTTGGCTGCATATTCAGATTGTGTTTTTAAGAAGGTAAAGTAAACGGAATGAAAAAGTTAAATGTATTTGGATAACAGAAAAGTGAACTACAATTGGTGAGGCTTAATATTTTTTTTCTTCTTTTTGGTACATTAAAGAACATTGAAGGCACTCCCTAAAGCTTAAGTTGAGGTGGAATTTTAGCAGCAGGGTTCTATTCACATCAGGTGAGTTCGGGCTTGTCGGGTGCTCTTTGTTCACCAATCGGCTTGGTGTGGCAAATTGGACTGTGAATCTGATGCTGATTGTGCTTTTTGAATTTCTCAACGAAACATAGAAAGGAGGGAAAGAAATTGTGGTGATCTTGATGAAGTCGTCTGTAATACCTGGGACATTGGGCCAAGATGGGATAAAAAGTGCCAAGTTTACGAAACTCTCATATTGCTTGGTAATTCGCGGGCTATAGGACAATAGGTAAGGTATTCAGTGATGGAGAGCTGGTGGGATTCAGAAGCGCTAACCAAGTCACTGTCTCAGGTTGCACTATTGGTGGCCTCCCACCGGTAGTCAGCTTCTCCTTTTAAGTTGATAAGCAGCCAGTGTCATTTGTTTAAGTCTAGTCGGACTCCCATGGTGTCCAATCTTCTTGATTTGTCTATCCACCCATTGGCGGAATAAGGGTTGGGCTACCAGTAGAACCGGTTTTCCACGGGTCCTAAATTCAAAGAAAAGGTTGGTACGGCTGGGTGGTCCACGTGATTGATGTTGGGAAACCGAATCCCCAAGACCCAGTAATGACGCGTACAGATTAGACAACAAAAATAAAAACCCTACAAGGCGGAATTAGGGTTTTACCACAACTCCCTGCCACACGAACGCTGGTTGAACTTGTTATAGCACGTCTTGCTATAAACCACGAATACTGCTCGATCGTACCTTACGATCTTCTATCGTATTCCCTGCACGTCTAGAACACGAACTGAGTGTGGACTCTTTCGCGATCTGTTTGCTCTCTCTAAGTCTGCCTCTATTTACTGAATAATAGAAAAACATCAACCTGACCTAGAGAGCATAACGTGTATATATAGGGTTACGATAGGGACCTAAGGAGTAATAAGTTTGGGCTCCCAGTGTAAATAAGAAAACCTAATCCCACCAGGATTCTATTTCTTATTTAACATTGCCCATAAAAAGATTCTCATCAAAAATGGATAAAACTGATTAATAACTAGCAATCAAATATTAATCCATTACACAAAAGCATAACGTTTAGTATAATTTTCTAACAAACTCCCACTAAGACTCAAAACCATACTGCCATGCATCTCACTCCCATTCCCTCTACGTGACTATCAAAAGTCTTAGCTGGTAAGCTCTTCGTAAAAGGATCGGCCAGATTGTTCGCCGATGCAATCTTGGTCACAGCAACATCACCGCTCTGTACGATCTCTCGAAACAGATAATACTTACGCTCGACGTGTTTTCCTTCTTATGAGTCAATGGCTCCTTAGAGTTAGCAATTCCACCACTATTGTCATAATAGATGTAAAAGCTAATTGCACTAAAAGAATCACTTCTAGATCCATCAAGAAGTTTCTAAGCCAAAACGGCATCTTTGGCTGCTTAAGAAGCTACCACATACTCGGCCTCCATGGTGGAATTAATTAATGCACGATTGCTTGATACTCCTCCAACTTATGGCTCCACCTCCTAAGGTAAACACATATCTCAAGGTAGACTTTTTGGAATCCTTATCTGACATAAAGTCTGAGTTAGTGTACCCATGAGGTACCAGACTATTTGACTGGAACATCAACATATGATCTCTAGTTCTTTTCAGATACTTGAGTATATATATCACTGCAGTCCAATGCTCTTGCCCTGGATTACACTGAAATCTACTAACCATGCTAACAGCAAAGCAAATATCAGGTCTAATACACAGCATAGCAAACATGAGGCTTCCTACTGCCAAGGCATAAGAAACTGCCTTCATCTTCTCCATCTCCTCAAGTGTCTTACGACACTGATCCTTGGATAGGTTGATTCCATGTCTAAAAAGGGAGGAACCCTTTCTTGGAATCCTACATGCTAAAACGAGCAAGGATCTCATCGATATAAGTAGCTTATGATAAGCCCAATATCCTATACTTGCGATCTCGCATAAGCTTAATCTCAAGGATGTGACCGGCTTCTCCCCAAGTCCTTCATATCGAACAGGCTAGATAGTCACACATTCATCGAAGATAACATTCCCACATCGTTTCCGATTAACAGAATATCATCTACATATAGTACCAAGAATACCACCACTTTTCCATTGCGGTTCTTGTACACACATGACTCATCCGGACATTGATCAAAACCACGAAAACGTGATTGCTTGATCAAAATGGATATTTCAAGATCTAAATGCTTGCTTGAGTCCATGAATAGACTCCTTAAGCTTGCATAACATACGCTCTTGACCATTTGCTATGAATCCATCTGATTCCATTATGTGGATGCGTTCATCCAAATTTTTATTAAGGAATGCAGATTTCACAGCCTTTTGTCAAAATCTGCATCTTTATCTTCTAATTCCTCATTGTAGTTGCAAGGTTCAGTATGTTGTTCTTCAGGGATCATATCATAAGATTCTCCCAAGAACGTATACCGATTAGGTAGGATAACAACCCTCCCACTACGATGAGGTACCAGTGTGTCAACAACTATTTCTTGCAGAGTAACCTCCGGTTCTATTGGTGTTGAAGAAATTTTTATTAGTCCCTCTCCTCTCAATTTCTTTAGAACAATCTTGCTTCTGGGCTTATGGTCTATTTCATAGTCCTTCACTAAGTATCGAGCATTGGTGCTAACAATGACCTTCTGATTCTTAGGACTATAAAATAATCCACATTTCGTTCTTCTAAGGTACCTCACAAACAGACAAACTCATGTCCTTGATTCCAATTTATCTGCGTTCCCATTTAGCAAATGTGTTGGACTACCCCAAACCCGAACATGCTGCAGATTAGGTTTGTGCCCAGTCCACAGTTCTGTGGGTGTAAATGGTACTGACTTAGATGGTACCAAGTTAAGAATGTACATTACTGTTTCTAATGCATGTCCCCAAAACGAAATTGATAAAACTGAATAACTCATCATTGATCTCACCATATCTATAAGAGTCATATTCCTTCTTTCTACTAAACCATTTTGATGTGGATACTTGGTGCTGATAACTGTGATGTAATCCCTTCAGTTAACAAGTACTCCCTAAACTCTCCCAAGAGGTATTTGCCACCACGATCAGATCGCAGTGTCTTACGACATTTACTTAGATGCTTCACCGTTTCCGCCTTATACTCCCTGAATTTCTCAAAGTATTCGGACTTACGGTGCATCAAATAAATGTATCCAAACATTGAGTAATTATCAATCAAAGTGATGAAATACTCAAAATCACCTCTTGCTTGGACATTCATGGGTCCACACAAATCAGAATGAACCAATTTCAATGGCTCTTTGGCTCTGTAACCTTTTACTGATAAAAAAGTCTTTTGGTCATCTTACATTCTAAATAGGATTCACAGACTAGAAGTTCCTCAACTTCCAATGAACCTAAAGGTCCATCCTGACTAGTCTGAGAATCCTATTGAAATTAATATGACCAAGTTATAAGTGCCAAATATACATTTGATTCAATTTAGAAGGCTCATTTCTCTTACAAGGCATATCATTAGTGTTATTCAATTTATGCAGTTGCACTGTAGGAAATATAGAATTAATAAAGTAGAGATTATCCACCAACGAACCAGAATAGATAAAACGTTTATTTAACTTAATAACCACAAAGTTACTAAAATAAACCAAATATCCATCTTTAATCAACTTAGAAACTAAAACCCAAGTTTCTTCTAAGTATGAGAATATAAAGACAATCTCTCAAAATTAAACTCCTATTATTACTAAAATTTAAAATAACATTTCCTACTACAACTGTTGCCACTCTCGTAGCATTACCCATGTGTAGATAAATCTCTCCATCACTGAGTCTTCTGGTTTTCTGGAACTCATGCAATAAATTGCAAATATGATTAGTGATTCACGTATTTACACATCAGGTACTGGCAGATGACACCACTAAACATGATTCAACGACTAGCGAAAAGATGTATCTTGATTATTCACTTTATTGAGATAGAATAGACATTCATTCTTCCAGTGTTCTTGATGCTTGTAGTGAAAACACTTGCCCGTAGGCTTTTTCACTCCACCTCGAGGTGCATGAACTGCCTCCACAACCTTTTTCTGAGATTTGTTCTGCTTCTTCTAGCCTTTCGGCTTAGAAGTAGAAGCCTTCTCTGCCACTAACATGATGGTGGTTTCTTCACAACCAAAAGACCCTCAGCTGCTTGGAGTTCCTTAAGAAATTCCGCCAAAGATAAATGCATTTTATTCATAGAATAAGTCAGGCGAAACTGCTTAAAACTCTCAGACTGCAATGAGTTAAGAATGAAATCGATCTGGGTTTTCCCATCAATTTCAGCTCCAAGGATCTCTAGTTCATTAAGAAGAGCTATCATTTTTAGAACATGATCCCTAATTGGGGTCCCTTCAACATGGGTATACTCACCAATTTTTTATGAATTTTACTTTCTGTTCTATGGCATTCTCATCAGGTCTAGGAGGGCATACCTCAGACAGCACAAAAATTGTGCCCTTCAGCAGTTAACACAATATCCAAGTTCCTATTTCAGTCAATATAATTCGATCCAGTAAGTTTATTTTCTTTGAGAATAATTGCAAGTGGATTGAAAAAACCCATTTTTGAATCTGAGAATCAAGTAACATAACAATCAATTATGAAGGGCAATAAAAACTTTGAATTTCATTTTAATATTGGTTCCATCTACCACATGTTAAAAGAAAAACATTGGCAACCCTACACACCGTAAAAAGCATGCTTCGATGGGAAGTCTCTACTCTTTATCATTTGTGTAGATAGGCACAACCTTTTAATTTTACTATCTAGACACTATACCGTGCCAAGCAAAATTAAATAGCCAATATAGCTTTGGTCCTATAAATAATAATAGTGACTCAGATGGTGAGGATACTATTATTTACAGCTAAGTGTATACCATTACCTAGCCCCATGACCCATTGTTCCGTTATGAATTACCTCAGATGATGAAGTAATTCACACAATAATTATCATAGACCTATCCTTTAAGGAAGTTTGTACCAATGATGCTATAATTAATTTTGCCCGATGGGGGGGAAAGTTCTAAAACCATCACATAAAATTAATTACATCATCTACATACTAGTAATGGAGACCGTGGGATTTATAAAAAATAAACTCCCTCTCCCACTTAGTTATTTAAAAAAAAATTGTGAGGGTTATCAAAATTTTCGAGTTTGCAAAACCGTGATCTAGGTCAAAGCCAATTATCACCATGTTGTTTCAATATGGTAAACTATCACATATGCAAACATTATGGAAACAAAAATAATAAGGAAGCACAAGATAAAGAATCCAGCTATTATGGTCAAAGATGCAATCCTTGAGCAACAAGGAATCCTTCCAAACTTGAAATCCTTAAGCAATAAGGAGTCCTTCCAAACTTGAAATCCTTAAGCAATCTTTCCAAACTTAAAATCCTTCAACTATACTTGTGTAGAAGGTTTAGATACTTTGAATCAATTAAGAAAACCAAAATCCAACCGTGCTTAAGCAAGAAAATTCGGATTTGACATATTCCCGCGTAAACTGCACAGCCTTCAGTATTTTGGCCATATTTTTCTCATCCGACATCCAAATGAAGTGATTCAGCTTGGGTTGGATTCCAAATTCAATTATCTACAACTTTCGTGCAGAACAGATTTCCTAATTCCAACGTTTACTGGGTCGAAACAGCCCTACAATCAGACCCTACGAATCTGGAAAAAATCTGTTGCAAGCCAAACAACTTGTATCATTTGTATCTACCATCTTGGATATCCGAATAACCGTCGAATGCTATTACAATCAAAGAAACATACAAACATTGATCTTATGCCTCCATTGGAGTTCACATGCTACGTTAATTATTACAACCATGAAAAATAATCGTGGCACCTAATAAATAACACATGCTACATTAATTATTACAATCACGAAAAATAATCGTGGTACCCAATAAATAACAATAACCACGAAAAAAATTATCGTGGGATCCAATCACATAAAATCAACAAAAATCATGTGACCATAATAGCTGGGTAAGAACGCTGCAAAACAGGGTTAGCACAGTTCTACGTCTTACCCTCTATAACCGACGGACAACATGGCATGTTTAATCCATACGCGTGATTACAGCCTGCTCTGATACCACTGTTGGGAAACCGAATCCCCAAGACTCAGTAATGACGCGTACAGATTAGACAACAAAAATAAAAACCCTACAAGGCGGAATTAGGGTTTTACCACACTCCCTGCAACACGAACGCTGGTTGAACTTGTTATAGCACGTCTTGCTATAAACCACGAATACTGCTCGATCGTACCTTACGATCTTCTATCGTATTCCCTGCACGTCTAGAACACGAACTGAGTGTGGACTCTTTCGCGATCTGTTTGCTCTCTCTAAGTCTGCCTCTATTTACTAAATAATAAAAAAACATGAACCTGACCTAGAGAGCATAACGTGTATATATAGGGCTACGATAAGGACCTAAGGAGTAATAAGTCTGGGCTCCCAGTGTAAATAAGAAAACCTAATCCCACCAGGATTTTATTTCTTATTTAACTAATTATAATTCACCCTACTACAGAATTATAATTGCACTCCCGTCCTTATCTTAATTATATTACGAGCTCCATGATATTAAATACTTATTAATCTCCCCACGTTAAGATTACAGATCATACCCGTTGATTAAAACAAATTACTAACAATTGAGGCCCGTGAGTGTTGGCGGCTAAGGTGCGGAGGATTTGGGCAATGTCATTCAAGCCAGGGAAGATGTCGAGACCTGTGTGGTTGTTTTCGTTTTTGTTCATGTTGTTTTGTTCGTTGTTTAGGGCAGTGGATCAGGTTTCAACGACCATCTACAATCTATATTGTCAAGTTTACTAACACTAGTGTTTGGTCGATTTGCGTGAAAATTGAACAAGTATGAAAACACATTGTTTGAACTTGAAGACCTTGGGTCAGTGGTCTTTCCCCTTGGGTAAGAGTCCTAAGGGTGATAATATGGGTTCAAGCTGATGGAGCAATGGTGAGCCCCTTGTAGTAATTTAACTCATTAACAACTAACAGTATACTACACTGTCTTTGTGGTACCATATTGTGTCTCTTTTTTAAAAATCTTTTTGATTGTGTATATTCTCGATCCTGCTACGCAAAAATCTTGACTTCGTCAGAAATCCCATGCGACGAAGCGAAGGTCTAGCGACTCAGATGAAGACATCCTACATTTTCCAAAATAATCACTAAACAAAAGAACTTCTCTAATAAGCAAGGCCTTAGATTGTATATCCATTTTTTTAAAAATAATAATAATGAGTGAAAAAGAGTACTTTTGGTGAAAATCATGCAAATTAGTTATTACCACGTGATCTCGTTATCAGTTTTTAGAGGTCGGCTCCGTTTTTTAGGTTTGGTTTGAAAACAAACTTGAACATATTCTTTTTTAAATAGTCTTGATTTATATTATTTTGAACAAAAATACCTATGGCAGTTCACATAGCCAGTTAACATATTATTTCGGACAAAAATACTCCTAACAGTTCACATAGCTAGTTAATACAATATTTCGGACAAAAATACCCCTAATAGTTCACATAGCTAGTTAACATAATATTTCACACAAAAATACCTCTGACAGTTCACATAGAAAAATACACAGTTCTCATAGACAGTTCTTAGTTCTCATGAATAATACACAGTTTTCATAGAAAAATACACAGTTCTCATGGACAATACACAATTCTCATAGAAAATATAAGAAAGTGAAGAAACCAAATGACGACCCGAATCTGGCCATAAATTCGAACACCAATTGGTCTCTGGATCTCAAAAAATTTGTGTTCTGAAATTAGATCGGAGAAATACCAGTGGGCCTCCATCTCGTACGTCGTCTTCATGTGTTCATGCTCCGGCAAGAACTACAGCCTCGGCGTCCACATCAGCTTTCTCTGTATGAATGCGTTCAGCGATAGCGACGGGAGCACCGCCTTCGAAGCACCTTCGCCGAATCGCCGTCGCGGGCTCGCGGCCAAAAAAGGAGAATCTGCGCAGGTTGTCTTCCAGTCACCGCCGCCAGAGCTGATGAAAACGAGTGTGTCGAGATGTATGTCGGGCACAAACTTAGAGAGAGAAGGTTTTTACTCTCGTCCATGACAAAATCGTAGTTGGAGGAGTTTGAGAATATTCTATACATGTGAAGATTGATGATGGATGTGGAAACTAGAGAGAGAGAGGAGGTTTATCGTCTTGTGAGAGAGAGAGAGAGATAGAGGAGGAATGGTGAGATGGAATTGACGATGCGGGCTAAAAAGGACAAAAAAATCATGAGATAACATGTCTGAGCCTATGCAGACTTGGAAATAATATTTAGGGTTGAAATTAAATTGAACCTAAAAATCAAGACCGGCTTCTAATTTTTTATTATCTATGCAAGTTATGCCCACGGACTATGATAGCCAGGCCTGTATAACTGCTTTTGGGCCTTCAAATTCAAGTTTCGAAGGAGTTTTTGGTGTCCAACACAAATAGTCTAACTTCCACAGTGGTATTTCGGTACAGCACCATTTGTTAATTCCATTTCAAGTTAGCTTATCATTTTCAATTTTTCCATGTCCATGTCCATTTTCACTTTCAATTTTGTTATTCCATCGGTGATGAAGTTGTTTCCGCTGGGTTTAAGTTCAATTTCTTAATTGTTCTTAGGCTTTTTGTTCATGTCCATTTTCACTAATGGTTTGGAAGTCCTCTTCGTTGAGGCAAAGTAGGGAGAACCTGTGATCTAACTCCCAGATGGCATACGTTTTGTTTAGTTAAAAGAAGTTAGATCAAGGCGCTCACGCTCGATCACGCCTTCTCAAACATTAGACTTCAATCTAGTCCTAGCACTACCGATAAAAAAAAAAAAAAAATAGTCCTAGCACGTCTGCGATAGCCGGTATATGTTGTACGCCTTCGCCGCAAAGGAGGAGAACACTTCTTTAATTAATTTGATTTTGATCTTGTTTGTCCCTTTTTCCAGCGAATTCTGGAAACAAACATAGGGAAGGATAAGCTAGCAAGTTTGTCAAATAGCATTTGTTTTTGGGGTGGATATTCCCATATAATGGCCACATATATACCACCGCACCCAACTTTTACGTTGAGTGGACTAGAATATATAACAGCATATTAATTCATTACTACTACAACCAATCAATCGTTGCAAATATTCTTTCAATTTTGTCGGACGTCCCCCAAGGGACAATCGCTATTCGCTGCTAATATTGAAAATTCTATATTTCGTATAGGACTTTTCGCTGTTAGGAAGACAACAAGGAGAACCACACACACATAAAACAAAGAACAAAACAACAATTTAACATATTTTGAGGAGGTTAAATAGGGAATCTAGATATTACGATAGGTTCTTCCACTCCGTTCTTTTTCTCATCTTCAAAAGAAATAACAAAATCAAAACGAAAATCTTCATTTTTTTTTTTTCTCTTCTCCTTTTTTCATTTTCTTTGCCCTTGAATTGCCAACAATTGTATAATCAAATAGTCGGCCCATTAAACCGGATACCGAGTCATTGAAAAAACGAAAGAAGCTTATAAACAAATCAAGTTATTCGAGATGGTCGATGAGTACTTCATGCCTTCTAGAAATATGAAGTTGGGGCCGGTTATCCGTTATCAACCTTCTAAGGCCGGCTAGCTTGACCAATGGTACTTAGATATTTCATTCGTCTCCACTTCCGTTTCATGCTATCCCAGAAGATGGAGCTAGCAATACTGCATATACTCGGGGATTGAGGACAAAATCCAAAAATTAAAATAAATAAAGAAGGCTTAGATGCAGGAAAGTCTCACTATTTGAGTATTTAAGGATTTCAAAACTATTATCATCCAAAAATTAAACCTGATGAAGATTGTGATGAGAAGCTTGCAACTACTTTTTTTCCATTACCATGGGAAAACATCAACCAAAACTCAAAAAAAAAGACGGCTAGAAAGAGAAGGAAAATCTTCATATTCGCAATAAAGCCCCTGATCTGATCTAATTAATTAGCCATTTAAACAAAGAAAATATGGCTTGTATCGATCCAATTCCACTAACAAGAGTTGAAAGATAAAGAGCTGGGGAGGTGGTAGTGATAGTGGTGGTTGTGGTGGTAGTTAGTTGCCTCCCTCTCGATCTGCCACCGGAGGTGGAGAAAATCGTCTACAGAACATGGCAGCCTGAGTGGGCCAGTGGTATGGTACCCATAAACCTCACGGGCTCTTTCCAAAAGCCGGTTGAAGAGAGGGTGGTATAGGTATGATATTGGTATGACGAAACGTTGGAACCCACCGTCTTCGTCCTCCGATCCAACCCGGACTGCCAGCCATCCTTTCTTCACCTTCATCTTCTTCTCTTCTTGCATGTTTTTTTCTAAAGAAAATTGGTTGAACTCAACAGGGAAGAAATTAAAAGAATTGGTTGTATATTTCTGTGTGTATATTGTGTGAGTAGCTAGCTAGAGATTTTCTTAGCTTAAGATGGGTGGTGCAAGGTGCCAAGTATAGGGTAAAGGAGTATATATAGGGATATATAGAGAGATGAGAGTTGAGAGGTGGGTGTGAGAGAGAGAGGCTAGGCTTGATTTTGGTCTCAACTCTCAAGTTTAATACTAATAGTAGTAGTAGTAGTGAAAGTGTGTGTCCCGTGTCCATTCGTACAAAGCACCGTCCTTAACCTTTAATTATTCATGGTCATGACTCATTTCTAAGTGGTCCCACTTTTCCACTTATACGGAGTACTTTTTTAAGTGTTTCTTATTGTTTTTCTTTTCCTCCTTATTCCTCCAACCTGCCCACCACGTACACCACTCCCACTCCCACTCCCACTAGGAGGTGAAAAATATATATATATATATATATATATATATATATATATACACACACACACTCCTTTCATCTCAAAAAAAATGTCCCATCCTTACTCCCACTCCACTAGGAGGTGAAAAATATATATACACACATCCTCCATCCCCAAAAATGTCCGTTTCTTCAAACCAAAAATTTACAAAAGAAAATATTGTTATTTGAACAAGTTAAAATTTTTCTTTAAGAACTCGTAATTGATATCTATTAACTCACGAAAAAAATTTAGAATTTCTTTTGAACCAAATGCATTTTTTTTAAAAGTTATTCTTTTGTAGACCGGACAACTCTTTTGTAACGGAAGAGTATTTAACGCCAAAGAAAGTACAGGTGTTTTAAAAATGGTAGGAAGTCACTCTGTTCGATCGCCAACTTTCTTTTTCGTAGCTGCCCTACCGCCAAGAAAAATGGTAGAATACCTCTACTTACTTACTCTAAGTGTACGTAGTTTATCTTTACTCACTATCTCTAAGTATAAGTAGAATACCTCTACTTACTTACTCTAAGTATATGTAGGTTATCCTTACTCACTATCTCTAAGTATAAGTAGAATATCTCTAACCACTTTCTCTAAGTATAAAGTTAGTATATGTAGATTCCCCATACTCTAGAAAACTATATTCATGTTTTGTGTTTGAAATTGTATGAAAGAGAAATAACTAGTAAACTTGTTCTGCTAAAAACGCGAAGAGAAATATGAGCATGATGAATAACTCGACTTTTACTCTAAATAAACATATGTTGTTTTGAACTTCTCCAAAAGAAAGAAAAAACGGAATTTGAAAGATAAGAATTTAACGCTTGATTTAAAGTATTTGTATTTTGATCTTAAGGATAGTTATAAGAATGTATATGTGATTACTAGAATTACTTGTTGATGTGTGTTAAAGCAAAAGGGTATCCACTCCAAAGGTGTCCATCCATGTGACACTAAGCTTTATATTGTGTGCTAAATGTTTGAACATGACTACGTGATAACACGAGCATGATAAAGTAACATAGCGTTGGATGATCTTGTTAGTTTAGTTTCAAAATTACAATGAATGATTTATATTAAAGTCTTACCACGGAGTCTTTGTATGAAAATGAGACACAGAAATCGAGAAAGTAGAAACATGACACATAGGGTGTGGTTAATGCAAATACGTGATTTGAAAAAGAGAAATGGTTTAAAAACCACAATGTGGCCGGACGTGATAGCCCATTGTGTGGTGTGTGTGTGTGTGTACGAGCGCACCAATGGGAACCCGGGACGGGGGAACCATTGTAAGGATACTCGGGAGACCGAAATGACGGAACTGAGGTTGGGTGTGTAGTTTGGTTATCTGCTGAGAGGAGCCAATGCAAAGTTTTGTGTGCCAATGGGAACCCGAGACGGGCGAAACCATTGTGAGGATACTCAGGAGACCGAAACGGCAGAACCGAGGTTGGGTGTGTTAAAAATGATTTTTTTGAAAATGTTGATTTGGTAAAAGAAAGGTGAAAATGGTGACACGTTCTACAAAATGCAGTGTAGGAGAAACTCAGATACCACCGACACCAACGATAGTTGAATAGTGAATGTGGATGTGTCATTGTTGATTGTGATATTGAATATACATGTGTTAATTGAAATCGATGATTTTACATGAGTTAGTATACTACTTCTATGCCCTGTTGTTATAAGCAAGTGTGAGATTATTCTATTGAGCTTTTGTAGATTATGGTGTTACCTTTGGTGACTCTGACATATTATATTGGTGGCGACGCTGGTATAATGTGTCAGACCTTGTAGATAAACATGAACTCTACATCTTGGAGGCTTTCGGAGCCGAGGAGCTGGCTAGGATGGAGGAACAGGCGGAGCAGTAGATAGAAAACCCAGTTTCCCCTTCCGTGTCTAATAAAAAGTACTCTTGTGAGAATTATGATATAATAATGAGACAGACTCTATTTAGTTTTCAATGAAAAATGTTTATTTAACGTTCCCCAAATTAGGGGCGTTACAAGCCAACCACTGGTTATATCTGTTGGGGTAGCCAGTTATGCTTAACGACTAGGCTGGCTCCGTGGCGGTGGGGGTGAAGCTCGTGCATCTCCGCTGATCCTACTCCTAGGTTCAATCGGGTCTTGGCCTAACAGCTCGTGAGGCGTTGGCGGTGGTCGGTGATTCCAATGGGATCTTCTGACTTCCTGCCTTGTGGTGGTTTTTGGCGGTGTTGTGGTAGTGGGTAGCGGTAGTGGGGTTTGGGTGATATTTTGGTGTTGGCGACTGTTTGTAGTTAAGTTTTGTTGTCTGTTTGGGCTTTTTTAGTTGGGCTTGTCCAATGTTATTTGGGCTTTTAGGCCTCTTGGGTTTTTAAGTTGTGTCCCATGCATTTTAAATACTTTATCTGTCTTTTCAAGCTTTTAGGGGTTGGGGCTTTGTTCCCATTGGGTGTTGCCTTGTTGGTATCTTGCCAATTATGGGATTAGGTCTCGGATTGAACTTTACGTTCTCTCGTTGTCCTATTAATCTTTGTAACTATTTCAAAGGTTAGTAAAATTTTCTTTTCTCCGTTAAAAAAAAAAAAGGTTTTTCTCTCCCGATCTCATATCAAAGAGTTTCTTTGTGTGTTTTCCCTTTTTTCCCTTTCTCTTGGCTTCTCCTTTGTCTTTGAGATGCCAAAAATGCATGTCTTGATAAAGGTGGTGCCCTGGTGGTGATGGTGCTTTGATGAAGCAAGGCGGAGGTAGGCGGAGGTAGTGGTGGTCCAATCAGATCGGTTGGTTTGACTTGTGTAGTCTTGCCCTACAAAAGTGGATATTGTCATCAAAGACATTCGCCACAAAGTTTATTGGTTAGGATTTGTGATTTTCTTTTTATTTGTAGATCGGCAAATGTAGTTGCATACACTTTGGCAACTTCAGATTTGCGAGGTTCTGGTATTCGTTCTTGGAAAGCTATATCTCTTGATTGGTTATTGGGTTCTCTGTGGAATGATAATCATCTTTTTTGATGTACTGCTAATTTGTTATCAATGAATGTTTATTATCATGTTGACAAAAAAATAAGATGTAAAGAATAACAACTAAGAATAAAAGGAAGATGAGAGCAATGCTTTGGTGAGCTCATGTTTATTGTGTAAAGTAGTCTTGCCCTACAAAAGTGGATATTGTCATCAAAGACATTCGCCACAAAGTTTATTGGTTAGGATTTGTGATTTTCTTTTTATTTGTAGATCGGCAAATGTAGTTGCATACACTTTGGCAACTTCAGATTTGCGAGGTTCTAGTATTCGTTCTTGGAAAGCTATATCTCTTGATTGGTTATTGGGTTCTCTGTGGAATGATAATCATCTTTTTTGATGTACTGCTAAGGGCTTGTTCGGCTTAAAAAGCCATTGGCTTTCCCTCCAAAAATAAGTCAAATAAAGCCAAAAAAAACGAAAATAAGCCACTTGTTTCGTCTTTATTCAAAAAAAATAAAAAATTGGATTTCGGTCAAAATTTTTTACTTTTTAGATTCCTCTTGTCATGAAGATGCAATAATCCCCAAAAAATTGACAATAAGCCGAGTAATACGAAAAAAATTTGAATAAAGACAAAAAATAAGCCACTTTGACTTATTTATCCGAACAACCCCTAATTTGTTATCAATGAATGTTTATTATCATGTTGACAAAAAAATAAGATGTAAAGAATAACAACTAAGAATAAAAGGAAGATGAGAGCAATGCTTTGGTGAGCTCATGTTTATTGTGGTGGTATGTGCCAATTTATTACTCCCTCCATCCCTAAATAAATGTCTGACGCGTAAACTTAAGCTTTTAAAAAGATGCATGTTTTTCATTGAAAAATTCAAAAAAAAAAAAACTCTCAACTTAAAAGAGCTCTGTGTGAAAAAAATTGATTCTTTTTATAAAGAAAATACACTTTTTAAAGGCTTAGGTTTACGCGCCAAACATTTATTTGGAGACTGAGAAAGTAATTGAGATGTACTTCGTCCCGAATGATTGTATTTCATCCATTGAGTCCAATTAGTCCTTCAATAAACTAACTAGTCCTTAATTAGTCGTTTAATGAATCCAATTAGTCCTTTTATGAGTCCAAATCTCATTTTTTTGAATCAATATGTGAGATTATAATAGTTTAAGGACGAAATAAGTGATTTTGGTAGTTCAACAACGAAGTAGAAAAAGAGTGATAGTTTGAAGGATAAAAACATTAAAAAAAAAAAAACTCAAAAGATTTTGGACCCTCCACAGAAGTGGGCATGAAAAAGGATTCCAAACTCTTCCTCTCTCATGTAATACGAGTGGTGGCATATTTTTGTGAGTGGTGGCGTTGTTTTCAGTGATGGAGCACTAATAAGTCTACTTTCGTTGATCTTCCTTCGGTATCACTTTTTTGACCGACCAATTAGTTTGGTTTTATGTCCTGGAAAGATATGATTATATACCGAACAATATTTCATGCACAGTACTGGCTTCAGAGACGGAGCTACATGTGGTCATATGAGGGCCACGGCCCCCGTGTTGTTTTAGGTTTTTTTTTAAAAAAAAAATTTAAAATTTTATTAGTCATTTTTTATTTGTTAAGAATTATATTTTATATTGGGTGTTATTTAGACATGTTATTTAGACATTTAAATGTTTAAGAATATGTTCGTTTTGGATCCCAAAATCCAATTTTCTCCCTCTGCCTCATGGTCTCCCATCAGTTTTGCTTCAATGATTAATCTTATTTCTCGTTCTATCCCCACTGATTATCCAAAAATCTCCCTCAAAATCTAAACCAAACAAAATATTAGATTTCCTAATTTTAAAATTTCAAAATCTTGTTGTTCATAATCCGGCCCTCGCGTCTATGAAATCTTGGCTCCGTCCCTGATTGGCTTGTTATTGAAATCCATATGTTTAATTTGCTAGTGATTGCAACTGCACACATGGCCTGCCTCCGGACGACAATCATCATACAAAAACGGACAATTCGTTTTTTTTTTTTTTTAATATCTTCCGCGTTTGACCTACTTCCCTCCTTTTTTTTTTTTGTTGAAGTGCTTATTTATCTCTTTCGCATTTGACCCACTTTCCTCCTTTGTTTTTTGTTGAAGTGCAATTAAAGTACTCATCCGACCGGAAAGATAGTTTCATCATCAACTTCGGACCAGATTAATCCCTTTGAATTAGTCACAGCCGGAATCAATCCTAGCTACTTTCACTACCGTGCCTTTAGCAGCAACTACTATAAACGTACACTGTTTGCCGAGCACATTATATGTATCAAAAATTAAGTTGACTAGTTACATTATACGATTATAAAGCAAAAAAAAAAAGTTATTTGGATAAAATGGATGGTCAATACGTTTATTTGTATGAACTAGCGATGTCTAGTCAACTTAATTTTTGGTCAATATGTTTATTTGTATGAACTATGAATGATTAGAATTTATTTGTATGAAATGGATGGTCAATTTGTTTTAGCGAACGAGCTGTAAGACGTATTGTTCTACATCATACCACTATAGATACTGATTGACCTTGTTCTTCAAAAAGATAAAGTGTTCAACAAAATTTGTAAAATGAACTATTAGATCACGGTAATGATACCTCCACCAAAGGTCTCACTGAGACTGCATAATAACCCGTAGTGCATTTCGTACTCTAAAAGCTGTATTCATACATCCGAGGGAGATGGAGTATAAGCAATGCTGGCTCAAAGATATTTGGAGCTCGAAGCAGAAGTCCTAATAGGGGAGCCATCTATCTCTGTATCTTTGAAATAAATTTTGCAAAATGTTGAGGAAATTGAACTTAAGGGGTAGAGATTCGAACCCACCCCCTAAAGCATCAAAGAACCTAATTAGCTGACACACGACTAAAAAAATGTTACTTGAAAGCAATTAGAACTCCTTATTATTTAAAACTATAAATTATATTTTTTGAGGCTCTCTTTGGGCCAAAAAATTAGGGACCGGAAGCGATGGCTTTCTCGAATTCCCCTCCAAGCCGGCTCTGAGTATAAGATAATATGGCTGAAGCCCCACCCCACATGTGTGGTTATGTGCAGTGGAAGGCAATTTGGGTTGCTATATGTGATCATTGAAAGACTTTTGATGAGCTTAGGGATTTGTTTCAGTTTGAAAATTGCACGTAATTTCGTAGGGACTAACTCTATGCATGGGACAGAGAGAGTAAGTATAAATATTGCACAGGTGGTAGGACCTCAATTTGCCACTATTTGTGCAGCATGCAGTATTCTGAGTGCTGCTATTGGTACATACAATATGTACATACAATGTACATATAGATTTTGTGGGGCCCAATTCGGGTCCCACAAAGATGATCCGAACCGCTCATTATTTTTAAAACATCTTTTTATAGAGCCCTGTAAAAAATCAGCTCAACCCGATATCGGTAAGGATTTTTTCTGAATTTATAGGTGCGAAACTAAGCAGTTAAGTAGTTTCGCTTCCACAAATTAAGAAAAAATCCTTACCGATATCGGGTTGTGCTGATTTTTTACAGGACTTCATAAAAAAATGTTTGAAAAATAATGGGTGGTTTGAATCATCTTTGTGGGACCCGAGGTGAGCCCCACAAAATTGATATGTACATAATATGTACATTTCATATGTACCCCTAGCATTTTTCGGTGGGGGTGGTAGTTTTGAATTGTGCCGATGAATTTAAACATAAGATTGAGAAATGTTTTAATGTGTATTTGTGGCAGTGGAGGTGGTGGTTGTGAGGTGCGGCGGTGGAGAGTGTTCTCATCTTTTTGTGGTGTTTGTGGTGGTGATAGCGGTAGTGGTGGTAAAGAACCAACAAATCATCTAACAAAGTTGGGTGTTCTGAATTGGAGTTTGATGGATGGAGGATTGTGCGTCTATATCCCTGGAGTTTTAATCCTCTCTATCTATGTCGCCTGGTTGGTTCCGTTTGAGGTCTAGCGAGGGTGGTGTGTTTGTTGTTGGTTTGGGTGTTTCGATTCTTTTCCTGTTTTTTTTCCTTTCTGGTTGGTTGGTTATTCATTGCTCTTTTGCTTGGGTGTTGGTACTGGCTTTGTCTATTGGTGCTGATTTTGGGCTTGTTTTCAGGCGGTGCTAGTTCGGTTTGGTGTGGCTTTCTTTGTGGTTTCAAGTGTTTTTTGGTTGGTTTTTCTGTATTTTGGTGATTTGTTGAGGTTTTGGTTTGGTTTTTGTCCTCTGGTCTTGGGTGTTTTCCGGTTGGCGCCTCGTCTTTTTGGGTAAGGGTGGCTTATTTCATTGTGCCTTTGGTACGTTTAATCTTGGTGCTCTTTTTCAAAGATCTCTTTTTGGGAAAACCAAACCGAGCCTTATGTTCCAATCACTTGAGATCGGCTATATGAATCTTTTTTCTCTATTGAGCTCTGTCAAGAGCCACTTGTTCACACAAATCTATTATACTAATATCTCGTTATCATATTTGGATTCATGTCATAAAGATCTGACGGACCTTTTACGTGTTGTCTATCAGCTACTGATGCAGGGCAGAATTATGAACCAAGAATAAACGAGCAACAAGGACAATCACAAACGGGATAGATATAGAGAAACTCTCTCTAGACACTTTGTCAATCAATAATAATCCAAAAACTCCCCAGCCCTAAGGCTTACAACTCCTTAAATACGAAACAAACCCTAGCCCTACTGGGAAAAAATACCAATTTCGGAAAGTTCCAAAATTATTACATATTCTGAAAATATAAGAAAAAATAAAACTTATCCAGCAAGAACGAACGTTATTGGACTTTCCTATCAAAAGTTATTCGCAACAAGATTATTTCTTAAAATGGCAAATTTGGCCTTTCGGAGCCTTAAACGGCCTAAAAAGGCTAAAAAACACGCGGCACATGGCCAAAGGCCATGTGTCCTGACCGTTGGGCCGTTTTGGATCGAATCCAAGTGGGCCCAAAACCAAAGGCCTCGGTCAATTATTTACGAAAATACTGGCTAGTAGGAATGGATTTTGGGTGGTACTCCTCCTCTAAGCGCACTGCATCAGCTACCTAACATACAACCCTCTTCCTTTATCCCAACTTGGGACCAGCTAGAAAAAAATAAGGCTCTAAGTACGAATCAGACGGAGTAACTAAGTCAAGTTCAATGCTTAACAAAGTCATGAACTTGCCAGCTAGAATGGAGGCATGTAGATGGGTGGGGGGCCAGGACCACTCCATTTCTTGCTAGAACCACCTTATGCATAGCATAAACACAAAAATATATATTACATGATTATGATGTAATAGACTAGCAATTTAGAAAAGAGGGGTAATTGAATTTGGGGCACAATTTCTTTTGAGGTCTAGAAGTAATATGCTTGTACTAGCAACATATTATCTCAAATTTGGCACACAATTTCTTTTGAGGTCAAGAAGTAATTAATGAAAATTTAATCAACTAATCCAAATGACATAATTTCATCTAACTAACGAAGTAAAAATCGTCGTGTAGGTCATATCAGCACTTTCAAAGTTTAAGCATGAGAAAAAAATATCATAAAAAACTTTAGTGCATGAGACGTTCACTAAAATTTAAATTTGAATCTATGCACATATAAATCTGCATACATAGAATTCCTCCTTAAAATGCTTCATATTTCGATCAAATACTACCACATGTTCTTTTTTTGTCAAACGGAAATTTAAATACTACCACATGTTCATTCTATGGAACTATGGTGTAGATTGTTTCCCACAACTCCAATACTTCCAATCTCCTAGAATTCTTTCTTTTGACTCCAATACTTCCAAGCTCCTAAAATTCTTTCTTTCTACGACCTCTTACCAAAAATTTGGACGGATATTAGGCGTGCCACGTTTCAGAGTACAAAGTCCCAAAAAATCTGACAGTAACTAAAAGGGCTTACTTCTAAGAGGTTGCAAGTTCAAATTTGACAAAAAGCCAAGACATTTCAAACTTTAGCCCCACTAGCATGCTCGATTGTTAATTTCGGAACCTTTAACAACGAAAAGTTGGTCCGGATACATCCTCTTATTAAAAAAATAAACTGAAAGTAGAAAACGGTTCTGGGGTAGGAATTAGGTTTCTGATTCCTATATATCTTGTCTAGGCGTAAAACCATAGTCACATAATCTTTCCAAACGATCTCCGCTCACACACTCAATCCTTTCTCTGTGCTTACGTTCTCAATCCTCGCACTCACGAATTCTAGTCGTTTGGGAGGCTTTTGAAGGACGCTTTCACGCTCGCATTGGCGCTCTTGCACATGAACACGCATCATGTAACTTTAGCGTAAAACACAAGTGGCAGTGTACTCTTTAGTCATTATCTAGCTAAGATTCGGAAGATTTCATATGGTATGTTTGGGAATGCACTTTATTTACTAAAGGAAATATGGGACCAAAATTGTGCTTTCTACTTTACATCTTGTGGCCACCTGCAGTTGGCCGGTGCTGGGTTAGTGGGTTTACCATCCTTCCCAACGTATGCCTGCCTTCCAATATCTGTGCAAAAGTTTGACTAAAGAAAATAATAAGATACCCTGCAAACCTTTTCATCTAAAATATTCAATTTCCAAAAATGAAATCAAATATTGCATATAAACCAAGCAAACAAACCAAATAAACAAAATCGAGGTGCGTGTAAAAACAAAATTGAGATGCGTGTAAATTGGGACGGACACGCTAAGTAATAAAAAATAGTTACATCACAGTGAGTGATTAATTATAATTAATTGGGCAATCCAATTTCTTCATTGAACTCTAACAATTGCATCGTGTTTCGTAATTTCTAACAAACTTTTATCTTTTCTAACTAATGCTTCTAAAGTCAATTGTTGTCTACACCCTCTCTTAATGCTACTCTCTTCAGTAACCATATCACCCATTCTTACTTTTTCATCTAAGATTTACGTTATACTTGTAATCAGTGCAATCCCAAGCATCCCGCGAAGGTTTTTTTTTTTTTTTTTTTCTAATGCTATCTCACAAAGTCATACTGTGAGAACCCACTTGGGAATAAAGTCCCACATCGGTGGGTAAGTTGAAGCAATATATAAGTTAAGGCCGGCTAGTTACTCTATAACTTGAGATTAACATTTTGAGCCGCGTGGTTTGGCGAATAGTTAGGTAGATCAGCTGGGTCGGGTCGTTACAATTGGTATCAGAGCACAACTCTGGTCTACATGGTGGGGGCCACCTCTAGAATCTGGTACAAGCACACTGATTGTGCTATACAGAACTAAGTGCCACACTATGGCCACCGGGAGAAGGTTGCTGGGCCAATGCAACGAGAACCTTGCAGCCAAGGTGGGAAGATTTTGAGAACCCACTTGGAAATAAAGTCCCACATCGGTGGGTAAGTGGAATTTGAAGAAATATATAAGTTAAGGCCAACCAATTACTGTATAAATGTGTTAGGCAGTACTCTCAACCGAAGGGTTCGCCGTAGGTTTTTGACATAGGGCATTTTCATGCACGTTATTTGGTTTCACAATTACTTTTTATTAGCCTTTAAACCAATGAGATACGATGACAGCAACTAAATTCCACCCGGGATAGGGGAAGGGATCGACAAACACTAATTTTGAAAATAAATACAAAAATAAAAATAAAGGTTATGGATATAGAACGAAAAGATTCGGTGGCTGCCTCCTGATCTGGGGGCCTGCAGAAAGCATCTCAAAACCTTCAAAAGAGTTGGCGGCCCGTAAAAAGATCTTAAGGCCGCCTATTCTAAAATGCACAGGCTTAAATTCGATGGCTCGCTCTCTAGACACTCCCAAACTTTGATTTGCATATAGTTTGAATAGTTGAAAAACTTGTTAAGTATTTCTTTTTGCTCAAGTGGTTTGGATATAAAATTATTTGCCCATGAAAAGATGTGACTATATTACTGTACCTGAGTTGAAAAAAATTAATCCAGTTAATTACTCACATCTCCCTCATTTTAACTCAAATCAAGATAGAAGCGTGCAACGGCTGATGAAAAGCTAGCAACTTGTTAGGAGTAGGTTTTGGCTTACCCCTTAATTTCTTACTATTAGTAAGATAGGTTTGGAACGGACCTAACCAGGAAAACAAGGCACAACCAGTTAACTACTGACGGAACTAACTTTGTGAAATGTTGAGCATGCCTGCTATTCAACTTCTTTTGGGCATTGATAAATTTGAAGAGCGGGGAAAAATATATCCTTTGAAATCCAATAATGTCTCCACTGTCGCAAGGCCTGGACAATAGCATCAAAGACCTATGATGTATTGTATATCGACAAAGAGGGGTTAATATGGTTGAATTCAACCATAAAAATATGAAAATTTTGTTTATGAAAAGTGGGTTGAAAGCGGACGAATTCAGAAGATGATATTGTCTTCAAGAAAATAGTTCCAAGCTGGGTGAAGTTTTGGATATTGCTAAAACAGGATGGCTGTGGAGGATTCAATGGAATCTGGAAGGGACTAGCTAGCTAGAAACTTGAAGATCTAGATCTGATCTTGTTTTTTTTTGTTATTTTTCCACATCGCGCATTTAACCCATTCAAGTTTGGTTTATATATTCTAGAGATTAATTACTTCATCTATTTCCAATTGGTTTTAGGTGGAACCCTCCAAGAAATCTACCATGGTATCAAAGCTAGGTCTTGGGTGGCTTCACCTCTCTGTGATCATCTTTATCGCCCGAGTCAATCACTCACCTTTAGATCTCTTTTGGTTTGTCACCTCCATGTGCCACCAGGCTGCACGTGAGGCGGAATATTAGACTTGTCCCATATCACTCATTTAAGCCATCAAAACTTGGTTAATATATTCTAGAAATTACTCAATCTATTACCGATTGGTTTTAGGTTGGAAACCTCCAAGAAATCTAACAGTTATCATTCAATGTTTTGTTGGATGTTTTTTGTTTCATCTTTGATTAGTCATGCTTGCATATGTTGATTAGTCGTACGTGCTTCCATATGATAAGATTCCAATATAGGCGCCAACCATGATGTTCATGTTATAAACAATGGACGTTTGGCTTCTTATCCTTCGTTGATGAACCCTTCTTGGGTTATCAAAAAAATCTTTCTTTTTCCAATTAAAAATATACACAAGCACCATAAGGAAACAAAAAGGTAAAAGAAAATTATAGAAGGTTTAGTGGAAAGTTCCATAGTATATAGACAGGAAACTATGTATTTATGTGATTCACTAATCATCAAAAAGCAAATGAAGATTGGCACACAAGCCTTGGCAAACATCTCAACGAGGTTGACACACAAGCCTCGACAATCACATACACCATCCAAAAGCTAATGAAGATTGTGATCATGAGCTGCTTGTGCTACTTCATTTTTCATTGTTATAGCAAACGGTCGTGATGGTGGTGATGGTTAGTTGTCTCCCTCTCAATCTGCCACCGCAAGTGGAGAAAATCGTCTACAGAACAAGGTAGCCTAAGTGGGCCGGTGGAATGGTACCCATAAACCTCGTGGGCTCTTTCCAAAAGTCGGTTGAAGAGAGGGTGGTAGAGGTATGATATGGGTATAACAAAACGCTGGAACCCGCGGTCTTCGTCTTCCGATCCGACCCGGACCGCTAACCACCCTTTCTTCACCTTCATCTTCTTATCTTCTTGCATGCTGCTTAAAGAAAATCGGTTGAGCTCAACAGGAAATTAAGCAAAGAAGGTTGTATATCGGTTGGTGCAAGGGGTTATGCATAGGGTAAAGGAGTATATATAGGAATGTAATAAACATGAGAAACTGGGTGAGAGCAGGGAAAATTTATTGGGTGATCATGTAATGCCCCAACACCTCTTATAAATATACATTTCATGAAGTCAAACAATAAGTATATGAATTTCATAAAAACATGTTGTGTTGAGGAATGTTGGGCACCGCGTGTCGGTGCCTCACTTAATAATCTCTCTATAGATCTGGGTTGATTCTTTCCCGATCCGGAGACCCTACCTAGCACTAGTTGCCAAGCATCAAAACGACCAGGATCCAGGAAAAAAGTAGTGAACGTGTGTGTGATGAGTGTCCATTCGTGCAAGATACTGTCCTCTTTTTTTTCGATCCGTGTACAAAATACTGTCCTTTTTTTTTTTTATCCGAAATACTGTCCTTTAATCCTACTGAATCATTTCAAAGTGGTCCCTCATTCTCCACTTATTATACTTTTAGCGTTTCTTATTCCTTTTTGTTTCGTCCTTACCCCCCCACGAGGCCTGCTATTCACAACCCCCACCCCGGACTGCCCCCGCCCCTCTCCCTCCCTCCCTTTTCTTTCTTTCTTTCTTTTTACAGTTTGCTTTTCTTTTCTTTTTTTTTATTTTCTTTCCGGTTTGGTTTTTTTTTTTTCATTTTATTTCCTTTTCTTTCTTTCCGGTTTGATTTTTTTTTTCTCTTTAATAATAGGTTCAAGTCTAATTCTAGGCTTTGTAAAGTAATTGAGAGAAAAAAACGTGTTTCAATTGATAATGTTTATCCGACTGTTTTATTTTTCTTTTTTTGTCCTTTATAGATTAAAAAATATAGTTACGAAAATAAGTGTTTCAATTTTCAATCCGTTTGAACCAGTGCAAAGATGTTATTTTTCTGATCATTTCATCCTAAATGGTCGTAATAAATTTTTGGCTTCAAGGCCTTTCAATAGACACCCTAAGAGAGTCTTGAAACTAAATAATGAGTTTTAGGGTATTTGTTGAAAGATCTTAAACCAAAAAATTCATTATGACCATTTAAAATAAAATAATAAAAAAAACGATCTTTGCTCTGATTTAACTGAATTGCAAATTAAAGCACTTAATTTTTGAATTATATTTTTAAATATACAAAGGGTGTTTTTATAGAAATTAAATAAATAAGATACAAGTAATTAAATAAATAAATAAAATTAAAAGGTAGAGGGGACCCAAGGGCTCTGCTGCTCCCATTGGCACAGTAGCCCCTACGAAAGCCCCTAAAACGTTTCCGTTTAGTTAAAAAAAAAAATAGAAACCAGCCATTTGCAATCCTATGGAGTAGAAATGTGATTTGAAGCAATATACTACTGAATTAGTTAAGAGGATCTATGCTAAATAATGGTTAACAAATTTATTAAATTGTACTATAGTTAAAAAAAAAAGTAATCCTAAATATAACATTTGTATTCTGGATTAGTATGTCGTTTGCAAAATACATTTCGTAATTAGTTCCCGAACACTAATTGTAATCTTAATGAATTTTTTGTTTTACGGCCTTTCAACGAGCACTCTAAGACTCATTATTTAGTTTCAGGACTCTCTTAGGGTGTTCATTGAAAGGCCTTGGAGCCAAAAATTTATTACGACCATTGAGGATGAAATGATCAAAAAACTAACATCTTTGCACTGGTTTAAACGGATTGAAAATTGAAACACTTATTTTCGTAACTATATTTTTTAATCTATAAAGGAAAAAAAATAATAATAAAATAGTCGGATAAACATGATCAATTGAAACACTTTTTTTTCTCTCAATTACTTTACAAAGCCTAGAATTAGACTTGAACCTATTATTAAAGAGAAAAAAAATTCAAATTGGAAAGAAAGAAAAGGAAATAAAATGAAAAAAAAAAAACCAAACAGGAAAGAAAAGGAAAAAAAGAAAAGAAAAGCAAACTGTAAAAAGAAAGAAAGAAAAGGGGGAGAGAGAGAGAGGCGGGGGTAGTCCCGTAAAAGGGGGGGGGGGGGGGGGGGGGGGGGGGGGTGGTGTCAGGGGGGGATTAACAATTTACTTCCCCCACCCCACCGTAACTGAAAGAAGAAATGTGTACGACAACAGACGTTGAAGTGGAATGCTGAAAAGTAATGAAGCCAAGCACAAGTACTCAATGCTGTGCTGGCTTAGGTGCATAGGGATGGCCATTTCGTCCAATCCTTCGGTATCCGATTCGATCCCCATTCCGAATGGATCGATAGTTTGGAGATCTGTTTGAGGATTGAGCAAGATATGGGAATTTTTTCTAAAAATTTTCGGAGATCGGGTAGCTAGTAGGCGGGGACAAACATATATATCCCCGCCCAGAAATTGCCTTGAATCCGTTCCCTGTTTGCTCCCCGCCCTGCCCAGTTCCCGATTCCCCGAAATGTATGTACACCTTTTAGTATTACTTAGTATAATATTTTTATAGGGTTACTTCTCATTCCCATGCACTTTTCTAGTGCTGCACACACATTTTGTGATCTACTGCTCTCTATTGTTTGGTTTCCTATATTGTAAGCAAATTTGTGCTCATTTTATTTTAGTTTCAGCTATAAAAAGTTTTTTTTTTACTTCAGCTTCAGCTATAAAATTCTTAAAAGTTTTGCGTCTTATTTTGAATTTTTCATTCACTAAAAGTTTCTTTTTTGCTCTATGTTGTGTAGAAAATCTTTTTTTTTTTTATAGTGTTCCTTCGTTCCTTAAAGGATGACAATTTTTGAAATTCGTATCATTTTTCATTACTTATATCTTTCAAACTATAATATTTTTCATGAGTTAAAAACTTTGTATAATAGAACTAATCGAAAACTTTCAAACAAGATTTATATTGCATATTTTTTGAAAGTTATAAGGAATTGAAATTGGTACCCATAGAAACCAAAAACCTAAGCGTAGGGTGATCCTTTATATAAAGATTACCAATGTGATTCCTAAACATGTGCCCAAAGTTGTTGAAAAAATTGAAAAGGTCAAAACTAGACTTATTTGGGTGAGGAGAACGGACTTGAAAACTCATGTAGATTTGCCTTCCAATCCTCTTGATGACAATGGATTATCCAGAGGAGTAGACCTTTCCTTGTAAAGGCTTGTTCTTAATTGATTGCATCCAAAGTCTAGGTTGATTTACTTGTCTATCTTGTACCTAGAGCTAAGGTTTGTGTTTTATTTTATTTTATTTGTTGCTTAGTTTTTCATCGCAGCTTGGTTATATTGGTATATTTTTTGGTTCTTAGTCTGTCTTTATTTATTCAAGGGAATTCAAAACTCAAAAAGATTTCATTTTTGCTCATAATGAAAAATACAAAAACATTCATATAGACCAAAATTTTTAAAAGAAAAGAAAAGAAGAGAAGATTTTCTTTTGCATTGAGCATGCCTTTCGAGGGTGAGTTGTCAGCTTTGGGACTCATTAATATGCCCATCTTTGGGAATGCATGCACAAATTTTTATTGTTAATTCCCCCCAGATGCATTTGGACATTCGTTGCGACATGTTTTATGACTCTATGATCGACACCTTAATACGTTAGAGTTAGAGAGGCTAGTTAACTCTCATGCATGTACTTGGGTGTTCTTATCCTTTTTCCTTGGCGATTGACCGTTTTGGCATCATCTTGTGGATACGGTGTTCCGTGGGTACAGTTGAAGAAAAAGTTATATGTGTTATTCGTATCATGAATCTTTATTGCTTATCTGGGCGTCCATTGAGTACCGGACAATTGGGTAAAGTATTCTCCCTCTGAGGCGTTCGTGTCACAAAATGGATAGAACTTGTGAAGGCTTCTATGTTGGACCACTTGTTAATAACCGAGAATTGGGTATGAGGTACTCTTACTCTCAATATTCGCGTCAAACAGCAGTGGGGTAAAAGAGAATACATTTTTGTGATCGTTAGAAGAAAAATATTAAAAATCTATAAATAAGAAGAGGAGGAGTGTTCCTTAGTTGAGAGGGAGTTGTGCTTAATTCTTGGCACAATATAATTCGTATAGATGAGTGCTAGGTTTGACTTCATGAGGGGCGGAGTGTTTGACAGTCCAATCGTACATGAGAGTTCTTGAATCCTTGAATGGTGATCTTAATATCTTATGCCGTGTCACACACTCATTATGTCATGAACTCATATCGCATATTACAACTTATTTACAGATTCATTCATGGTTGGTCCATACAAATGTGCTCATGCATTTTTAAATATAGTCATATCCATTGAGTCTCATAGTTGCTAACCTGTATCTCGAATTGAAGTGCAGTCGTGCCGTAGAAAGTCTGCAGTTCCCAATTGGGAAATCCCGATCGGAATCCCGACGCCCCGTCGGGCACGCTCCGGCCACCGGACGGCCGATCCAATCCGTCCAAAAATTCTATAAAAAAAAACCGAGTGGGCTTCTTGTGCGAGAATAAACGGCATCCGATGTGTGTAAGTAGCCGATCCAAGCACTCCATTTTTGTCCTATCCAAACACAAAAATGGAGTGCTTGGATCGGCCACTTACACATGTCGGATGCCGTTTATTCTCGTCTAGGCCCACTCAGTTTTTTTTTTTTAGAATTTTTGGACGGCTCGGATCGGACATCCAATGGCCGGAGCGTGCCCGGCGAGGCGTCGGGATTTCAATCGGAATTTCTCGATCGGGAACTGTAGACTTGCTCATTTTTTTTACTAAAAGGTATCTTTAGTAGTAATTGTTTTTAAGTTTAGCGTTCATAGTTTTTTTCCTTCAGTTTTTGTTCGATCCTCGTTCAGCAGTTGCTTGAGCAAACTTAAGCTCCGTTCCAGAAACTTTCTTAAAAAATAAGTACTTATTTTGTCACTTCTTAAAGAAAAATAAGAAGGTTTGTTCCACAAAATCCAAATAAGTAGCTTATTTCACATTTTCAAACTCAAAAATAACGTAAATGAGAAATAATTTTTTAATTTTTTTTGCACCGTATTAAAGATCTCAATGAGATCTATCAAACAAGATCCATATTGATAGAAAAATTATTTGCGTAAGCAAATGATTTTTGAGCTTGAAATTGTCTTCTCAAAAAATAAGTAATTGTTCAATCTTTTGTGGAACAATCCTTCTTATTAGACAAAAAATAAGAACTTAAACCCGTTCTGGAACGGGACCTTCGGCTTTTTTGTGGTACTTGGCTCATGTTGCTTTCTTAGTGACCGGTTTACGGGTTTTGTTTTTTAAAACTTTTGTTAACAAACCCTCCGTGAATGAAAGTTTCTCTCCTTTGAGAAACCGTCAATGCTAGCGGCTTTTCACAGTCGACGATTCCTCTCTAGCGATCGAGCAACACACACACTCTCTCTCGATCGATTCTCTCATCCTCTATCTCCTGCCAAAATCCTAGCTACGTTGACGCGAGGTTTGATTTTGACAGTAGGGGTTGGCGCTCGTTCTCTCTCTCATTTGCCGAACACTTCAGGTACTTATCCCTTAGTTTCTTTTTCATCCGTGAATGTGATTTTACATGCTATAGAAGCTATACCCAACATTAGAATCTACCAAATTGATAATTTGAATATTTGAGATACGTTATATGTACCAGTTTTCTGTTGCCTAATACATGTTTGATGAAAATCGTTTAACGGCGGGTATGTGTGTAATTGGCATGTGTTTCCCCGCGAAGCCACCATTCTTTAAGATTCTGGTCTAACTAGGAATTTGAATTGAAGGAAGGATACATTTGTATAAGCAATTAGGTATGAAACCCAGAATTTCATTTGACGTAAACAACTCCATGTTTAGGTCTGTTTAGGTAGACCTCCATAGCATAATTTTTTTGTTGTTAATTTCGCTTCATATTCTCCAAATGCCTTGATTACCAATTTTCATCCTTGATTTATGTCATATCCACACTAGTCAATGATTTCAAGTGGATTTCTTTATGTAACTTACAATTTGATATAAATTTTTTTCTTACTGAATTTTTTCTTGGTGATTTGTTGGTATGGAGTATTGCTGTAATTTGAGCTTTCTTCTAGAGTTTAAATCTTTGTTTTTGTATAAGGAGTCTAGGACACTTAAAATGGAAGACCATTTTGATGAAAACATCGAGCAAGGCTCTCTGTCGTCTACTGTAAAACGTACTAAGAGGCCCACTTCTATTGCATGGGATGAATTTGATACTTTGCCTACCAGTGATGATGGGGAAAAAGGGCCAAGTGCAAAAGTGTGGGCAAAAGTATGTTGTTGGTGGAGCAGGCACATCAAATTTGTTACGACATATGGTTAATTGTTCTAACAAAGAACCCCGTGACTTTCTTCCTTTTATGGACAAAGATCAGAAGAAAATGGCGATGACAAGAATTAAGCACAATTACCCGCTTATGTTTGTGGAACGTGAAGGAGTTAGGGATTTGCATTCCTTTCTAAATCCAAGTGTGAAATCGGTATCAAGAAATACAACAAAGGCTGATGTATTAAAGGTATTTGAAAGGGTTGATGTTTGCGCGACGAAAGCTATGGAGGGATTAGCCCAAGATTTACTCGTACTTAGGTGCAGCAAGGAGAAGTATATTTTTAAAGTTTTATTCTTGGGTTCTTGCTTCCAAAGATTACGTTAGGATCTCCTATTTATACTTGCTGATATAACTAGATAAGATTAACTCTTGTCCTTCCAACTTCACGTGACTCAATCTAGATAGGACTAACTCGTGACCTTACTACTTCTAGATAAAACTTAATTAACTTTTACAAATTCTAGACCTTTATACAAGACTTCCTCAAACATCTAGAAAATTGCAAATTAACTTCTAACAATTGAAACGCGCATTAGCATCCATTCCAAGTAGGATATGCCTAACTTCAGATTTATGGTCATCCCTAACTAGTGACGGATATTTAGCTCTTGCCGCGAACTACATTGATAATGATTGGGTTTTACATTGATGTTTGATAGGGTCACTTCTAACTTTGCAATGCTTGAATTGAGTCTTTTTTGGTTTCCATTGATGTTTTGGGTTCATTCGAGTTTGTTAGTTTTATATGGAAAGGCCATATAGTGTATGAAATGCTCTTGCTGTAAAAAAATGCAGGGAGTTTGACATGTCTAAGTGTCTTTGTTTTTGTTCAATGGACACATTATCTATGTATGGTCAAATTCCTTTTTTTGTTTATTGGTGTCACTGATTCATTGAGGTGTTGCTTGTGCTTGTTTGTATTTTGATGCAATTCTACTATTGGTGAACACTTGTTTAAGCATTAGCAATAGCTGAAACAGTTGATCTGTTATGGGTGAACACATGTGCAAGTAACTTCATAATTTTGATAGTAGCTATGTAGGTTTGGTGAAAAAAATGGGCCATCAAGCATTTAGAACAAAAACCATTAGGTTGTGTTACAGGAAGCAAATATTTATGGCTGGCCCTCCCAATTCCACCTGTGTTCCCCATCCCACACCCCAACATGAACACCATAACTTACAGTTGAGTCATAAAATCTATTTTTAATTGCAGTCATAAAATCCCCTGAGTCTGTTGTTTCTGTTTCTTTCAAAGTAGATAATATACAGGTGGTGTTGGTTTAAGCAAATTGACATTTGGTATATGTGCGAGCTACTGAATTATAAAATCTATTTTTTTTAAAGTTAAAATGAATTAAACTTCATAGATTGAGAAATATAAACAATTTAACAATGACAGAACTCTAAAATAAAGATTAACAAACTAAGACGAAGGGAGTACAATGTATAGTAAATTGTATCTGCCATGAAAAAACCCATCCTTTCTTGCTGTAAGTGTATTAATCCCAAACCTCAGGAGACCAACGTAATTTACCCAACAGTTCCTTTTTTCCATTCTTCAACACTTTATTTCTTGGGAAGTTAGGCCTCGTGATTGATTATTGGATCCGGTGTGGAAGGATAACCGTCCTTAGTATTGTAATTGATTTTCGGGTTTTTAATAATACTGGTACCATTTTGGAAAGGAAAAAAAAAAACTCTATTCTTCAAACCTCATCTCTCTCTCTCTCTCTCTCTCTCTCTCTCTCTCGTTTCGAAGTCACTTTGCTTTGCTCTGATTCGTGCGATTGTTCGTACGTTAGGGTTTGTGATTTCCAATGGCAGCTACAGCCACTTACCCGCCTTCACCACCATATTACAAGTTGTACAAGGACTACATTCAAAACCCTAACTCAGCTCCGGAGCCGCCGCCTCCTATTGAAGGCACATACGTCCTCTTTGGTGCCAATTACACAGTGAGATTCTACCCCTTTTCTTGTTCCATTTCAGTTGGAGTTTTTTTTATTTTTCTTTTTTCTTTTTGATAACTGGATGTCCAGGCCAACTTACGCAACTCGACTAAGGGTATGTTTGCACTAAACTAAATGGATGACAAGTTAATGACAATAGTCAAGTTGTCTGTGCTAAATGGTATTCTAATTGATGTATATGAGGAGAATGACATGTCTAGAAAAAAACATGAACTTTAGTCTATTTAGTTGAGCAAAAACGCACCCTAATTCGGGGACCCTGAAGTTGGAGTAGTTGTTTGGATATGCTAGTTCATGATAATGCATGAAATGGGTTATGTCTCTCTTTGAATGCAAGGAAGGAGAGTGGTGGATGAGCCTGGGCAACAGCCCCTAAGTTCGCTCAACCAACATCGTTTCGAACAATCCAAGTCTTGGCCAACCTAGACTTTTTGTTTGTGATGCTATTCAACCTATTCTGCCTTCTAAATTGGATAGGGATGCGTAAGATTGTATGCGGTTGGAATTATAGATGATTTTGTCTTAGTAATTGCATAGGTTGATCAAAATATATATGATAATCCTTTTACAACTTGTACTGGCAAAAAGAATATTGGCTTTCATATGTGATAAAAAAACAAATAAATTATGTTCGCCAACCCAACCTTGAATTTCTGCATCCGTCCCTGTTTCAATGTCATCGGTGTTTGTTAATTGGTGTTAACAATTGAGGTTCATATTGAATCCTTGTTTTGTCGATAAGATTTTGTTGCCCCTAAAGCTGAAGATGCATGATTTTCTGAAACTTCTTCTCGTTTGGTCACTGTTTTAAGATTTGCTTCTAGAATAGTATTTTTTTTGGTAGAAATGGATTAGATTAGATTAGATTAAGATTTCTTACAAAACGGTAAAGTTGCTCCATTGTGACCTGGAGGTCACGGGTTCGAGTTGCGGAAACAGCCTCGCTGCGTGCCGGAGTAAGGCTGCGTGCATCAACCCTTGAGCATACATCAGGTTGTGCACTGGGTTTGCCCCTCTAAGAGTTCTTAAGAAACGGGGGTGAAAAACCCCTTGAGCATTATCCGTAAGTAAATTAGTTATACAATTAGGCCTATTACAAAAAATAGAGAGCTCAACTCCTGAATGCAGCCCTTCTGCTTCCAATCTGTCCGCACAAGCATTGCTCTCATGGTAAATATCCTTCACCGTTTCCACTTGCAACTTCTGCATAAGAGACCTGCAGTCATGTGACAGAACAACTAAGGTGATGCAGAGGGGAGATATCATTGGTAACAAGAAGTACAACCAGCTGTGCATCCGTCTCTACTTTCTGGTTTTGTATGCCAAGGTCTAAGGCAAGTTGTAACTCATCATGGAGTCCCCAAAGTTCAGCTTGGATGCTGGTGGTGAGAACAACTCATTGACTGTTATCATCCCGTATGACCTTCACTGCACCATCGGTATTAAGCTTAAAAAATGCCGCTTTGGGCGGAATCCATCCAGTGAACACCCAGTTTCCAGTTTTGATACATCTCCTGTCTCCCATTACCACTTCCCATTCAATTGCTTTCGTATGAGTTGTTCTTGAAGAGTAAGCAGGGCCGGCCCAAGGTATTTGGAGGCCCTAGGCCAAATCATCAAGTGGGGCCTTAAATTCTTTAACAATTACAATATAATAAGAGATAGTTTCTATATATAAAAAAATTAGGCCGCATTTCACACAGAATATGCTATGGTTCAGAGCTTTGGGTGTTCCTTTGTTTTCTCGGTGACCCAAGTTCAAAACCTGGCATCAACAGAATTCCCACATGGCCTTGATTTTTGACAAATGAAAACTTAATAAAGAAGTGCAGGGCGGGAGTCGAACCCTAGCAAACCAAGAAGACATTTACAATTTATATTGCAAACAAATAATATATATAACTACTCTCAACGGGGGGCCCTCTTTTTGGGCCAAAATTTTGGGCCCCAGGCGTTGCCCTTGGGCCAGGCCTGAGAGTAAGCCACAGGAAATGAGTGGTACGAGGATTCCCACTGTTAGATGTACTTATGTGTATTATCATGTAATTAGTTTAAGTATTTAGGACCATAGTGCAATTATTGTACAGCTTATATATATTTCCATGTTGAATGAAAAATAACCCTAAGTGGTTTTTCCTCTCTATTACGATTACCCTAAATTGAACATGGTATCAAAGCGGTAAAACCTGGCGATCTTGTTTCCGTTGTTCTTCCATCCTTCTCGATCACGACCCAGCCTTGTTCGAACTCAGCCGTACCGTTCCGACGTCGTCTGAGGTTGACCCGTACTGTTCCGACGTGGACCTGTACTGTTTTGACGTCGCTTGACGCTGACCCAGCCATCTCAGCTCTCGCTGGCCCTCGCCGCAGCTCCGACGACCTTCGCCGGACTGTCGTTGCTCTTCATCAAACTTCCGACAGGTACTTGGAAGGACTGATCTGTGGTCGCTGTTTCTTTTCTGACTTCTAGCGTACTCTGTTCTTATTACTCCGTTCGACGATCGTCGATCTGTTTTTGCCATCGCCGCTGTGTTTTTTGCCGTCGCCGTCGATCAGTTCTGTTGTCAGCGTGGTTCAGGGGTTCTCACCGACTGCTTTTTCTTTTTGCTGCTTGGGTTTGAACAAATATATAAAGTGGACAGTGAATAGGGTTGTAAGTCAGTGGACTTCATTGTTTTTGTCTGCTACCTCTGGTCATCTTTCCATTGTTTATTTGTTGGTCCCACTGCTATTATATTGAATAACCATGTCAGAGGTTTCAAAAGATAAAAATGCTCAAGTTGTGGAAACAGGTGGAGTGAGTAAGGTTGTGACTCTAGATAATTCTCCACTGGATATTTGTCCTATCAAACTGGATGGCACAAATTATTTACTTTGGTCTCGAACTTTTACTTTAGCTATCGAGGCTAAGGGGATGTCTGTGTTTATTGAAGGTCCTGTTACTGAGCCTACTACTACGTCTGAACTTAAGACATTTAAGTCTCATCGATCTTTGGCCATGACTTGGTTGTTTAACTCTATGAAAGCTGATATTCGTAGTCCTTTTTTGCTCCTTGACACTCCGTATCAAATTTGGACCGTTGCCAAACAGACTTATTCTCAGCAGGGTAATGACGCTCAGTGTTTTGAGTTGAGAAAAAGACTTCGTACTTTGGATCAACACAATCGGTCTGTTGCTGTTTACTTCGCTGACCTAAGTGGAACATGGCAGGAATTTGATTATTATCAGGGGTTTCAGGCCGTCTGCGCTGTTGATGCTGCTGCTTGGATAAAGAGAATCGAGAAGGAACGTGTGTATGACTTTCTCGCTGGTCTTGATGTGGAATATGATCAAATTAGAGTGCAGGTATTGGGTCGTGTTCCGTTTCCATATTTGGGAGAGGCCTATGCCATTGTTCAGCAGGAGGAGAGCAGAAGGAGTGCTATGTTGCAAGCTCCTACTTCTGATCGTTCTGCCTTGGTTGCTATTCCACAGGGACAGTTTGGGTTTGGCAGTGGAAAGTCTCAGTCTGGTACTAGTAGTGGGACTATCGACCGTATGTCACTCCAGTGTGATCATTGCCACAACACTGGACATACCAAGGATTTCTGTTGGAAGTTACATGGTCGTCCTTCTCGTGGGCGAGCTAGTGGACGTGGAGGTCGAGGTCGTGGTCCCGGGCGTTCTCAGGCTCAGGCACATGTTTCAGAGTTTACTACCTTGTCTGACTCTGGGTTCAGTATAGGAGTTCAGCCATTTTCTGATTCTGTTGGTGGTTTCTCTCAGGGGGAGATGCAAGCTCTTAGGCGTCTTATGGCTCGAGCTGATTCTTCCTCTACTATAGCTCATTCTTCCACACCAGCTCCTACTGCATCCTATTTTGCTCATTCAGGTATTTCAGCTAGTGCATTTACTGCCTCCTCTGATATCCCTTGGATTATCGATTCTGGTGCTTCAGATCATATGACAGGTTGTTCCTCTGTTTTTGATTCATATTCTACTTGTTCTGGTAAGGATAAGGTTCGAATTGCCGATGGGTCATTCTCTGCTATTTCAGGGAAAGGTTCCGTTCGCTATTCTTCATCTATCTCTCTTTCTTCAGTTCTCCATATTCCAAATTTTGCTACTAACCTTCTTTCAGTTAGTAGTTTTACCCGTTCTGCAAATTGTTCTGTGACATTTTTTCCTACTCATTGTGTCTTTCAGGAACTGGAAACGGGGAAAGTGATTGGCAGTGGTAAAGCACATGGTGGTATATATTATCTGGAGAACGCACCTCATCCATCTCAGTCATCTTTAGCATGTGGACAAGCTCTTCAGGCAGATATGAGTTCCACTCTTTCTTTGTTACATCGGTGGCACTGTAGATTGGGTCATCCCTCTTTTGGGATATTAGAGAAACTCTTTCCTATTTTAGTTAAACATTGTCCTAGGGATCAGTTTTTTGTGAAGCTTGTGAGTTTGGGAAACATAAACGCTCTTTTTATGCACCTACTAATAAAAGAAGTGATTCTCCATTTACAGTTATCCATTCTGATGTTTGGGGTCCTTCTCCTGTTACCTCTTTAAAAGGCTATCGATGGTTTGTTACTTTTATTGATTGTTATTCTCGTGTCACATGGGTGTACTTACTCAAGTCAAAAAATGACGTTTTTTCTTGTTTTAAATCTTTTCATCGAATGGTGTGCACTCAATTCGATACACATATTAAGATCCTTCGGAGTGATAATGGGATTGAGTATATTGATAAGCTTTTTCGGACATATCTAGATGATAATGGTATTCTTTTTCAGACGACTTGCGTTGACACTCCACAACAAAATGGAGTAGCTGAACGCAAAAATCTTCATCTTGCTGAGGTCGCGCGATCCCTTTTGTTCACTATGAATATTCCCAAATACTTATGGGGAGAGGCTATTTTAACTGCCACGTATCTTATCAACCGTATGCCATCCAGTGTCCTCAATTTTAAAACACCCATTGAGTGCCTGCCAGGCAGTTATCACGTTACAACCCTTCCACCAAGGGTTTTTGGTTGTGTGTGTTTTGTTCATGCCCCCAAACCTTCTGGAGGCAAACTAGGACATAAAGCCCATAAGTGTATTTTCGTTGGGTACTCTCCTACCCAGAAAGGCTATAAGTGTTATGACCCTTATTCTAGGAAAATGTTTGTTTCTCTGGATGTTACTTTTTGGGAAACAGAGGTTTTTGCATCAGCAGGACGAAGAGATGTTTACCTTTTATGATTATAGTGAGGGGGAGAAATTGTTCTATGATCATAGTGAGGGGGCGAAGGAAAAAACTGGAGCTGAACCAGTATCTGTCGAAAGGGAAACACATGATATTGGTGGTGACATTGAGGAACAACTACCTGCACGGCTGCAGGGAGCTGGGTTACAGAGGTATGTTAGACGGAAAGATAGAAAGTCTTCATGTGCGTTACCACCTTGTCAATCACAATCACCCACTCCAGTTCCGAATTCCTCAGCTGACTCTTCTGGTAATGATTCTTCTCTTATTGAACCTTTTATTATGGATCCTGACAATCTTCCTATTGCTATTCGAAAGGGTGTTAGATCTTGTACTCAACATCCTATCTCACAGTTTGTTTCTTATGACCGTCTATCTCCTTCATACCATGCCTTTGTCTCTTCTCTTTCTTCTATATCTATTCCACAGAATTGGCAGGATGCATTCAGGATACCTAAGTGGAAAGGAGCTATGGTAGAAGAGATGACAGCTTTGAAAAAGAATGACACCTGGGATCTAGTGTCACTTCCAGAAGGGAAGAAGCCAGTAGGCTGCAAGTGGGTGTTCACTGTTAAGCAAAAGGTTGATGGTACAGTTGAGAGATACAAGGCAAGGCTTGTTGCCAGAGGTTTTACTCAAACTTATGGTATTGACTAGAGGAGACGTTTGCTCCGGTAGCGAAGATGAACTCTGTGCGAGCTCTTCTCTCGTGTGCTGCCCACTTGAATTGGCCTCTTCAACAGTTCGATGTGAAAAATGCTTTCCTTAATGGTGATTTAGAGGAGGAAGTTTATATGGATATTCCACCGGGTTTCTCTTCTCCTGCAAGTGAGGGACAAGTGTGTAGATTGAAGAAGGCACTTTATGGACTGAAGCAGTCACCTAGAGCCTGGTTTGGCAGATTTTCTAAGGCTATGTTGAGTTTTGGTTATAAGCAGAGTCATGCAGATCATACGATGTTCATCAAGCAAAGTAATGGTAAGATTGCTGTTCTTATTGTTTATGTTGATGATATAATAATGACAGGCAACGATGTGAGTGAGATTCATAACCTTAAGTCTTGTCTAGCTCAAGAGTTTGAGATTAAGGACTTAGGATCATTGAGATACTTCCTTGGAATGGAAGTAGCGAGGTCTGATAAAGGTATCTTTATTTCCCAACGCAAGTATATACTTGATCTCTTGGAAGAAACAGGTATGTTGGGCTGTAGACCTGCAGATTCTCCTATTGAGGCGAATCATCATCTTAGTGGAGATGGGGGGGAGCGTACTGATAAGGAGAAGTATCAGCGACTTGTGGGTCGACTAATATACTTAGCACACACTCGACCAGATGTTACTTATGCAGTGGGTGTTGTCAGTCAGTTTATGCATGATCCTCGTACTTCACATCTAGATGCAGTTTATCGTATTCTGAGGTATTTGAAATCAGCTCCAGGAAAAGGAATTTTGTTCTCTAATTATGGCCATTTGCGATTGGAGGCATTCACCGATGCTGACTGGGCTGGTTCTGTGGATGATAGGCGTTCTACTTCTGGCTATTGCACTTTCCTTGGGGGTAATCTGATTACCTGGCGAAGTAAGAAGCAATCGGTAGTCGCCAGGCCTAGTGCAGAAGCTGAATATAGAGCTATGGCTCATGGGGTTTGCGAGCTCTTGTGGCTCCAAACTTTGTTACATGATTTGGGGTTTGCTGACAGTGTTCCGATGAAACTCTACTGCGATAATAAAGCTGCCATCAACATTGCTCATAATCCCGTTCAGCATGACAGAACGAAACATATAGAGATTGATCGACACTTCATCAAGGAAAAGTTGAACGAGGGTTTGATATGTATGCCGTTTGTGAGATCTGGAGATCAGTTAGCTGATATATTCACAAAAGGGCTCGGTAGCAAGAGTTTTCATCCTATTGTGTCCAAGTTGGGCTTGATTGATATCTTCGCACCAACTTGAGGGGGAGTGTTAGATGTACTTATGTGTATTATCATGTAATTAGTTTAAGTATTTAGGACCATAGTGCAATTATTGTACAGCTTATATATATTTCCACGTTGAATGAAAAATAACCCTAAGTGGTTTTTCCTCTCTATTACGATTACCCTAAATTGAACACCCACTGATTTTTCAAACGCAATACTAGAGGATTGGGTTAGAAGTTAGAGCTATTCAAATAAGCATATTTTGAGCTGACAAATAACCAATTCCAGTCCAGAATAGTTTTTGAAATCTACTTTGGCTGACAAATTTGGAAACCATTTCTATAGAACTTCTTAAGAAAATAAATCATTTTTAGACAACCCCGGTTACATGTTTTGAAACAGGTAATTCTCTCAGGACTAAGGACAATAGTAAGATGATGCGTATTCATATTTTCTGCATAGTTATCTGAAGCTTTATAGACAACAGATTTAGGAACAGAAATCAAGTTACTTCTTGATTGCTGTGATTTTTGTGAAAGGATCGGTTTATATTTGCACTTTCCTCCAGGTTTGGATTTCCTTAAGGCCATTGTGGGGAAATCCTTTTCGAAGGAGACTCATCAAGTCATTTAACTTAATCATTTTGAGACAAATGGATCAAAGCTTTTAAGATTGAATTGTTTATATTGTTATTTCATGTCTGTTGACGTGGTTTGGACAACCTTTACCTGTCAAGTTAATCTACCTTTGTTCCGAATTTTTGATGAAAATAATCCTTCCAGTAGGGCACCTACCTTTGACCAAAAAATATGTTTGCATTTTGGATGCAGACGGATGATGTGCTTCCAAGCTTGGAAGAACAAGGAGTCCGCCAGTTGTATCCTACAGGACCTAATATTGGTATGTTTCCACTTCAACTTTATGTAGATAAGAATTTGGTTACGTGTTGCTTCCCTTGCAGGTATATTGTTGTGTGACCTATCCTATGATGTCAAATTAGTTCTTTAAAGTTTATGATTTTTTTGAAACTCAAGAGTAGATATCTGCTTCCTTTGCACGTATGACAAAGGATAAATCTTCGATTCCTAGTACCGTATGAGTGTTAGTAATGACTTATGAAACTGTGTTCCTCGGTGATATTTCCAATAAAGGTTCTTTTTCGGGGTCTTTAGTGAGAGAAAATCTCATCCTCTTGAAACTTTGTTGATAGGGTTCATTTTCTTGAAGACATTTTTTGCATTTTGTTGGTGGCTTATTATCCTCGTTTTGATGGTAGTTGCTTGGCATAGAACTGAAAGCTTGGGCTGCCAATTGCGGAAAAAAAAAAAAGTTCAAGGGATCATTTGCTCTTTTATACTCAATGGATGGATTCGTTTTCTTCTTGTTCTTTGCCAAGGGATACGTTCACGATCCCCACCTGGGAAGCACTCACTACTCTACGTAGACAAGCTCATTTGCAATTACTACCCATCCCCTTTCGTAGCCGCCGAGTATGTTTCGATTACTTTATGGATAGTAGTCACTTTGCAAATAATCCAAAGAGGTTTCATCTCGGTTTATTTCTCCTATCACCCTTGATTATTGAGATTTTTTTTTTTTGAAAAGCAAAAAATTTCATTAATCTCCGAAATTGTTACAAAGATTAATAGGAACAAGGAGTGAGAACATGAAATTCCTAACCCGAAACCCAACTGAGTAAACGCTAGGAATAATCCCTGTCCATCCAAGACCCAAACTCCAAATTCAGCAAGAAACCAAGCATGGGAACACCTACTGGGACAAAGCCCACACCTGTTGGCCAAAAGTCTAGATAAAGCAATAAGCTCAAACGCCTAAAGGGCCTAAAAGCCCAAATAATGGGACAAGCCCAAACAATTTAAACCCAAAACCGTAACAGCTACAAACCCAAAACCTGCCAGCACCGCGCCAGCCACCGCCAACCACCACGCACAGCCGACCACGTAGGCGAGACTCCACACACCGTTAAGCAAAGAATCGGCCAAACCCAACAGAAAGGTCAGTGGGAGAAACAGCGCCAGCGCCATCACCGTCGAGATCGGACCTTGCCGTTAGGCATACTGGCTACCCCAAGAGCATAGACCGGCGGTCAAACAAGACTAGCAAAGCGCACAGCCAACGATCACGCTACGAGCAGCCAGCAACAACGATCAAGGGGAGTAGCATGCAGGAGAAAGAGGTCACCGGCAGCCCACCGCCGTGAAACTCGAAGCCGGACATGGATCGACGGGATGACTGGCACAAACATCAGCGAGAAATCCACCGCGAGTAACCAAAACGCCGTGAACCGGCTGTATTTTGCCCGTCCCAAAAACGTTCAAGAGATACCAACTGAAGAGGCAACACCAACAGATCTGCCGCCGCAAACAGCCGCCATGCCGCCAACAGCAAACGAGATTGAGAAACTGACAGCTAGAGAACTGCTCCCGCCCACCGATGCGGTACCTGCAAAAGAAAAGGAAAAGACGGGAAAATGGAGGATATTGCCCAGGGGAGGAGGGAGCCCGCACCCCCCCCCCCCCCCCCGGTGGCGTTTATGGCCTTTGGATCCACACAAACACAGAGAGAGAGAGAGAGAGAGAGAGAGAGAGAGTATGCTCAACTTAATGAATACGGTTGGTTCTTTCAACTTGTGCAATGATAAGTTTATAAAGGGATCTGACTTGTCGAAATTTTTATAAAGAGATTTGTCTTTGAATGATGAATATAAATTTTTCTACTAAGAAAACAAGAATAATAAATTTATCGAGCCTGAAGTTACAGTGCAAGTAATATTTGGATCCTATTACTTCAAGAGGCTTCCAAGTGTATTGTTCCAAATATTTGATCCATCTTTGTGGGAAGTAGGGCGACCTGGGTGAGAGTGTATTTGAATTGTGGTACTGGGATAACGACTTTGTATGAGGTTGCGTTTATGCAATGCAAGAGGCAAAGTGAGAAGATTAAATTGAGATCTTATATGCTACTCCTATTTGGCAACATTTCATTTTATTATCTTCTGAAGCACGCAAGATTGTCATCTTGTTATTCTTGGAACATCCCTTACCTTTGGTATATTACATGAACATTCCGGTCTCTCTCAGATTTCAAGAACGAACTGAGATCGCTTAACAGAGAACTCCAGCTGCATATTTTGGAGCTTGCTGATGTTCTTGTAGAGCGGCCATCTCAATATGCGAGGAGGGTAGAAGACATTTCTCTGATATTCAAGAACTTACATCACCTTTTGAATTCACTGCGTCCTCACCAGGTAGAATTTTTCTACAATTCTTCATTGGTTCTTAGCATGAATTCACTCCAGTCTACTATGCAGTTTTCAGTTCCTTTCCCTTGCTTTCGTGCCTTTTTCATGAATTCTGTTCTGCAGGGCAGAGCAACTCTAATTCACCTACTAGAATCTCAGATACAGCGTCGTAAACAAGCTGTGGAGGATATTAAGCGGTATGGTTCCGTTACTCTCATTGAAGTTTTCAGAGTCATTGAGATGAAATCTTTTACGTCAGGTTATGTAGCATTTGAAAATGTTGTCCTGGAAATGCTTATTTGCCTCTGCAGTTTAGCTAAAGCACCTTGTATACTCTAAATATCCTAGCGTCTGAAAGAAATATACCAGGAAATACAAATATATTGGCATGTTCCCGTGCCCCTGACATGGAATTTGGCGCATCCGACATTTCATCTCAAACGTACATCAGACAACCAGACTGAAATATATGTAACATAGATTAGATCTATGGCGACAAAGCTTTAGGACCAATCGATGGATTAGAACCGTCCATTCACAAAGATGTTGCAAGTTGCGACGTTATCATCGGCATCCCAATCATCATCCACTACCGTTCTGGAAATTAAACAAATTGATCCTTGATGTTGGCCAACATTGGCATTCATAGGTAAACTGATACTTAAGATTCATGTATTCTATAAAGCTCTTAACTAAGGACTTGTTTGATAACCTAAATTCAGCACTTAATACTAAATCAATTAAGTAATAAGTGATTCAGTAGGTTTGATAACCACATTTTACATTACTTAACAAATTAAGTACCACTTAAAATATAGGCCAAAAAGTTGAAAAAAATTAAGTAGCTTTGAGCTACTTAATTCTTGCTGAATTTTTGTATACTTACATTCAACCATCATACCACCACCACAACCACTCCCACCCACACTGCCACCACTCCACCACCACCACTACCATCACCTCCACCACCACCACTAGCACCACTCCTCCTCCACCACTCCACCACCACCACCTCCACCACTCCTCCACCACAACATCACCACTACTAGCTTCACCACCACTCCACTACCACCACCACATCACCACCACCACCACCACCACTTCCTCCACTACCACCACCACCACTTCTCCTCCACCACTCCACCACTACCACCTCCACCACTCCACCACTCTACCACCCCACCACCACGTCCACTACCACTACCACCACTCCACTTCCACCACATCACCACCACCACCTCCACCACCACCACCACTTCCTCCACTACCACCACTACCAACTCCACCACCACCACCGCCGCCGCTCCTACCACCACCTCCGCCACTCCACCACCATCATCACAATCATCACCACCACCGCCACTCCACCACCACTACCATCACTACACCACCACCACCACTCCACCACCACCACTACCAGCACTACACCACCACTCCTACCACCTCCACCACTCCACCACCATTACCAAAAGTATATTGTGACCGTTAGTAAATTAAGAAAGAATTGAAACAAAATTAATTCATCATTTTTTTAATTCAATACTTAATATATTTATCAAACAGCTTTTCAGCTTAAAAATTTCAGCATTCAATTTCTAGTACTTAATTTTTCAGCTTTCAGTTTCAGTTTTCAGTTTTATCAAACAGCCCCTAAGAAGAACAATGTGGCAACTGTCCTTAAATCACCATAGAAATAGCCCAATTCAACGGTTGGTAGTGGTGTTCATTCTAAATACAAAAATGATATAGGTACCGACGGCCGGGGAGGGAAATTGTACCGACCAGCCATGCCGGGCCCTCTCCGGCCACCGGACGGCCGATCCGAGCCGTCCAAAAATTGTATAAAAAAAAAAAACCGAGGGGCTTGGCGTGAGAATCAACGGCATCCGAGGTGTGTAAGGTGCTTGATCCGAGCACCCTATATATATACACGAAAAAGGGGTGCTCGGATCAAGCATCTTACACACCTCGGATGCCGTTGATTCCCGCGCCAGGTCCCTCGGTTTTTTTTTTAATAGAATTTTTGGACGGCTCGGATCGGCCGTTCAGTGGTCGGAGAGGGCCCGGCACGGCTGGTCGGTACGATTTCTCTCCCGGCCGGTCGGTACTCATAGCAGTACTCTCCTCTAATATTGATGTTGTTTCCCTTGCTTTGTCTAGGAGGAGAGAAGAAGCGCAGAAACTGCTTAAGGAGGCTCTTGGAACATTGGATGGCCATTAGCCTGTAGATACATACTTCTATCTTGCACCCTATGCCGCAGTTTTATATTGTCCAAAAGCTCTGATTATGCTTCAAAATAGTGGTGAGGGCTTCCTCTGTTGTTTGACTGTTGTTTACTAGTAATAGGAATATGTGGAGCCTGTTCGAAAACCAGAAACATTTTTTTGGTTGTTATGTTTAGACTATCTAGATTCTAACTGTCTAAAGGTTATCTGATGGAACAACTAATCATATTCTATGCTGATTTTCTTTTCCTACACAAAATGTGTTGGTGGCAAACCAAGTTCAGTTCAAGTTGCTAAAGTTAACAATGTTTGGTGAAAAAAGAGCTTACGGTGGAATAAGCAAACTTAACAACCTATTAGCAACTCATCAAATTTTGGCTATTGAATAATCAAAATTAGCAACCTTTTGCCAATAACCAAATTTAGTGGTTTTCATATTTTCTCAATTAAATACACCTATCATTATACAAAAACCTTCCCTCTCCCTTTCTTTTTTCAAGAATGCTTCTAAGAAAAATATTTAAAAAATTAGTTTTTATTTTTTTGCAAAAAAAATATTTTTTTATTAAAGTAGTTTTTTCAAAGCAAAAACTGTTTTTTTTTTCAAAAATTGTTTTTTAAAACTGATTTTTTTTTTTCAAACCGAGTCTTATATCCCAATCACTGGGTTTTTTCAAACAATGTTTTTTTAAAACTTTTTTTTTTTTTTGCAAAAGCAATTTTAAAATTTGTTTTGATTTTAAACCTTTTTTTTTTTCGAAAACTGTTTTCCTTTTTAAGTTTCCAAATTTGTTTTTGATAACATGTTTTATTAGTTTGAAAACTATTTTTAAAAAATTGTTTTCTATGTTCACAATTTTTAGATTTTTATAGTTTGAAAAGGTAATATGGCAAGTTTTGATTATTCAATTTTGATTATACTATTGTAGACCTTTACATTGCTAACCCTACCAACTCCTTAAATGAATAATCAAAAGATAATGTGATAACTTTTGGTTATTCCACTATGGATGCTCTAAGGTTTGTAAGCATGCCTAACCTTACCTTCAAATTTGAGGATGTCATTTTTTTTTTCTTTGAAGTGTGACAATTTGACATGTTATATTCGATATTTTCAAAGTGCCCACTCCAACCAACATGTCGAAACATTTATTTTAGAAAGTTTTGAAGCAAAGTAATGGAAGGAAATCTTTGACATCAAATGTCAAATTTAGCATGAGAGATGGGATGTCAAATGACTTAGCATTTGACATTCAAAAAAAATGACTAAGCATTTATCTTGGTTGAAGTTGAATCACATGTCAATTCTTCGACTTGGCTTGTCATGTCAATTTTAACATTCTTGATTGAAGATCGAAGCTCTCAAGGGGCATATTCAATTTTAACAATGTTCCGGCTTTTCGTCTTTAGGAATCTGTTGGTGACAAATAACTGGCAAGCCCAAAGAGGGAAAAGCCAGAGTAGCTTTGGATTATCTTTTCATTTACTAAAAAGAAAAAATCAATTTTCACATTCTTCTTTTATAATTTACACTCTTTTTTTTTGTCTTTATTCAATCAGAGAGGAAAAACACACACACGATGCACAAATATGAAACAGTTCAATACACATAGAATTTACGTAGTTCCCCAAAATCGGTTACGTCCATGGGAGCGAGAGCAGTAGTTGTTTCTTATTATCACTGTAACAGAGTATACATAGAGTATTTATAGCTCACTCTATTCCTAACCCTAATTTGGGTAAATGGCCTTTTTTCAAAAAATACCCTTACAGTATTGTACAATACCGCGGGGGCTCCGCTCTGCTCTGGTAATTAACTTGCCTCTTTCTAGAATTCCTTAGAGTATCCACGATTCTATAATCAAAAGTAAAAGATTTTTAAAGTTAACATTATCGGTGCAAAATATGACTCACAGTGCTATAATCCACAATGAAATAATCAAAAGTTCTCATATCATCTTTTGGTTATCCATTTAAGAGGTTGCTAAGGTTAGCAATGTAGATGTCCACAATAATAATCAAAATTGAAAAATCAAAACTTTTCACTTCACCTTTTCAACTTATAAAAATCTAAAAATTGTCACCATATAAAAGAAATTTTTTTAAAAATAGTTTTCAAACTAATAAAAACAGGTTATTAGAAATAGAAAATATTTTTTTGAAAACTTTTATTTTGATAAAAACACTTTTCGAAAAAAGTTTTAAAAAACAGTTTTAAAAAAAATTAAAATAACGGTTTTTGAAAAAAGAAAAGACAGTTTTAAAAAAATTAATAAATAACAAAAACTTCTTGTAAAAATATAAGAGAGAGAGAGAGAGAGAGAGAGAGAGAGAGAGAGAGAGAGAGAGAGAGAGAAGGTTTTAAAAATAAGGTTGCTAATTTTGATTATCCAATAGCTAAAATTTGATGAGTTCTTAAGAGATTATTAAAGTTATGCTACTATGAGCACTTTTTTTTAGAAAACATTGCTAACTTTAGCAATTCTACGGTTTGGTTATTCCACTGTGGATGCGCTAATCAAACTTAACAACCTCCTTAGAAATAATCAAATTTTGAGTTTCGGATAATTAAAATTAGCAACCTTTTTTTGACAATAACCAAATTTAATAGACCCTACATATTCTCAATCAAATACACCAATCATTATACAAAAATGTTCTATCTCTCTTTCATTTTCTTCTCTCTTTCTTTTCGAACAATATTTTCAGGAAATAAAAATATTTTACTAAAATTTTTTTTTTATAGACAACAGTTTTTTAAAAATAGGTTTTTTCCAAAAAAAAATTGAAAAACTATTTTCTACTGTTCACAATTTTTAGTTTTTTATAGTTTGAAAATATGATGTGATAAGTTTGGTCACCTAATTTTGATTATGTCATTGTAGATATTTACATTGCTAACCTTAGCAATCTTTTAAATGAATAATCAAAAGCTGATGTGACAATTTTTTGTTATCAATTTTTGACTATAATATTGCGGATACTCTTAGTATCTCGTCATATATAACATATGAGACAAAAGTTCTAACAATTCACTTGAATTTACACTTTTTTACATATTTAAGGACAATATTATAAATTTATGTGGATAAAAACAAAAAATAGAGTGTGAATAGTTAAAAGAGGAGTGCGAAAATCATTTTCTGAAAAAGAAAAAAAAAACTGGCAAGCCCAAAAGAGTTTCCTAAGACCCAAATCCCAATGGAGGGCATCTACTTTCTTCTGAAACATATTGTTAAATTAAACAGAAAATTCCCCAAATTTGGAAAAAGCTTTAAAGTGTCCTAAATAAAGTTTGTTGCAATTTTTTCGTCACGGAAACGATCCTTGTTACAACAACTCGGTTTATTTCGCAAGAGTACGGAATGCATAAAACTCTTTTTTAGAGAGAGAGAGAGAGAGAGAGAGAGAGAGAGAGAATAATAGCTAGCGTTATGCCTTCACATTTTTAAACTCCTCTAGACGATAAATCAGAAAAGTGAAGTACATTGATTCAAATCTAACCAAAAAACGAAAAGACAAATAATATAAGCCAATTTCGCTTTAGTTAAGCCAAACCCGCGCTAATGAAAACCACCCGGCGATGTGTACTTCATTTTAAAACCTTCGGAACTAGCTAGTTATAAATGTGATGACAAAGCTGGCGTGGCTCCCGCCATGGCCTTTGCTAGAAGTCACGGTAATCGCCTAACGGTAGGGTCAAACAACCGCGGCACATGTTTTTGTTTGGGATCCGGTTTATACCGACAATCGGGTGGCCATTGTTTGGCTGGGTGGTGTTCGTTTTGGAGGATGTCCGACGGTGGTGGTGGTGGTTGTTCTATGCTTAGATCGGCGTGAGGCGGCGACGGTATTGTGTTGTTTCTTTAGGGTTAGGTTTGGGGTTTTCTTTGAGTTGGGCTTTCAATGTATGATCTAGGTTGTTTCGGCCTCTTGGGGTGTTGAGCTGATCTGAATATTTTAGACCCTCAGGTGTATTTGGATTTTGTCCCTTAGATTGTTCCAACATTTTATTGGATCCCCTTTCCCCTTCCCTTATAAATGTTACTTTTGCGTATAAAAAAATGCTAGGGCTTGATCGATAAATGAACTAGTCGGTTTCATGAGTTCAGATCAACAGGCCTGGTGAATGGATAATACTTATGTAATCTACTTTTCAGATAAATGGTTGAGAGAGAGAGAGAGAGAGAGAGAGAGAGGGAGAGAAAAAAGTCTGCAATTATAGTCATCAAGTCATATCACTGGGAATTAGATCTTACACTTTCTCATGCTTGTTGAAGTGGCAATAGAAAACGCAATTTCATAGTTGGTGGGAAGTTGGGCAACCATGTCGTATGAGAGTTGCCTTGCTAACGCGGTTTATTTTTCTACTAATTAGTATGGGACCTTTTGAATCTTTTTTCAAGGGCCAATGATCCTATGTTTCTAATTAAAAACTAATTATCAGGTAGGACGGAACCAGAATTTTTGGTTAGCAGGATCCAAAACTAGATCCATAGGCAATTAGTTTTTCCTGGTTACTAATTAGAATAAATAACTAAGTTAATAGATTAATTAGAGTGTGGATATACCCGAATAAATGTAAATTTGCTTTGGTACCCAATGACTTGTTAATATTTCAAAAGGATGTATGATAGTCTCAGTCGTATTGCTATCAACTCTGAGAGGAAGAGACCGCTTGAAATTTTTACGCATTTGAAGTAATTAAATTGGAAAAATTAAGAATTTTTTTGTGAGATCTGCAAAGTATGAAATATGATTTTGGATATTTGATACTTTGCAACCAAGAGCGATAGCAATCTTGGAACAAAGGCATCACAACCGAAGACGGATGTACATCCTAATGAGATTGGCACATAACCAAAGACGGACGTACATCCTAGCGAGATTGACACATAGGTCTTGGACAAATCCCAAGGAGGAGAAAGGATTGGGTTAAATGCCATACTTTGCCATGTTAAATGCCATTTACCTATAGAAATTGTGTTTAAAATATGTAACATTCACCTACATTAATTGGAGATAATATGGACATGTTTTCATTTCCTTTTGTTCATGTTTTATTTTTTATTTTCTTTTTTTATAAAATGAATTTAATGACCATCATCATCAAGCTAACATATCTGCTACAAGAGAAACTTATTCACGGCTCTGTCGTGAGCCGTGAACAAGTTTAGCAGCCTGAGGCGGAGCCAATTAAGGCCAGGGGGGTCAAAGCGCCCCCCGAAATTTTATCACCTTTTTTTTTTTTTACACCTATTCAAAAGAATTGGTAGTTTTGGGTATTAGGTTTATTGTGGTGTCGTGGATTTTCAACTAAATCAATGTACCCATTCAAGAATTAAATGCTACTTTTCGTGGCATGTTTGAATCCATCCAACTCATTTTTTAGCTTTTTGAAGAAAAATATTTAAATTTTTGTGCTCAATATTTTTTTCCTTATGTTTTACTGTGAATTTTTTTTAGTTTGTTATGAAAAGGCGTGCCCCTCTAAATGGGATTTCTAGCTCCGCCACTGTTAGCAGCAACTAATCACAACCGTCCAAAAGTATTCTGAACGGTCCAGATTTTAATTAAACTTTTCCAGGAAAAAGTTTAACTCTTCCCCGAAAAAGTTTTATTAACCTCTGGACCGTCCAAAATACTTTTTGGATGGTCGCAATCGACTCCGTAAACAACTATTCACGGCTCTGCCATTAAAAAGATTTTCTCATCTGCTACTAATATGATGATGCGCGCAGTTCTATATATGGTTGTATAGTACCTGCAGATTCCATCGATCCACCATGATAGTAGTATATATTATAGTACAAGAAGCGTAATTATGACAAGTCACAAAGGGAGTTTATTTCAAGCAAATGGTTTTCAAAATACTAAAACAAATTATAAAAAAAACAACTCAGTAGAACCACCCTAGAGCACACACAGAAATCATAACGTACAAGATCAAATAAGAGAAACAGATCACAACTTGTCACATTCCGTCGGCAAAAACGATAGGGTTTCCTTGTCTAAATCATGCACCACCAACATGTTCTGCTGCTGGACATTCCCAAATATGGACATTCCACTTGAACCCCCCATCGCCAAACACATCACCCCCAAACTCGAATCCGCAATCATGTAGTTTTCACCCGGTAAGTCCAAATCCGCACCACCCGCGAAATGGAAAACCAGCGCAGGTATCTCCACGCTACTGGCACCGGATGGCAATGTGAAGCAAAGATCGAGCCCGATGGAATTGGATTTGTCCACCGGAAGCTTTACTTGAGAGGTGAATGCCTTTTTGACAAGAGCAAAAGCACTGTCCTCCAAATATGTAATGGTTGTGCCGGAGTCTATGATTAGGCCTCCACTCCCATCATCATTGAGAGCAAAAGTGGATTTCTTGATAGGCAAGTTAGTGCTACCTACTGTGATTCCTTCAAGGGAGAGATAGTAAAAAGAGGGTTGTGATGGGTTCTTAACCAAAGGGGTGGTTTTGATATCCCCACCACTACTTGATGTATTCACACTTGCTTGGGAGCCAATCAACAGGGTGCTAGGTTTATTTTCATCAATAGAAGTTAAGCAATATGAGAACTTGGGCTTACCCAACTGGGTAACAAGCGACAAGGGTCCGCGTCCTAGGCCCACCAGACCCGCGCCCTGGCTGAACCCACTTCCCTCATTATCTTCACCGCAACCAAACCCTATTTTTGGTACTGAGACCTTATCAAAGGTAAAAGTTTCAGTGGCCAAAATACCTTGGGTGGAGGAATAATCTCCATAACTATAGAGATACTCGCATCCATCGCCACAGCTTGAGGTTGGTAGGGCGTTGCACAGGTCGCTAGAGCATGCCATCTTTGAAAAAGAGGAGGACTTCTTCGGATCAAACACTGGTGTGGGCTGATCATAACATTGTTGACAAGGCTTGCATTGAGTCCATATGAGGTCGCTACCAGTATCCAATATCGCTGAGTAGGATTCCGGTGGGGTGCCTATCGATAACTTCATAAGGAACTCACCGTTTCCAGGAAAAACGGTGGACTTCATGTCTGAATCTGTAGCTGCCAAAACCATTTGACTGAATTTTTGGAGCCTGTGCCTCCCACGCTTCATTGCGCGCTCTAAACGCTCAAACTTGGTGAAGTTTCCAGCTGAATCGACGTGTTTGAGAGTAATTCTGAAACCATCTTTCATCAGATGGTCATGACCATGATCAAGAGCTCGTCTTGAGATGGAAAATGCTGGCGTAACGAATATGAGAATCAAAGCTAGGGTAAGAAAGAGGAAAGAGGTTAGAGGAGGTGGTAGTGAAGCCATGTGAGTTTTGTGCCAAATAAAATATACGTGTAGTGTGTATAGATATATGTGGTTGAGGAAAGAAAAGGTCTAGGTGAGATAGGGCTATGGAATTTGCATAATAACTTCCCTTCCAAAAATGGAGGAGCTATATTGAGAAGATCTAGGAAGAAGAATAGGAGAATGTAGAGAAGCATGTGGTGATGGAGGTTTGAATGAGCAGTACTACGTACTTTCGACATCAGTGAAAGGTGGTGGTGGTGGTTGGGGGAAAGTGAAATGATCTCTCACCAAGTTCTTGGAGCTTCTCAACCGTCTGATCTTATTGTGGGAAACCAATATTTTACGTCTCTTCTCTATATAGCTAGGGGAAAATATGTATCTCCCTTCTCAGCTACTCCAATTAATAACAAAGAGCAATGCCTCTACACACACAACTATAAAACCTAACTTCGGGCAAAGCTATGTCCGGAACCATTTGATTCACACAACTTCGGACAAAACTATGGCCGGAACTGTTTGATTCATAGTTTTGTCCGAAGTTGTGTTTTAAAGGTGTGTGTAGACTTTTTGAATAACAATAAGCATATGCTACACCCTTGCTCTAATTAGGAGAAGCACAAAACTTGAATAAAATGGCATAGGTACCAATTCATAACTGATTGATACGAGACTAGTGGTATCGTCGGTCAATAATGGAGTAAGATTAAGTGGTAGTTAATTGGAGAATTATGTTACCTATATATAGTTGCAGAAAATGAAATCCGCCGATAGAAATTTTAACTTAACAAGATATGGTCATTCAAATGTTTTTCTCTACTAAATGAATCACATCTAACTAACATAGATATTATTCATCAAAAATTCTATTACTCCCCCGTCCATTTTTAAGTGTTCATTACGATTCTGCATGTCATTTTCAATAACTTATATCTCTCGATATCTATTATGTTTTATGTTTTAAAAAACAATATTATCTTATAGAAACAATTGAGATCAATCAAACAAAATTTATATTGTATATTTTTAGTAATAAATATTGAGATATATAAACCGTTGAAAATGACACGAAGAACTGCAATGAACACTTAAAAGAAGATGGAGGGAGTATTTAATTAGATCCGCTTTCATTATAGTAGATTTTAATGAAAAATGTCATGAACTCAAAATAATTAAAGAGGTGCATACCGTATATTAATTATAAGCATGGCTCTAAACCAAAAGACTAAACTTTACGCTGTGATCCTATTTTATGCATGTTCTGATTCAATTCATTCGAGGTTGGTTGGCTAACTCGTTTACTAATGGTACAAAAAGGGAAAAGTGAATTAGATCAGTGTGAGACTAGCTATATACTAGAGTATATGTTTGTTTGCCTTCCACGCAATAACATATTCAATGGTCGAACTAATTAACTTGTTTGGTGGTCTGATTTTGGTTTGGTTTGAAGCGTATATGGGCAGCAAACTAAAACATGATCTAACTTAATCGTCATGTAAGGAAATTTAGGAGCGGGGGAGTGTGCTGCATAACTACGTGTTGTGCAGCGTACTGTGCGGCCTCGCGGTGTCGCCTTGCCGGCATCGGTCCGACGATCAGAGACGTCCACTGAGTAGAGCTCGTCGAGTACTACAAGTGTACCAAAAATCAACCCGATCAAATATCGTTAAGTAATTCATCGGAAGACATATAACTTGGAAAAAAAATGAATCATAATGGATACAAAACACTGGATCAAAACCACTGAATCCATTCTTTTTGAATTATATGTGTTTCGATGAGGCACTTAACGATATTTGAACGGGTTATTTTTGGTACACATGTAGTACTCGACAAGCTCTACGCAGTGGACGTCTCCGATCGTCGGGCCGATGCCGACAAAGTGGCGTCGGCGGCCGCACAGCACGTAGCTGTGCAGCACACTCCCCCGGTCCGGAAATTTACCACCTGGCACAGGCATAACCACTCTTAAAATTGAAACCATGTTATGTATTTGGAGTGCATGAATTTTATTCACCCACATTAAAAGTGGGTGAATATTACTCCCTTAATGCAGAGTCCACATGAGGTTCCATGATAAGATTCGTTTATTTTTAGATACAAACTTTTTTGGCAATCTTGCAAAAAAAAAAAAAACCTTAATTATCTCATATCATGAAGTCTTTGATTGGATAACACTTATACTTGCAATATCACCTCGAAGAAGAAGACATAAAAAGTGATTGATTTTGATCATCGAGGTGGAATCCAATGTGGGCCGAACGCAAAATGGACAATGTTCAACTTGTTTTTTGGTGGACGAACAAAATTGTACTTTTGTATCTACTCTTTGGTTCCGTTTAATCGTTGTAACTTTGTTTCAATCATTAATAAAAAAATTCTTGTACCCATAAAAGAAAAGGAAAAAAAAAACAAAAAAAACAATGATGTCAAAATATCTAGTGTGAATACTAGCTGGGACAGTCAAAGCCCTTGGCTTTTTACTTTTTACTTTTTACATTAAAAAAGCTTACCATTTCTAACGCATACCAGTAAACTCTTGCCATTTTGAGAAAAGATAAAACCTCACTTTCAGTGGCCTTTCGTGTCCACCAAAACAAAAAGGTGAATCTTTGGGATTTGTACAGTCACAGTTATGAATATTTTAGACGTCTTCGGATGGGCCGCGCAAAAAGCTCAATAGGCGAGAGTATCTACGGCAAGCAATGGTAGGTAATTCGAAAAGTGAACTCGAAAATTAATGTCACGAAATGGTTCAGATTTATTTTGATTTAGACAACTGATTTCTCTTTTCGGAATATTTACGAGTTTACTTTTTGGGCTACATAGCATTATGGATACTAAGGTTTGCTCGTATTTACGGCATTATCCACCTCGACTGAAATTACCCTTTGAATCGTAATAGTGACTCAAAACGCTGAATCAATCTCTTTCTTGGTGGCTCGGAAGGGAATCACGTGAGAGAATTACCATTAGATCAAGAGTAAATTACAGTTAACCCCCTCTAACTAACACTTGGAAACACTTAACCCCCTCTAACTATAAAATTGAACACTTAACCCCCTTTCACTATTGGATATCCAATCCGATCTCACTTCTGTTAGCGTTCCGTTAGAATTTGGATGGAAAAGGGCCCATGCAAGTCACATGCTCACTTATTTGAAGGATAGGGACGTTATTGCCCTTTCTCCTCTCACCCCTTTTCGCATCTCTCTCCCTCTTCCAAAACCAATAAACATGCATCCCTCTCCATCATCTCCTCCAGGCTCCAGGTTCTTTTCCAACCAGTGCCTGCGTCGCGGTCTCCTCGGGCCCCTCCTCCACGCCGTCCTTACGGATCTCGTCCCATAGATCCTTCTCCTCGTTCTTGGCGGCGAGTTTTTCCTGCTCACAGCGGCCGCGGTCCACATCGGAGCGGAAGTCGCCGAAGAAGAGGTGGGCCTCGTGGGGGTTCTGGTAGAGGAAGTTCGTGAGGTGTCCTCAGTGTTCTCCCAATCAAAGGAGAACGGGAACTTCTCACGGGGTTTGATAACCCTCTTCTTGGGTTTGCCGATCCAAAAAAGAAAAAGAAAAAAACCCTCTTCTTGGATTTTTCGAACCCAGGTAAGGTTCCATGATGGACTTCATCTCTTTGGCTCTCTGCTCCTTCTAATCTCTCTCTCCACCGATTTTCACTCATGCCCCAAACATAACTTTCCTATTCTGAATCGCAATTTCCTGCACATACCACACGGGTCAATATTCGTTTGGGATTTGGTGTTTGGTGTGGTTGATTAGGCTGTAGAGGTCTCTGAATTGGTGTGGTTGATTGGTCGTGAATTGGATGTTGTAGGCCTCGATTTCGGGCTGGGTTTGTTCAAGATTGGAGACCATTCTCATCAAGGAAGACACCATGGTGATAGAGGGCGTTCCAGAGGAGGTTTTTGTGGGTTAGCCGAGGACACCATGGTGATAGAGGGCGTTCCAGAGGAGAACCCCTGACTCCCCTTGGCAGGCATTGTCCCACGCTGCTTTAAACGCCTCTCTGCCATCGGTTATGCCATCCCCCGTAGCAGCACCAAACATCAGTACATCAAAAATGCAACTAGAACAATTATAAGAAGACCCATCATTTGTAGGAGCAGAAGCCTCTGGTGGAGGAGAAAGGGGTTGTGAAATTTGGGATATAGGGTGAAAATGATGCTTGTGTCTCATACGGTGAGAATGGATTTGTGGGTTAGCCGATGGTTTTTGTGGGAATGGATTTGGGGAACCATTTATCAATCAAGGGCAAAATGGTAACTACGTCCTCTTCTTAACGGAATGCTGACAGAAGTGAGCTGGGATTGGATATTCAACAGTTAGAGAGGGTTAAGTGTCCAATTTTATAGTTAGAGGGGGTTAAGTGTTCCCGAGTGTTAGTTGGAGGGGGTTAACTGTAATTTAGCCCTGTATGGAAAGACAAACAACTAATATAATGCGCCCAACGGCAAATGCTTTTACGGTGGAAGTAGAGAAAATATGGAACATTCACAACCACATTAAATAGCCCCAATTTTCTCGTGCCTTTCAGCTAGGTATGTACAGAAGTCGACAGAACAATTTATTTACCCCAAAATTATGATTTAAAGCATTGGTTCTTACATTCGGCGCAGACTTGACGTCGAGACCTCAATGAACTGTATTGATAGACCAAAGTAAAACGCAAAGCCGAGAAACCAGAACAGCCGAGGTCGAGAACTCTATTTTTTGACCGATTCAATTAATCAAACTCTATTTTTAGATTATTTAATCGAACTCTATTTTGACTAAATCAGATGTGTAGAACTCTTTTTACCCCTTAGGTATAAAATCGAACACTTACCTTCAAAACGCAGCTTTTAAAAACCAACGGGACTTGATATCAAGATGCCAACAGATTTTGCTGCCAATGGATTTCATCGTCGGTGACACCAATGAGAGCAGTGTATTCGAGAGATAGAGAGAGAGAGAGAAGAAGAAAGAGAAACCCCGAGGCTGATTACCGAGAAGTGGATTTTTGTCTGATGTAGGAAGGGTAAACCGGAACGTCGACATAAAAAATAAAAAATAAAAAAAAACAACTAATGGCATTTGTGTAATAAATTTAAGAGAGTGTGGGTATATTCGTAAGAATAGGATATCACACATTAGCTATTGGATCAACTCAATCTAAGAATAGGATATCACACATTAGCTATTGGATCAACTCAATCTTAACTATTGCAACTATTATCTTTTGGGGATCCTACACCCTTCTGTTTTCTATTATAGATTATAAATTCGGCAACCTCTCACGAAGGTAGAAGAATAGTATGTTGAGGAGCAAAGTTGTCAATCCCGTTCCGTACCGGCCGGTACCGGCCGGTACGTACCGTACCGGTGCGCAAACGGAACGCAAAGTTGCCAGATCCGTTCCGGTTAAAATACCGGTCTGTTCCGGTCTGTTCCGGGTGTTCCGGTCTGTTCCGGTCTGTTCCGGCCATTTTCCGGTGTTCCGGCCGGTACAAAATTACGTTTTTTTTTTTTTTAGATTTTGTATATGTTTACACTTAAAATTTTAAAAAATGATAGATATATATTAAATATATATATATAATATTAATTGCGGTAAATCCGGAACGGTACCGGAATACAGCCCGGTACCGGTACGTACCATTCCAGTAGTGAAAACGGTACGCTGGCCGGTACGGTATTGACAACTTTGTTGAGGAGTGCTTTCAAGGGAAATAGGCTGAGGAGCCCACAGGCACGTTTTTTGGCGTCTTTCGGTAAGAGTGAAGCCCACCTCCTACTCCTCATCAAGTACGATGAAACTTGAAAGATGATTGCTCTATTGCTCTATGGATCATATTCTTCAGTATAGTATGATCTACATGTTTGGTGCGGGGTTCTTATTGCTACCTACAAGAAATAGAAACTTCTCGGAAAATAAAGGGATTGTATGCCATTATTTTTGCATTTCTGACCCACAAAAAAAATTAACATTATGCCAGTTGATACAATTACAATGAAGTAGCAAACTACTACTTATTGTAAGAGGAAAATCTCTCGACTTTAGAAATCATGAGGGTTCCCATTTAACCCTAAACTATTTATACTATCCTTTTTTTTAACTTATCGTTCCAAATTCATTATCATGACATCTTTCTTTCCTGCTTGCAGTATGGTAGCTTCCCTTCCTTTGTTAGTTTAGTCTTGACATCTTTCTTACTCCCGCCGTCCCTTTTTAAGAGTCCTGCTCCGTAATTCAACTTATTAAAAAAACATCATCATTATACCTTTCACATCAACTTTTTCCTCCACTTTCCCTATTTACCCATCATCATTACACTTTTCCTCACTAACTTTTCAAAATGGAATTTACTTTTAGGGATATAATAGACAATGCACTAACTTTTACCCATTAACTTTACAAAATGAACACTTATTAAAGAACAATCCAAAATGGAATAACGAACTCTAAAAAAGGGACGGAGGGAGTATATTTTTTGGGTAAATTCTGGAATCTTTCTTATATTCTCTCTTTCCTGAAGAGAACAATCATGACCCTAACGTTATCCTGTTCAATTTTCTACTCACTCCGTTCCTTTTTAAGAGTCCTGCTTCGTAATTTCAACTTATTAAAAAGACATCATTATTATACATTTCACATCAACTTTTTCCTCCACTTTTCCTATTTACCCATCATCATTACACTTTTACTCATTAACTTTTCAAAATGGAATATACTTTTAGAGACAAAATAGACAATCTACCAACTTTTACCCATTAACTTTACAAAATGGACACTTATTAAGGGACAGTCCAAAATGGAATACCGGACTCTAAAAAAGGGACGGAGGGAGTAGTATTTATCTTTTGATATTATTCTGACTTCATCGAAGGGCTGGGGTTAATCAAAAAATTGAGGTTTATTTTGTGATATCATTGCAATGTCAAGTAGGGCCGGTTCTAAGATTTTCGGGGCTTAAGATGATTTTTTTTTTTTTGGTCATTCGTTAATCTTAATCAAAACTATCCTAGGGTAATTGGGAGAGGGGATGGGGCTTTACGGGGATAAACCCTACCCATGTGCATGGAAATATATAAGGGAGGCCAGCTGCACTCCACTCCACTCCACTTACCCTAAGACGAAATTGTGAGGGTGGAAAAAAATTCTCATAACCAAAAGAAATGCTCCTAGGACTTCAATCATGTACCTATTGGATAGCAAAACTAAGCTTTTTCACTGGGCTAACTAGGCCATTAGTGATATAAATGCTATATTGAATATATATTGCATACCGTGCTATTTCTATATGAGGCCTAATTTTGAGCCAAAATTCAGGTGCTTAATTTGGCAGCCTTGTCTAGCCTATAGCTCAAAGCCAGCCATGATGTCAAGGGAGTTACAGTCCTAGCATTGTCCAGTTTGTTCGTCGAACCGGAAATGGAATAGCGCATATAGTAGGGAAGAGGGAGGTTGAGGCCGTGAGCCGTAAGTACGCTGGTAGCAGTTCAGCCAATTTGGTTGGGAGAACCTTTGTTAGATGAGTGTTGTCCACCGTTTTATTGTAATCGTGTTATTGTTTCCTTAATACTTCCTGTGTCGCCATTTAATAGTCTCTCGTTCTATTCTAACTAGATAAAAGACTATTTATATCTTTAAATCGGTAATGAATTTTATATCCAAGATTTCCAGCCGGAAGTAAGAAAGCCTAGTTATGTGGATGGATGAAGTTTTCTTACGACTTCTAAGTTGGCTTCTCCAGCACTTGTTTCATTTTGGTTTTTGATTACAACAAGTTCATAAAGGTATTTACCCCCAAAAAAAAACATGTTCATAAAGGTAGACGCCAAAGTTAAACCCCTACCATGGAGGGATTTTTAAAATTCAAAACCAAACAGATACAAATACAAATAGAGGTACAAGACCTAGAACAATGGTGCTGGCCATTATAAAAGTTGGCCCATATTGATCACACTACATCATCTCAGTTGTCAAAATAGTGTATTACATACATAACCATGCGCTTCTAATTGGTTCCCGTTTCGTAATTCTCTACTTCTCCTAAATGAAGTTCGTAATACCGAAAGTCAAGCCCCCCTTGTTTGCGAGAGCTGTGAAGTGTGAACAATCAGGAACCAATTTCCAATATAACTTACGAACTTACAGAAGGAGGATCTTCTATCCTCCAGCAGGGGTGATTGATCTCCAGATATCATCGCTAACCCATCCCAAAGGACTGCTTAGGCCCAGATTTATTCTTAACCAATTTCATGCGTTCTTCCTCCTCTTCAAGTTTCTTTCTTCGCGCAGCCTCTTCTTTTTGCCTCTGTATCATCTCCAGCTCCCTGTATCTTTCCTCTTCTTTCCTCAGTTGCTCCAAAGCTTCCCTTCTCTGAGCCTCCTCTACCCTCCTTTGGTTCTCCTCCAGCATTTTATCCAGCTCTTCTCTCTCTTTTCGAGCTTGTTCCTGCAGGTTGTAATTTAATGATCACAGAAAATGAGTTCAAAAGGAACGCAACAGTGACAAACAGAATACGAATGGATTTCAAGAAAGCACATTTTATGATCTTAGCTGAGCCAATGTTCAGCTGGAGTAGCTCTCTCTACTATTCATGCTGCATACTGACCAAAGCTTTCAACATAAACCAGATACTTGCTAGCCAGAGAATTTCTTCGTTACATAATGAAATCAAAACATGAATCCTCTATTCGTCCTGCAGTAGAAACCTTATATTGCCTCTCAGAAGAATGTTTTCAGTGGAAAGTTGGTTTTGATATCATGATCCATTGAGCCCATATTCCTTCACTGTGTCCAAACATTTTTTTACCAGTTAAAAGATGTGGATTCCTTCATACATAGCATTTTCTTAAACCATACTCCCTCCGTCGATAATGTTAGCCCAGGAGACAAAAAAATAACTTCACTCAAATTTAAATTGAGGGGCATTGACTTGTAACATTGCCCTAACTGACAACCATTTCCATTTAATAGTGAATAAGATAAGAAACTGTATTTCCAGTTCTACAAAACAGATTTTGTAAACCGCATCCAAACAGAGCTTATTAGCCATGTTTCATGCTTCAGACTCTGTTGTCTTGGTTTTAGAGTTACATATTAACTCCCTCTTCAAGAAACAACCTAGTACCAGTAGAAATTAATAATTCCTTTTAGAGTCCGTTCCAAAAACCAAAAAAAGTCCTTATTTTTTAAGAAGACAATTTCAAACTAAAAAATTATGGACTTATTGAAATCTAAAAATATGCAATATTGATCTTGTTGATCTTTCATACGATGCAAAAAAAAAAAAATTCAAAAATTATTTTTCATTTACATTATTTTTGAGTTTTAAAATGTGAAATAAACTGTTTATTTTTTAAGAGGGTTTCTGGAACAGGGCCTTAGGCTTTTAGCCCTAAAGTTATTTAGTGGCTCCTAGGTGTTCCTATAACTCATTCTGTTTCAAGCCCAGCAACATTTCGGAGGGTGTCTGTATCATGAACACGGAGGCGACATGACATTGACACGGAAATTTCTTAAATGTTGATCAAGAGACTCAAGACATGCAGGGAACACGTTCAACATTATTATATGTAGATGTGAATGTAATATTAAGGTAGTGAGAAAAAAGCAACATGCACTTATTTAGAAGTAGAAAACCATATATTCCAAAATACGTCAAGTTATTAATCTCAGAAGAATTGTATTCACTCCGTCCAAAACTGCTGGTCCATCTTTCAATTTTGGGGTGTCCCAAATTGTTCATCCAATTTGAAAAGTCAAAAGTATAAAGTTTTAAGTTTCCAAAAACTAATCCGTTGTAGTGGCTATGATCGTAAACAAAGGTTAAAAATACAAGGGCATCGTTGGAAATTAATGCCTTCCCAATTTAAGTGTGAATACAATTATGAGCGTTAACTTCACTTGTATCCCTAAACTACTGTCATTTCTTTACTTCGTCCCTCAACTATTAATTACATCGACTTCATTCTTCATGTATTGGATTTCAACTCCCTAGCAAATATCCTACCACCCTCTCCAACCATGGTCTTAAAAAGTAAAAATTAAAAAACCTAAACCCATTAATAGATACGTACTGCATATGGATGCAATCTCATTTTCAATAACAAATTAGAAACCTTGGATCAATTTGAAATTGGAACCAGAACCAATTGACTTGAGACGGTGAATTTGCATACCAAGCTACTGTATAAGTGAAATACATGCACAATCTTAACTTAAACATCTGCACCACTGAAGATGCATGAAAAGTAGTGAGCGAAGAAAAAAAAGACTCGGATCAAAAAAAAGAAATGAAAAGAAAGACACTATGCAATTTTTTTCCCCCTAATTTGGTTGGTTTTCAAGGTTTGGTAAATCCTATAATAATGTGGAATGGTGGTACAAACTGAGATTGGGATGATGGTGGATGATGACTTTACATGGAGGTGGGGCAAGTGGCGGGGGGAGAATGCTGTGTAGAGTAAGTAAGGAGAGGAGAGAGGGGACGGGAGGGAATTTGGGTGTTTGATTGCAAGAAATATACTCTAAACCACAGTGAATAAAAAGAAAGTATTCGATTGTAAGGTTTTAAGGTTTTTCAAGATGAGTATCAAATTTCCAGTAAGCAGCTATTGATTTGACGTTGTATATTGGATTGGCTCTTTATTATTGGACCAGATGGATTTCAAATCCTATAAATGAAAGATCTAGTAGACGCAACCAACAGTTGACGGACAAAGTAAACCAAATAGAGTGAAATTAACCCACAATCATCATATGTTTCCTTACAAAGTTGGAATTCCTATAAATCCGAGAATATGGGACAGAGTAAAACAGACTAGTACATTATCCACATCCGAATGTTGTAGAATGTAGATGCTACACATCATATATCACAAATTTCCTAAAGTTAAAAAGTTCAAAGGACGAAGGTTAATAAGTATAATTCATTTTAACCCCATATCACGATTTTTTTCTTCTTTCCAAATTTATAATGTGTCTGACTCGGATCTAAGAGATAGATATGGATTATGGGTCTCTAAAATGTTTGCAGGGTATATGGCTCTCTTAAAAAGCAAAAAGGAAGATCTATTAAATACCTTTCTGAGGTTGACTTTAAGGTACAAGTGTCGGTGTCCTACTTGTGTCCCAACACAAACATGCCACCTTGGTAGTAGTGTCTGTGCTTCCAAGGAGAGGAGATTTATGACCTTATCCATGGTGCATTTACATTAAGAAAAATTTATTAGATGGGCACACATATTAGTTATTTTCACCAAATTTCTGGCAATAACTGTGTATTTTGAAAGATAATACTACACCAGCCCCAAATTGTTGGTCTATGTTGAGATGTCCCAAGTTGTTAGTCTTCTTTAAGATGTAGGAGCATGGAATTTTGCACCTTGCCCATTGAGTAACACAGGAGTCGCCAAACAATTGAGTTTCCTAAACAGTTAGCAACACCAAGAAGGATTGTCCATTAATCAATGTCAGAAGCAAATAAAGCACCAATTGTGAAGTTAGCACATGGAGCAGGTACCACTGTTTTTGGGTTGTGCAAGGGTGTTGCATCTTTTCTTTACCCTGTTTCTCGCACTCTTTCTGTGGTGCCACATCGGCATATGTTCTCTATTACAAGTTTCTTCGTTGATCAACAAAAAGGATGTATTTTCCCAAGGAGTCCATTAACGTCATGAGCCCAGATGTCCCATCTGCCAAAGGTCCGTAGGGACATTGGCAGCAGAATTCTGAACCAACTCTAGATCTTTTACTTTTAAAAGTCATTTATGTGGAACCGGCAAACCAAAAGCCTCACGGTGAATGCTTTTTAGTTCTTCTCATGACATGGAGCCATCTAAAGACCACTTCTCAAATTCACCCAAAGGAAGGCAAAACCTAGAAGCTTATCTAAAAGAATACATACCTCTTTCTGCCTTGCCTCTATAAGAGCAGCTTCTTTTTCTTTTTTAAGTTGAGCATCAACATCATCAAACACTTTCTTCCGACTTTCTTCAATTCGCTTCTCTATTTCCAACTTAACTTCCTCAGAGTTCAGCCTTTCCTCAACCTTTTTCCGAATTGCTTCTTCCAGTCTTCTTGCAGTCTCCTCTTCTAGTAGTCTCAGCTCTTCCTCTTGTTGACGCCTAACAGCACATTCAGTTAGCCACAGAAACTGTCATTACAACTGTACAGAAGCATTGACATGTCAAAGGTACTTCATCAGGCAGACAAAAGGGAAACGGGGAGCGGGGGCGCGCAAATTTCATTACTCATAACGATCAAATAACCATCCCATATATATCACCATGCTAAGTAAAAACTAATGTTTTTATGCATACCTCAGGGCTTGTTCGTTTGGGGTACTCAAAACCCTTGCGCACAGTCCCCAATAAATTTTCTCTATCTACTCTCTCCACTCATTACACTTTAAAACCTCCTTCAAAACCCAAACTGAACAAGCCCTCACAGACTTGTTTCTGAAATTAAGTTGTACAACTAGGAAAGTACATAAAGGAGGCACCAATGATCAACAAACATAAGTAATCAATTATAGCAGTAGCATCCTTCATAACCAATTACCCTATCACCCCTCCAAAACTAATCACGACCTGCTGCAAAAGTAATCCATATCCTAGAAAGGAGAGCCTATTTCATGAGAGGCATAAATAATTGTGTTTCTTGGATACAAAGCAATAAAGGAAGGAATGCAGAAATTTGGTCAATTCTTAGACAAGTCACAACATATTTATAAGCAACACGAATGAATAAGGTATTGCACCTTGTGGGTATCCAGGGGGCCTCGCCATGTGGCACGTACCAAAGGCCCTTGACAACAAATACAGAGGGGATAACAGGCCCTCCAGGCTCCATGTATGTCCCCTCCATATCACTCCAAACAAGTAAATTTAAATTTTCTGGACTCCATGTTCACCTATATCCTAATACAAGGGACCCCTCCACGGGGCCTCCAAGAATGCTACTACAAATATATGAGAGAAATCCTCATGGCCTCCCATATCTATCAACGCACTCAAATAAGGCTCCATTGAGTTTGGTGACTACACAATCCCTTAAGCTAGGAGCATGGCCAAGTTACTTTGCTTGGGATCAAAGAAGGCATGTGGTTTGGAGGCTAGAGCAACAAGTATGTTAAGGCTCTCACTCCAAGAGGGGAGCTAATAGGCGAGTAAATGTACACATAAGTGCCTCCTAATTTATCCTTGCTAAGTCTATTTATAATATTACTTGGAATTTTATACTTTATTTTTGTGTTGCAGGGATTTGGAGGCTTCGATACAAAAACAAAGGCACAAGGTCAAGTTAACGAGTTTATTTGGTGTCGAAGCAAAACTCGTACATGGTCCAATTAGTTGAAGTGGTGAGCCAAATTTTACAAGCAACCATAGAAATTGAATCAAGCCCAAGATGGTGCTACATGGGACATCATTGTTGCCATGGTTCAGGATTTGCTCTAGAGGGAATTGGGTCCCAATCCCATGGGTATTTGTCTTGTTTGGTTTTCTGAAGAAGGAGAATTAGTCGGTGGAGTTGTGGCAATTAAAGACTCCCTTTAATAGGAAACTCTCAAGGTTATTAGGCTATTAGCTATAAAAATAAAAATAAAAAAGGAGAACAGCAGTCGGTTTTCTTATGCAGTTCTGCTGGGAAAAGAAGAAAACCAGAGGTCGCGGAGTCCAATCAATGGCCGGCTAAACCCCTCGTAGATGATGCTCGCAACTCGCATTCTGAGTACAATGTTTATGTTTTGATTTAGTGTTTTATTATTCGAATCGTGGTTGTATGACTTGAAGATTTTACCTATAGTATTAATTTGGCCACTGTTTCAGTGGTATTCTGAGAGCAGCCACTTTGTGCTTATATCGCCAAAGGTTAGGTCTGTCTCCAATCATCCCCTGCCCATACCCCCTATGATTGGGGACTAGATGGGTTATGTTATGTTATGTTATTAATTTTTCCCATCAAATCTTGTGTATGATTTCCTAGGTTTTGTGCACGTTCATACGACGGTTCTTGATTGTTTTGTGATAATTGAGTAAGATCGATTATGCTCCGTAAGACGCGCCGTGCTATTATACAATCTGTGCCATAGAGATGGATCGTACTAGTAAAACGGTTTGTGCTAGGCGGCAATACCCCACTCTATTTGGTGATGCATGAAAATCTTTGGCGATACAGTGAGGGCCCGCAAATCCGACCAATGTCTGGATTGATTCGAATAATTAACCTTTATCATCGCATAAATATTGTTACAACGGGTCGAGTGGATTCAAAACCCTAGATCTTTTCCCTCATAAACTCTTTCTACTTTTTAATTGCTTTAATCTAATTTAGCTTTTAATATTTTAGAAATTCAACAATCAAATCTCTTTCCAAATTAGTTTAGAAATTAATTGAAACAATTGCAACTTAGCCTTCGTAATCCTTGAGGACGATACTCGGAGTACTTACCACTTTTTGGTAGTAGTACTTATTTCATTTTATTAATTATTTTTGGTACGGAAACGACACGATCAGATCAGGAGCGCTCTACCTTGGCCAATTATAGAGGTAGTTGACAAATATCTGACACCTTTGAGCATGTATTATACGGTATACCTACCACGTGACAGCTCAATGAGATTCCCTACCTATGCAAGCTAAGCTCTGACCCTAGACTTGAAAAAGAGGTTCTATCACCCTGAACCTATTAAACCAACGAAGGGTCACTTGTCCTTGAGAGAGCTGGACCCTCAGCCCATCGTTTTGCAAAAATGGAGGTCCAAGCATACAAAAGAGACTTTACAAATGTCAATCTCTAGTTGATCACTCTCCACTGTCATTCCTCTATCTCTCCAAGGCTGCTCCAAGCTCTATCCTCCTCCACTTCAAGTGATCTCGAGCTATTGTAATCCCCACCATATTCCCAAGAGGCAAACATAGGTACACTCGTACCCCTTACAACCACACTTATTACCATATCCCAAGCAATAAAACACTAAAGGTTAACAAAACTAATAATTCAAAATTAAGCTAACCTCCCTTGAGGTTTTTGACAATAACAAGAACCTCCCCTTGGGGTGGCACCCTATTCATTCATACAAGTATGTAAATAGACATGTTTGTGAATTCAATTTTTATATCAATACAACTCACTATAATCCGTAAAGAAACATGCAATAAATGTACTAAACTTGTGGGAAAAAATATTACCGTCTAAATGTGTTATGTTCCTCTCCAATTAGTGGAAAAAAAAATACAAACCATGTGGAAATTTTTAATAGAAATACTAAACTTGTGAAAAAAAATTGATGTCAAAATGTGTTCCATTCCCCTCCAATTAGTGAAAAAAAATAAAAGTCATGTCGGATTTATGCAAAAAGAAACATGCAATAAAAATACTAACCTTGCGGGAAAAAATTAATGTCCAAACATGTTAAATTCCTCTCCAACTAGTGGGAAAAAAATACAAATCATGAGAGAATTTATGCAAGAATTTAAAATGAGAGAGAGAGAGAGAGAGATGAAAGGGTTTTTAAAAAGAGTGTGTGTGTGTGTGTGTGTGAGAGAGAGAGAGAGAGAGAGAGAGAGAGAGAGAGAGCTCTGATATGTATTGCAAACTGAAGATTCAAAACAATGCCACTGTGTTTCAAACTCTGTTCCAAGAGCACCCTAAGCCCCACGACTGAACCACTGAGCCAAAGTGAGCATTGTTCACATCTTTCGTATTTTAAAAATTAAGGCTTTCTGGGTTTTTTTTTTTTTTTTTTGGTATTTTTGGAGCGGGGGGTGGCACGTACACCCACCGCCCGCCCCCCCCCCCACACACACACACACCAGCTCTGCCCTTGCCAGCAATATACGCAAACCTCCCTTCCGTTTAACTGTTATTGTTAATGAAATCTGCCTGAAAGAGCTTCTAAATACCAAAAATTCCCTTTCACTTTTGGCGAAAAACAATTTCTTTAAAGGCTACCAGACTCCCCCTAAACCACCTCACCAACCCCACCTCCACGGCTCCACCATGAACCACCACAACACCACCACCCCACCAAATGACAGGTAATTATATTAGAATACTTGCTTTTTGGAAGTAATATATCTACCCAAATACAACGCAAACCAAGAAGCTATTATCAATTTTACATTTACTTTCTCATTTACGACTTGATAAAACAATTGACGCCAATAGTGTCACTAAGTTCAGGACATGGTAACCTGCCCTTCCGATAGGTCATTAACCTCAATGCCTTCTTTAGAAGAAAAAGTGTTAGTGCTATTGTATAACAAGATGCTACACAAGCGAATTAGTTACAACACAGTAAACATTGTCACTGTCACAGAAATATCAATCAACCTAAAGATCAAATTCTCAAAGATTCATGGCAAATTGTATTAGTGATAAATCATTTTTAAAGCTTGATCCACAGCTGGAGTATGTAGCCATCTCATCTAACCAGAATTGCCAACACACAGGATTTTGTGTGTTGTACTATTACATATGTATATACACATGTATAATCATATATACATATAAATATCAGCATGCGTTGAACCGAACTTTAACCAATAACTAATTTACCAAAAGCCCCCTAATCAACTGCACCGAAACGCATTGTATCATTTTGTCATTTTGTGTGAAAGAAAACGCAAGGCACCAGATAACTCCCCGGTCAATCCATGAACTAAAACCACCCCAGGGACCCGTACAGCTTAGAAGTATCACCCATATTTCTCCCCTTTCCTTATTTCTCAATCCTGTTATTTCAATCTTACAATTCCCTGAAATCCATCATATTACAATTTACGTGATATATTAAAAAAAAAATTAACAAGTACATTTGATCTCACCCAACAAGGTCGCTGCCTTATTGGCAAAAATTTTCCAATTCAACACATCATGCGCAATCTAAGTCTTCAGCTCTCGCCTGTTATGTCATAGGGCTTCAAGGGTAGCAAAACAACAGATGAATCCAATGAGTTGGTGATTCAAGTTGAACAATTGGGCCATATTCATTCTTCTTGTAAGGTGATAAGGAGATTGAATGCACTCTAATGGATTTTCTTTGGTCTGGATCTGAACTTAATCATTCAGGGGCAAAGGTCAAATGGGCTCAGATTTGTTGTCCTAAAGAGGAAGGTGGTTTTGTATGGGGTTTGGGAGGATAAAGGATTGGAATGGGGCAGCCATGCTTAGGCATTTGTGGGCGCCATGCAAGAAGGCAGACACCCTCTAGATAAAGTGGGTACATACATATATCATTAAGGAGCAGTGTATGTGGAGCATGGAGGTGCCTTGTGATGCTCATGACACTTAGGTCAGCCTCTCATCAAGTATCTAGTAGGAATGGGGAGTGTATCTTTTTATGGCCGGATAATTGGCACCAACTTGGAACTTTGTATGCTAGATTTGGGGAAAGGGAGGTGCCTAGGGTGGGCAGGTCTCTAAGGGCTAGGGTTGCCTCCATAATTGACCAAGGGGTTGGGAGATGGCCCAGTTTAAGGAAACCTCTCATTCAAGCCATCAATGCTCAAACTCCTCTAAGTTTGAGACCTTATCCTGATGTGGACGATTCTGTCCTTTTGTTGCCTCCCCCAAGTGGTATTTTCACTGCTAAGTCTGCTTGGAATGCCATAAGGGAGAAGTACCCAATCAAACACTGATCCAAGATCATTTGGGTTGGAAATAATGTGCCTAGATGGTCCTTTATTCTATGGCCTTCGGTGTTCTTCAAAGACTTGGTACTAAGCATAGATTGAAGAGTTGGTGTATGCAAATTGATGGGGATTGTTATCTCTGCAATTCTGCCGAAGAATCACACTAGAATGTCTTTTTTGAATGTTCCTATGCAAATTGATGGGGATTGTTGTCTCTGCAATTCTGCAAAGAATCACACTAGAATGTCTTTTCTGAATGTTCCTCTTATGTAGCTGTTTGACATTATTTGATGATCAAGAGTAGGGTGTAGGGGAAGCTTTTGCCTCAATCACAATAAGGGGGAGGAAAGCGATAGCTTGATAAGCAGGAGTTTCCCATCTAGAACTGTTTTCAGGGTTTTGTTATATTCCTTGATTCAAAAGAACTTCTAACAAGTTCAAGGAAGTGCTTGACTGGTTCTCTCTAATGTGTCTGGAAATGGTCTTAGGTTCATTATTCTCAAATGCACTTTGGCTGCAACTGTATATGGGTTATGGCAGGAAAGGAATTTGTTGAATTTTTAGAGCAGTGGCTAAGGGACATGAACAGTGGCCGAAGGGATTGCAAGGAAATGAAATAAGGGATTTCCTTAGCTCCAGGAGAAATGTGAAGTACTCCATACAGAATATAAACATTTGTGAGATTTGGGGTCTGTCTGAAAGGATTATGCAAGCGATATAGATAGGTTTTGTTTTGTTAGTTGCTGCTGTGCTGTTTGCTGTTGTATTGTTGTTTCTTGTAAAGGGATTTTATCCCTAAACCTTGTTTCTTTGTTTGAGCTTAATAATATCTTGCAGTTACTAAAAAAAACGTTGGGTTCCAGCGGGGTTTTGTTTGGTGGCTTTGATACTCCCACCGTCCCATTTTCATTGTCCATTTTCATTGGTGGCTTTGAGTCGTTCCAAAGAAGTGCCCAACCCGTATTCATGGATACCAATATCATACAGAAATATTAAAATGTACCAGTCATGTTTTACCGTACTAGGTATGTATTTTGCTATACCGTACCAGAACCCATTACTCATATGGCAACATTTTTTGGACTACTTGCGCTTCATAGTTACAGTTGGTGTCTGCGGAAGAATGGTTGGCAAAGGGAAAAAAAAAAAGGGGAGTAGAGAACAATGTGATAGAGACTATTTTCAGTGTCCTGGTTATTGATTGCATATGATGCTGTTTTCATTTATTCTTGTGTGATAAATTAAGCGCATTGTTGGAGTGTTTGAGATGATTTCTGGGCTCAAGGTCAATATAAAGAGTATGATTAGGGATTAACTTCTCACGAGATAAACTGCAGAAGACTCTGAGAGGGGCTAATGGGTAGTTTCATTGAGTTTTTTATTTTTTTTGTCACCCTTTGTACATCAGCAGGGGTTAGTAGGGTATTAGTATGTTAGTTAACAAAGGGTTCACAGGCTGTCCATATCCCTGAACCCCAAACCCGCCCCTCATGGGGCTCAAACTCAGGCATCCAATTGTGGTGGGGGGTGTGTGTGATGAGACAACCAACCAACTGCACCAAGCTTGGTTTCTCTTGGGTAGTCTAACTGAGTTTCTACCATTCAAGGATATAGACCTTCCTTTGGGGCAAACAGTCCCTATCAAGCACATCACTACTTCAAATATAACTTACAATACACAACCATATTTTTTTTCAGAACAAGGTATAGAATGCAGAAGAGAAACAACAACATATGTCAGGAAAGTATAAACAATTTGTTGAACCTTTTCTTTTCTTCTTCTTCCTTTCTCAACTTTTCAACTGCATTTTTCTTCCCATTTGATACAACACTTGGACTTCGAGACTTGGGTAGAGGAGACAACGAGATACTCCTACTTCTTTGTCTTTTGTATCTCTTGGGTGTTGGAGACCGACTTCTACGGCGTTTCGAAGCTGGTGAACGACTTCTACGCCGACGTGATGAACCAGAACGGCTTCTTCGCCTGAATAGTGAAGAACAATTTTTAGAAGACAATGCAAAATCCTAAATGCCAGGGACATTAGACGAAAATAATGTATTACATACTATCTGTGATCCCACATGGCATGCATTGATACCAAAGACATAAAAACATAACCGAAAAAACACCATCATTACATTTTACATTCGTTAGTAATTGAGTACTTCTATTGACAGTCCACTGGGCTATAAATAAGCCATCAAAAAGACAAGAAAAACACAAACACCAATGCACCTTTTACACTTTCCAATATATTTTCACACAATACACTTTTACACACATTTCAATATACTTTTTAAGCCTTAATGACAGCCTACTAGGCTTTTTCTAGCATTTTTCTACTCTAAATTTGAAAAAACAAAAAACTTTAGTTTCCATATTCCTGAGACCATCAAGATGGTGGAAAAATTACCTGTGTACGATGTCATTATGCCATTAGATTTCATCCAAAAAGCTACTCATAAACTAAACATCAAAAAACACCCATAAATCCAAAATCAAAACACAATAACATCGCCAAATAAATACTCATACATCCACATCAACGCTATCGATACTCTATATGAAGTACATGAATATTGCACGGCACACTCTCTTTTTATTTTTTAACCAAACCAAAGAAATTCGCATATATATCATACACACTATATATGTATGATATGTATGAGCGAGTAGAAAGTAGACAGTTTCAAATGGAATGACCTGGTGAGAGAGCGGCTTCGGTCCCTTCGACTAGTACGCCTGCTGTGCCTGTGACTCACAGGTGATGGAGAGTATCTCCGCCTGTACGACGGCGACCGTGATATACTCCGAGGCATTATTATTTGTTTACTGCCTTCCTTTCTCAGTTACCCCTATCAAAATTCCACTCACAAATCAATAGGTAAAAACAATCGCATACAATACAAAGTATATAAAAGGCATGTCTGCAATGCAATGGAATGGAATGTGTATTATTCTTAATGTGTGCGAGGGTCTGTTCAGAGAGAGTTAATAAATGGAACGTTTTCAAAGTACCTGAGAGATCCAAGCATTGGAAGAAGAAGAAATGGTTGGCAGTGTGCTGCTGCGTATGCCCTAAACTTGGTGTGAGAGAGAGAGAGAGAGATGGCAGGCCGAGCCAGAATGGGAGGCCGCGCTGTAAAATCCGGTGCCAATTGAATACGGGCGGCTCGCACGGGTTCGATCGGTTAATGGATGCTGACCATTTATGGTCCGAATTCTTCTACCATCGGAGTTAAAGTAGGGTGCACTGCACAGGGTCCGGATTAGTTTGATTCTTTAGAAAATTAATAACTGGATCATTTTATATGATTCTAGAAAATTATGAATTAAAACCTAATCAATATATGTGTTGAACCTAACCACAACAAAGAGCAAGACGCTTTGATTCGATTATGATTTTATTTAATTAACTTCCAAACACTAGGGTTTGGTAGGATAAAGTAAAGATTTAATAGAAAGGTATTCTGTTGAAAAATGAAGGAAGAAAAGAATTACTAAAAGAATATAAATTAGTGGTAGTTTGGCAGAGTAAAGTAAATTGTGAAATTTGGAAAATTGATAAGTATTCGAGTAAGAAAAATGAAATCGGGTACGCTCAATACTCTTAAGAATTCTTAATGGTTTGGATTCCTATAAATATACTACTAGTATATTAAAAACTTTCTTAATAAATGAGATTTTGTAACATCTCCAAATTTTTTAATGAAAAAAAATCTCATTGTTATTTTTTTTAGAATACATTATTTATTCCCTAGACTTGTCATGCATGCAAGCGTATAAATAATAGCCTTGAACCTAATTACTTTTTCCAAAGTTACTTTCCTAGATTCCTTGTAAGTATTCATGCATGCAAACCTAGAATTAATAGCCTTGAACCTAACTACTTTTCCCAATGTTACTTTCCTAGATTCTTCCCATATATATATATATATATATATATATATATATATATGTGTGTGTGTGTGTGTGTGTGTGTGTGTGTATATGTCTATATATTTATTTATTTATATATAGACACATGGGAAAAAGAAGAAGATAGAGAAAAAGGTGTGTGGGTGCATGTGCCTACTTTATCCTAGAATGTTATGCTTCCTTACACTTTTTAGCCTTTAAACCTAATTACCACATAACAACCCATTCCTAAACTATTATTATATAGGATTTGCCTAACAAACTTAAAATCCTACTTGCCTTATATAGCCTTAAGCCTAAAATGAAAAAGACAAGTCATGGCATGCTTGGAAGGCTTGATTGGACAAGACTATGGAACAAATCCATGGGAGAGAGAGAGAGATATGGCCGGCCAAGAGAGGGGAGGGAGAGCCCAACATTTTGCTATAAATAGGACCCCTCACTTATCATTCAACTCACACCTTCCAACTATTCAACTTCTCTCTCTAGAATCCTTGAGTTCTTATTTTATTCTTCTTTGTTCTTAGTGTTCTTGAGTTTTTTTTGTGTTCTTCAAGAAATTCATCCTAGACCACCACCAAACCACCCTCTCGATCCAAAAAGTTTAGTAGTTTAGCCAAGAACTAGTTTCAAGAGAAACCTTTCTCTTTCGAAACTACCGGAAGACCACCGTAAGAAGTTATTCCGTCCGAACACCGACTCACCACCAAGAAGAACGGTAGAATACTTCTAACCACTCTCTCTAAGTATAAAACTCGTTTATGTAGAATATCCCTACTTGCTTACTAAGTATAAGTAAAAGTTTTCTTAACCGTTAGACTTTAAATTTGTATGATACTTGTATGTTTAAAAAAATGCATGAAGTACTTGAAAGGTGTTTACTTGAAATAATGAAAAGGATGGGGAGTATGTTGAACATATCAACTTGTACGTCAATAAACATATGTTGTTTAGAATTTTCCAAAAAGAAAGAAAGAACAAGTATTGAAAGAAAATAATTTACCGCTTGGTTGTGAATACTTGTATTTTGATCTTGGGATGGTTGTGAGCATGCTAAATAATATAGAGTTGGATGATCTTGTTAATTTAGTTTCAAGATTTCAATGAATGATTTATGATTTCGTATGTGGAAAGTCCAACCGCGGAAGTCTATGCATGAAAACGAGACACCGAAATCAAGAAATTAAAAACATGACACTTAGGGTGTGGTTAACAAGAAAAATGTGTTCCGAAGAAGGAAATATTTTTGAAACTATATAATGACCAATTTTGATGGCATTATGTGAGATGTGTGTGTCTATGTGTGCACGCGCCAATGGGAACCTGGGACGGCGGAACCATTGTGAGGATACTCGGAAACCCGGAACGGCGGAACCGAGGTTGGGCGTGTAGCTTGGTAATCCGTGGAGAGGAGTCAATGCAAAGTTTTGTGTGCCAATGGGAACCCGGGACTGCGGAACCATTGTGAGGATACTCAGGAACCCGAAACTGTAGAACCGAAGTTGAGTGTGTTAAAAATGAATTTTGAAATGTTGATTTGGAAAAAAGAAAAGTGAAACGGTGACGCAGTCTACGATGAGTCGCGTAGGAGAAACTCAGAAAACCACGGACACCAACGATAGTTTGAATAGTGAATACGGATGTGTAATTGTTAACCGTTTGGTTGAATATGCATGATTCTAAGTGGAAAACATATCAATTGTTTATAAGTTAAGGGATAGTAGGTAGGATTTATTCTATTGAGTTTTTGTAGCTCAAAATCTTACCTTGGTGACCCTGACATATTATATGGGTGGCAACACCGGTATAATATGTCAGATCTTATAGATGAACAGAGCAAACTCTTCACCTTGGAGGCTTTTGGAGCCGAAGAACTTGCTAGGATGGAGGAACAAGCGGAGCAGTAGTTAGGGACCCTAAATCCCCTTTTGTGTTAATAAAAATACTCTTTTAAGAGTTTGTTGTAATAATGAGCCATGACTCTGTTTTAAGTTTTCAATAAAAATGTCCTTTTAACGTACCTAAAAATTAGGGGCGTTACAACTTGGTATCAAAGTTTTAGGTTCAAAACCTCGGCCATGGGTAGAATGGGTAGACCATGAGATAGTTTGACCGTTGCACAAACATGAATTGAGTTTAAGTTTACCGTCCCAAATTGGGTGAAATTCTGTCAAAACAATCTTCGGATTGAAGCAAGGCGCGGAATTGGCAGTACAGCCGAGCTGGGAATTCCCGAACAATTGGATGATGACTTAAATCAAGGATCGAATGTGGAACATAGAAACTTGAAAAGTTTTTCTCTAAGTTTTTCATTAAAACCTTTTTCTTAAAACTTGACTACTAAAACCCTTTCTTGTAGATGAAACTTTCAGTTGACCTTTTAGTTGAAGCGTACCAGCCCAGGAATACAATAGAAAGAATAACGATCCAACACTTAGAAGATCCCAACTTCATTGCCGCAGTAATTGCTGAAAAAGTGGATTTCAGGGAGTGCAGCAGAATACCCCTATTCCTGTCGAAAAGACCCTTGGTTTCCCGAAATGTTTCCTATCTTAAGCGCATTCCATGCGTATTAAGGTATCCTACCCCCGATGCCAAATACCGAGGTTGGAGATGGGGAGGGAGAAACTAAAAGCAACAAAGACGCCAAGAAGGTAGCTAAGGAGGGAAACCCGGCGAAATAAGGAAAACTCGGAAGAAATTAGGAAGACTTAGGAACACACAAATAATTCAGTAGCGGTTGTAAATCCTTTGGGATATAGGATGGAATCACCAATGTATAAATTCCTAAGTTGTACTTTTGTCATATCATGAATAAAAGATTTGTAATTTTAAGTTGCCAAATTGTGTGTAGGACTTCATTCATAAGTCTAATACATAGATTCCCTTATTGTAGATGGCCCAACCAAATCTCTACCAAGCCAACCTGCTTGCTGAAGCTCGCCATCTTGCAAGCACCCTAAGATCGATGACGAATCAACTAGTGGGAGATCCCTACTTTCCCTATGCTTTTCCCTACACTCACGACTTCTACCAAGAGCATGGCACCCTTATACTTCCCGTAAATGAGGAGGAAGAAGATGGGGCCGAAGCGGTACCCGTCCTAGTCCAAATAGCACCCCCTGATAACGTGGAATTTCTAATTGAGGAGAACAATGTTTGAAGCAGCCCCTGCCTTAGTGCCAATAGCACCCCCCGATAACATGGTTGAGGAAGTCGAGGAAGATCCCGAAGAAGATCCCGAAGAATGAGATCCCGAGGAGGAGGACCCTGAGGAAGAAGATCCCGAAGAGTTTCCCGAGGAGGAACCAATAGGCTGGCAATCTGACGATGAGGAAATATTGATTTATGGAGAGTTACCGGCGGAGTGGGTTATGCCCGACTTCATGGATGTAATCGCTAACTCCGGTGATGTACCACCACCACCCTACGAGACCGACATAGGCGCTTATAGGGTGGAATTCCCAAATATCTTCTAAACTAGTTAGGAAGGCTTAGCAAGTAGTGGGACCTTTTGTTGTAATCGGAACGTAGTAGAAAGCTTAGGGTTGGAAGAACTTTGGTTGAATTGTTTATTTAAGTAAAAAAACAATTGTTTTGTTGGTATTAGGATTTATTTATTGAATTTTTGTACTTGGTTTCTTTGGTACCCGGCTTTTTTTACCCGTTAATATTAAATTCTTTATTTAGATGAAATAAAGGGGAATTCCCACCCTTTGGGGTTTTGGGCCAAAACTTCGGATTGGAGGAACCAAGCCCACGGAGGGCCCAAACCCCTTTTGCTAAAAAATATTTTGGAGTTTATTGAAAAGGCCAATACTTTGGGAAGAATAAAAAGTTCAACTCCCAAAAAGGGGCTTTCCAACCTTGGTTCCAAAGCTTTGGCAAACCCCTTGTGGGGGAGCTTTGAGGCCAAACTAATTATTTAATTTCCGCCCAAAGGTGGAACAATCAAAAATCTTCGGTTTTAAGAAACCAATTGGAAGAACCAGCCTACTAGGAATTCCCAAAAAGGAGGTTACTTAAAAAGGATCAAAGGGAATTACAAAATTGGAAGGGATTTTCTCTAATAATTCCTAAAATTTTCTTAAAAAAACCTTCCCAAAACCGTAGGAAACTTTAATTGGTTTTGTAGGAACTTCCAACCCTTCCTTAGGAATCGTAAACCTTAAAGTCCTCTTCTTGCCCTTTTAAAAAGTGGAATTTGAAAAATTGAATCCCCTTTTTCAAAAAACCCTTTTTGAAATGTTTCCTAACTTAAGCCAATTAATTATTTTATTACCCCGTTGCCAAAAGAAAATTAATTTAGGGAGAAACTAAAACCCCCCGAATTTTACTGGAGGGAAACCCGGCGAAATAAGGAAAAACCGGAAGAAATTTTGGGGAAGACCTTAGGCCCAAAATAATTCAAGCATTAAATCCGGGTAAATGGTAACCAAGTAAAATTCCAAGGAACCATAACAGGCCCAAAGAGAATTTAAGGCCAAATTTGAAGGATTCTTCAAAGCTTACCTGACCCTTAGGAGGCCCAACCCTTCCGCCAACCTGGCTGAACCACCCTTTCAAGATGATCCTCCGAACCCTAGGGGGATTACCCCATGGGTTTTCCCTAAACCACCTACCAAGAAGGGAAACCCGTAAATAGGGGAAATGGGGCCAATCCCTCCAGCCAATTGACCCCCAAATGGAATTTTAATTGAGGAAACCTTGTTTGAAAGTCCTTTCCTACCCCCCCGTCTGGTTAAGGAACAAGGAAATTCCCGAAAGAAACCCGGGAATGAGTTCCCAGAGGAACCAAAAGTTCGAAGGATTTCCCGGAAACCCAAATTGGCAATCCAAAGGAGGAAAAGAAGGAAGAAGGCGGAATGGGGGTTTGCCCGACTTCTTGGGAAGGGCCTGGTGGTTAAACCACCACCTTACGAGGCGAAAGGCGCTTTATTAGGGTGAAACCCTACTTCAAACCTGTTAGGAAAGGCTTCAAATGGGGAAGGAACGGCGGTTAAAGTTGGCCTACCAACCCAACCAATCCAAAAATAAAACCGTTGGATTATCCTTACCAAACCCTTTTTACCCCGACTTTTTCACAACCAAACCTTAAAACTACCCAAGGGCAAACGAACCCAAGGAGGATGGCCCAAATTTGGCCCGCGAGTGTTTTGGCCGGCTATGGGTCACTAACCAAGCCCGGAAGCCCCCCCTCAGAAGGAATGGAGCTTTAAACCCAAACTTAAAACCCCTAAGGCAACCCCAAGCCTTCCCGTTAAGCCCGAACCCCCTTAAGGAAAGCCCCAACACAGTTACCCAGAATGGGGCCAGGAAATTTAAAGGGAAAACCAGCCCATGGGAGCCCAGCAAAGAATGGAGGGCGCACTTTGCGCTGCCGAAAGGGAAACAAGAGGGCAAGGGATTTTCGGATCCAAATACCTAATATTTATAAGACCTGGAAAAGGGCCCTTGGTTGAATTGGTGGATCCCAATTCCTTTTATCTTTGGCCTGTTCTTTTTTAGCACTAGAAAAGAACCCCTTTTACTAGAAAACTTGCCGGTTTGAGGGGGATATAGCCTTAATTAATTGTAGTTTGGGGAAAAAAATTTAGCCAAAACTTCCCCTTTTAATTTTACCTAGAGGTAAACCGACAAGGATGGACACGTAATCCCTGGGGAAGGACCTAGCCCAAATCATGCAAGCATTCGTCGCAGCCCTGAATGCTAACCGCAAAAACCAGAACCATAACGACGGACCCATGACCCGAACTCAAGCAATGAACGAGTTCTGCAAGCCCCGACCTTCAAGTGGGGACTGACGACTGCTCGAAAGGCTGTGGTGGCTCAAGCTTTCACTACCCATGCTGAAGTCGCGAAGTGTGCTCTCCGACTAGAGAGTGAGGAGACTGACTTCAAAACCCGATGGAAGAAGGCGAATGACAGCACCGGTGGACCAATCTGAACCCAATCACCCAACAACAATCATGGACCTTACCCCACCAAACCCTCTAACCCGCCTCAAAACAAGCAACCCTGGAGGACTGCTATCCCTGGAAGTAATGAACCAAAGAGAGGTAGGCTATGAGTCACTATAAGTGCGACTGCCCCAAACTTCAAAGGGAGGGGAATGAGAGCTTTGGAAATCAGAAAACCCAACAACCGGGACAAACAAGTTTTATGAAACAAAACCTTGGGAGCCCATCGCAGTAGCAAAACAAGAAGCAACCCATGGGAACCCAGCAGGGTGTTGGAGGGCGTATCTTTAAGCTGCAAACCGAAGCACAGGAGCAGGATCTGTCTGTGATCCAAGGTACGCAACTATTATAGTATCTGCGTACAAGCTTTGTTTGATTCTGGGGCATCGCATTCATCTCTACTGCCTGCGTAACTGCACTAGTACTAGAAACAAAACCCCTAAGTATGTGTATGAAAGTAACATCACCGTTTGAGGGGAGTATAGCTGTTAGTCTAGCATGCAGAGGGTGCGAACTAGGAGTAGCCAACCTGCGCCTAAACTGCGATCTTAGAGTGATCGACATGGCGGATTTCAACATAACCTCAGGGATGGACTGGTTATCAGCACATCAAACGGTTATAGACTATCATCAAAAGATGGTGACCGCGTATACCCCCTGAAAGGGACTCGTTTCCAATTTAAGGGGGATAGACAGACAGCGAGTTCAGCGACGAAAAGATCGAAAGGCAGAACCAACTATTTGGATGGCTCGCTAGTCTCCAATTGGAAGAAGCCGACAGAATGGAAATGGGATTACTGCACATCGTTTGCGAGTATGCTGATGTTTTCCTAGAAGAACTTCCTGGCTTATCACCTCAAAGAGAGATAGACTTCTCAATAGAACTCCAACTAGGGATAGCACCAATCTCCATGGCGCCATATTGAATGGCCCCTGCCAAGCTAAAGGAGCTCAAGACCCAATTGCAAGAGTTGTTGGGACAAAGGAACTTATCAGGTCGAGTACGTCACCATGTGGAGCACTTGCACTGTTCGCGAACGCGAAATAGAAAGAAGGGACGTTTCGATTATGCATCGACTATAGGAAGTTAAACCAAGTCATAGTCAAGAACCGATATCCGTTGCCTAGGATCAATGACCAATTTGATCAATTAAGATGATCGACCTGCTTTTCTAAAATCGATCTCTGATCAGGCTATCATCAGTTAAGGATCCAAGATGAGGATATCGCCAAGACAGCCTGTCACACCAGATACGGACACTACGAGTTTGTGGTGATGCCGATCAGGCGGACCAACGCTCCGGTAGTATTCATGTGTCTCGTGAACAAGATTTTTCAACCCTACTTGGACAAATTTGTAGTGGTGTTCATTGATGACATTTTGATATACTCCACCAATAAGGAGGAGCACGAAGAACACCTTCGAATGGCACTACAAGTACTCCGAGATAACCAACTCTATGCCAAGGGTAGTAAATGCGAGTTTTGGCTAGAAGTGGTTAAGTTCTTAGGGTATGTAGTATCCAAGGATGGAATCACGGTAGACGAAAGTAAGGTCGAAGCAGTGCTGAATTGGAAACGACCGACCTCCGTGTTCGAGATCCGAAGTTTTCTAGGATTGGCGGGGTATTACCGCAGATTCATCAAGGACTTCTCAATCTTAGCCAAGCCAATGACAAGGCTGACTCGGAAAGGAGTAAAGTTGGATTGGGATGAAGCTTGTGAGAAATCCTTCAAGGAACTGAAAAAGAGACTGACCAGTGCACCGATACTCATCATTCCCGAGCGGGGTGTAGATTATACGGTTTACTGCGACGCGTCAAGAGACGGCTTGGGATGCGTGCTGATGCAAAATGGAAAGGTTGTAGCATACAGATCACGACAACTCCGACCACATGAGAAGAATTACCCCACTCACGACTTAGAATTGGCTGTAGTAGTATTCGCCCTCAAATCTTGGCGTTACTATCTGTGGGGAGAACAATTTAAAATCTTTACCGACCACAAAAGCCTCAAGTACCTTTTCACTCAGAAGGAGTTGAACCTGAGGCAGCGTCGATGGATGGAATACTTGGAGGACTACAAGTTTACATTGCAATATCACCCCGGCAAGGCCAACGTGGCAGCTGACGCTCTGAGTCGAAAGGACAGGGCACAGAAGGTCAAAACTGCCATTAAGGAATGGGAGATGGTGGACACCCTCAACGAATTCAACCTGCGGCCATCATCAGAGAATGGGATGCACGATTGTATGCTCTCGTTGCCGAACCAGCGCTGCACCGAGAAATCCTACTAGCCCAAACCTTTGAGCAGGATTGCGAGTTCATTCAGTATCGAATCCGAGCAGGAAAGGCGATACCTGGATGGACAATCGAGAAGGATAACAGCCTAAGATTCAAGGGAAAGGTATTCGTACCTAACATCGGAACCCTCCGAGAAGCCGTAATCCGAGAAGCACACCATTCGAACTTCGCAGTTCACCCTGGTGGTACAAAGATGTATCATGATCTGCGAAGAACGTACTAGTGGGAAGGAATGAAGAAAGACGTAGCACAATTCGTGTCTACCTGTCTAGTATGTCAACAAGTCAAGGCGAAACACCAGAAACCTGGAGGAGATCTTCAACCTTTACCAATACCGACCTGGAAATGGGAGCACATCTCAATGGACTTTATGACTGGACTGCCAAGATCTGCTAAATCCAACACCGCCATTTGGGTGATCGTGGATCGACTCACCAAATCTACGCATTTTCTGCCTGTTAGGATGACAGAAAACGTGGAACAGCTGAGCCTGTTATACATTCGAGAGATTGTACGGCTACACGAAGTACCTATCTCAATAGTGTCTGACAGAGATCCACGTTTTGTATCACACTTTTGGAAAGGGCTGCAGAAGGCACTAGGAACGGACGTAAGGCTTAGTACGGCCTTCCACCCCTAAACAGATAGACAAACGGAGAGGACTATTCAGACACTGGAAGACATGCTGAGAGCCTGTGCCTTAGATTTTTTCGGAAGGTGGGAGCAACACGTACCATTGGTAGAGTTCGCTTACAACAATAGCTACCAAGCCAGTATCGAGATGGCACCGTACGAAGCACTATACGGTTAACCTTGTCGATCTCTAGTCTGTTGGACAGATGCTGGGGAAACTGGGTTGATTGGACCTGACATTGTACGAGATACCACCGAAAAGGTCAAAACCATCAGGCAAAGGATCCAAACCGCTCAAAGCCGACAGAAGAGTTATGCAGATAAAAAGAGCCGACCATTAGCCTTTGCAGTAGGAGATCATGTGTTCCTGAAGATCAGACCAAAGAAAGGGATTATCAGATTCGGGAAAAAGGGAAAGCTGTCCCCACGCTACATCGGACCTTTCGACATCGTGGAGAAAATCGAAAAGGTTGCGTATCGTCTAGCACTACCACCACAGCTAGATAGGGTACATAACGTGTTTCACGTTTCAATGCACTGCAAGTATCTCGCCTTGCCCACGCATGTTCTCAACTGGGAAGACATCTCCATCGAAGAAGACACGACATACGAAGACGAACCAATAGAGATTCAAGATTGAAGATCATCCGGAATAAGACAGTCAAACTGGTACGAGTCTTATGGAAGCACCATGGATCTGAAGAAACCACATGGGAGAGGGAGGAAACCATGAAGGCAAATTATCCTCACCTGTTCAAATCCAAGCGTACACCTAATTTCGAGGACGAAATTGTTTAAGGGAGATAGTTTGTAACAACTCCAATTATTTTTTTATGAATAAAAATCTCATTTTTTTTTTTGAGAATACATTATTTATTCCCTAGACTTGTCATGCATGCAAGTCTATAAATAATAGCCTTGAACCTAATTACTTTTCCCAAAATTACTTTCCTAAATTCCTTGTAAGTGTTCATGCATGCAAACATAGAATTAATAGCCTTGAACCTAACTATTTTTCCCAATGTTACTTTCCTAGATTCTTCCTATATATATATAGACACATGGGGAAAAAAAAAGAAGAGAGAGAAAAAGGTGTGTGGGTGTATGTGCCTACTTTATCCTCGAAAGTTATGTTTCCTTACACTTTTTAGCCTTTAAGCCTAATTACCATATGACAACCCATTTCTAGACTATTATTATATAGGATTTGCCTAAAAAGCTTAAAATCCTACTTGCCTTATATAGCCTTAAGCCTAAAATGAAAAAAACAAGTCATGGCATGCTTGGAAGACTTGATTGGATAAGACCATGGAACAAATCCATGGGAGAGAGAGAGAGATATGGCCGGCCAAGAGAGGGGAGGGAGAGCCCAACATTTTGCTATAATAGGACCCCTCACTTATCATTCAACTCACACCTTCCAACCATTCAACTTCTCTCTCTAGAATCCTTGAATTCTTACTTTATTCTTCTTTGTTCTTAGTGTTCTTGAGTTTTTTTTGTGTTCTTCAAGAAATTCATCCTAGACCACCACCAAACCACCCTCTCGATCCAAAAAGTTTAGTAGTTTAGTCAAGAACTAGTTTCAAGAGAAACCTTTCTCTTTCGAAACTACCGGAAGACCACCGCAAGAAGTTATTCCGTCCGAACACCGACTCACCACCAAGAAGAACGGTAGAATACTTCTAACCACTCTCTCTAAGTATAAAACTCGTTTATGTAGAATATCCCTACTTGCTTACTAAGTATACGTAAAAGTTTTCTTAACCGTTAGACTTTAAATTTGTATGATGCTTGTATGTTTAAAAAAATGCATGAAGTACTTGAAAGGTGTTTACTTGAAATAGTGAAAAGAATAGGGAGTATGTTGAACATATCAACTTGTACGTCAATAAACATATGTTGTTTAGAATTTCCCAAAAAGAAAGAAAGAACGAATATTGAAAGAAAATAATTTAACGCTTTTGTGAATATTTGTATTTTGATCTTGAGATGGTTATGAGCATGGTAAATAATATAGAGTTGGATGATTTTGTTAGTTTAGTTTCAAGATTTCAATGAATGATTTATGATTTCGTATGTGGAAAGTCATACCGCAGAAGTCTATGCATGAAAACGAGACACCGAAATCAAGAATTAGAAACATGACACCTAGGGTGTGGTTAACAAGAAAAATGTGTTCCGAATAAGGAAATATTTTTGAAACTACATAATGATCGATTTTGATGGCATTATGTGAGATGTGTGTGTGCCAATGGGAACCCGGAACGGTGGAATCATTGTGAGGATACTTGGGAACCCGAAACGGCGGAACCGAGGTTGAGTGTGTAGCATGGTAATCTGCGGAGAGGAGCCAATGCAAAGTTTTGTGTGCCAATGGGAACCCCGGACGGCGGAACCATTGTGAGGATACTCGGGAACCCGGAACGGCGGAACCGAGGTTGGGTGTGTTAAAAATGATTTTTGAAATGTTGATTTGGAAAAAAGAAAAATGAAACGGTGACACGATCTACAATGAGTCGCGTAGGAGAAACTCAGAAAACCACAGACACCAACGATAGTTTGAACAGTGAATAGGGATGTGTAATTGTTAACCGTTTGGTTGAATATGCATGATTCTAAGTGGAAAATATATCAATTGTTTATAAGTTAAGGGATAGTGGGTAGGATTTATTCTATTGAGTTTTTGTAGCTCATGGTGTTACCTTGGTGACCCTGACATATTATATGGGTGGCGACGCCGGTATAATATGTCAGAACTTATAGATGAACATGGCGACTTCTTCACCTTGGAGGCTTTTGGAGCCGAAGAACTTGTTAGGATGGAGGAACAAGCGGAGCAGTAGTTAGGGACCCTAAATCCCGTTTTGTATTAATAAAAATACTCTTTTAAGAGTTTGTTGTAATAATGAGTCATGACTCTATTTCAAGTTTTCAATAAAAATGTCCTTTTAACGTACCTAAAAATTAAGGGCGTTACAAATTTCTTCTCTAATTAAATTAACAAAGAAAAGATTAATTTACTAAATAAAATACATAATAACATATACATTTATTTATTTATATATTTAATATTTTCTTATGTATTACTCTCTCTGTTCTAAATTGAGAGTTCATTATTTCATTTTGGGTTTGTAAGGATCCGTATTTTTCGGATATTATTTAAAAGTTTTATAAATATTAGAAATTGAGGAAAATGTGAAATTTATTGAGTTTATTTTATTTGAGGTCAATGTGTTAGGATTGTTATTTGAGGGAGTGCAAGTGCAATTTATGTGGGTGCTAGTATATAAGTGTGGGTGTGTGTGTAGGAGAGCAAAATTCTCCCATCTCTCTCTCTTCTCCTGATCTATCTCTCTCGGCTCTCTATCTCTCACTCCCTTGCTCTCTCACCAAAAAGTTTCAACAAAAACACCACCAAGATCCACCTCCATTCCACCCTTCATCTGTAGTCTTGAGCTTAAATTACGTGGGTTTCACTCGGATGAGGAGTATTTGGTTGATTTCAAAGTTTGGAGAGCTAAAACTTGCTCAAATCGCATGGGTTTCGATCCTTGACTTGAGGTAGGGATTTCTTACTCTTGTTATGAATTTATATGATAATTATGTGCCTAAATCGTGCCTTAGTTTGTTGAATTTGTCACGACCCCGATTCTAGAAACTTTGTCGAGTCATCGTGACAAGCCGATGAGTCCTAACGCTCATCCAGGCCTTTTTTTCATAATTAAATTTGGAGACAAAAACATGATTGTTTTATTTCAAAAACTCTTATTACAAAACCCAAGTCCTAAAAAGATAACATTTTAACAACATCTACACAAAAATACATCAAGCATGTCCCAGGGTGGCAACAACTCCATCTCTATTCTTCATTATCTATGAAAAATATTAATTTTCATAAGCCGAATGCTCGTGTGAGATACAAATACCAAAGTTGCACGTTTTATACCATGGAAACAATTCTTAACATAACTGCTTGCATAATCTGAAATAAATAATCTTATGATGTTCACCCATCAGCCTAATCTTTCTGTAGGGGAGCGACCCCTCTTGCTGTGTGAAATGATCAAGTCACTGGCCGGCCACTAGGACCCTATTCTTTCTGTCCGTATAACTCCTTCTGTGTTATGGGATCTTTTTTAAACGTCCCCCAAACTCGGGACACTGTCTGGATGCATCAATAGGTCATCTCCTTTGTCTAACCACCTTCATTTTCTAAGCTTAAATTTTATAGCGTCATCACCTTTGTCTGACGTGTTTCTAATCTTTAACATGAAAAATTTATCGTATCTTTTTCCATAGCATATCTAAAATAAAATTGTAATATTTTCTCAACATAAAATCATGTTACTTTTATAGAGAAAAATCATGTAACTAAAGTATAAGTATCTCACCTTAGTTTTTTTTTCGTGAGCTTGGAGGAGACTGCAATAGCTCGGCAGTGGTGTATGACTTCAGCAGTAGTGTATGACTTGGATAGGACTGTTGTTAACTTCCTTTATTTCTTTTATTATGCTAACAAACTGAACATTTCTTTCTTCTTTTTTCAGTACAACTAATTTAGGTTGAAGTTACCATTTTGGCCACATACTAAAAATGGGAGACTCCTATTTATAGTGTTTCCTAATCTTCCTAGGCTTGACACCTAATCTACCAAGTGTCACTTACAAGTGTGAGGTGTCATATCCTCAAGTAGGTGTAAGCCAAGCTATGTGAATGACTTGGCTAAGCTACATTAGGTAGCTATAGGCTAATGTGGCAAGTTCTATATGTTTTTTTTTTTAATTCCTAGAGGATAGAAACTACTACGTACTTAAAGAGAAAAAAATATTTGTACTTCACCCTTACTTTTTTTTTTGGGTTGCACGCTCATTCCAAGAAAAACTGCTTCAAATTTTCGTTTCGAAAATAAGACTAAATAATTTAATATATTGGTCCCAACATTGCCTTTATATTAAACCGAACTGTGTACGTATTTTGGGTTGGGGTGTTACAGATTTCGAGTTTGTGCTCATTTTTTATTATTTGCAAAATCGTCCACTGTAATGCAGTGGTACCGATACCTACTTTTTGAGGTACCGATACCTAATTTTTGAGCTACCAATACTTTGGCTCTGATTGCTCACTGGATTGGTTTGGTACCGATACCTATTTTTTGAGGTATTGGTACCAATGACTCGGAAAACTATTTTGAACTTTGTTGATTATTCATCGATTGTATTGACTCCCGATCACTTCTAACATACTTTAAATATTGTTAAACCATCTCTAAACTTGATTGCTTAGGTTCCAATGATTCGTTGATTGTTCTAATCCTTTCAATACTCGTTAAACATAATCTTATTACCGTAGCAAATGGAAATTGTACCGTAAGGTTGTTTAGGTGTACCATAGGTTGTATGAGGCATTTTGGTGAGTGTGATGGGTAGTCACGAGTTTGGCGAGTAATCCGAAAAGTAACTTAGTTTCTCGTGTCCTTGTGATTTCATCTCGTTGATCACCCTAAACTCTTTGAACTCTCGTTTCATGAGATACTAGTATAGAGGCTAGTGGTTAGCGAGTCGTAAAGTTTCTTATGAGTTTAGCACGTTGTGTATAATGTGGTGTTATACTCGGAAAAGAATGTGAACTTAGGAAATGTTATCTTCTTGTGTATGAGTTTATAATACATGTGTGTATGTGTGAATTGAGAATTTTGAATTGAGGGTCCAGCAACGCAAGGTGTGGTAATGCGAAAACCAGGTGGAGAGAATTCACTATAATGCAAGGTGTGGTAATATAGTTGAATGTCTCGAATAATGAAGGGAATTATGATTGAGTTTAGAAGTTCGTGTCGTTGTTTGGATTGTTTACTGCTTGAGATTGTGACCGTTAAAGAAAGAGATAATCGATTGATTCTATCGAAGTTTTTGAAAAGAAAGGAAAATGGTTTTGGGAAAAAGATTTTTATTAAAAAACCTCCGGTATTCCTGAGCGAATCAACAGTTCTGGTATTTCAGCACAAATCAACGGATTCCGACTATTCAAGCTCGAATCAACAGAGTTTGACCATTAAAGGTCATGTATGTCTCTACATGACATCTATTTGAAAAAAAAAGGAACTTTTTATTATGAAGGATTATGATGATAGATGAAACGGATTTTGATGACGAGTGATAAAGAAATGAGAAATGTGATTTTGGTGACAATATGGAAAACGAGAAAGATTATGAAATAACATGAGATGTGGTAACTGGTTGAAAAACCTCCTATTGGTTTGTTATGATTGATGTGAGAATAATAATGGTTTAGACTTGGCAATGATTTGATAGATCCTTCATATAAGATGTCTACAGTCTCTCGATCTTACGTATCTTGGGCATACGCTTGTTGATTGTCATAGGTACCTTAGGCATATCTGTCATAGTTCACTCATTCTGGATGCATAACTCATTATATTTTCTTATAACTTGTGTATAGATCTCTTTACTGGGCTAGTGTAGCTCAACCTATCATTTTCAGGTATATTACAGGTCGCTGTCATGGAATGCTTGGAGTGCATGCTATTGTTACCGATTAAAGCTATTTTCGGAGAATACTTGTGTATCTTTGTAAACTAAACTACAGGTATTGTATTTTCTATTTTAGAACTCTATAATTTATTGTGCAAGTTTGTGGAATTGAGAACTGAATTATCTTTTGGGCTATTAATTGTAACTCCTATGAGGATTTAAATTATCAAATGTTATAATTATTTATGTTTAAAATCGAAGTCGTGACAAGATTGTTCCAAAATGATAGTCCTTTTTCAAAAATGGAAGGAGAAATTTGGTGATTTTTCAAAAGTATCCATCACAGGTGAATATAAGTGTTATAAAATTTGTAGAATATAGGGGTTATGGTGGAAATAATAGGCATTATAGGTGTAATTATTGCATGTCCCCTTAAATAGTTTGAATCTCCAAAAGGGACTCTCAATTTGGAACAGAGGGAGTAGTTCTAAACGGCCCGGTTCGGTTCTAACCACAAGTCTTTAATTGAAAATCAGTAATCGAACCAAAATTAACGATTCTTATTTTTTTGGAACCATAACCTGACTGTAGAGACCCGTATTATATCAATGTTAATGTTTTATAAGTGCATGATTATTGAAGAAGAAATATGAAATAATAGTGTTTATGTGATTTGGGGCTAAAGTGATAGAATTGATTGTGAAAGGGTGCAAGTATGATTTGTGGACATGTGTGTATATATAGTATGAGTGTTAAATGGGTGGGTTTGGGCCAAAATGGGCAAGTTGTAAGTGGGTTGAGTCTTTAATGGGTCATTGACCCATTAATTATGAGTACAATTATCAATACCAAACCCGACCCATTTATTTAAAATCAAACCCGACCCGCCACCCAATTACATACTATATACTAAAATTTTAAAATGACTAAAATACCCATATACACTGAAATGACCATATTACCCCTGTACATTTAAATGACTAAACTACCCATGTACAAAAAAATTACTCCCTCCGTCCCATAATATTTGTCCGTTTCGCAAAACGAGGACGTAAAAATAATACAATTTTTGCAAGAAAAATTAAATTTTTTTTCAACAATTCACTATATATCGATGAGTTCTTTTAATTTATAAAAAAAGTTTAAATTTTTTCTTGAAAGAAGAATGCAATATTTTTGAGTTCTCGTTTTGCGAAACGGCCAAACATTTAGGGACGGAGGTAGTACCATATTATCCATGTATACTGGAATGACCAAATTAAACAAAAAGTCTACCGCCACTCTGTTTCACTGCTCTCTCCATTGTTTTCAATCTTTGGATTTTAAAAGACTTTTCTAGGGCCGGAAGAGATTTTTCAAAATTTGTATCATTGATTGCCGAGATGGACGGGAGATTGAGTGCTATGGTGGTGGGGGGGCGACACCGCTAAAAGAGGAAAAAATTGACTTTTTTTACTTAAAAATGGTTATTTCCCAAAATATTTGGGTAAAAGTTAAAAAAAAAAATTTTACTTTTTTCAAAAAAAATTGCACAAAATGAACAATCGCAAAAAAAATTGAATAAAGAAAAAAGTACTAAAAGAGAAAGTTGTTAGCGCAACGGGGTCTAATTACTTTTGACTTGTCAAGAAAATGCATTTTGAGAACTTCGGTCAATTAGTTAATTAGTAGGTGGTGATTCTTTTTTAATTATTTGCATTTCTATTTCCATTATTGAGATGAAAGAGAGAGAGAGAGAACAACTCATGACCCCAAATATTTATAGTTTGGATAAGGATTTAAAGAACCTTTTTTTAGTATTGAACTACGAATTATAAATGAATTAGCCGCTATTAACTTTGAAATTTAAATCCCTTGAAATCACTGCTATTTTTCCGAGGGATTTCACTACTTTTGAAATGGGCGTGCAACGCAGGAGAGAGAGAGAGAGAGAGAGAGAGAGAGAGAGAGAGAGAGAGAATGATTTGGTCCTTTGATATTTTTTTATACGAGAGAGAGAATTGGGTTTGTTCCACTATTTTTTTTGAGTTATATGCATGGTTTGTTGGGTCATTTAAGTTGACCCAATTGTAGAGACCCATATTTTTAAAAAATGATTTAAAGGTTTTACAAATGCTAAAGTATTGGATAAATGAGAAAATGGTGAGTTTATTTAATTTGGGGCCCAAATGATAGGTTTGTTTTTTGAGAGAGTGTGAGTGTGATTGGCTTGGATGCTAGTATATAACGGGTGTGTATGTGTTGTAGGGGAACAAAAATCCCACAACAACCTCTCTCTAACTCTCGGCTCCCTCTCCCTCTTGTTTGGCTCTCTTTCGCTTTCTCTCTTTCTACTCCTCCACCCTCAAACTCACTCCCAAACTCGAAACCCACCAAGTTCTTCCACCAAATCGTCTTCCTCAAGTGTTTTAGGCCACGGGTTGTATTCGTTCAAGCTCGGAAGAGGTGTATTTCGCTTGGTTTTGAAGTCTTTGGATCTAGGGCTTACTCGAATCGTGTGAACTTCGATATTTGATCATTGAGGTAGGGATTTCTAACTCATTCTATGTGTTTATGAGTTGATTTCATACTTTAATAGAGTTTAGATCATCAACCATTGTGTCTTTGAAAAGCTGTCAAAATCTGCAAAAAATTGCCCAAAATCGCCTAGGGATCGATCCCCAAGCATGAGAGATCGATCCTTCTTTCAAATATGGACTTTTTGCCCTAGGGGATCGATCCCCATTAGAGGAGGGATCGATCTCTCCCCTCTCTGGAAATTCTGCTCGCTTTCTGGCTTCACCCAACTTTAAAGGGCTGTAACTTTCTCGTCCGATGTCCGATTCATGCAAACTTTATATCGATTCGAAGGTCTTGAAGTCAGCTTTTATTTTCCATCGGAATTACCTTAAGACTCTTAGTATACAAAAAGTTATGATTATTTGAGTAGAGGTGTGTCAGTGTGCCAATGTCTGTAGCTATTTCTAAGGTTGTTCTTGACCCATGTTATGATTCCCTATATGATTAGAACATGCTTAAGTCACTCTTGAGCATGATTGCTATGTCTTAATGACTGGTTGTTCGATCTTGTCTCTTGGCACTTTTTAGAGCATAATGTCAGCGACCTTGGTCAGGGGATGTACGGTAAGATTGATGGGAGTACCGTGGGCTATAAAGGATAAAGTGGTGTGTATTATGAGTAGACATGAGCTTGCCTAGTGATCCAATAGGTAGTATTGTGACTCGTATCCTCACGCTTCGTCTTGTTAAGTTCCCTTGGTTCCTTTGATACTCGTTCTATAAGATTCTCGTTTAGAACCCTGCGGGTGATGTGTCGAGAAGCCAATTGTAGTTTCAATACGTAGAGAAGGACGTTGTGATACACTTAGAGAAATAACATGAACTTAAAATAATTATCAATGTACGATGTGACATGTTTACGAGTTTGTATTACAATGTGAATTTGGGAAATGTTGCCTGCTTGTACATTGAACGATGGCTTATTTGTGTGTATGCTTGAATTGAGAATTTGAATAAAGGGCCCACAATGCAAGGTGTCGTAATGCGGAAACCCAGGTGGAGAGAATTCACTATCTCGCAAGGGGTGGTAACACAGTTGAATGTCTCTCCCAGATGAAGAGAATTTTGATTGATTTTAAAAGTTTATATTGAAGTTTGGATTGTTTATTGTTTGGGATCATGGCTGTTGAAAAAGAGAATGAACAGTTAATTCTATCAAGGTTTTATTAAAGAAAGGATTTTGAATTTTGAAAATAGGATTTTTACTAAAAATTCTCCGGTATTCTTGTGCGAATCGACGGATCCGGTATTTGGGCACCAATCAACGGACTCCGGCATTCAAGCTCGAATCAACGGAGCTTGACCTGTGATGGTTTTGAGTTTTCTCTAAATTGTTTTGGAAATCAAAAATGAAAGTTTTAAGAAATAAAGCTTTATGGTGAATGGTATGAAATGAGGAAGTGATTTGTGGCATTGCTTCGAAAAGTAATGGGATGGTTGAACTATTGTTGTTATTTGTTTGGTTGATGTGAGTTTTATTACTGCTTCTAGTCAACGTGTTGACCATTTGTCTCGAAGGTATAAAGTATGAATTAAATTTGCTTTTGAAATGAAAATAGTAATTGGGAGAATGATTAATGAAAACTGTAATATTATTTTGGTATTTGTATAACTTTGGTTTCGAGCCAAAATTGTAACTTTTGAATGTGACTTGTAAAACAAATATATATATATATATATGTATATGTCTTTTGGGTATTATCGGTACTTCAGTAATGATTTTATTTATTGTAAATGATTATTATTTATGTTGAAAATCAAGGGAATGACAAATTGGTATCAGAGCTTTAGGTTTGAATACCTAGAGACCGTGGGGAGACTTAATCTCATGGGTTCAAAAAGAAAATCATTGCATATATTTAACAAAAACATGTGAGTGCTTGCATGACTGACGTGTGTTCGCTGAACTGGCATTGCATTTATATCAATATAAAACAGTGAAAAGCTGATGCTCGTGTTTGAGAAAAAGAGAAGTCTGATCTCTTTGTAGTGGCTATGGTTGCAATAATTGTTATCATTATCGTTACTGTTGGTAGTCTTGGTCTTGAGCCATTTGTGGTAAGGTGCCCTTTTTGGATGAGATGTTAGACGGAAAAGATTCTAAAAGGCTGAGATTGCTGTAGTGCTTATGCATGGTGGTGAGGTCAACAAGTGAAAGCCGATATCTGCTAGTATGTAATAGAAGCGTTAGACCATTAGCAAGATTTATGAGCTAAGTGTTTGATGTATTTTATTTGAGTTGCGTAGATTATGTGGTGAGTTTTGAATACTTTAAGGTAAGGCCAATTGATACTACTCTACTTAGTATCGATACCAGCTTGTCTGGAATGTCTCGAAGCCTTTCAAAGTAGTATCGATACAGATCGCTTAGGGATAGTTTTGCTGCTTTATTCCATACTGAATTGTTTTTAACCCCCGATCACTTCTAACTTGTTCTAAACATCACCAATTCACTTCATAACATGATTAATCATACCCGTTGAGTTCGTGGATTACCTTTGCATCTCTTGCCCTTGTTTGGTAGAATTTGACGTTGATTACCATATGGATCACGGTTGAATTGAAACAACATATTACGAGAGTATGAGATTCGTGAACACTTAGTGACACAACAAGAACGTTTAGGACTCATTGACGAGTGGGTGCCCGGCAAAGGAAATTGGGATCCCTTAATTGGCCCGGTAGGAGCAAAAGCTCATATTGGTTACATTTAGGATCTATCGATGGGTATGGTGCCTGGCATGGGGTATCAGGCTCTTTTAATTGGCCTGGCAGGAGTTTCGACTCATGACACTTACGACGAAATGACGTTGGACACATGACAGATGGGGATGGTTTTAGTTTGAATTGTATGACATTCGTTATGTTGATGAATCGAGATTATTGAGCCAAAGTTATTGATTTCCTTCTGGTCCTTGTTTGAGTTCCTATCTCGAGATCAACATAGCATTTCATTTGCATATAATGCAAGTGTAGAATTTTCTATTGGGCTAGTATAGCTCAAACCTTACATTATTTTCAGGTGTTAATATTAATCAGTAGCTTGCATACTTGGAGTGCTTGGATGTGGACATTGTTTTGAAAGCTAACATATAGGAGTTATTTGGCCATCTTTGTAAATCTCTTTTGGAAGATGTATTCGTAACTTTTGATATTTCTTTTGACTTAAGAATATTGTAAACTCTTAACTCTTGAATCCTCAGTACTTATGTTAATTTAGGCATCGGAGCCAAAGATGTAATCTTTTGGAAACTATTCGATGTTGAAGTGTAATTATAGAAATGGAAATATCTAACTCTTTTGGAGTATTATACGGATTATTATGAGGTTTTATTTATGGAAATCTTTTATATTTATGTTGAAAATCGAGGACGTGACACTGACCAATGAATCGCAAAAACCAGACCAAATAGGATGGTTCAATTCGGATCGAACCGATTTTGCGGTTTGAACAATTTTCTTGAGTATCCCTAGTAAAAAGATACCTTCTGTGGACACTGATGGGCTATGCACAGACCGACATGTGGGGCCACTATGGATTTCGTACAGATAATATGAGCCGTTCAACAATTTTAAAATAATCTTTGGAGTGATCTTGTGAAAAATCAGCTCAATGCGATACGTGTAGGTGTTTGATCCAATCTTTCATTTTTTAAATTCAGATTATCTATAGTGCATGCTCAAAATCAAAATTCAACAAATTATCCAGTTTTGTCCCTCTAACCTCTTGAAGTCCATGGCCCCATTCGCAAAATTCCAACTACAAAAAAAAAAAAAAAGGTCATATATGTCCACCGGTTTATTTGAATCAACACATAAACAAACTAACAAACTACACCTACAAAATCAATAACAATTAAATTAAAGTTTGTTTGGGCACTTTGTTAAAATTACACACCAAAAACATTCCAGCAAACTATTAATCCACAAATTAAATTAGACTTAAAACACAAAATCACAATGGAGAAGGAAATGCCATAGAAATATGAACCAAGAGCAAAAGAGAGAAAAAAAATTCACGGAAGAGGAATATGACCCGCTTACAAATTTATTACTAAATTGGAACTTGCCAAATCATTGTCGCTTGCGGTTTTGATGTCACTAAAATGTGAGAGAGCTTTGGTAGTGGGTCAGGGGTTCAACGACAGGCTAATCTGCAGTTATGGTCTAGTAATCAGTTCAGAAGCCATAGAGTTATCATCTTAAGGAAGATAAGTGAAAATCTTAAATGAAAATTAGAATTTAGATAATTTCGAACCCTCGAAATCAAATCCCACCAATGTAAACATCTATTGCAAATACAAAAAAATAAATACGATGATGAAGCATCTCACCGAATAGCTGTCAGAGATGGGCGCTTGCATGGTGGTTGGAATAGACAGAGAGATAGAGAGTGTGTGCATGTGTCCTTTGTGGGCTAACCCAAATAATAATACTGGAACCTCATTTGAATTCAAAAATGCTATTGAAAGAGAGAGAGATCATCTCAAATTGGAGAGATTGTCTCAAATTGAGAAACCAAAACTAATATTCTTCAATCAGTCATTAATTCCATCTGAGAGAATCAATTTTCACCATTGGAAATTAGCAACACTCAATTTAGTCCAAAAAGAGTGCCACAAAGGACTCCCCATTACCAAAACTCTTTAGGGGAGAATCTGGCCCTAGGATTGAACGACAGATTATAACACAATACAATCACACCCCTCCATTGTGCCACGTAGGACAGTTGTGAGAGAGACATTTTGAAAAACCGTTGTGTAATGTAACATAGATATCGCATTGAGCTGATTTTTTTTTTCCATTCGTTAATCCAAATTTACTCTATCCTAAGGAACTTGGGGAAGGGGATGGGTGCTTATGAGAATCAAACCCTGCCCATGTGCATGGGAGTACAAAGGAGGTTCTTAAATCGACCCCCCTCTCTCTCTCTCTCTCTCTCTCTCTCTCTCTCTCTCTCTTTTTGATTAGTTTTTCTTTTTTCATCAGGAGACCCACCCCCCCATCCAAAATTTTCACAAACCGCCCAAATTGGAAACTTCTCAATTAAACTAATCTTGCTCAAATTAATTCCGCCAAAAATATTCCCACTGTCTCTCTATCTCATATTCAAAAAACTAATATATATATATATATAGTTAAAATATAAATCATTAAATCCCAATCTCTAGTTACTAATTACTAGTATGATTTTTTGATTTTGGGAAACAAACCCTCCTGACCATCACCCATACCCAAATTCATGGCAATCAGAATCTAACTCTAGTGTGGCGGTTGGAATTGACGATCTCGGTGTGTATTCGAAAGATTCAACTAAACAAGATTATAGCTTAATTTGATCATATTTTAGGCCAATTTTGTTGTGGATGAGATGTGTTGTGTTTGGATGATTTGTTGTGGGGGAAAATGATGGTTCAGGACGTTGATAATTAATAACCCATCAAGAACATGCTAAGAACATTTATTAATGTTGAAATGTCATTAGCGGGTATTAATTATCAAAACACATCTTTGGCCGTCATTTTTCATGAATGACCAGTAACACCAGATTGGAAATTTAGTCATTTTAATGTACATGGGTAATATGGTCATTCTAGTCTACATGCGTATTTTAGTTATTTTAAATTTTAATATATATGTAAATGGGTTAATGGGTGGGTCAGGTTTGATTTTAAATAAATGGGTTGGGTTAGGTATGAGTAACTGAACTCATAAATAATTGGGTTCTAAACGGGTCAGGACCCATTAAAGACTCAACCCATATACAACTTACCCAATTTGACCCAAACCTAATCATTTGACACCCTTAGTCCCTAGCATTATTTGACCTTAATTTGATCCTTAGGCCTCATTCCACTAACCTTCTTAAAAAATAATTATTTTTTTTGCAATTTTCAAACTTAAAAATAATGGGCTTACAAAATAAATTTTTCAATTTTTTTGCATCATAGTATAAAAGATCTCATCGAGATATTTCAAACAAAATCCATATTGCATATTTTTAGATTTCAGTAAGCCCATTATTTTTAAACTTGAAAATTGAAAAAAAAAAAGTATTACTTATTTGGGTTTTTGGTTAGTGAAAAAAAATTACAGAAGCACCAACTTCCCCTCGGGGGACGGTCTCTACTAGGCCATAACTAATTCCACAAAACAAGGTTGCTGGCCCAACTTCATTGGGCTTTATCACATAACCAACTGCCCCTAATATGAGGATTTAATTATCAAAACACGTCCTGAGCCTCATTTTTTCTTTTAACAAACTAACTCCCATGGGCCAAGATACTCCCAATTAATTGGACCATTGACCTCTAGCATTTACATTACCTTAGCCCGTTAAATCTAACCCAATGGAACCAACAAATTCACATAAAAAGACATCAATATGGGTAATTTGCCAAATTCCCCTCTGGGCCTGTTTGATTGGGAGAATTTAGGCTTGATTAGGAGAATTGAAGTTGTGATTTGATTATATGATAAGAGAACATAGGGGACCCACCTTGCAAGGGAATTTTCCCTAATTCCATGTGTAGTGGCCCGGATAAATGGGGCTATGTACCGACCCCGAGGACATTACCGAGGACTCCGTACCGACCCCGAGGACATATTACTGAAGGCTCCATACCGACCCCGAGGACATATTACCTAGGGCTCTGTACTGACCCCGGAGACATTCCACCTAGGGCTCTGTACCGACCCCGGAGACATGCCATCGAGGGCTCCGTACCGACCCCGGAGACATATTACCGAGTGTACCCGAGGGCTCCGTACCGACGTCCGAGCACAGCACCGAAGGCTCCCGAGCAAGCCTCCTGCACCTAATGTGACACAGCATCGAGAAGAATCCTCGCGAAAGGCTGACCTGGCCATGTGCTCCGTAACCGCCTTATCCAGTGCGTCATCTATGATGTCACCCCAGACGGTTACCCGAGCGTGTCCTCCATGCGTTGGCTTGAAGGCCAAGTAAACCTAGGTCTATAAATACAAAGGGATGCTCATTGTGAAAGGCATGCCATTCTATCCTAACCCTAGACCTAAACCTCTCTCCTTACATCTAACTTGATCGTCGGAGGGTCACTGGGCTTCCACAGCCCTAGTGACTTGTTGTAGGTCCAGCGGCGGAGGCGCAGAGCAAACGGAGGAAGGAACCTAACCAGAACCACGGTCAAGATCTCGACAATTGGTGGAAAACGCCGGTTTGGTCGTCTGAAGCATGAAATAACACTGTTCATTGCACTGTTCATGTTCTTCCCGAGGCCTATCTCTTTCCCAAGGCCATCAACGCTCTTCCCGTCATGGCCAAACAGTCATTAGGGAGGACGTTGTTTCTCCCTAACCTGAGGCCTATCTTCTTCTCCCTAGATCTAACTTGATCGTCAGAGGACGCACGGAGCTATAAGGAAGGAGCCAGGAGCGGAACCCGAACCGACTGATCCAAATCCGAACCTCGACAATTGGCGACTCTATTGGGGATTAGTCATTCTTTCTGATGTTCGCTCCTCCCCTTCAACAGCTCTCACCTCGCACATAGGCGTTCTCCACGACTGAAATGTCGAGATCCGAGAATGGAAAGGCAGCAATGCAACGAGAGGAATTGGTGAAGATCAAGCAGCTCTTCCACCTATCCTCCAGCTCTCGCTCCGGCGGGGGGCTAGGACCGTCCGTTGCACAACAACGTAAGCATCCGCCAAAAGAATCCATGGCCTAGACAGTCCGTAAAAAGACTGCCTTGCCCCTTCCAACGAAATGGTTCTTTGGGAGACAACGGGCTAGCACAGAAGGCTTTCACCGTGCCCCGAACAGCAATCAAACCAGGATTCAAGGCAAAAGTTAGCTTTCAACAGGCTCGGAAGCGTCCATACCCTTCTGTGCCTCCGTGCCTCCTTCGTGCCTTGGTTTCCCGAAGCCGAGCCAACGAATCGACGGAACACTTCCGTGCCTCCTTCGTGCCTAGGTTTCCCGAAGCTGAGCCCACGAATTGACGGAACCCTTTCGTGCCTCCTTCGTGCCTTGGTTTCTCGAAGCCGAGCCTACGAATCGATGGAACACTTCCGTCGAACACTTCCGTGCCTCCTTCGTGCCTAGGTTTCCCGAAGCTGAGCCCACGAATCAACGGAACCCTTCCGTGCCTCCTTCGTGCCTAGGTTTCCCGAACCCAAGCCCACGAATCGACGAAACCCTTTCGTGCCTCGTTCGTGCCTTGGTTTCCCGAAGCCGAGCCTACGAACAGATGAAACTCTTCCGTGCCTACTGTGTCTTGGTTTCCCGTAGACGAGCTCACGAACCGACGGAACCCTTCCGTGCCTCCTTCGTGCCTTGGTTTCCCGAAGCCGAGCCCATGAACAGATGAAACTCTTCCGTGCCTCGGTTTTCCAAAACCGAACCCACGAATTGACGGAACCCTTCCGTGCCTACTTTGTGTCTTGGTTTCCCGATGCCGAGCCCACGAACCGATGAACAACTGCTATAAGGCTCAACACATCTCTCTGGGGCTTGGTACACATCAAAACATTCGGCCATACTACTTGTCAACTCCTCCCAAACCAATAAAAGGTCAAGAGAAGTTGAAGGGCTATTGTAGTGGCACAGATAAATGGGGCTCTGTACCGACCCCGAGGACATATTACCGAAGGTCATACCGACCCCGAGGACATATTACCGAAGGCTCTATACCGACCCCGGAAACATTCCACCTAGGGCTCTGTACCGACCCCAGAGACATGCCATCGAGGGCTTCGTACCAACCCCGGAGACATATTACCGAGTGTACTCGAGGGCTCCATACCGACGTCCGCGCACAGCACCGAAGGCTCCCGAGCAAGCCTCTTACACCTAATGTGACACAACATCGAGAAGAATCCTCGCGAAAGGCTGACCTGGCCATATGCTCTGTAACCGCCTTATCTAGTGTGTCATCTATGATGTCACCCCAGGCGGTTACCCGAGCGTGGCCTCCACGCGTTGGCTTGAAGGCCAAGTAAACCTAGGACTATAAATACAAAGGGATGCTCATTGTGAAAGGCATACCGTTCTATCCTAACCCTAAACCTAAACCTCTCTCCTTACATCTAACTTGATCATCGGAGGGTCACTGGGCTTCCACAGCCCTAGTGACTTGTTGTAGGTCCAGCGGTGGAAGCGCAGAGCAAACGGAGGAAGGAACCTAACAAAAAACCACAGTCAAGATCCCGACAATTGGTGGAAAACGCCGGTTTGGTCGTCTGAAGCATGAAATAACACTGTTCATTGCACTGTTCATGTTCTTCCCGAGGCCTATCTCTTTCCCAAGGCCATCAACGCTCTTCCCGTCATGGCTAAACAGTCGTTAGGGAGGACGTTGTTTCTCCCTAACCTGAGGCCTATCTTCTTCTCCCTAGATCTAACTTGATCGTCAGAGGACGCACGGAGCTATAAGGAAGGAGCCAGGAGCGGAACCCGAACCGACTGATCCAAATCTGAACCCCGACACCATGGGTAAACAAACAAAAGGGGTGCCAATGAGCTCCTAGCTCAGTTGGCATCACTCATCGCCTTCCTTTGTGGAGGCCTCAATTCAAGCCCTATGAGAGACTGTTGATTGGGGTTCAGGGCTATAAATAGCCTGTGAACCTCCTGTGGACTAACTTATTAATTCTCTGCTGATATAGACAATATTGACCCAAAAAAAAAAAAAACAAACCAACAAGAGGGGTGGCCGGTGGGATTTGACCTTGGTTGGGATGTTTTGGAGCATATAATTCATTATATAAGTCAATAATATTGTATCCCACCTACTCTCTAGGATTAATAATCAAGGGATTTTTGTTTTAAGGACTAAGCCAACCTTTTAATTATTTTACCACTTTGATCCAACAGCCAATATTGTTACTCAAAACCTTATCACATTATTTATCTCATCCTAACCAAACACAATACAAAGCTATAAATAATTGCCACCTTTATCTACATTGTTAACCCAAAGGTTTCTATGGAAAACCTTATTGATTTTGATGTTAACAAAACAGATTATAAAGGGGCTAGCTGTAATGTACGATGGAGGAGCCTTCTGTGACTAACGGCTAATTGACTGATAATCTTCTACATGCTTATAAAGGGATCAATAAAAACAAGAAGGAGAGAGACCCATTGAAGATAAATATTTCTGCAGAGAACTTGCTCCAATAATCTGTGCACTCAATTCCATTCTTACATCTTGAATACTTTTTTAGTATGAGTGTCGTTCTTGAACCAAAATTGTAAGAGGGATTACACCCCCTTGTTTGTGAGAATTTTGTAACCCTTTTTGTGAGTGGTTTTCAGGGAGAAAAATCATTTGAAGGTTGGGTGCTATTAGCAGGGGAGTAAAAAATGGTTGGGTTAGATGTAACTAACATCGGAGTCCAAAATAGTTGGAGCGATTGGGGATAGATTGCTTGTTGTAAAGGTTGTCTAGCACCCGCGAAACTAGATGATTGTAACAACTATTGAAGATAATGTAGCAATGTAATGACCCTGATTTTTGGTAAATAAAAATTTTGTTAGATATTTGAATTTTATTTTAATTACTTGGAAATTTCTTTTAATTTCTTTTTAATTTCTAATAATCCATCATAATTAGATTTGAGACTTATAAAATTATATCCTTTCGCACCGGACAATCTAGTCATTTTCTAAAGACAAGTACACTTATAGAAGCACTTGTATATCTTCCTAGTAAGTAAAATTAAGTCTTAAAATTACATTTTTTTGGCTAGAAATCCTTCATGGCAAGTAAAATTAGTTTCCAACCAATTAGTTAGAGAAACCTAACTACCAATTCATCTAGTTACATTTTCCTAACTCTAGATAGACATTTTTAACCATCTTTGAACCTTGTGAACCCCTCCTAACCCTAATTAAACCATTAGACCATTAGATGTGATCATTTTTGCTTTCAATAGAAGCAAACTTAGCCTTACTCTTTCTCTCCATTGAAAGGTCACTTTCAAAAAATAAATAAATAAATAAATATTCCTTCCAAGAATATTCTTTCTCATTATTTCCTTTTTAACCTTTGGGTAATAGTGTGTGCATGTGTTTTTGTACACTCCATCAAGCTAACTCTTTAGCCAACTTCACACTCAAGCTTGACAACCCATTCTTAGGCCACGTTTAACACAAACCTAGCCTTTTATTTTGTTCTTTCTTGCATGCAACCCCTCGTAGAACAAGACTAGGCCAAAAACCCTTCATGATAACCTAGATTTTGAACCAAAAATTGGATGACAAGGCCATACCTATCATAATTGCTTCTTTACCCATTGGACAATAATTGCTAGGGAAAATTTTATTCCTTGGGTAATGGAAGTTAGTCTTGCCAATGAAAGCCAAGGTTTTTGCTATAAATAGCACTCCATTCTTGTCATTCAACTCACACCTTCATCCTTCAACTTCTCTCTCTAGAATTCTATTGTTCTTACTTTGTTCTTGAGTAGTTCTTGAAGTTCTTCCTTTGTTCTTGAGGTTCTTCATGAGTTCTTTAAGAAACTCATCCTAGGCCGCCACTAAACCACCACTCGACCACCCTTTCGATCCAAAAAATTTAGAAGTTAGGTCAAAGATTAGTTTCAAGAGAAAAAGAAAGTTCTATCTTTTCTCTTTTGAAGCTACTATAAGCTTACCGTAGGAAGTCACTCCGTTCGTTAGCCGACATACTTACTATTTCTATTGCCGTACCTACCGCCAAGAAGAACGGTAGATTTTCCCTTACTCACTAATTCTAAGTATAAAAGTTGTATGATTATGTAGATTCTCCCGTACTTACTATCTCTAGATATAGAAATGTGTCTATTGTTTGTATGTGAAAATGCATGAGAATTTGAAGGGTGTTTATTAAGTTTTGAAAGGGAAACATTTGTTGTTTTGAACTTCCCTAAAAGAAAGAAAGAACGAATTTTGGAAATATAAACTTAATTGAAAGTATTCGTATTTTAATCTTAAAGATGGTTATGAGCATGTATATGATTATTTGGATTACTTGTTTGATATGTGATAAAGCATAAGTGGTTTTCCACTCCAAAGGTGTCCGTCCGTGTGACATTATGCTTTAGGTTGTATGCTAAATGTTTGAGCATGATTATGTGAATTTTAGGATAATATAAGCATGATAAAGTAATATAGAGTTGGATAATCTTGCTAGTTTAGTTTCAAAATTATAATGAATAATTTATGTTTACCTATGTGAAAAGTCTTGCCGCAGAGTCTTTGCATGAAAACGAGACATGAAAATCGAGAAAGTAGAAACATGACACATAGGGTGTGTTAATGGCAAGGTATGTTTTGAAACCGCATTGTAGCCTGACGTGGTAGCCCATTGTGTGTAAGAAAACCAGCAATGTGGCCGGACTTGATAGGCATTGTGTGGATTTGCGGAAACTGCAACGTGGCCGGACTTGGTAGCCCATTGTCTGAATGAAAACTCACAATGTGGCCGGACTTGGTAGCCCATTGCATGGATTGTGAAAACCACAACGTGGCCGGACTTGGTAGCCCATTGTGAAGATTGCCAATGTGGCCGGACGTGGTAGCCTCATTGGTAATTTGGCTTGGTTATCCACGGAGAGGAGCCAATGCAAATTTTGTGTGCCAATGGAACCCGACGCGGCGGAACCATTGTGAGAATACTCGGGAGACCGGCGCGGTGGAACCGAGGTTGGGTGTGTAAAAACGATTTTGGAAATGTTGATTTGGAAAAAGAAAAGTGAAAATGATGACACGGTCTACGACAAGTCGCGTAGGAGAAACTCTGATTACACGAACACTGACGTCGGTTGAATAGTGAATGTGAATGTGTCATTGTTAACTGTTTTTGTTAAACATGCATGATCTGTATGGAAATCGTTAATTTTATGATCTAATGTTGTAACTTAAGGGTTAGTGTGTATGGATTATTCTATTGAGTTCCTGTAGTTCATAGTGTTACCTTTGGTGACCCTGACATATTATATCAATGGCGACGCTGGTATAATGTGTCAGACTTTGTAGACGAACAAGGTGAACTCTATACCTTGGAGGCTTTCGGAGCCGAGGAGCTAGCTAGAATGGATGAGCAGGCGGAGCAGTAGTTAGGAACCCTAGCTATCCCCCCTATGTTGAATAAATGTACTATTGTGAGAGTTATGCTGTAACAATGAGCCAGACTTTATTTAAAGTTTTCAATAAAATTGTCTATTTAACATTCCCAAAATTCGGGGCGTTACAAGCAAATCCCGAGTTGGACACTTGGGGAATGGATTAGGAGGTGAAGTTACAGACCGAGCCACTATAAATTATTGCATTTGATTTCTCTTATCCCTACTCTCTTTATTTTCTATTTGACATACTGAAATTGCATAACTAATCTTGTTAGATTACTTTTATATCTATAGTTAAGTTGAGTAATTGATTGACTAATCATTGCATTAGAATTTTGTGTCTTGCAAATGACGAAGTTCAGTATGTACCTTATTGTGGCTCTTAATCTCTGTTTTGTCTGAGCTTGCTCAATCTATTGTGTTGATCTATTTGGAGCTTGCTTAATCTGTTGCAATTATTGTTTCTTTATTTAATTCAATTCTAGCAATTAATTTTAAATTCTGCATTATTTTTGAGATACCCAATTTACACTCCACCTGGGTTGCTATTTGGACCAACATACATGGATTAAAAACATGTGGACCCCAATAATAACTAATGCCATGATATTGACGTATCCATCTGTAATGACCCTGATTTTTGGTCGTTAAAAATTTCGTTAAATATTTGAATTTTATTTTAAATTTCCTTAATTTCCTTATGGTTTGTCATAATTACGTTTTTGCCCTTAAACTATCGTTTCTTGCACTTTAGCCCCACTTAGCAAGTCTAACTAGCTTCTAACCATCCGGTTAGAAGAACAAAATTGGAAAGCTATCTCGTTACTTCAATTGGACCGTTTTGCCCCTCATTGGAACTTTTGACCCTTTTGGACCCTAGACTTAGAATTTTAATATTCTTTTTCTTTTAATCAAATTGGTTATATTCTTTGTCCATTGGACAATAATGGTTAGGGAAGCTATTACCCATTGGATAATAGCATCCTATTTGTTTATATTAAAAAGTATACTTACTTTAAAGTACTTTTCCATTTTTTTTATTTAAAAGTGACCTAACAACTATTATCCATTGGATAATAGAAGTTAGGGGAAATTTTACCCATTGGACAATAGCCTTGGTCTTTCAAAGTACTAAGGTGTTAATTAGTTTAATACTTTCTTTAAACCATGTGTGAAAGCACAACCATTTTTAATTAGAAAGGTACATGGTACCAAGATTCTTAAAGTATTTCCATATTATTTTATGTTGGGGTATTGATTCTTCCTAGATACATAAGTACATATGTATATATATTAATCTAGTACTTGGTTGATTATTTAAATGGCTTGGTACATGTGTTTATTAGTTGATAAAACTTAGTCATTAAGTTTCTTGGCTCAAAGTACAAAGTACCTTTTATTTATTGTTTTCTTGTACATTGTATGCATGTATATGTATGTGTGTGTGTACTTGAGAGAGAGAGAGAGTGAGAGGGAGAGAGAGAGAGAGCCGAATAGGGAGAGAGAGGGGAGGGGGGGGCCGGTTGGGAGAGAGAGAGAGGAGGGAGACTTAATGTAGTCCTTGGCCATTGAACTCCCATGTACTTGAGATTCTTGTGCTTCCAAGCAAAATCTCAACTTCCATGTACTTCTTGTACATTTTACCAATTGTTAAACCTAAGAATCTTGTACTCATCTCATCTCCACCATCTATTTGTTCAAAGCTTAGATCTTTGGTACACCATAGCCATGCAACCCTAGGATCCTTCCTTGATCTTCCATGATCTCTTGCCAAGTGTCAAATTGAGGAAAGGAGAGGGAAAGGGGGGCCGGCCATTGAGGGAGAGGAGGGAGCTCAAGCTCTTGCCTATAAATAGAAGGCCATACCAAGCATTTCAACTCACACCTTCAAGCATTTGCTCTTCCTTCTCTCTAGAAACCATTTCTGGGCAGCCTACTGTCCCTTTGGAAATTCCCAGTTTTCTCTTGCTTAAGTTAGTTTTTAGAACCAACTTCCTTCGGGAAAGTTGTAGAACACTTCGAGAGCTTCAAGTTAGGCTCAAGAACCACCCCAATCGGTCAAGAAATGACCAAGATATTGGCATCCGAAGTTCAGTAAAATCTCGGATTCCCAATTTCTGGACAGCTTACTGTCACCTCCTTCCTCACCATTTTTCTCCTACTTAGAGTAGTTTCTAGGATTAACTTTCTTCACGGAAGTTGTAGAGGGTTTCGTGATCTTCGATCTGGACCCAAGAACGATCGTATTCGGCCAAAGATTGACCGAGCTACTGCCGTCCGAAGTTTGGTCCAGATTCGGGAGAAATTCCACCTAGCTTATTCGGCCCCGACTAGTTTCGGATTAAGGTAGTTATCCTTACCTATTTTTTCAAGTATAAAGTAATTTTAACATTTCAACTCTATGTATTGTATAAGTTGTATGACGTTTTGGAAGTAACTTTGATCGTTCTACTAAAGTAAGATAAGGTTATCTTTTGGTATTGAAAATGCATGTTTTACTTACAAGATGTTCAAGTATGCTTTGTACCTAGAGTTGGAAGATCTTGTTGTGTTAATTTCAAGGCTTTGATTGAATGCATGATTGTATGAAAAGTCTTACACGCGGAGTCTTGCATGAGAACGTGACACGAAAACCGAGGAAGTTAGAAACATGGCACCGAGGGTGTGTTTAACAAGAGAAATGTGTTTTGAAACCGTGATGTGGCCGGACTTGGTAGCCCATTGCGTGGGTTGTGAAAACCACAAAGTGGCCGGACTTGGTAGCCCTTTGTGAAGATTGCCAATAAGGCCGGACGTGGTAGCCTTGTTGGTAATATGGCTTGGTTATCCATGGAGAGGAGCCAATGCTAGTGTTGTGTGCCAACGGGAACCCGGCGCGGCGGAACCGTTGTGAGGATGCTCGGGAACCCGGCGCGGCGGAACCGAGATTGGGTGAGTTAAAAAGGAGACTTTGGAAAAGAAAGGTAGTAAAAACAACACGGTCTACGATGGGTTACGTAGGAAGAACTTCGAGGATTTTGGACACCAACGATAATTATGAAATGAATGTAGATATGATATTGCTTTGTGCTCTGCTTATGTACTTATCATGTGGAAATCGATGCTAGTATTAGGATTATACTACTGAGCCTTCGTAGCTCATGGTGTTGCCTTGTGGTGACCCTGGCATATTATATGGGTGGCGACGCCGGTATAATATGTCAGATTTGATAGACGAACAGGACGAACTATTCACCTTGGAGGCGTTCGAAGCCGAGGAGCTGGAGAAGCAAGAAGAACTGGAGTTAGGAACCCTAGATCCCTCTGTTTTGTAAATAAGAGTACTTTTGTAAGGGTTATAATGTAATAACGAGCTGGACTCGCTTTGTTTTTATAATAAAATATTTTATTTAACGTACCCAAAATTCGGGGCGTTACACCATCACTTTTCAATCCCTCGAATCAAACAGGCCCCTAAGTAATCCTCGATTGCCATGATGCTGATTTTAGTTTGGGTCCCGTATTGACACAAGATTGTTCTTAGCTTCGTTTAGGGATATGATGCCGTCAAATCTTTGTTCCTTTTAGTCTTCATAACAATTTCAAAAATTAATAAAATTTCCTTTTGCTGTTAAAAAAGAAGAAGTAATCCTACAAGGTTGGTGAGGAAATTGAGGACCCTTAATTGCAGTTTCTCAGGTGCCCCCAAGGAGCAATTGTTCGCCGGACTTTGTGTAAATTTAACTCAAAAATCACTAAGAAAAAAAGCATACGGATTAAGCAAATCTTTTAATTCAAAATTTTCTTAGTAACTTTTTTGCCAAATTATTCTTATATCAATCTTGCATTTATGCCTAGTTTATCAGACTTGTTGACTTTTGGCCATTTACTTCACATTTTTGTAGCAGTAATTCAATCATTTAGTCCTGAAGTTTTTGTTGCTAATATTGGTTATGAATTGGTCTAACGTAGGCAACTAATGAATAATCAACTCTTAATTCTGATATTGAGCATTATTTAAGGGAGGAAAAAACTATGGTTTGTCTACCCTCAAAAACGGCTTATGGGGCCCACACAAACGATCCGAAGTGTGTATTCAATTTAAATTTTTTTTTGAGTATTTCGAATTCTAAATGAAAAGTTAAAAAATTGGATCAATAACTTACGGTCATCCAATTGAGATGATCATGATTTTTTCCAAAGGTACTTTAAAAATTATTTTATATATCAAATAACATTTTCAATGGCGGAACTAAAGAGAGGTTGGGCGGGGCCAGGGCCACCCACTTTTTAATTTTTAATTTTTTTTATTTTCAACTGGGAATTGGGATGGAGCTATGAACTAAATTCAGACAAATCAGGTTATAGCTAGTTTAGGCCAAGAAGTGATTTTTTTTGTGCTAAAAAGTGATTATTTTTCAAAATATTTTGATAAAAGTTAAAAAAATTTACTTTTCCGATTACTCTTGTTGAGACAAATCAATAACCCACAAAAGTTTAGCCTAAAACTAACAAATGCGATAAAAATTCAAATAAGAACAAAATTTCTAAATTTAAATTAAATTTAAGTTAAATTCCTAAGAACGCATCCTTAGTATTTCTTGGAATAGAAAGAAAAAAATAGGTGCAACATTGGGGATGCATGTGGTACCAAGTTTTTGGAATGTCGACTAGAATTGACTACAATAGCCCTACAAAAGAATACAAACAAGGGGTCAACATGCAAATAGGAAGGGTCCCTGATTGTCATGCACTTTTGGAACCAATCCATGGCGCATGGTAGCACCAACAAAGTATACCTTTTCTTTATTTAATCATGTCACCCCTTTCTAAAAAGAGCATAGGTAACCATCACCAATTGTTGATATACAACTTTTACTGGTAATCTTTCACTCCCTTTTTTTTTTTTTGACGATTAGGGGGTCCGGGCTAGCTTACGCATATTTTGATGAATTTCCTTTTCGATCTGATCAAAGGCAAGCCATCCATGTCGGAATTAGAAAATTCACAAAAAAATTACTTTATTAATTATGGCCTGACTCCAAAAATCGAACTTGATCAATTATATAAAAAGCAAAACCACCAATTAACCAGGCTAAAATATAATCCTTCCTTGAAGCTGACACCTTTCACTTCCGTTCCCAAATTCCTTTGTGTTACACCCAAAAGGAATTGATCAAAGTTGAAAATTTAAAAGATGCAACGACTAGTGGGTTTGTTTTTATATACCCCTTCCACAACACGAGTCCACAGCAAAAAAAAAAACACGAGTCCACAGTAACACCCACCATGGTCCCCAAAGAGTGTCATGGTGATTATCTAGAATATAATTCCTTAAAAGGGATTAATTTTCCTTTGCATCCGGAAAGTATTTCCACATCTCACTTCGGCTTGTGAACTTAAGATAATTCAATTTTTGTTCAGAAGAAAAAAAGATAATTCAATTTATAGTATTTAAACTCTTGTTGTCCGTTTCTTTTTAACAGAAAAAAAATATTACTTTTGATGGAAGCCGGTAATTATTTTTGAAGGACTCAGAGTAACAAGTAGACATCCCTCAGGTAGCATCTTAGAATTGGCAAGACACCATCCATACTAGCTTTTGGCATTGCACTTGCAAAAGGCGACCCAGTTGCTAGTTTGTGACAAGATAGGGACTTGAGCGTTGAGCTACCTCTCAACAAAAGGTATCCTTTGAGCACGTACCATGGAATTAAGAATCAAAAACCAATAATCAAGCACGCTTGCCGTGCGGGAACACCAATGCTTCACCAAGGAAGCCTGTGTGAGACAAAAAGAAAAATGGCATGGGATAGATTGTGAAGAAAATATGAATCCACTCAATTTTATTTGAAACAATGATATGGCAAAAGCAGAATGCTTCATATAGCTGATCCTAGTTGAATGGGATATAGAAGGTATAGTTGGTGTGGCATGACAACACCTCATTGGATTGCCCAAAATCAGGAGTTCAGCTCATCTTCTAATGTACTAATCTAACTATTCTAACAACAATAATTACCTATATGTAGTTCAAATGAATAGAGCTGAGTTTTAGAGTATTCTATTTTTGTTAAGTTTTTAACAAGTTCAAGTTCGAGCTAAAAAAAACCCTAATGAGCCCAAACGGGCTCAAGCTTGAATCAAGCTCAAACATTCACAAAACCTTAGTTCACAAGTTCCATTTCATGCACGCTTCAATGCCAAACATGCAAGGCGTGGTTCTTTCATTATAGGTGCTTATAAATCCCCAGTCGACGAACATAAACTTCGTATAAAAGATGGCCTATTTGTTTTTTACTTTCAATCCTAGACGCCCACATCAAATGTTTAGGATATGAGGGATTTCCCATCTCATTTCAAAATTATGTGTTTGCTAGTGTGGGTAGGGAGTGCAGTACAAAGTTCACTGATCTTTTTTGTTTTGGGTTATGAAATTCACACGGACACATGTGTGTCAAACACAAAATTTGAAGTAGTGCATCAAGCCAAGCTTGGTCAAATAATTGAGCTTGAATATTTGCCTTTAAGCTTGTTTAGTACCTATAATTGAACGGGTTTGAATGAGACACAACCGAACTATTCACGAGCAGCTTGGCTCATTTGGAACCCTACATATATCGATACTTGAGAAGGTTCAAGAACTTCATGGGCTATACTGAGAGAGTAAAAGAATTTAGTTTGGAGTGGAAGATGTAATTTAACCCTCACAATATTGATCTTGTCTTCCAAGCAGGGAATATAATCATGGAAAAAGAAGTTTCTTCCCTCACTAATTGCCTCTCTCGGCATCAGAATCACAATTTAAGAGTCTTTTTAAAGCAGCAAAAGAGGGCATTTTCGTTTTTCCATTAGTGGGATTCTCATTCACTACCAACTCACCCCCCCTAGTGGCCCCTCAACTCCACTCTGCCATTGGCCTTGCCAGAATTCCAATTCCCTAACCCCTACCCTCTTCTTCTTTTTTCCCTCTTTTTTCTTGAATGGTTTGTGGGTCCCTTGTATCCCATCAGCAAGTTCAGATAATCTTCGTAATGATATTTATCAACTCCTGCTTCTTGATTCATGGTGGGCTTCAACAAGCATGGCTAAGTCATCAGGTTAGTTTATTGCACTTTAAAGCACATATGCATGTAATTGTTTAAGTTGTTTATTTATTTATATTGGGTTACTATCTGGCCTTTACTTGATGTAAGAAACCTGCAAAATTTGTGTTGAATCGCCCATTGACAATGATTTTGTGCAGTTATGCTAGTGTTTCTTTTATAGGTTTCTTTCAATTGGATGCTTTGATGTACTTTGGGTGCCTATTTATCCGATGAAATTACTTATCATTGTTGCTGCAGTCAAACGAATTAGGCCTCGATGTTTCTATGATGAGTTTCTTTCAACAGGATGCACATGCATGATTGTATAAGTTTTTTTTTTTGGGTAGATTAAGCATTCATTGAAAAGCAAACAAACCCAAACTCCGGTCATATACGATTGTATAAGTTGCTTGATGTGTATTGGGTGTTTCCATTTGGCCCTTACTTGGTGGATGAAACTTGTGTTTTGAACTGGTATTTCTTGCTGGCTGGGGTTTGCTGCAATTATATATGTACATGGGAAGTTTGTGACAATTATCTGAGTGTTTCTTTAATGGGTTTCTATGTGAGGGGTTTGACCATATGTGATTGTATATGTTGGGGATCTTCTTCTTGTTGCTATAGTTTACATTCTTGCTTTCTAACAGACGTTCTTGAGTCAACCCAAATATTTTCTTCATAGTAATTTGAACTTCAATGAGTCTTTCTTTAACTAGAAGTTCATTTGTCTGATGAGATTTGAAATTATTCATCATGTGAAACAGTAATTGATGGTGTTCTTTCATTTGTCCTTTGAGACAACTTTCCTAAACAGTGAGAGATTCTAAGTCAAGATTAACATCAAAATTCCAACAAATTGGTCTAAAGTCCAAAAGAAGAGGTCCCAAAGCAGATTTAGTCCACCTTAAGTTTCAGTGATGTGTAAAGTCCATTAATGAAAATGTTTTAGAGTTTAAGATCCGTGAAAAAACCAAATTACCTTTAATGAGACAAGGGCCTTGTTTGGCTAATACATAAAAATGTCTTTTTTCATTTAAATTGACTTTAATGAGACAAGGGCCTTGTTTGGCTAACACAAAAATGTCTCTTTTTTTATTTTTTTTATTTTGACCATTGACCGTTGTTGACTAGTGTATCTGTTCACTTTTCGTATATTTGTTGGTTTTTTTATTTTTGTTTACCGTTGACCGGTGTATCTGTTCATTTTTGGTGTATCTGTTCATTTTTTTTTATTTTTTTGACCGTTGACCGGTGTTGACGTTGACCGGTGTATCTGTTCATTTTTTTATTTTTTTGACCATTGACCGGCGTTGACGTTGACCAGTGTATCTGTTCATTTTTGGTGTATCTGATGTTGATATATTTGTATTTTAAGTGGAGGTTGTGGTGGTAATGGTGGGTTGTGAATCTGTTTTAGTATATCTGATGTTGATATATCTGTATCTGTTTTGTGTTGGTGTATCTATTTTGGTGTATTGATATATCTGTATCTGTTTTATGTTGTGTTGTGTTGTGTTGGTGTATGTGTTTTGGTATGTTTATATATATATATATATATATATATATATATATATATTTTTTTTTTTTGTATCTATTGTTGGTATATTTGTATCTATTTTGGTACATCTGATATTAATATAACTGTATCTGTTTTGTGTTGATGTATCTGTTGTGGTATATCTATTATATTTGTTTTGGTGTACCTGTATCTGTTTTGTTTTAAGAAAAAAAAACTTTGTTGTGGCGGTGGCGGTGGCGGTGGAATGGTGGTGGTAGACATGGTCGTGGTGGTGGTAGACGTAGACACCTGACCCTAACGAAATATCATATAAAATTTTGACGTATTAAAAACACTCATCAATTAAACTCCTACCATCAATCTCCGTTCAAAAATAAACGAAAAACTTGTTTCTTTCTCCAATTTCCAAGAGAGAAGCTGGAGCAAATCCCAACAGATATTGTTGGTATATTTGTATCTGTTTTGGTACATCTGCTGTTGATATATATATATATATTGTATCTGTTGCGGTACATTTGTATCTGTTGTGGTATATCTATTGTATCTGTTTTGGTGTATCTGTATCTATCTTGTGTTGTGGTGATGGTGGTGGCGGTAGCGGTAGAGCGGTGGTGGTGGACCTGATTGTGGAATTGGAGTGGTTATGGAGGTGCTTGGGGGGGGGGGTGGTGTGGTGGTGGTGGTGGTGGTGGAGTGGTGGTAGAGGTCGTGGTGGAAGTGAAAGTTGTGGTGGCATGGTGGTGGTGGTGGCGTTGTGGTGGTTGAGTGGTGGTGGTGGTGGTGGAGGTGGTGGCGTGGTGGTGATAGAGTGGTGGCATGGTGGTGGTGGAAGTAGAGGTTGTGGTGGCATGGGATGATGGTGGCGGCATCGTAGTGGTGGTGGTGGAAGTGGTGGTTGAGTGGTGGCGGTGCTGCTGCTGGTGGTGGTGGTTGAGTGGCTGCTGGTGGTGGTGGTTGAGTGGCGGTAGAGGTGGTGGTGGAAGTGGAAGTGGAGGTTGTGGTGGCATGGTGGTGGTAGAGGCGGCGTGGTGGTGGTGGAAGTGGTGGTTGAGTGGTGAAGGTGGTGGCGTGGTGGTGGTGGAAGTGGAGGTTGTGATGGCATGGTGGTGGTGGCGTCATAGTGGTGGTGGTGTAATGGTGGTTGAATGGTGGAGGTGGAGGTGGTGGCATGGTGGTGATGGAGTGGTGGTAGAGGTGGTGGTGGAAGTGGAGGTTGTGGTGGTTAAAGTGGTGGTTGAGTGGTGGTGGTAGAGGTGGATGTAGTGGCAAGGTGGTGATGGAGTCGTGGTAGAAGTGGTGGTGGAAGTGGAGATTGCGGTGTCATGGTGGCGGCGATGGTGGCGGCGTGGCAGTGGTGATGGAAGTGGTGGTTGAGTGGTGGAGGTGGTGGCGTGGTGGTGGTGGTGGCGGAAATGGAGGGTTTGGTGGCATAGTAGCGGTGGTGGAGGTGGTGGTGGAAGTGAAGGTAGTGGCGGCATGGTGGCGGTGGTGGTGGTGTGGTGGTGGTGGTGGTGGTAGAAGTGGTGGTTGGGTGGTAGAGGTAAAAATAAAAAATGAACAGATACAACAAAAATGAACAGATACATCAGTTAACGCCGTGGAGGTGGTGGCGTGGTGGTAAAGGTGGCGGTGGAAATTGAGGGTTTGGTGGCATGGTGGCGGTGGTGGAGGTGGTGGCGTGGTGGTAATGGAGTGGTGGTAGAAGTGGAGGTTGTGGTGGCATGGTGACAGTGGTGGTGGTGGTAGAAGTGGTGGTTGGGCGGTGGAGGTAAAAATAAAAAATAAACAGATACAACAAAAATGAACAGATACATCAGTTAACGCTGTGGAGGTGGTGGCGTGGTGGTAAAGGTGGTGGTGGAAATTGAGGGTTTTGTGGCATGGTGGCAGTGGTGGAGTGGCGGTAATGGAGTGGTGGTGGAAGTGGAGGTTGTGGCGGCATGGTGGCGTCGTCGTGGTGGTGGTAGAAGTGGTGGTTGGGTGGTGGAGGTAAAAATAAAAAATGAACAGATTCAACAAAAAGGAACAAATATATCAGTTAACGCCGGTCAACGCAAGTCAACGATCAAAATTAAAATAAAAAATAAAAAATCAACATATATACAAAAAATGAATAGATACGCCGGTCAACACCTGACGACTTCTGAGGGTATTTTTGAGAGATTGATTGCCAATTGTCCTGGAGACTATAAGAAAAAAAGTAGATGGACTAATTGTGGCATAAACCCCTAAACTATGTCCTCCTACTCAATTTACCCTTTTATTTAGTTTGTGCCGTTTGAAATAGGAATAGTCGATAGAGTCCCCAAGTCCATAACATATGCCACCTTTTTGGAACAGTTTAGAAGACCTAAATCTGGCTGTTCATAGGATTTTGAGCTTTGAAAGTTGGAAAGCAATAATTGCTGCTGTTAAGCTGTTTAATATTCAAATAAGCCAATATGAGGCCTTGCTGATTTCTGCTATTTTCTATGTGCTTCAAATGTTTAGCAGTTTCCTTAATGGTGCAATATGCATCATGCTGATGTGCTTTTCAATTGTTCATACAAGTAAGTATTTTTGCCGATTTGACTTTTAAAACTTTAACATGTGTTGCTTCATCTTTTATTTGACATAGAATTACCAAAACAAGGCCAAAAATCATCCAAGAAGTCTTCATTGGATGCTAGAGGTTGTCAAAGGCTTGGAGCCTTACGCTACTGGCATTCCCATTTGAAGCTACTAGTTGGCTGGGTCATACTCCTCATTTTCGTGAAAATCAGTTATTCGTCCAATGGGCCTGATGTCGAAGGTACAGTCAAATTCTAGTTCTTATTATCGCTTTAATCTACAGTCTTTTATTTTTGTAGCTTGTTTATCGTACTCTTGTCACTTAGACAATAACATGTTATTTTCACGTGGCTGCCCTTATTTCAATCCATTCATCTCTTCAACAGAACTAGTATATTGCATTCACGTCAGCACCTATATGCTTCATTTTGGGATTCAATTACTTGTATGTTATGTCCCTGTCGAAGGTTATCAGTAACATTGAGATGAGGAAGAAAAGTATTTTAAGTGGAACATGTCTTGCTATTTCCCCTCTTAGGTTGAACCTCACGATAAAGGTTTCTTGTTCTTCAACCTAGCACTTGGGGACAATCTCTAGAGGCACTCCAACTACATGCTTATGTAGTGAGCACCATTGTTCACTCTGTCTCCAAGCAAGAAACGCAGCTTAGAGACTATGGATCATTGTCTTCCATTTCCAATGCAGTGGGTGGTCTGGTGTACTATAAGTGTTCTATCTCTTTTGAAGCAAGCCATCCTAGAACACTTTTCGACCAGAAACTGTGATTGACAAACCATGACCCTGATGTCCATTGGTGTAAAAGTGATGCATGCATAATGAATCTACACCTCGTTTTCATCCTGGGGAAAAAAACATGCATGGTATGAACCTGTTAAAGATGAGAAGGATGGTAACTAATCTTGCTCTCTCTGCCATTGGGATTGTGGAGATGGATTGGCACCCATCCATTGGAGAAAAGATTTAATCGAGATACAAGCAATTGAGGCACCCTTTGAAGTAGAAACATGATAAAGGTGCTTTGTGAGAGATTCAAGCAAAGGAATATCCCTGTGCCAAAAATTCTCCAGATTAGCTAGGGTCCAATCTATATTCCGCTGAGGAAACAATTGAGAAAGATACTAACTAAATTCACCTTTATCAAGTGCAATCTCTGAACTTTTCGTTGATCCCTTACACCAAATGATCCCAGAGCAAGATAAGTGAAGAGAATTGTCCAACTAAATTTTCCTCTTTGTTCTTCCACTTCCACTGACTAGGGAAGATCCAGCGCCATCTGATTTGTAACCTAGCTGGCAACCAACATAATTGTTCTCTAAGCGTGCACGCAAGCTATGAAGCACCGAAACTCCTAGAGGTTGACGTAGCCGTGTTCGACACACGACATGGCATGTCCAATTAAATTTTATTAGATTGCATAGTATGATGTATAGATGATTCTTGTTTATACATATTGATGCTTCATGCTTATATATATGACTATGTTTCCACTATGTTAACATATATATTATTTATCAACTTATTTTTTTTGTGTCCCCCGCCTTGTCTGTGTCTGCATTTTTTTGGAAATTCGGTTTCCCGTTTCTGTGTCCAATGACTGAGGCAATTGAGGCCCGGTGGGGGCTCGTGACCCCACTGGAATTTAAGTTTTTCTTTTCTTTCTTTCTTTTAGTTTGATTTATAAGTAAGTAGTATATTTATAAGATACCAATTCTTGATAATGGTCTGTTATCCAACACATACACTCCATCAAGCTTTAGCCTCCAAATACCACATGTCGCATCATTAAATGTATGCCAAGCCAACCCCAATTACAAACTAAAATTTAAAAATCATTTCGAATTACCGAAAATATTTTTAGTTTGATTGTGCATAATTGTGAAAATTGTTAGATTTATTTGAAATATACATCTTATTTCTGAACATTTTTTCTTCGAAGCTGCTACTTGTTGACAAAAAGTGTAATTGAAGTTAGTGGCGTAGTTAAACAAAATTTTTGAAATAGTCATGAAAAAAATACTACAAAATTATCAAATTGAATGTAAAAATTTTCTGAAGAAAAGAGAGAAAAAATAGTTTTTTCTCTCATAAAAATGTAATGTGTGTATCTGGTGCCCCACACTTTCATCAATCTCCAGCTACACCACTTTTGTGTCCGTGCCTGTATCATGCTACATAAACCCTGAGCTTACGATTGAGAAGATGTTAACTCTATTCACCTTTATCAAGTGCAAGCTCGCGCACTCTCTTCTCTGTTTGATGTGCATATCCATATGAGTCATGACTACATATTGCTTGGAAATTAGCTAATTTATATGTTTACATGTATTAGTGTTGTTCATAATAATATTTGTGAACACATTTTGTATCTCTTCATATGCTACGAGAAAATGTAACTTTGGAACTCCCACCTTAGCTGTCTGAATTTTTGCATATCTGGTGGCTGGGGCCCTTTTCTGCTATTGTTTCAGGTGAAGCTTTGATTGAGTTTCTAAGAGCTCTAAATGATTCCAATCGGATAATTACCGATTGGAATGATCATCTTGTCAGCCCATGCTTTAGTTGGTCTCATGTCACTTGTAACAATGGAAATGTTGTATCCTTGTAAGTATTTCTTGTATGAAGATATCTTTTTTCTTTAGTTGCTTATATCACACAGAAAATACCCATTTTTCTATAACTGGTGTACCCTAGGTTTGTAATTTCTAATATAATGATACAAACAAAACTTACAATATAGACAAGATATTGTTTCAAATTAGTTTATGAATGTATTAATTTCCAGGAGCTTGTCCTCAAAAGGATTTTCAGGAACTCTCTCACCCTCGATTACAAAACTGAAGTATCTGGTTAGCTTGTAAGTCTAAATTTCATCTATACACCATCTACTTTCTTGTCTTACAGCTGCATGAATTCGAGTCAAACTGCTCTTTTTCAGTGCACTCATTTTGCTGTGTGAACTGCATTAGCTGGCCTTACATGAGTACTCCTACAGTTTTTTTCTCTTCTAAAGGAAACTCTAGTTTATTAGTCCATCACAGTTTTTGTTTTGGTAAGTAGTCCATCACAGTTAAGTATATTTGACATGTTATTTCCCCATTGCGAATCAAGCTGTACCATGAAGCATAGCATCCATATAACTAATTTGTGGAACATTTTCTTGATAAGTATAGCCTTATAGGTTTGTTATGATTACAGTGCAGTCTTGAAAACTTGTCCCTGTGAGTTATGATCCCAGCAACATCTGCCTGATGATTTCTTTTCGTTACTCTTGAAATGGGATTTGATATTATCACGAGAGCAAGGAATATAATTTCCCATAGAAACGGCATAAACTTTGTGTTTCTTAGGAGACTAATGTTTTTATATGCCCTTATGTATTTTCACTCTTGTCATCCTATAGATTGGTTGTCAAAGAACAATTGAAAGTCTTAATGGTCAATCTCCATGCAGGGAATTACAGGATAACAATCTATATGGTGTGTTACCTGATTATCTTGGCAGTATGGCCCACCTTCAATACCTGAATCTTTCACACAATGATTTCAGTGGTTCCATACCCACTTCTTGGGGCAATCTCTCCAGTCTAAAGCATCTGTAAGCCTGCTTTCTGCTTCTCAAGCAAATGACTATCCTATTTTTTTGCAGAGATAAAAAAATACTTAATAAAAAACTAAATCACTTAATAAAAATATAATTTGACTGGGGTGGGGAGTGAGTGTGATTTGCATCAGATATTCAAATTCCAACTGTTCATATGTCATATCAAAAATTTTGGTTGCCCTGAAGCTATTATCTCATCTCCCTCAGGGTGCTAAGCAATAACCGCTTAAGTGGATCTGTTCCTGATTCACTTGCAAATGTTACAGGCTTAAAGGAACTGTAAGGAATCTTTAGTCAACTTTTGTCTTGCCATTACTGTTGGTTGGTATTCATGTGCTTTCCTAGCTGATCACTGCCTACCCTTTATTTATGCTGCTGATGAATTGTTTTGGTTTACAGAGATCTCTCGTCCAATGAGTTAACGGGAACAATCCCAACAAAGTTGTTTTCCTTGCCAACATTCGAGTAAGTTCATTGAACATTTTTCTCGCTTTCAACATCTGAACCTTGTATAATTCAAAGTGTTTAATCATTGGAAAAAGTGATCTGAAGTAAGTGGACATAGGTACTGTTCTCATGACATTATTCCTGTTTACTTGGTTCATTAAGTGTGAAAATGAAGGACCAAAGTATTTCATCAGTTCTTTATTCAATAAATGGACCACAATTTTTATTGTCTTGTGTTTAAGAAGTGGTGTTTGTGTAGTTTGTTGGTTTCTTGGTGGGGATGCTCTTCGAAATGGTTTGGAATCTTTTGATGCATGTCTTGTTCTTCTCTATCCTGACTCATAAAGTGAAACTGGGTGCTACAAAAAATTTCCCACTCTTTGCTTGATCTGATTTAGAGGGTAACAGTATGTAAGTGTCCGACCATACATCTCCGTCATTATAGAATGCAGACAATAGACTGTTAGAATTGCAATTCTGTTTTTGTTTTTCTCTAACTATCAGACGAGAGACGGCTCAGCTCGGCATGTTTTCCCTACTACATGGGATCAGCTACATAATCTTGTTTGAAAAAACTTGGTCAAGGGTTATAACCTCAGTTAAACTGCAAGCTGTGGACACCTCCCCAAAGGGACATCACCACACAGTGACCATTACTACATGTTTCATTAGTGTAAACCGAAATCATGGATGCTCCCATGGCTAGAAGCATCGTCACACGATAACAGTTGCATTCAAATAGAGTTGCCACTTAGTTTTAAGAAAACTCAGAAAACAAGTAGAGATTTTGGGAACGGAAACCAAAGCTACGATAAGGGGAAAGTGTTAGGCATCCCTCTTCGCCCAGCTGCGAGGCTGGCCCATAATTGTTCAACATAAAATTAATTATCACTTTATTTGATTCCATGCATAAAACTTGTTTTTAGCCATTAAACATTTAGTGAGTGATCCAAGATAGAAAATAAATTACACGGGATAGGGGAAGGGACGCCATGCAGAATAAAACAGAAAACAGTAGAAAGATAAACTATCCCAGCAAATTGATTTGTCAGCCGGAGAATAGATCTGCCGGTCAGCAGATCATGCTGGTTTAATGTACCGGCCAAATAATCAGAGTCTCGGCAGGTGTTTTTCCTCACGCCAGAACAGAAAAATTAATTAAGCGGAAATAAGGATCAAAACAACAACGAAACAGAAATTAAAGAATACGAAAGGCCTTGTGGCCTTCCCACCTTGATCCCTTAGAGATTGATTGCTTGGATTGCGATTGATTGCAGATGATGTTGGTTGATTGATTGTGGTGATCAACTTCATAAAACCCTAGAACAAAGCGGGTTCTTTAGGGGTTTCAACTCTCGGATGCGGCTACTCACAAGACATTAGGGATTTTTAGAGGACTTATGGGAGATGATTTCTGTAGAATTTGGGGCGGATCATGGAGTGGAGAGATGTTAATTTCGGAAACCTAAGGCCTCTTTGTACCAGCCGAATAATCAGAGTCTCGGCAGGTGTTTTTCCTCACGCCAAAACAAAAAAATTAATTAAGCGGAAATAAGGATCAAAACAACAACGAAACAGAAATTAAAGAATACGAAAGGCCTTGTGGCCTTCCCACCTTGATCCCTTAGAGATTGATTGCTTGGATTGCGATTGATTGCAGATGATGTTGGTTGATTGTGGTGATCAACTTCATAAAACCCTAGAACAAAGCGGGTTCTTTAGGGGTTTTCACTCTCGGATGCGGCTACTCACAAGACATTACGGCTTTTTAGAGGACTTATGGGAGATGATTTCTGTAGAATTTGGGGGCGGATCATGGAGTGGAGAGATGATAATTTCGGAACCCTAAGGCCTCTTTATATAGGCATTGGGTGACTCACTCTGGCCAATCAAATGGCGTGAATCAAAATGGAAGTTTAGGGCAATTAAAACTCTGTTCGGAATCTCTTTCGTAACCCCGAAGTAATGCTTCGTGGTTGCTAGGGTTCAAGCTTGAATCAAACGAAGACGGAATGTTCCAGAATTCTGGGCAAAATGATCTGGTGGCCGTCAAAAGAATCTGGCGGCTGAGGAATGCATCTCGCGGGAGAGGAAACAATCTCTTTGAGAGATTTTCAAACACCATATTCCACGGGTGAAAGAAAGAAGTAACGGCCATCACATCAATCTTGCGGCTAGCAGATGCATTTTCCTAGAGCACTGAGTTTCTATCTTGAAAGGCTTTTTGGCTCAAATTGGGTCCTCTAAGTGGCTAAAAGTATTCACAAAGTCCCTCGGGTTTACAAGAAGTCAATCAACAATCATTTTATCATGTTCATCATCGGGATGGTCCCTAAGGTGGGATTTGAAATACTCGTTAGGCCAAATTGGGGTGTTTACACAAGCTATAATGTTTCTTGTCGTATATGGACCCCAATTGGCTTTGGTCTCCCTTGATCTGCTACACTACCATCAATGTGAATGGTATCACTCTACCTAATTTTCAAGTCTCCATGTGTATTGTTTGCCATTTTCTAAGTTCTATTTCAGAGCTTATAATTGCAAGATGGAAATTGTTAGATACGGTCAAAGCCAACAAAGGTGCAGCAATTTTATCCTATAATTGTATCATGACTGAGATTTTTGTTTTACTGGAGATTTATGAAAACAGTTGGCCTACTACTTGTACTTAAAAATTGTTGAAAGTATGGGCTTGAACTACATTCTATTGCCACAAAATAACTCGGGATCAGAATTTCAAAAAGAAAGTTGTTGAGGAAAATTTGCTAGGGCTAATGCTGACTTTCATTCTCCCAAAATAATGTTGCATGCGGTAAGAACAACTTTACTGATTTATCACTGCCGTGGATTCTCTCCCAATATCTAGGTAGTTCAATTCGCCTGTTTTTATTTAGGGAAAATTTCGTAGTTGTCCCTCTAGTTTTACGGTTGTCTCAATTTCGTCCCTCTAGTTTCAATTGTCTCAATTTCATCCATCTAGTTTCAATTGTCTCAATTTCGTCCCTGTAATTTGTTTTACGTTCCAAATTGGTAAAATCGTTAACAGCGTTAATGAAACTAACGGAAAAAATATGATTAAAAAATTAAGTGCTCCAATTTTCAATTCGGTTGAACCGGTGCGAAAATCTTATTTTTCTGATCATTTTATCTTAGATGGTCATAATGAATTTTTGGTTCTAAGGCCTTTCAATGAGCACCCTAAGAGAACCTTGAAACTAAATAACAAGTTTTCAGGTACTCGTTGAAAGGTTTTAGAGCCAAAAATTCATTACAACCATCTAGGATAAAATAATCAAAAAAATAAGATTTTCGTACCGGTTCAACCGGATTGAAAATTGGAGCACTTAATTTTTTTAATTATATTTTTTCCGTTAGTTTCATTAACGGTGTTAACAATTTTACCAATTTGGAACGTAAAACAAACTACAGGGACGAAATTGAGACAATTGAAACTAGAGGGGTGAAATTGAGACAACCGTAAAATTAGAGGGACGACTACGAAAATTTGCCCTCTTATTTAAGATGTTCTTGCTATATTGCTGTTTTTTGTCATTCTTTTATTTTTGTTGATAAATACGAACAACATTATTAAACATCGTTATTTTTTCAAGATTGTACGTTACTCCTTGATCTCATGCTTCACTTGCTTCAGTTATTCAGGAACTCGCCTTTCTTGTGGGTCTAGCTTGCAGCAACCTTGTGTTTCTAGTTCCTCCGTTCCAGGTTAAACTTTTCATTGTTAACATTCTGCAATGGAAAATTTATAGAAATAGTCCTCCTAGTATCACCCAAGTCTCATTTTCGTTCTCCAAGTATCAATTACAACTCTTTTGACCTTCAAGTTTGGTTTTCGTACCAAATCGGTCCAATTGATAACTTGTGTCAGCCAAACTGGACAGAAAAAATCAGATTGATGGCAGCTTGGACATTGCAGTTCGTACCAAGTTGGTCCAATTGATGACGCCTACCCTCAATCTGATTTTTTCCATCCAGTTTGGCTGATAGATGTTATCAATTGGACCAACTTGGTACGAAAACCAAACTTGAAGGTCAAAAGAGTTGCAATTGATACTTGGAGGACAAAAATGAGACTTGGATGAAACTATGAGGACCATTTATATAAATTTTCCTTCTGCAATTTATATCAAGGCAATCTCTATGCAAAACCTAACATTCAGATGTTGCAGCTATTTCCTCCAAGAAGTCAAGACTTGAAATTGTCATTGTCAGTCTAAGCTGTGGTGCTTTCATTCTCCTGTTACTTGGGGCTATCTTTGTATATCGATACCGTCAAATGCCTAGAGCCAGGCATGAAGAATTTGTAGATGTTGCTGGTGAGTTCTTTTTGCTTCTTTTGTGGAATCGCCATAACTAGCGATATTGTGCTTTACTCATTGAGTACGATACCAAAAGAACCTTTATTTCCTTCCAACCTCGAGAATAGCTCAGTGAAATAAAAAGAATCCTACCCAAAGGAATTCACTTATCATTCTCTAGGTAGAGAACATATGATCCCTAGATAGATATCAATGATCGAAAAGATTTGAGCGTCAACTTACCAAGGTTGATGTTAAATAGCTGGCTCTTGAAACCTTGTATTCTAACAATTGGACCTCGTTAAAGTGAATTGTGAATGGGCAATTTCTCAATGTCTTATTGTGTTTTAGAAATTAACAATATCTTCTAAGTTCAGCGATCCACTTCTACCTAAAAGGAACCATAACTGTTTTTGTCACACGACTCACACCCCACTTAAGGGAAGTGACGGGCCGTGAACCAGAAGGCCTTGACCGTTGGTCCATGCAGCCTACAACAAAATAATACTATCGTGCACTAACTAGAGAATTCTAGACTACCAAATTTTTATATGGCCCCATCCCTTCCATATTATATGCCCATTTTCGATAATCGTGCGTTTAATCGAATAAAAATTCATGTACTGTGATGAACAATTTTTTCAAGTTTTTTCCCAATTGAGATCTTTTGATTGGAAAAAAGAATTTCAAAATAATTGTTCACGAAAATACATTATTTTTTACTCATCTAACACCTGCAAAAAATGAACAAACATATGGAACGAAAAAGTAATAAGGGAAGGCCAAATATGTCTTAATCATAATCACATTAATAAAAAGCCAATCAACTGTGCCAATGTACCATAATTAAGAACATAACTCAATACGTCTACCAATAATGTTTTTGTGACACCATGTCCCATATCAAACCTCTACATGGGTTTTCAATGATCAATGTAAATTATTTACAAATAACTTGGGCTTACTGCTTAAGTATTTTGGGTCATGTTGTTAGGCGGGACAATGTCATCGAGCTAGGGATCTATTTGAGACATCACAATTTTGTCATAGTACCCTGCACCCTACCGAAAAAAGTTAAAATTCTGAAACAAATTTAGAAAATATTCAACGACTTCGATCAGGCACTTATTAGTATCCGAATAAACTGATTTTTACAGGGCTGACCAAAAAATTATTCCAAATAAAATGACATCTCGGATTGTTTGTATGTTACCTGAAATGAACCCACATTACCTGAAATGAACCCCACATAACGAGTCGGAACACAATCTGTACCCAACCTGTCAGTATCTATATTATTTTTGTTTTGTATATGATTTTTTCTTTTCCAAAATACCTGAACAGTAAATGTTTTCTCTCTTTTTTACTATCTTACAAATTTCCCTCTCTTTAATTTCACCGTAAACAGCAACTGTTTTGGGTGTCCTTAACTATAAATTACAAACTTTAGAAAACGCTCCCAAATCCTCTGGCTTGGTGGCGTCTCTTCCCATCTCCCACTATCTTTTTCAGTATTTGGTAAGCAGAATCACCCATGACTTGCTAAAATACTTAAAATCATTCCACTTCAACTAAAAAAGAAAGAAAGAATACTCCTGTGAAAGATATCTGATCTTATGGTCATAGTAAAGACCCAATATATTATTGGTGCTGCATTCGTTGCCCAATCAAGGATGCTTTGAAGTAGATGAAGTCATCCCAATATACCACTTAAAATGGTTGCTAAGATTAGCGATCCTATTTCATGTCTTAAACTTCCTACTTTCATGGTTTTATTTTCTAGGAAAGCAAACTGATTTTAGCTGATAATATCCGCTGCTGAGGTTGACAGTTGGACTCTTTGGCACTTCAGGTGAAGATGAATGCAAAATTTCCTTCGGCCAATTAAGAAAATTTTCCTGGCGTGAAATCCAACTGGCTACTGACAATTTCAGTGAAAGCAACATAATCGGCCAAGGAGGCTTTGGAAAGGTTTACAAAGGTGTTCTTTCAGACAACATAAAGATTGCTGTGAAACGTCTCACGGATTATCATAGTCCAGGAGGAGAGGCTGCATTCCTGAGGGAAGTTCAATTCATAAGCGTTGCAGTTCACAGAAATCTGCTCCGCCTGATTGGGTTCTGTACAACCTCATCTGAGAGAATTCTTGTTTATCCATTCATGCAAAATCTGAGTGTTGCATATCGTTTAAGAGGTATTTAACTTACAAGCACTGTGCTTAATGCCAGACTTTACCTTATTGACCTAGACTAGCACACCATTCAAATGAGGCCGGCTCATTGAGTTTTTTTACGTTTAGAAGGTGCAACCTATTGAATACTGGCAATTTTACATTTTGGACATGAAGATTGGTCGAATTGTTGTTTATATTTTAAGTAGGAAAATAGATGATGACTAAAACTCAAATTGGTTGGGGAAGATGTTAATTTGTGGCTACTTGAAGAAGAGATGCTTTACGCCCGTAGAGTTATTTTCTATGTACTTGCTCGCCCCTACGTGGTTGGCTTCCTATCTCCTTTTTCTGGCCTTTTCAATCTATCTAAGCCAAACGCAAAACTATATCTTGAAAATAATCTATGTTGGGAATTTATTAGTTCATCTCTTTTTAATTTCCCTGTTACATTAAATTATCAGATTCATACAGTTGGTGGACCAGTATTTTTATCCTTCAAGGATGCGTAAATATGATAAAAGTTTTGAAATATGGAATTTCAGCTAAAAATAACTGCTAGGAGGCTTCATAATCTTAGAACACATATAATTGATGGACCAGTTTTAATGATTGTGGTTGCTATTTTCTGTGCTCAAGTAGTTTCAAATTTCAAATAGACGTTTAGACTTGATTATTGAACGGCTTGATTTTCTCAGCATTTGATGATTTATAATGCTTGACAACTTTGCAAGATTCTTTGATAATTAATTGACTGAAATGAATCCCCTTAATCAGACCAAAAGGAATAGAATGAACCAAGTAAGTTACTGGAGGACAAGGAAAGAAAAAGAGAGCAAATTGTAAGGATTCTTGAATATATGAAATACTGGAGTTCTACGTGGATTCTCATTGGGAAATTTTGCAATAGTAGTTTATGATGTATGATCTAAATGTGTTCTGACATTTTTCTTTGATCCCTTTTACTAGAACGTCATCTTAATTCTTTTAAGGTCTTTTCTTTCTCCTGCACTGATGTGGTAATACTTATAGATGACGCTGGACTGTGTAAATGGTTAGAGAGGTAACGAATTGTAACTCAAGGGCAACTGCAAATTATCTCTCCATCTGTTGACCTTTTGGGAATTCCAACTTTCTAAGAGGACACACAATTAACGCACTCAAATTAAAATTAAAAAAGTATCAATTTCCCGTATTTTCCTTTTCTTTTTTTTTTTTAATGTCTGTAAAACTATCAAAACTTGTACTTTAACTTGTCAAAGGGGACTTTAATTTTAGGACATTCAAATCAAAATTGTGAGGACTAGCAATGGCATCTTTCTTATGCTTGAATTTTGTTTGGCATCTCTATCCCTGAACTACTTTTAATGACATTTTAGATTAGGTTATTTTGTTTCTTTTGCCTCCAACTGGTAGATAACAGTGCATCACATTGAAGCATAGTTGAAATGGCTGTCCATCAGTATGTATTTTTAAATATTCATAACATGGCTCTCTCCATCATTTTATAATATCAATATCAGCATGAATTTGAGTAGAAATGCTTCACAATCAATTTATCTTTCTTTTTTTCTTGAATTTGACAGACTTAAAACCTGGAGAAAAAGGCCTGGACTGGGCCATGAGAAAGCGTGTGGCTTTCGGTGCAGCCCATGGACTGGAGTACCTGCATGAGCATTGCAATCCTAAGATTGTACATCGTGATCTAAAGGCTGCGAATATCCTTCTGGATGATGATTTTGAAGCTGTTCTTGGTGACTTTGGGCTTGCAAAACTAGTAGATGCAAGGTTGACTCATGTTACTACTCAAGTGCGTGGTACTATGGGACACATTGCCCCGGAATACTTGACTACAGGTAAATCATCTGAAAAGACAGATGTGTTTGGTTATGGTATAACTCTATTGGAAATCGTAACTGGTCAACGTGCAATTGATTTCTCTCGGCTTGAAGAAGAAGAGGATGTTCTATTGCTGGACCACGTAAGTTCCTGTGCTCCCTTTCTGGTTTTTTTTAGATACCCATTTATTTTCTGTGTTTCTTTTGTTCTCTGGTATTTGCTTTCTTGGTTTCTTCTCCTCTTTGTTCAGGCTTGAGCAAAAATAAAAAATCAATGTCCCTCACTTCGCTATTTGCTCCAAACAGAAGTATTTGTCCAAAATCTCAGAGCAGGATTTAAAATTTCATCCGTTCTGATATAGTCCGTTTCCTTTTTTTCTAATCTAGAAATCTCTATTCTTCTTCTTCTTGATTATGATCAGTACTTGAATGGACTTTGGATCATCTTGATTATGATCAGTACTTAAATGGACTTTGGATATCATTGTTCAATCCAACCAACTCTGATGCTTGTTCCACCTAGTGTAGTATAAGTTTTCCTGTTCTCAAGCAGGGATTCCAGTGAATGAAAGGAGGCCATCTGAATGAGCTTGACCTTCTAGCTAAACTTGAGATTGCGACAATAATAGTTTGTCAAACAGAGTGTTTTTTTTTCGTGGTTGAGGATTTTCAAGTCATGATTATTTATTTAGATGGAAACCTTTTTCAGAGTAGGAACAATAGAATGTCTAACAAGCTTCTTTTCAATCTGCTAGAAAAAAAAGATTAGTTGTACAAAACATGTGGTGTACTAAAACTTTATTGTTGCGCAATCAATGGTTATCCACTTTAATCGACTTGTTGTCTAACAGCAGCCAAGTTACGATTATTCTGTTCCTTGGTAAATACTATACGGAATATTTGTTTAGTTCTTGGATTTGTGAGGAGAAATTCCTTTTGTTATGTCTTCTTTAGTAAGCACACAATGAGGCTTTGCTTGGATTTTGAATTTGTGAGCGAAAACTACTCAAGCGCATTATTATTTGTCCTCTCTTTTCCTGTTCACTTTATTTTTGCTCCAAAAATCAAAGATCCAAACACAGCCTAACGCAAAATTCATGGCAGTTACTATCCAACCAGTTTAATGATGTCCTTTCTTTTGCACTTTCTTTTTTTTTTCCTCCACCGATCCATTTACAAGTCCAAAAACAGCCTAACGGAAACTTCATGGCAATTACTTTGTTTAGCTGCGGTGTTTCTATATACACTTGGATATGTTTTGCTGAAGAACCACTTGGATGTACTTATTCAGGTCAAGAAACTTCTTAGAGAAAAGAGGCTGGAAGACATTGTGGATGGAAACTTGAAAGACAACTACAATCCCAAAGAGGTAGAGACTCTGGTTCAAGTTGCATTACTCTGCACACAAGGTTCACCAGAAGATCGTCCAAAGATGGCAGAAGTGGTATGCTTGCTTGAAGGAGATGGTTTAGCAGAGAGATGGGCCGAATGGGAGCAACTTGACTTAGTAAGAAGTCAAGAATTCTCCCTTTTGCCTCACCGATTCGAATGGGCCGAAGAATCCACAAATGACCAAGAAGCCGTACAGTTGTCACAAGCAAGATAGAGATTTTCGAAAGATGAAGCAAAGTCTGAGTTATAGTTTTAGTGTATGGACCAAATTAAGTACTGTTCTACATGGTATGATGAGCTTGAAATCTTTTTTGTCACCATAACGGTTACCTTGTAAAATATTTTTGTAACCGACTTCTTCTTATTTGTATTTCAACTGTAGTTTTGTTTATCTGTGCACAACAGCAAACCACTGTGTGTATCTACTACTAAATATAGAAAAGAGATTTCTCCTGCGAGATGAAAAGATTTCTTTTTTTTTTTTTTTTAAAAACCAAACTCAGAAATTTTGATTACTCAAAATGCACCTAAAGGGCTATAAACCTCAAACCGGAGCCTGTTGATGAGAACAAATTCACGATGATCGGGTTATCCATGTGGCTTGGATGGGAAATATTGTAGTAGCTTCGGAATTGGGGCTCGGATAGCTCACCAAGCCGCATTGCACCGAGCGAGCACGAGGGTGCCTGATTCGGTATGAAGATCTAAAGACCACAGTGCCACCCTCGAAATGTAGCTCGGAAAGGGGAGTCTGGCCAAGGCTCTGTCGCTGCCTAGGGGGGCGGAGTATACCCGACCCCAACACGCCCAAGGCCGCCTGAAGGAATACGGTTATGCCAGGAGGGCCCCATGCGGTTACGCCAAGAGAGTAATCATTGGGATCTGACCTGGTCATGTGCTTCGTAACTGCCTTATCCCATTCGTCACATATGACATCACCCAAGGTGGTTACCCGAGCGAACCCTTCCCGCGCTAGTTTGGAGGCCAAGCAAAGCAAGGTTTATGAATACAAAGGGACTCTAACATAGTGAGGTATGTCATTCTATCCTAACCATAGACCTATACACGTCTCCCTACATCTAACTTGATCGTCGGAGGGTCACTAGGCTTCCACAGCCCTAGTGACTTGTTACAGGTCTAGCGGCAGGTGCGCGGACTTGTAGAAGAAAGGACCGGAACCGACCCACGGTCAAGATCCCAATAAACCAAACCCCTACAAGTATATAAGAAATCTACTCACAAGGGGTGAAACAATACCCATAGAGGGTAAAGAAAGTTTCATGCAGAGAACAAAGATCTCCATTAAAGGAGATAAACAAGAAAAAATAGAAAGAAAAAAAAAAACAGAAAAATAAACCTTCGGTCACCGGAGCCACTTCCTTAGATCTGACGGTTTATTTGTCGGAGGATGCGCCAAACCACCCCAAAACTTCAGGATCTCAATAGATAAAGCCCTCCTGAGGTTTGGATCAAAGGTGAAGAAGGTGGATTTCATCTTCCATCACTGAGATCGATGGAGGTTGGACGATGGAGGCAGCATAGAGCTTCAAAACGTCGAGATCGTGCGGATGAGTTGTGCTTGGCGATAAGAGAGGGGGTGTTGGAGGCGGCGCTAGGGTTTGCTAGAGAGAGAAAGTCTTGAGATGTCACAGAGCATTTTTTCCACAATGTTGTCAATTCTGTAATGTACTGGCCAGTATGTACTGTACCGGACATAAAACGGTACACATAAATAGGTGTTCCGTACCGCCTTAAATACGGGCCTGTACCGGTCGATACTGGCCGTATCGGCATTTAACGAACGATATTGATTTTGTACCATAGACATGATTAAGTCCCCATTCTATTCGATTTGAATCATTAAGTAGTCATTCTTGAAATTTGAAAATCTCATTGTTTTAAACCCCTCTCTCTCTCTCTCTCTCTCTCTCTCTCTCTCTCTCTCTCTCTCTCTCTCTCTCTCTCTCTCTCTCTCACACACACACACACACACACACGCCCTCACATTTTTTTAACCTTACCTTCCAATTTTCGAATATGATAAATTTATCAATTATGATAAAATTGTTATACCTTTACCGTATACAATAAATTTACCATAAACACAATAACAATAAAATTTTCAAATATGATAAATTTGTTAATTATGATAAAATGGTTATGCTTTTTATTTATGGAAATTTATCATATCTAATGAATTTAACATAAACACAACACCAATAAATAAATCAAATTTATTATAATCTAACAAATGTCCCTTACAATAAATTTACGATAAAGAAGCAAAACACACAAATTATGATACATTTGCTGAATAACTAAATTTACCGTAATCAAATATGATAAATTTAAAATCTGAAATCAAATCAAATATTATATACCGTAAATCAAAAAAGATATAACTTCAAAAATCCAATCCAATCCTACCCAAACAAAATAAAATAGTGGGGTAAATCCAAAATCCATAAAAGACTATGAAGAAATAAAACAAAAACAGTGGGCTGCTAATCAAATAAAACCAAGTCCTTAATGAAAACCAACAACCACCACCATTGAGCAAGATCTGCGTAGTGGTGGGGAAGAAGAGTTCAAGTTGAGGGCGGCGATTGTGTTCAAAGGCAGTGAAGAGTTTACCAGAGAGAATAGAGAGAGAAAACTCACTGAATGTGAGGCTCGCCAAAGGAGAAATGGAGCATGAGAATTTCAATTTAGAGAGAATAGTTTAGGGTTACAAATAGATTAAAGGGTGAGAGAGAATTAGTAATTAATATGGTAGAGAGATAAAATTTAGGGAGAGAATTAATTAGTAAAGGTATAATGGGGCAGTTATGCAATTTTTTTGTGAGTACTTGTAAATTCACTCGGTCAAAAATTAACTGAGTTTATGATTGATATGCTAGAATGTGAGTGTTAATAGGTGGAGTTTGGTTTATTGCGGTATTTCAGAACTTTTTGGAAACAAACGAAGAGTTATAGAATGAAGAATAACAAGTTAAGAATACCATATTTTTTTTATTACTCCACAAAGGTTACACTCGACAGAACTAAAGTACTAGTAACTACTTCTAAAAAAAAATCCTAAAATTGGAACTTAAATGCCAGAAAAAGGAAAAGTATAACTTACGTAAAAACCTGATAAAAAGTAGAAGCATTTGAGTGATTGATTGGGGTTTGCTTTGACTCATGAGTATAGTATTTGAGAATAAGTTCTGTCCGGATCAACTGGACAAGGGGGGCTGTCCGGATAGCCCCGAGTGGGCCCACTCCGCGCATTTTTTTAGAAGATTCGAACCGTGCATCTTGTAGGGCCCGCAAAATAATGTATCATCACAAAAAATCAGCTTGTTTGGACATCGATAGTTATGTCAAATGTTGAGTTTATACATGGAAAAATGGACGACCGTGATCTGTCAACTATTTTTAAAGTTAAACTGTTCACGGTCATCCGTTTTCTCGTGTATAAACTCAACTTTTGACATACCTATCGATGTTCGAACAAACTGATTTTTTGCATAGATACATTATTTTGCGGGCCCTATGCAGACACCTCCAATTGAGACTCCCTAATATACCATAGATCTGCAATAATGATAATGGACAGAACCACAAATTTAAAGGCTTGATCAGTTACTTTTGAGCATATCCTAGAACCTGAACCCATCAACTGCCCAGCACAAGGCATCATGTGCCCAGCGCAAAGCACCAACTGTCTAGCACAAAAGAATCCAATAGACTCTCCTGCGCTAGACACTCACTTCCCAGCACTGGGAATCAATTTCTATTACTGACAGCTCTTACTGCTACAAAAATCTCATCATGACCCTACAAAGCATCTAGCCGACTCTAAGCCTGCACAGATGTTTCCCCTCCATTTTTCCCTATAAATAGAGGTGTCTAAAGCCATATTCAAGGACTCCACTCCACAATACAATATACAATATACAATACACCTCTCTCCATTCTTGAAACCCCTTTCTCTCTCTGGAATATAAATTCTGGGTTTTCTTCATATATATTTGAAGAAAAATCAGAATGTTTTATATTTGAAGAGAAAAATCCATCCCAAAAATCTACATTTCTCCAACACTCCACCATAATAATTCCCTTTCGTCATTCATCAACTCTAAAGGACCCCCAAATCTTCCAAACTGAAGCTCAAAGTCTCGTTCAAGCATTCAAAAGGTAGTAAACTACCTGCATTTTTGGTTTTTGTTCATCTGAGGAAACCAGGAACCTAAAGGAGGGCAACGAGCAAGCTAACGCAATCGTGGGCCTTTCACACAAAAAAAATGTGATCGCGTGTGCTTTGCGCTTGTGAGTCCCTCTCCAGCACTTTAACACTTCTCTCCTGGATTTGCTGATTATTTCAATATCAGTGGAATTTAGGGGCTTTTACGTCCATCTCTAGTCTCTATTACTCATTTTTAATATTTTTTAATACTGCCTTTTTACTATTTCATCTAGAACTGCCTCAAAACATTATCAAAACGCTATTATTCATGCATTTTACCAATTAATCCACTGTTTGGATAAAAAAATAAAACATTTTCAAAAACTAATTTGAACAATTGCTTTGCTCTAGGCTTTGAAGTCCCAACACAAAGGAGTTGTCTTGGAAGGTGCTTTGCGTCGGGCACTAACTCCCCAGCTCAAAGGAGTTATCTCTATCTTCTGCAGATTTTCAACAATTTGCATTCATTTCACTCATTACATGTAATTTTCAGTTCTATTTCATTCTTGTACATATTGTACACTCCAACACATGCCTACACCGCACTTTCAACTTGCTATGTGTTTAAAAAGTTAAAATATAGGCATTTTTTAAAATTCCATAAGTATTTAGTAGAGACCGGTCCTCGTATCGGGCAAGAAGGGTGCCGACGAACAAAAGCCTTCCCTTCTCATAAATTGGATTTCGAATCCAAAATCTCTGGTTTATTTTTAAACTCAAATATCATTTTCAAGTTCTAGGTTTTTCGAGTGACAAACCATTTTACAAAAAAAACCCGGGTGGCGACTCTTCAATTTTCAATAAATCCAAAAAAACGAGCACATGGGGAGTCCTTCGAGATGGCCTCTCGAGCTCTTGTAGCCCACAGTGGCGACTTTGCTTGGGAGGTGAGAGCCAAACTTGAAAAATATTCGTGGGATTTCAAAAAAAAAAATGCTTATATTCTTAACTTTTTCTTTACACTTGCACTTTTCACTAGCCACGCTGGCATATTTTGGCAATCTTATTAAACGTCAGGGAATCCCAAAATGCATAGCAACCTTCGACAAAGAAGGGTCACGCTGCCATTGACCACTACTCAACGTACGTTTAGCAGTGAAAGGCATATTTGTGACTCCGAGTCCAAGGAACCCTTCTCGAACCAAAACCCAACCTTTTGCACTTGTAGATAACCATAGAACTCTCCCCACTAGGACAGGAGCCCGTGGGTATACTCTGCTTTTGTGTTGCATCCTTCTTGCTTACATCTTACATGTGCAATATCATGCTACCTCATACATGTATAGTTTAGTAATTAGGATAGTTCTAGAACTTCCCTTTTTTCCTTCCGGCCCGAAAACATTGCCAAGACCCGATGAAGATTTGTGTATATCATCAAATCCACGTCGTCTAAGAGGATAACCCTTTTCAAGTAAAAAGCCTTAAGAGAAATCAAAACTTGTTGCATCCTAAGCCCGTTCCTTTGTCAAAGATCCAATGGAATACAAAGAGATAATTAAGCGGCAACGTCATGATACCCACTCCACTCAAATTACGGTGACATATCACCATTCGGCTAAAAACGTCATGCCGCTCACGCCACCGTGATTACGGTCTCATGTTGCTATTGCTAAGTTACTCCCAAAATCAAAATTGGGACTTTGAATGAAGGAATGAGCTATAAGATGTAACCCGCCTTGACATCTCTTGAGTTTTATTTAACAACAAATGGGGTATTCGTAAAAAAAAAAAAAAAAAATGCTGAGGATTGAGACAATCTTCAAGGGCCGTTTCCAAAGAGTCTGGGGGACTTAAAATCCATGGAGCATACCTCTAGTGTTAGCCGTACTCAAACACCTTCTCTGTGCTCTTGTTTAACCTTAAGATCTGTCTGTATCTAGGTTGTGACAACCTCATTGCTATGTCTCAGATGGTCAAGATAAGGAGATTGGCTATGGTTCCGATAATCGAAATTTAACCTGCCTGACGTGACCTACCCGTGGTTGTTATGACCCTTGGTACAATAGCTCTTAAGTGAAACAAGAGGACTGCGGATAGGTCTAGGGAGATGTAGATGACAGTAATGATATATAAGCATGACATCTTCTTAAATAATAAGAAAATTGCTCTTAAATTGCTCTTTTGCTTTACTGCCAGTTTTGAATCATTGGGAAGAAGGCGGAAAAGGACACCGATCCCCACTAGACTAGACCGGCTAAACAAAGACTCATTCGACTTGAATCAAAAACACCTTTGCCAATTCAAATGATGGGTTGAAACGATGAAGAGGATGTTAGGAAAATGGTGACACAACAATCCAATCAGATAGAGCAACTGATGGACATGATGGAAAAATTAAGTGCCCGTCTCCCTCCTACATTTGACGAAGACACGTCCGCTAGAAGTTCGAACACTATTATGGCTGCTTTCGCAGCCAAAATTACCAAACTTGAGGAGGCAATCCTTAAGAGTGAGAAGATCGCTGCAATTGGGGTGGATATGGACAAACTCTACTTGTTCCCAAATGCCACGCACCTGAAAAAATTCAAAATGCCAAACTTTGCTAAGTTTGATGACACTACCGATCCCAAGGCTCATCTAATAGGGTATGTAGGCTCCCTGTCAATGTGGAAGATTGAAAAGGATGCAATGGCTTAAATGTTTCATCAAAGCTTGACTGGACCTGCTCTCCAATGGTTCATGGCTCTAAACCCATCCAAAAAGAAGAGTTGGGAGGATATAGGTGCAACCTTTGTCACCCAATACAGTTACAACATACAGCTGGAAATGACCACCCGAGAGTGGGAATCAACCAAAATGGACTCTAAAGAAACCTTTGCTGATTTTGTCAAGCGATGGAGGTCCAAGGCAGCACAGATGGTGGAGAGACCAACTAAGAAGGACCAAATCCACAGGATCACTCGTAATTTGCAGCCAGCCTTTACTAAGAACTTGGTTCTCGCCCAAGCCTTAGCCGACTTCAAGACTTTCTTTGAGGCTGGTCTTGCAATTGAGGAAGCATTGCAAACCGGCGTTCTAGAGAAAGGGGATTCAAACACCCGCAACCGAAAGACCTATTCTAACAACAACCCCAATCTCTATGCCACCGACCGAGCCAACTCTACTTCTAACCAAACCAATATGAACCAGTCAACTAGATATCAACCCAATCCAACTCTCAACCATCTAAACAACCATGTACCCTTGCCAAATTCCCCATCCCCATACATATTATCCTGGAAAGACTCATAAATGAGTCATCAAACCACTCCAACCGACCCCTCTCCCGCAAAAGTTGTCTGCCTCACACAACCCTAACTTCCACCGTGCCTGTCACCAAATGCCTGGTCACGCCACTAATGACTGTTGGAGACTCAAACACAAGCTCCAAGATCTCATCTAGGATGAGACCATTGAAAATCCACCTTCCAAGCCAAACACTGTTACCAATCCACTCCCAAAACATGCTCAGAATTTCCAAGTTAACCATGTCGACCTGAGTCCCATTATGTTCAACCCAAGCCAGTACACAGTGCCATCAACCGAACCAAGACCTGTAGCCCAAATTCCCGAAGAAAGAGGAATTCACTATATCGAGGACATGGAATATGAGTGGATCGTCAAATGGGGGAATCTTGTGGATGAATGGCTGCAAAGGGAAGCTGCGAAACTCTATACTGAAAACCAACCTGAGCCCATAGAAGAGGGCGTGGGAATTCTCCAAGCCAATGATGAATGGCTAAACATTGATTTCATTAACATCAATGAGGATGAACCAGAATGGGACCCAACGCCCAATGAATGACAAATAATAAAGGAGGATGACCCACTAGACTATGGCACACTACCCCTCCTCTTCAAGGAATATGAGCAAGATGTTGCTCATAATCAAACTAGTCCATGACCATTTGGGCAGCCACCAGAAAACTTGGAAAATGTTTGCAAAAATGATGAGTTTTGTCCTCAAAACTACATCATTAATGACCTGTTGCCAAAACCTGTAGTCCATATCCCCGATAAGCCTTGCGTTTTAGTCATCTAAGGCTTATGGGAAGATGACGACATTGTCAATCTCTGGGTAGGACGAGAAGAATGGACTGTTGGAAAGACTCGCTAGAGGAGGGAATCATAAGAGATGACTTATGGGCCTGTGAGACTGTGGAAGAATTGAGAAAAGCTTTGACTGCTTCACGGCTAGATAAAGGAAAGCGCAAGGCCGAAATTGACCTCACCAATTTGTACTATGACTATGTTGAACTTTGGGATGAAGCATACCCGAAACTCGTGAATCACGTGACGAGAAGCGGATGTGTCTACCAACGTTTGAATCTTCAGGTTGGAGGACTATCTCGCCCGATACAAAATGGTCTCTTTAATCCCATAGTTCAAAATAACGTCCCTGAGGAAGATGTCATCCAGAGACAATTGGCCAAAATCTCTCTTGCTGTCTCTATTTGGGGCCTCTTGTCTCAATCTCGCACCCACTGCCAAAAGTTGATTCAAACGCTCTCGCGAATAGAAATTGCACCCCGAGACAACTCCTAAAGACATGGTGGCTTTACTTACCCTTCGCCTCTCGAAGCAGGCTGTTACATTCACTGAGGCTAATCTACCAATAGAAGGAGCTGGACACAACAAACCTTTGCATGTCACTCTCAAGTGCATGAGGAAATGGGTTTCGGTCGTCCTCGTGGATAACGGCTCGGCCCTTAATGTTTGCCCTTTCTGCACTGCTTATTGCCTGGGATTGAAGAACAAAGACTTCACACCATCATACCAAGGCATCCGCGCCTATGACAACACTCTTTGAAGAGTAAAAGGCATTGTTATGATCAAGGTGATGGTGGAGAACTATGAGATGGAAGTGGAGTTCCATGTTTTGTACATTTCTTCCTCGTTTTACCTACTCTTGGGTAGGCCGTGGCTTCACCATCCTGATATCATGGTGGTACCCTCTACTCTTCATCAGAAAGTTAAGTTAGGCCGGCACTATTCTCACCATCAAAATGGACGAGAATTTCTACATTAGTTCCACAGCTAAAGAGATGATGAGGAAAATGTCCTATCTTTCTGGAATGGGTTTGGGGTGTAATCTGTAAGGCCCATCTGAATTTCCTAACTTTCCATCAAATCCTAGGCAATATGGTTTGGGGTTCAACCCCACAGAAGATGAAGCTAATAAAGAAAGAGAGGGAAACAATGTGTGAAGAGTATTATTCCAAGATCTCGTCCCTATCAGGGGCATCCAAAACCGTTTTGGGATTTCGAGACAAAAGAGCAACACCCTGGGTTTGAGATCTTCGCTGTCGACACTTGGGAGGACGAGAAACTGAGAAACTGGAGGCACTGGTAAAAGCTTTGGCACCAAATTGGGAGGATGTTTTCAATTCAGACAGTTTTAAGTCTCTATTTGGGAAAACTGGTCCTGGGGTTCGGTCAAGGACATAAAGGTCATGATGATGGGAGACGAAGCTATCGAAGATCCAACCTCGCTCATTGTCAAAGCCATTGGAAACTATAAAAATTGCACTTTCACACTTATTGTAACTTGCACTAACACTGACTATGGGTCTTCCGAGACCGATACTGATTCCTTTGAGTCAAAGTTTGTGCCTCTGGGCCCTCCTCCTCGTAGCTTTTATTTCGAGTTCGACTCCACTGCCATGTATCCCTCTGTGGGAACCTTTGATGAAATTAATGAAGTGACTGATTCCTCTTACCCCTTTGTGTTTGAAATAAATTGCGTTTACCCCGATGATGAAGGGATAGAACTTGAAGGGGACATCCCCAAAGAACTGAGATCTCTAATCGAAAGAGAAGACGAAAGGCATGCCTAGCCGAAAGAAGTAATTTTAATAAACTCGAGAGATGAGGAGAATCCTCGAATGATTCAAATCGGTTCTGCGCTGTCTCCAGAAAAACACCAAGAATACATAAGCTTGCTCAAAGAGTTTGAAGATTACTTCGCATAGTCCCACATAGACATGCCCGGCATCGATCCTGAAATTGCAGAACACCAAATTCCCCTCTATCCTGATGCAAAGCCAGCTAGGCAAAAAATGAGGAAAATGAGGCCCGATTGGGTACTAAAGATAAAAGAGGAAGTCACCAAACAAATTAATACCGGATTTCTAATGGTAACTGAGTATCCTCAATGGGTCGCAAATATTGTGCCTGTCCCCAAAAAGGATAGCAAAATTAGAATCTGTGTAGACTCTAGGGATCTAAACAAAGCTAGTCCAAGTAGACACCTCCCAAACGGGGTATCGCCATACAGGTTGGTTCATATTTGTTTGGTTCCACTTCATAAACTAAGACCATGGATGTTCCCATGGCTAGGAACATTGCCACTCGATAACAATTATCATCAAAACAGAGTCGCCACCTAGTTTATAAAAACTAGGAAAAACAAGTAGAGATTCCGGGTACGGAAGCCAAAAGTACATTAAGGAAAAGGTGTTAGGCAATGCATGCGACCTTAATATGTGTTGTAATAAGAATACCCCAAACGTACGGTTAGATCAGTTGAAAGCATAATACCCAGAAATCCGGAGTCGAATCCATAGGGAGCGCATCCATAACTTGATTGAAAATTCACTTTGAGAAGAGTTTTAGCGTTAGAACCGCCAACCAAAGTTCGGCGTTGAGACGGCTAACTTAGAGATTCAGTAAATGACTACTTAACCTAACTATGGCTTTTTTTAACTGAAGATTAAACTAAAGGTTAGGTTTAGGGATAACTAACACCCATAACTTAAAAGTAAACTCGTTCCTCCTCTTTTAACTAAAGTGTTTAACCATGACTAGGGTTTTCGAGACATTTTGACAAACCCTCGGAAGGACAAAGCTCCAAGTATCATATGTGACAAGTAGCCTAACCCTTGCCTACATATGATCAAAGAGATTAACACCACAAAGTTTTAATACATAAAAGTACCCTAAGCAAAAGCTTAAACTCGAAAAATTAAGATTGAAAAAGAAGAACAAGTAATACTCTTGGTTACAGGATGTTAATCATCCTACAACCTAACCTTACTACACTACTCACACATATTGAAGGGAGACATGAAATGAACAAGGGTAAACATAAGGAAAAAACTAAACATTGATTAAACTTGAAATAAACACGAGATCCTTGAAGATGGGAGAATTCCTTACAGCTTTAATGAAGGCAAAATGCTTTGAATCCAAACGGATCATAACTAAAAACCCTCTTAAAAGCATGAATAAGAAGAGAGGTGGGAGCTAAAGCTTTAATGGAGGTAGAGAGAGAAAGTGCATGTGTTGAATACCCCCTAGAATCGGGCTTAAGTTGGTATATATGGGTTCATTTCCAGTCCAGTTTTTTTACCATCCAGTACGGTCTAGTTTTGGGCCGTTGTGAGCCTATTCCGGGCCCACAACAATGATCAGAATCGTTCATTTTGTAGAGCTCGTCGAATATGTCATCTATGCCAAAAATTAGCTTGATCAAACATCAATAGATATATGGATGAAATAGATTTGTACATGAAAAAAATGGACAATTATTAATTTCAACTTAATTTTTGTCATTGCTTTTTTTTTTTTGTACAAATCTGTTTCATCCATATACCTATTGATGTTTGATCAAGCTAATTTTTGGCATGGATGACATATTCGATGAGCTCTACAAAATGAACGATTCCGATCATTGTTGTGGGCCCGAAATGGGCCCACAAAGGCCCAAAACTGGACCCTACTGGATGGTAAAAAAACTGGACTGGAAATGAACCCGGTATATATACCCCTTTTGCAAAATAATTACAAAAATGCCACAGAAAAGTTTCACTTGCAGACACCAGGTATCAATACCCCTAAAAGAGGTATCGATACCTCTTCCTTCCCTGGACAACTTGCTTCATGGTATCAATACCCCAAGTTTCTCTGGCTAATTTTGGTTGTTTTCTTCCTTCTTTAGGTCTTCAAAGGCCCCGAACTTTCGTTCCATGCTTTGATTGCTTCGTTAGAGACTCGGGGAGGGATTCCTAATGTGCCACACGTACTCGAATGCTTCTAGATTCCTCCGAGGATTATTAGTAGCCTTGGAAACGTCCTTTTTCGCTCTGATTCCCTACTTTCCAACAAAAACACAACTTGCACGCAAAATCAAATAGAAACAAGTATAAAACGCTTGCAAGTGCAGTAAAATGGGATAGATAAGCCCCATTATTTACACTATTTTGGGCTTATCAAGCACTCCTCTTTGCCCAATCGTGAGACTGGCCCATAATCGTTCGACATAAGATGTATACTTGCTTTTTTTTTTAACTCTAAACACGTAATCTGATTATTAACCTTTAATAGTTGATAATGTGAGCCAAGACAGTAATGAAAATATGCATCAAAACATAAAATTAACTATCCCAGAGAATGGATCCCTCGGCCGGTGAATGGATGTCACGGCCGAAGGATCGAAGATTCAGCCTATGTTCTTCCTCACACCAGAATGAATAGTTAATCAGAAACTCTAAATAATGCGATTAAAGCATGAAAACATAAGATACACCAAACCATAGGCCCCTGTTCCTTACCACCTTGATCCTTCAGTAGCTTGATTGTTTCGAATTGAAGGTGATTGATTAATTTACTTCTTGAAAACCCTAGGGTTAGGGTTTGTACTTTGAAGGTATGATCGTCGAATTGCGGCTACCTTCGGGATACTAGGGCTTTTGTAGAGGGAGTATGAGAGATAAATTCTGCAGAGTATTAGCTGGTGAGAGGGTGTATTGAGTTGTATTTTCGGAACTCAAGTGCCTCTTTATATAGGCAATTGGTGACTCACTCTGGCTAATCAAATAGCGTGAATCAATAAGGAATTATATGGTAGTAAGATCTCTACTCGAATCTACTTTCATAGCATCGGAATTTGGCTGTTAGGGTTTTGAGATCAGATCAAACGATTGACAGAACATTACAGAATCTAGAAAAAGGACGATTTGGTAGGCGACCAATCAATCAGGCGGCTGAAGGATGGATATGGTGGCCGAAGGATAGATCTAGCTACCGATTAATCAATCTCTTAGGGAGATTTTCAAACAACATGTTTCACAGGTGAAAGAATGAAGCTGAAGCCGTGAGATAGATCTTATGGCCGACAGATGGATTCTCCTAGGATTCTGTATAAAGGTCATCATCGGGCCGGGTCCGGCCGGCCCAGCCCGCCAAGTCGCTGCCCAAGGCCGCCCATGGGTCGGGCCGACCGGGCTTTTTCTTTTTGGCGGGCCGGGTCACCTACCATAAATTGAAGCCCAAGCCCAGCCCACAGGCTAGCCCAATTAACGAGCCGGCGGGCCAACAAGCGGGCTTAAATTTCCTTGGGCAAAACTAAACTAAGGGAAAAAAGAAAGGATTTTGTGGGATTTTTCGCTAATAGGCGGGCCCGTTGGTGGGCTTTTGGAAGGGAACCGCGGGCGGGCTCACGGGCCGGGCCTACGGCCGGGCCGAGTAAAAATTCATAGGCCCGAGCCCGCCCATTACAAACTACGGGCCGGGCTAGCCCGCCTGTTTTACGGGCTCGGGCCAGGTAAAAGCTCGACGGGCCGGGCGGGCTTTGGGCGGGTTGCGAGCCGTCGGGCTAAATGATGACCCTTAATTCTGTATTTCTGTCTGAAAGGCAATTTGGCTCTGAATTGGGTCCTCTAAGTGGCTAAAAGTACTCACCAAAAGTCCACGGGTTTACGAGAAGTCAATAAGCAATCACATGTATCCATTCATCATCAGGATGGTCCCCAAGGTGGGACTTGAAATAATCGTTAGGCCAAATTGGGGTGTCTACAGATGCCCCTCTTTGACTAAACTTAGACGGATCGCGAGACATGTTTAAGTAAGAGTCAAAGCCGTAAAACAACTTCAATTTGGTTGAACCACTATTCCAAGGGTTTTTGAAAAAGATTTTCGTAATGGCCAGGCTGGGAGGCTGCCTACGTTTTCCATAAGGGAAATTCAGATTGATCGTAGTTCGGGGCAATTAAGAAAAATAAAAAGTTCAGAGGGTTGAGGACAGAAAATGTACCTTCAGGCTTAAAAGCCGTTAGTGCAACGTACTTGGGCCTTGACAGGATTTTGGCAGAGAGTAGTTGAAGGAGCGTAGAGCTACCGGGGAAGCTTTTTTGCGGAGAGCATCCTTAGTATTTTGGGGTAGATCAGTACATAGCGGGTGAGTTGTCTGCTTTTGGTCGTTCAAACACCTCGCATAGGTCATGATACACATTTATGACCGTACGGAAGTGTCACTTTCGCCAGTTCACACAAATTTGAGTGTTTGGTACAAAAAGTGTCATTTTTCTACTCAAATGCCTCCGTGGCACATCCAAATTCAATTCAGCCAAGCTCTCAATCATTCGAGAAACTCATTCAGGTCGAATTACGCATTTTGATTAATTAGGAATGCAGGTTTTGTTGGAATTTAAGATTTTAGGCACGAAATTCACCAAAATCTCACTATTTTTAAATCCAAAAAGCATCATTTTATTCTCCTATTCATTTCTTTCTAGCTAGACCATGGCATATAGTTACAGATTAATTTGTCTTAGGACTTAGGGTCGTTGCCGGTGCAAATTATCAAAAGATTGTTCATAATCTCTAAGCTATTTAGGCTAATGATAACAAACGATCAAAAGAAAGTGCAATGTTAATGCATATCCAATCATGAGACGAGGAACATAAACACACGTCCAAAATGTAACTTACCAATTACCAGGGCACGCAGGCCCAATGTCAAAGTCTAAAAAGGGGCAAAACAAGCGCCCAACAAAATAAAAGAGGACATGCAAGCCCAGGTACTACCTCTGCTCCTATGATCTATGAGGGTGTGCAGACAAAATATCAAAAGAAAAGACAGTAAAGCAAAAGAAACTTAAGTGTGAGGCTTCTTACTCGTTGGAGGCTCATCGTCGTCATTGTCATTGTCTCCATCCTCTAAAGAGACCCTGAGCGTGATGGATCCGGCACGACAGCCAAAGAACTAGAAGCATCCACGCTCTCAACAACATCCTCATCACTCTTCATCTTCCTCGCTATCCGTTATCTCCCTGACTAAAGGCCTTGCAACCCTCTGATCGCTGAGAGCTCCTTGAAGACGCCGCCGGAGTGTCTTCCGCCCTCTTGCTCTGCCTTTCACGACCGACGAGCCCTCTAGCCTCTAGAGGAGGCCCCTGCATGAATGCATAATAATAGATTCAGAAATCATAATCCAGAAAATCAAAAAAGAGAAAGAGAGCAAAACTAATAATAAATAATACCTAAGTTGAAGGGGGCTCATTCGGCCGTCTGATGGGCAAAAGGTGACCAGTGGCGGTTCATCGCAACATATTCTCCATGGCGAGCATTCGCCAACGCGCCATATCGGCCCACTCCATAGGCACCTGAGAATTGCAAGTTTAAGAAAAAAAAGTGCGTGGACCTAAATAATTTAACCGCAATCAAGTTTTGATGGTAAGACCTTTCCGTTAGTTCAAGTTCTATGGAGTAATCTCGGGAAGGAAGAGTCAGCGTGGGAAAGGGAAGATGAAGTTAGAGAGAAGTATCAGCAATTGTTCCCAAATTTACCAATGTATATCGGGCGTTCATGTTCCATGAGTCGATGTTGCGGAAGTATGAGCCGGATCCGTTACACATTCTAGAGTGGTCAAAACTAAAATTAGAAGCCGATACATTTTATGGGGAGGAGCCGATACGTATCCTAGATTTGCACGATCAAGTTTTGAGGGGTAAGACCATTCCGTTTGTGCAAGTTCTATGGAGTAATCTTGGGAAGGAAGAGTCAACGAGGGAAAGGGAAGACGAAATTAGAGAGAAGTATTTGCAATTGCTCCCGAATTAACCAATGTACGTCTTGAAATTTCAACCTTACGATTGTTAGCTTGTTGTTTGGTTATATGTGTTGTGGCATAAACATGATTACTTCATGCATGATCTTACTTGACTTGAGTTGAAAATTTAGGGACGAAATTTCTTAAAGGAGGAAAGACTATAGAGACTCGGATATTTTTAATTATTTAATTTGCTTATTAAATGTCTAATTGAGACAGTATGGTTTATTTGGTGGTTAATTGAATTGGGGATTGAAATGGTAGAATGAAAACTTGAGGGAGTGTGGGTGTGATATAAAGATATTGGAGTGTGTGTGTGTGTGTAAGAGATAATTACATCTCCCATTTCCTCCTTCTCTTTACCGTCCTCTCTCTCTAGCCATGCATATCTCTCTCTCCTTGTTTCACTCAAAACTTCACTCTATCTCACAAAAACCTTAAGGATCAACCTCCCATCGGCCTTCCAATCGCGTTCGTGAGCTTGGAATTCCTTGGGTAAAGCTTGGAGGATAGCTTTCTTTGATTTTGAAGTTTGAGGAGGCTAGGGCTTGCTTAAATCTCGTAGATCTTGGTTTTTGTTGCGAGGTAGGGACTTCTTTACCTCTCTTATGTTTTTATATGTTGATTTGGTGTCAAAATCGAACCTTGATCATCCCCTTTGCTCTCGTTGAAGTCTGTCAAAAACTGCAGAGATCGTCCAAAGTCGCCTAGGGATCGATCCCCAAGCGTGAAGAATCATCCCTCATTCAAATATGGACTTTTGCACCTTGGGGATCCCTCCCCTCTTTGGACAGTTTTGACCCAGTTTTGTGTTCACTCAATTGTATCAACTCCCGATCACTTCTAAACCCTTTTGGACACTTCCTTACCTATCTCAAGCATGTTCAATTGACTTCCAATGATCTATTGATGTTATCCATGATCTATTGATCATTTGTTAGTAAGGAACAAATAGGGATTTGCTTGATTAAAACCGCGTTAAAATGAAACTTATTGATTGATTGATTACTTGGGTGTGTTTGTGACATATTGGTAGCATTGTTGGCAAAACGTATGACATTTCATGTATGAATGTGATCTTGAGAAACTCCTAGTTTGCATATTGAGTAAGAAAGTAGTTGTTTGGGTTGGAAGTTGGGATAGGGAGTCTCGTAATGCAAGGGGCGGTAATACGGAGACTCAAGTGGGTTTCGTAACGCAAGGGGTGGTAATATGGTGATCCAAGTGGTTAAGGTTCTTCGTAATGCAAGGGGTGGCAATACGGTAACCCTCGTGATGTTATGTTGTAACGTAAGGGGTGGAAATACAGATGGTGGAGATTGGTGATAGTGAGTTGTGTCAGAATTATAGAGTTGCTCGTGTCTTGAGAACAATGTGGCTAATTTATGATAGTGGCATATCTTAGAATGATAGCGGCGAATGATTGGCATCCTTATGAGTTGATTGCAATCCATCGATTGAGTTATATCTTCATGTCTTCTTCGCTTTGCACTTATCATCATATTTGCACATAGGATTGGTAAATATTTTTCTATTGGGCTAGTGTAGCTTAACCTATCATTCTTTTCAGGTTCAAATGCCGGACAATAGCATGCATGCATCGTGTGTTGGGATGTGAAGACTTTTGGAAGCTAACTTCATTTAGTTACTTAATCATCATGTAATAGCTTTCTTTTGACGAAGATGAGTTTGTAACTAATTACTCTAGAATTACTTTTGGCTAAATTGTTTGTAATTTAATAACTTGTTTGTATTCGTATTTAAGCTTATTTTGGGGCCGGTTTTCCAATGTTGTATATCTCTAAAACTTGGAGACTTGTTTTGTAAATTAAATAGGTGAGAACTCTTTTGGGGTATTACTAATGATATGTAAGGATCTTTCATTGAAATGGAATATTTATTTATGTTGAAAATCGAGGGCGTGACAGAATTTTAGAAACCCATTTTTTTAGAAAATGATTTAAAGGTTTTACAAATGCTAAAGTAATTGATAAATGAGAAAATTGTGAGTTTATTTGATTTGGGGGCTTAAATGATAGGATTGTTATTCGAGGGAGTAAGAGTGTAATTGGTTTGGGTGCTAGTATATAAGGGGGGTGTGTGTGTTGTAGGAGAACAAAAACCCATCTCTCACTCTCTCTCTCCCTCTCGACTCCCTCACTCTCTCTCACTCTCCGGCTCTCTCACCCTCTCCCACTCTCTCACCCAAAAAGTCCATTAATCACTTGAAACCTATGAAGATCAACCTCCAATCCACCTTCCTCTAGCGATTTTGAGTTCGTATCTCGGTGGGTTAAGCGTGGAGAGGCATATTTCGACTCGTTCAAGCTTTTGGAGCTAGGGCTCGCTTGTTTAGGATGGATCTTCTTGTCTACACTTTGAGGTATAGATTTCTTACTCAATTTATGTGTTTATGAGTTGATTTCGTGCTTTAATCAAGCTTTGATCGTCTGCCTTTGTTCATTTGAAAAGCTGTCAAAACCTGTAGAAATCGCCCAAAATTGCCTAAGGATCGATCCCTAAACAAGAGAGATTGATCCCTCATTCAAAATCTGGAAATTTTCGCATGGGGGATAGATCCCCATGAGAGGAGTGATCGATCCCTCCCCTCTCTGGAAATTCTGCTCACCTTCTGAGTTTTAGCCCAACTTCAAACAGCCATAACTTTCTTGTCCGATGTCCAAATTCATGCAAACTTTATATCAATTCGAATGGCTTGAGTCAGCTTTTCGTTGCCACTGGAAAGTACACAAAGTTATGACCATTTGAGTGGGAGTGTGTCAGTCTGCCATTATCCGTTAACTTGTAACGCCCCAAATTTTGGGTACGTTAAATAAGACATTTTATTATAGAAATTAAATAGAGTCACTGCTCATTATTACAACATAACCCCCGTAGGAGTATTTTAAGTCACAAAATAGGAAACAAATAGGGAACTAAGGTTCCTAACTACTGCTCCTCTTGTTCTTCCATCCTAGCGAGTTCCTCGGCTCCATACGCCTCCAGAATGAAGTGTTCGTCCGGTTCATCTATCAAGTCTGACATATTGTATTAGCGTCGCCACCCATATAATATGCCAGGGTCACCACAAGGTAACACCATGAGCTACGAAAGCTCAATAGTAAAATCCTACAACTAGCATCGATTTCCACATGATAAGTACATAAGCAGTAAACAAAGGCGATAACAGCTTATCCATGTTTATTTCGTGACAATATCGATGTCCAAAGTTCTCGATATTTCTCCTACGCATACGTCATAGACCGTGTCGTTTATTACTACCTTTCTTTTCCAAAGACTTCTTTTAACTCACCCAACCTCGGTTCCGCCGCGCCGGGTTCCCGAATATCCTCACAATGGTTCCGCCGCGCCGGGTTCCCATTGGCACACATTGCATTGGCTCCTCTCCACGGATAATCAAGTTATACCTCACCATGGTTCCGCCGGTCCGGTTCCCATGGGAACGCACACACCCTCACAATGGTTCCGTTCTTCCGGATTCCCATTGGAACACACACATAATACCCTCGAAATAGTCATTATGTAGTTTCTAAGATATCTTCTTTTTCGGAAAACATATTCCTCTTGTTAAACCATACCCTAGGCGTCATGTTTCTATTTTCTCGGTTTTCGTGTCTCGTTTACATGCAAGACTTCGCGGTAGTACTTTACATACAACATGCATTCAATCAAGCTTTGAAATAGTACGATAAGAACATCTAAGCAACATAGCATGCTTGAATTCCATAAACGACATAATCATGCATTTTTATTTTTCCTCTATGATCAAGTAACTTTTTAAACTTTGGGAAAATTAAGTAGAGATTCAAGTAGCAATTTTTAAACTACTTATCGAAATTAAAGTAAGGATTTAACTTCTTGAAAAAAAATAGGCAAGGATCACTACCGTTCTTCTAGGCGGTGTCGGCTATGGAAAGTTGGCCGTCGGTTTTGAAATCGGCGGCGTAACGGCGTCCGGTTTGCTTCGAAAGGAAAAAAATTGTATTTCTTTTCCTAGAAACAACTTCCTAACCTTAGCTGAACTACTTTGAGGATCGATGGGTGGTATTGGAAGTGGTTTGGTGGTTTCGCTCAAGAACTCTCAAAAACAAAGAAAGTTCTTGAACTTTGGACAAGAATACTAGAAATTCTAGAGAGAAGGAAGAGCTATTGCTTTGAGGTGTGAGTTCAAAGCATGAGAATGGCCTTCTATTTATAGGCAAGAGCTTGGCTCTCCCCTCTCTCTCAAGGCCGGCCCCCCTCTCTCTCTCTCTACTTTAAATTTTGACACATGTCATGCAATCTTGAAAGATCAAAGGCAAATCCCTAGGGTTGCATGGCTATGCTTGTACTAGATTTGATTCTTGGAACTAAATTGTGGTGGAGATGAGATTGGTACAAGATCCAAGGGTTTAAACCATTGAAAGCTGTACAAAGGAGTACAATGGAGTTAAGATTTGGCTTGGAAGAATATAAATCTCAAAGATTGGAAGTACATTGGTGACTCAATGCCAAGTACATAACAAATCTCCCTCCTCCTCTTCTCCCAACCGGCCCCCCCCTCTCTCCTCTCCCTCTCTCGGCTGATCTCTCTCTCTCTCCCTCTCATTTTCTTGCCAAGGTACAAAAAAAATGAAAGAAAACAAATAAAAAGTAGTACTTTTTGTACCATGGTTCAAAATAGTTTTTTTTGGCTAGGATTCTCTTTTATACTACAAATAAACACATGGTACTTAAGGTATTAATTTAATCTCCCATGTACTAGAATAATATACATCTATGTACCTTGTACACTAGGAAGATCAATAACCCTAATAGAAAATAAATAAAAGTACTTAGGAGAATCTAGTACTAAGTACTTTTTCTACTAAAGTAGTGTGAACTTAATCACATGGGTTAAAGAAAAAGTTTAATTAATAATCCCCATGGTACTTTGAAAGACTATCTCTTTTGTCCATTGGGTAAAAATTCCCCTAACATCTATTGTCCAATGGACAAAGCATCAAACCAAAAATAATTAAAAGAAAAAGAATAATCAATTCTTAACCTAGGGTTCAAAAGGTTCAAAAGGTCCAAGAGGGGCAAAATGGTCCATTTGAGGCTAGGAGAAAGTGACTAGATGGCTTCCTAGTTTCGTTCCTTCAACCGGATGGTTAGAAGCTAACTAGACTTGCTAGATGGGGCTAAAGCGCAAGAAATGAAAGTTGAAGGGTAAAAACGTAATTATGACAAATTATAGCAATTTAAAAGTAAATCCAAGTAATAAAAATAAAATTCAAATATTTAACGAAATTTTTACCGACTAAAAATCAGGGTCGTTACAATCTATCCCCCTTAAAACAATTTCGTCCCCGAAATTGGCGCGCGACTACAGATTAGACTGGGTTGCTAGACCGATCGACTATCCCCCTTAAAAGGAAACGAGTCCCTCCTAGGGTATATGCTGTCGCTACCTTCTCATGGCAGTCTATGATAGCCAATCCACTCGTCGAAATCCGTCATGTCGATCGTAGGTCAATTTATTACAGAATAAAGTGAGTCATTGCTTAATATTACATCATAACTCTCGTAAGAGCATTCGAAATACAAATTAGGTAACAAAAAGGAAACTCAAGTTCCTATTCTACAGTTCCTCTTATTCCTCAGTCCGCAGCGCGAAAATACGCCCTCTAGTGCTTTGCTGGTTCCCCATGGGCTGCTTCCCCTTATTCTGCCCATTCTGCTGCTGCGATGGGCCACTGAGGTTTTGCTCTACAAAATCGGCTTGCTCAGGTTGTTGAGCTTCCTGATTCCCAAGGGTTCCATCCCTCCTCCTCTGAGGCTGCGGGCAGTTGCGCCTAATGTGGCCCATAGCCTGACGGTTGTAGCATCTAACTGTCGCCAGGTCCAGATTGCCTCTTGGCGTTTCACCGGGTTCGGTGGTAGCAGTCTTCCAGGTTTGGTCGTTCTGACCCGAAGCAGAGGATTTGGTGAAATAGGGTCCACGGTTGCCATTGGATGGTTGGGTTCGGACAGGTCCGCCAGCATTGCCTGTCACCCTCCTCCAGCGGGTCTTGAAGTCGTTTTCTTCGCTCTCCAGACGAAGGGCACATTTCACCACACCAGTATAGGTGGGGAAAGCCTGAGCTACCACAACTTTTCTAGCTGTAATCAGCCCCCACTCAAACCTCCTTGCCTTCTTGTCCTCGATGGAAACAGCTTCCTGAGCATAGCGGGACAGCTCTTCAAACTTAGCCACATACTGGGTGACGGTCATGGTTCCTTGCTTCAAGTTCATGAATTCTTGCTCCTTGGCCAAGCGAAGGGGCGTGGAAAAGTATTTGTCGAGAAACAGGGTCTCGAACTGAGCGAAGGTCATGGTGGCTACGGCATGGGTTGCTTCTATCAGATCCCACCACTAGCGGGCTTCTCCCTTCAGCTGGTACGTGGCTAAGGCCACACGGTCGCCATCGCGGGTGATCTCCAAGGTGTCCATGATTACCTTGATTTCCTTTAACCACGCTTCAGCTATAGTGGGGTTGGTATCGCCGTTGAAGGTCGGGGGTCGACGCTTGCAGAACTCATTCATTGCTCGGGTCCGGGTCATAGGTCTGTCATCATGGTTTTGGTTTTGGCAGTTAGCGTTCAGGGCGGTCACGAGCGCTTGCATGACTTGGGTTAGGTCGGGGTTCACGTTAGATGATTGAACAGTTGTTGTAATTTTCTTAATTGATATGAGTTTAGATACTTTTCTAGTTTGACACACGAATGGTTAGGGATACCTCTATGACGTATGGAATCTTGTAATAGTAGTCCGTCAATTAATTGTGGTGCCCCTTTGTGTCACTTGTCCATTTATTGAAACTCATTCAATCTTATCGCATGCCTCATCGCATTTTTCATATAACTTGAGTATATATTTCACCACTGGACTACTCAACCTATCATTTTCAGGTACAAAACAAGGAAGTTGGCATGGCTTGCATCTCATGCTTGTTGATCATGTGTTTCGAAAGTATAAAAGAGGCGATTTTATGCATTGTCTTAAAAGAAGTATTTGAAAGAATGATTATTGTAAACTGTAATATTATTTTAGTATTTTGTATAACTTGGGGTTTCGAGCTGGGATTGTAACATTTGATTTTAAATTTATGAATAGAGGAAGAATTGTTATTTGGGTATTATCGGTACTCTTGTGATGATTTTATTTATTGTAAATGATGATTATTTACGTTAAAAATAAAGGGCGTGACAAGAATTCTCGTCAAAAAGCTTCCAAGTCGGCTTGTAAGGATCCAGCAATTGAGTGACAAAAAAATGTGCTCTCGGTGCATACGTTGCTGGATTAAAAGTCGCCCTCGCGGCCTTATGTGCCTCTTGCATTGCTGACACTCTCGACCCCCACGACCTCCCGCTCAAACTCCCTCAACACCTCGTTTCCCTCTGGCTCGAACTCCATAACAACTCTACTAGCTCTGCTTCCCACGCACGAGCCTCAAACACCATCGCAGCGATCCTCGGCTCCTCAAACTTAGCCTAAAAAACTTCCTCAACTTCTACAAACTCTTCGTAATCCAAAAGAGTGACTCACCGAGTCGACTCTGCACTCGAATCCCTAGCTGGCTTGTCAAAAATGGGGACCGGCATCTTGACATCCTCCATAACCATCGGGGCTTTCCTCGTCTCCTATCAGGTCTGCCCCAACATCCTCGTTGCCTCAACGACATCAACCTCCATCTCGGCCACCACCTTGTCACCATCTTCATCAGTAATTATCTCTTTAGTATCACCACCACTACCGCTGTCACTTTCTCGCGCTGCAATTTCATCCAAAATATCCTCAACCGGGATTTCAAGAGAATTGATCACGACATGCCACGGAGGCCCCTTACCGCCAACGGAACCGGACCCAACCACTATGCTCGATGGAACCCCGGGTCTCCCTTCTGTCGTCGCAAGCATTGAAGCCCACGTGTCACGCCCTCGATTTTTCTTACATAAATATAAATGGTTTCCATAAATAACTCCGCCATAATTCATACGATAACTAAAATAATGTAGCACTCCCCAAAATATTACATCTTTGGCTCCGAGGCCCAAATTAATGTAAGTACTGAATATTCGAGCGTTGAGGATTATAATTTTCCAAAGTCAAAAGATCTACAAATAAAGTTACAATTACATCTTCAAAAGAGATTTACAAAGATGCCTAAGTAACTCTTCAATGTTAGCTTTCAGAATAATGATGACATCCAAGCACTCTAAACATGCTCACTATTGCCCTGCCTGGGTACCTGAAAATGATGGAGGGCTTGAGCTACACTAGCTTAGCAGGAAATTCTAATTTAATATTATATGCAAAAGAAATGCAAAGATGATCGAGGAATAGGAACATAAACAAGGTCAAAACGGAAATCAACACTCTTGACTTATTTACCTTGAAACAACAACTCGACGATCACCGCTTAACTCACACTAAAACCATTCCCACCTTCCATGCGTCCAAAACCATCTCGTCGTATGTGTCATGAGCTGAAGCTCCTGCCAGGCTAATTATAGGACCTTGATATCCCCTGCCAAGCACCCATCCATCGATGGGCCCCGAATGTTCTCGTTGTGTCAACAAAGATCCAAACGTCTCATGTTCTCATAACGTGTCATTTCAATTCAATTCAATCGAAGTTCATATGTTAATCGACGTCAAAATTTAGCGAATAAGGGCAAGGGATGCAAAGGACACACAACGAACTCAAGGAATAAGATTAACAATATTATGGAGTGATTTGGTAACGTCTAGAACAAGTTAGAAATGAGTGGGGGTCAAAACAATGGAGTTCGAAGCAAAAACAAAACTGGCTTTAGGTACTGTTGTATAGATACTGGCCAAATCAGTATCTATACAACCATGCTTAAAAACGTTCCAGAGACTATTGTATCGATACTGATTAATTCAGTATCAATACAGAGTAACTAAACTCGTTCCAGAGATTCCTGTATCGATACTGATTTTAGCAGTATCGATACAAACGGGTGTTCGTCCAGCTTTTCTGCAGATTTCGACGATTTCCACAACAACAACAACCAAGGACAAGATTTAAGACTAGAAAACACTTTTATTGCATATATTGAGAGGTAGAATCCCTACCTCGAGGTCGAAGCACGAAACCCACGAAAATACGAGCCTTAGCTTTCCGAAATCGAAACTGAGAGCGATACGACTCCACCGAGCTCCAACCGGTGAAATATGGACCACAATACGCGTAGAGGGTGAAGGATTGAATGTTGTTTTGAGTTATTTTGGTGAAATTTGGAGAGAGAGCAAGAGAGAGGGAGAGAGCCGAGAGATGAGAGAAAGAGGCGTGAGGAGTGGGGAGGAAAAAAATGATTTCCTACTCCCTCACCCTGCTATATATACTCACATATATGCTAATTATACTTGCATCCTTCCACAATCAATTCAAACACTTTAGCCCCAAATCACATAAACACCGCATTTCTCATTTTCCTCATTTATAAACATTAAAATCAATTTAAATTACACACGGGTCTCTACATTCTACACTCCTTAAAGAAATTTCGTCCTCGAAATTTTCCAAGCCAAGACTAGCTAACGTATACATCATATATGCATGCAACGGTCATAGACATCAATATTATGCAACGAGTCTAACATCATGATACTTCAATCTTAACACTTACATTGGTTCATTCAGGGAATAGATGCGGATACTTCTCTCTAACTTCGTCCTCCCTTTCCCATGTCCACTCTTCCCTACCTTGATTACTCCACAAGACACGCACCAATGGTATCGTCTTACCTCTCAAAACTTGATCGCGCAAATCTAGCATACGTATCGATTCCTCTCCATAAGACACGTCGGCCTCCAACTCAAGTTCGAACCACTCTAACACATGCGATGGATCCGGTTCGCATTTCCTCAACATAGACGGAACACGTCATGTACGCCTGATAGCTTCGGCGGTAAAGCTAAATGATACGTGACCTCCCCAATCTTCTCGATATTATCAAACGGTCCAATATAACGTTGCCCAAAACGAAATAGTCCCCGACGCGACAATACCTTTGAAAACACATGATCCCCCACTTCAAATGATAACGGCTGGCGGCAACGATCGGCGTAACTCTTTTGCCTACTTTACGCGGTTAGCAACCGTTGATGAATCACTTTGACTTACTCGGTGGTTCTCTTTTGTGCTTCTAGAAGACGTAAATGAATCGCTCTCATGCTCTCGGAGGTTTCTTTGATCAACGCCGGCCCAGCCAACGTAGTCTCGCCCAACTCGGTCCAACAAACGGATGATCGACGTGGTCTCCCATACAAGGTTTCATACGGTGCCATCTCGATGCTAGATTGGTAACTATTATTGTACGTGACTTCGACTAACGGCAAGTGATCTCTCCAACTACCCCAGAAATCCATAACACAAGTCTGAAGCATATCTCCTAAGATTTGAATCGTCCTCGAAATTTACTAGCCCAACTCTAACCGAGTTACCGACCATAATATCAAATCTGATATTGCAACTTCATAATCATCACAGCATCCACTCTCTTCTACGTAGACTTTTAATTTCTTATCCTAATTACTCCACAAAATTCTCATTATCGGTATGGTTCTACCACTTAACACGCAATCTTGAACCTTTATCATCCTTATTACATCCTCAAGTTCCAACATCTATACAAGAATCCTAGTCCCCACACACCAATCATGACAGTTAGACCGCAACCCGACAAATAATAACCTCACATTCCCAAATTCCGAATTCTACATTTTCGTTCCATGCGCCTTATTCTACCAAATACTCCTCGAACTTCCTAGAAGAACAAATTGAACTACTCATAGAAACTCAAGTTCTATTACTCTAAGTTTCATCTTCCCAACACCAACCGATAGACCAATCTATCAATAATTTTTTTTTGAATACCCAACTACTCTTCACTGTAATAGAACCAAGAAATCCAAACCCAACAATTTGACTACATAACAATCATTACCATTTTCTCAATTTTAACACCAACTCACCCTAGTCAAACGTCTCACATCTCAAAGTTATTAATACCTCTTTCGTCTCCAAAATAAATAAACAACACACCTCACAACTGATTCAATTCTATCGATACCACAAATAATAGGCAGCTGCACCATTCCCTTTAACAATCTCAAATTATTTCACGCATCTCGCTACTCACTTTCCTCTCTCAAAAACATAATTAACTTCAACCAGTACATCAGTGCACTTGTAACACAAAACTGCTAGCCATTACCTCCATTTCACATCCATAATTCCCACACAACTCTTATATCAACTCTACATAAACCTCAAATGCCTTTTCATCCATCTAACATTCAAACACAATCAAGGGTCTAACACTACTTCACTTTCCCTAGCCAACTCGGAATCATTACTAGTTTCTATTTCCGAAAATCCAAACTCGCTTCTATGGAAATACATCCCTTCTACATAACTCAATACAATGCGACATTAAGACCGTTCAGGCAAACTCCCAAATTCACTGTTCTCCTCATCACAAGCTATTAACTACTCCCACCTAAGGGTTGACATACTGCTGATACCTTCCGTATCTAACTTTCAAATCATCATACAAAAGATTAGTAAGGATTCACGTCAGATTCTAACCAAAGATCGTCTCCCCGTAACAAATACCCATGTACACATCAGTGTCTACCCCACACCACGTACTACGAGCAAATTACAAATATTGAAGTTGCACATCAAGTCAAGCATGTATGTTAACGCTAAACGACAATAAATTTTGTACATGAAATATATATCAACAAACCATCCTTACAAATTGATGACTTACACAACATCAAATTCTTCCACGTATTGAGAAACTAGCTCGGTATCCAGTACATCATAATCTCCTGGCTCTAGCAAGTCCAATAGTAATCATTTTATCTAATTCTCACAATAGCTTTCATGTTTTCCATTTGCCCATCAATCTTGAATACTCACATTCAGTAACTCTAGCCAAGCTAGGTATTCAAATTGTGTACAACTTTAAATATCACTGTAAATATAATACACACACCGAACACATGTATTCTTAATACCTCATCATTGTTATGACTTGACAGCATTGCAACTTGACAATAGCTCATCATTCAAACTCCCACACTCAATACGGTCATGGCTGCACCAATAAACACCCAATAATCTCGAATATCTCTATGCTAATATCTAGTCACCAATACAAACCTATTGACAAAAAAAAATCTCCCTAAATACCCAAAATCTCTTGGATTTCAAACAACAAATCTATACTCCTCATTACATTCTAAGACTCCAACTAATCCATCACTTAAGAATCAATCTTACTCGCACCAATAACCTCTAACAGTTCCACTCACCATAAGTTTCACAGCTCACAATTTTCTCTTAACTAAGTGATCATATCAACCTCAATATTTCTCAAAGGCATTCGCCACATCTACACTCGATCTCAAAAATAACAACTTTCATTGCCACCATCATCTCTGCTATCACTATCATTATCACCATTGTCTCTTAATCTCTCTTAACAGACTCATAATCTCCATGGCATATCTCAACATGTCCTATACAGTCATTAGTGTAGTCTACATACCCGATTACACACCATACACGATCTTTACACTCCAATCCTTCAATTCACAACATACTATTTCTCCACATGCCTATCACTTAAAATTTTCTATCATTTCCACTCAGGACATCAACCATACTCCATTGCATTATCAACCACAATAGTCCTCACTCATATTACCCTCACTTCGAACAAGTCTCTCACCATGCCCTGACATCAATCACTCTCCTCAAGTCACATTGATATAGTTCACCTCACGTCTTGTTGTCCCTTTCACCAAGCAATGCTTTCATTGCTTCCTACCAATCTATCATAACGACACCATTACGACACTCACCTCAGCAATGAAGACTACAACACCATAACACTCTCATTTTTCTACGAGATTTCTACGTACAACGTTACCATCTGTCTCAAACCTACAGATCTAGCTGCTATACACAAACCTAGTGTCCAATTGACTCTTCGAGACTTCCATCTAGAAGGAGTGGTGATCAAGCGCCTCTTCCAACTGGATCTCATCGGTAGTCGCCTGGGTGTCCAGAAGACACATACCGTATCCTGACACCCTACTTATAACCCTCATTTTCCTATATCAACCCCAGTTACATATAAATCACTATGCAGGTTTAGCTTGTTCTACCTATGTTCACAATCACAACCTCGATAACTGTCACTACAATGACCAACAACAAATATTACCTTAATAAGTCATTACCTCTGGAAACACCTCAAGACACTATCTAACTCAACTCATAACATATACGTTATTGTCCTCGTTCTCATACTTAACACAACTCATATCTCATAAGATCTACTCAATACACTTAATACTTAAATACGTAATCCACGCAATTCAAACAGAAGTACATCTAACACTTAACTCATAAGTCTCATTAATATTCTAACTCCCCATTTTTTATGCTAATGAATAACATCTTTCACGCATCGGCATCACCACTATGCATAATCATTACAACCATCATGATTTTCTAGATCCACCCTATCTTGCATCACGTATAGAAGGCATCTTACCACATGGAATTCAAGAACAAGACTACCATCAGTAATGACGATAATAACAACTGACGTAACCACAGTCACTACAATGATGCCAAGCTTCTATATATATTTTTTTGACATGAGTCATCAACTTTTTCACCATTTCATGCAAACATAGCTGCAATGCCAAGTAGTCATATGATTGGTAGTCACACAAGCATGCACAAGTCATGTTAAGAAATGCAAAATTTTGAACCCATGAGACGAAACGTCTCCCCACGGTCGCTAGGTGTTTTAAACCTAACGCTTTGATACCAAGTTGTCACGCCCTCGATTTTTCTTACATAAATATAAATGATTTTCATAAATAACTCCGCCATAAACCGTACTATCACTAAAATAATGTAGCACTCCCCAAAATATTACATCTTTGGCTCCGAGGCCCAAATTAATGTAAGTACTGAATATTCAAGAGTTGAGGATTAAAATATTCCAAAGTCAAAAGATCTACAAATAAAGTTACAATTACATCTTCAAAAGAGATTTACAAAGATGCCTAAGTAACTCTTCAATGTTAGCTTTCAGAATAATGATCACATCCAAGCACTCTAAACATGCACACTATTGCCCTGCGTGGGTACCTGAAAATGATGGAGGGCCTGAGCTACACTAACTCACCAGGAAATTCTAATCTAACATTATATGCAAAAGAAATGCAAAGATGATCAAGGAATAAGAACATAAACAAGGTCAAAACGGAAATCAACACTCTTGACTTATTTACCTCGAAACAACAACTCGACGATCACCGCTTAACTCACACTAAAACCATTCCCACCTTCCATGCGTCCAAAACCATCTCGTCGTATGTGTCATGAGCTGAAGCTCCTGCCAGGCTAATTATGGGACCCTGATATCCCCTGCCAAGCACCCACCTAAAAGGTTGGGCCTTGAGTATTCAATATGAGCATTAGCTCCTGCCAGGCTAATTATAGGACCTTGATATCCCCTGCCAGGCACCCACCCGTCGATGGCCCCCGAATGTTCTCATTGTGTCAACAAAGATCCAAACGTCTCATGTTCTCATAACGTGTCATTTCAATTCAATTCAATCGAAGTTCATATGTTAATCGACGTCAAAATTTAGCGAACAAGGGCAAGGGATGCAAAGGACACACAACGAACTCAAGGAATAAGATTAACAATATTATGGAGTGATTTGGTAACGTCTAGAACAAGTTAGAAATGAGCGGGGGTCAAAACAATGGAGTTCGAAGCAAAGAACAAAATTGGCTTTAGGTACTGTTGCCAGTATTTATACAGCCATGCTTAAAAACGTTCCAGAGATTCCTGTATCGATACTGATTATAACAGTATCGATACAAACGGGTGTTCGTCCAGATTTTCTGCAGATTTCGACGATTTCCACAACAACAACAACCAAGGACAAGATTTAAGACTAGAAAACACTTCTATCACATATATTGAGAGGTAGAATCCCTACCTCGAGGTCGAAGCACGAAACCCACGAAAATACGAGCCTTAGCTTTCCGAAATCGAAACTGAGAGCGATACGACTCCATCGAGCTCAAACCGGTGAAATATGGACCACAATACGCATAGAGGGTGAAGGATTGAATGTTGTTTTGAGTGGATTTTGAGTTATTTTGGTGAAATTTAGAGAGAAAGCAAGAGAGAGGGAGAGAGCCGAAAGATGAGAGAAAGAGGCGTGAGGAGTGGGGAAGGAAAAAAATGATCTCCTACTCCGTCACCCTCCTATATATACTCACATATATGCTAATTACACTTGCACCCTTCCATAATCAATTCAAACACTTTAGCCCCAAATCACATAAACACCGCATTTCTCATTTTCCTCATTTATAAACATTAAAATCAATTAAATTAAACACGGGTCTCTACACCACGACTCCTTCTTCGTCACTGCCGTTGCAACTATCAAAGTCCCTCCGGCCATCGATGCCTCTAAAACTGAAGGGTGCCCCCTGTCACCGTTGGAACCGCCGGTTCCTCCCCCGTTATCACTGGAGCGACGGGCTCCGACCCTATCGCCTCCTGCCCTACCCGTTGCACCAGTTGGAGCCCCTATGGACTCCGACACCCCTGTAACAGCACCGAGGTCCACGCCCGAACCACGGGACTCGTCCAATTGCTCCATAATTAAGAAATTAGAGAGTGAGAGGGGCTGAAAGAGAAAAGAGAGGTTAGGGGAGATGAGAGAATGAGAGAGGGAGAGTTCCTTTTGATTCAAGAGTCGAGCGTGAATAAGAAAAGCCCTAGCACGAGGGTGAAGAGAAAAGAAAAGAAAAAAAAACTGTTCAACTAGACTGGGTCCAGAGTAGAAGTCCCCAGCGCAAAGGACTTTGTGCCTAGCGTTGGGCACCTTCTGACAAGGATCATGAAATTTTCTAACACCTTAGCACAATGGTGTTTTAGGTCAGTGCCAAACATTTTTTTTCTGATGTCCAGAAGATTTCTAAAGTATAGGAAGCATTCGAGTCACCAAGCTTGTTCAGTTTTGTTTGAATTTGATCATGCAAGAATTGATTGAAGCAAAAATAATAATTTTGATAATAATAACAGATAAATCTTATTAAACCAGTCCGATTTCAAAAAATTTGGGCACTGCGGCCCTCCTACATTCGGAGGCATGAAGGCCCGGGGCAACACAAAAAAAAAAGAAAGAAAAGGAAACAACAAAAAACAAAAGAAAAGCGGCCATTTCCTTGACACCATCCCTTAGTTGGTCTCGGGGTGGTCACCATCTCCGGAGTTCGCCCCGTCGCTTGCGTCAGTGGCAGCGTCGGAACGATCATCCGAGTTTTCATCACTATCCCCCGCTGCGTCATCCTCCTCTTTGGCAGGCTTGTAGCTCCCGAACTCTGGGTCAAGAGCCTCCATCTTCGCTTCAAAGACATCATCTTGAAGAGACAAAACCGCCTTGCATGTGTGCGGTGAAATGCAAAGAGGAGAGTTGGGATCAAAGTAGCATGACCACCTTTCGCAAGTGAGCCACTTCATCTTCCAGAATCTTCACTTGAACTCTAAGGTTTGTCATTGGAAACGAGAGAATTCAAACTTCCCTTAGAAAAATATTGATGGGTATTAAAAAGGGAAGTCATCCTTACCTTTAAAGGCATTTTGGGACGTCCAAAACGTCATAACTGTGCACAGGAAGCGAAAAGGCACGATTGAAAAGTGGGCAGTTGGGAGTTAAAAAGTCTGGAAACTGAAACGACTCCCCAGCGCTAAAACCAAGTCCCCAGCGCTGGAAACATTCTCTAGAAACTAATAGTCCTTTGTTGGGCCTCGGCTTGTTTTGGTCCCTTTTGGGCCACCATGGTCTAAAAATTATTCTCAAGCGTCCAATTGACTTTTGGGCCAGTATAAATTTCAGAACTCAATTTCTATTAAAAGGGTCCGTCCTGTTAAGAGGAAATTCAAAATTCAACCCGAAGGTCTATCCCATTTTTTACTAATTTCAAGGATCCGTCTCATTTCAAAAGAAAAAAAAAATTCAAGGGTCCGCCCATTTTTCAATAGAGAAAATTTCAATCAACAAATTCAATATTACTGCAAGGGTTTATCCCATTCTCAACTAACTTCAAGGGTCCATCCCATTCTCAACTAGCTTCAAGGGTCCATCCCATTTCTAATCAAGATTTCGAAAGGGCTCATTCCGTCTTTGATTCCAGGAATTCCTTAGCATAGGGAATCCTACTGAGATTGTAAAGACCTGGATAATTTTAATTATTGAAATGCTTATTAAATGCCTAATTGAGAAAATAGGATTTTATTTGGTGGTTATTTGAATTGAGGATTGAAGTGAGAGAATAAAAATTTGAGGGTGTGTGTGTGTGATTTAAAGATATAGGAGTATATATAGGAGTGTGTGTGTAGGAGATAATTATATCTCCCATTCTCTCTCTCTCTCTCTCTTTCTCTCTCTCTAGCCGTGTATCTCTCTCTCTCTTCCCCTCTCACTCAAAACTCTTTCAAGACCTCAAGAATCTCAGAGATTAACCTCCCTTCGACCTTCCAATCGCGTTCTTGAGCTCGGAAATCCTTGGGTCAAGCTTGGAGCGAAGCTTTGAAGTTCAAAGAGGCTAGGGCTCATTCAAATCTCGTAGATCTTGGTTATCGTCGCGAGGTAGGGACTTCTTTACCTCTTTTATGTGTTTATATGTTTATTTGCTGTGGAAATCGAACCTTGATCGTCCCCCTTTGTTCTCTAGAAAGCTGTCAGAAAACTGCAGAAAACTCCCGAAATTGCCCAGGGATTGATCCCCAAGCATGAGGGATCGATCCCTCACTTCAAATCTGGATTTTTGCCTTGGGGGATCGATCCCCAAGAGAGGAGGGATCGATCCCTCCCCTTTCTGGATATTCTGCTCGTCTTCTGAGCTTCAGCGAAACTTCAAACGGCCATAACTTCTTCGTCCAATGTCTGTTTCATGCAAATTTTATATCGATTCGAAGGTCTTGAAGTTTGATTTCCATTGCCACCAAAATTACCTAAAGAATCCAAGTACACAGAAAGTTATGACCATTAGAGTGGAGGTGTGTCGGTCTTCCAACATCCGTTGGCTACCCCTAAGATCCTCATTCTATCGTTTTGACTTCCTATGATTAGTGGATGATATTCGTGACCCATTGGCCTTCCGTTAGTGAGGAACGACTAAGGAATTACTTATCTAAAGCTTCATTTAAATACTTTCTATTGATTGTTGGCACTTGTGAATATTTATGGCACATTTCTGACAACGTGGCATATTGCATGAAGTCTCATCTATGAATGTGAACATGGGGGAGTCTTAACTTGCATATTGTGTGCGAAGGTAGTAGTTTGAGTCGGAAGTTGGTTTAGAAAGTCTCGTAACGCAAGGGGTGGTAATACGGAGACTTTGACGGGTCTCGTAACGCAAGGGCCCAGGGTCTCGTAACGCAAGGGGTGGTAATACGGTGACTCGAGTCGTATGGGATCACCGTGACGCAAGGGGTGGTAACACGGTAATCCTTGTAGTGTTATACGGTAACGCAAGGGATGAAAATACCGATGGTGGGAGTTTGGGATAGTGAGTTGTGTTGAGTTGGTAGAATGCATGTGTCTTGTGAATTGTGTGGCTTTTGTGTGGCATATCCTTGAACGATCGTAATGAATGTTGATACACCTATGAGTTCGTTGTTATCTCTTGATTGAACTTCATCTCCTTGTCATCTCATTTTGCACTCGGCTAATTATACATAGAATTGGTAAAGATTTTCCTACTGGGCTAGTATAGCTCAACCTAATCTTTCTTTTCAGGTTCGAATACTAGACAATAGTATGCATGCATCGTGTGCTTGGATGTGAAGGACACTTTTGGGAGCTAACTTCCTTAGTTACTTAAACATCTTGTAATTGACTTTCTTTTGATAAAGATGGGTTTGTAACTATTTATTCTAAACTTTCCTTTTGACTAAACCGTTTGTAACTTATCAACTTATTCGTACCTGTATCTAAGTTAATTTGGGCTGTGGTGCCAATGTTGTAATTCTATAAACTTGGGGACTTGTTTGCAAAGTTAAACAGGTAAGAAATCATTTGGGTACTATTTATGTTATGCGAGGTCTTTTAGTCGGTAAGGGAATATTTATTTATGTTGAAAATCGAGGGCGTGACAGCGATGGTTCGTCCCATTTCTAAAAATTCAAGGGTCCGTCCCATTTCTAGCTTCAAGGGTCCATCCCATTTCTAAAAATTCAAGGGTTCGTCCCATTTCTAAGAATTCAAGGGTCCATCCCATTTCTAAGAATTCAAGTGTCCCATTTCTAAAAAAATAAAAATAAAAAGAGGCGTCCGTCCCGTCTACTTTCTTGCATCATAAACATTGTCATGAGCATGATTTCTGTTTATCCATTTCCATTTGCCCCGATGAATTACGCAGATCTGATCCCTACAACAGGGTACATAGCCAGCTCCTCGAGCGCGACCTCATGTTTACTTATTTGCTACTCGGTCTAAGGGTTTTCAAGATGCTCTGTTGGGGTGTCCTGATCATTGACGCATACTCGTATCACGCTATGGTGCCCGAGTATTCACCAAAGAGAGGCAACTGTAGACACCCCAAATTGAGACTCTTCGAACTACCTTTAGATCTCCAATGATGATATGGGACAGAACCACGAATTTGAAGGCTTGATCAGTGACTTTTGAGCATCCCGAACCTGAACCCATCAACTGCCCAACACAAGACATCATATGCCCAGCACAAAGCACCAAGTGTCTAGCACAAAAGAATCCAACCGACTCTTTAGCGCTAGACACTTACTCCCCAGCACTGGGAATCAATTTCTGTTACTGACAGCTCTGACTGCTGCAAGAATCTCATCATAACCCTACAAAGCATCTAGCCGACTCTAAGCTTGCACAGATATTCCCCCTCTGTTTTTCCCTATAAATAGAGGTGTCTAAAGCCATATTCAAGGACTCCACTTCATAATACAATATACAATACACCTCCCTCCATCCTTGAATCCCATTTCTCTCTCTGGAATATATATTTTGGGTTGTCTTCATATATATTTGAAGAAAAATCAGAAATGTCTTATATTTGAAGAGAAAAATCCCATTTCCATCCCAAAAATCTACATTTTTCCAACATTCCATCATAATAATTCCCCTTCGTCATTCATCAACTCTAAATGATCCCCCAAATCCTCTAAACCGAAGCTCAAAATCTCGTTCAAGCATTCAAAAGGTGGTAAACTACCTGCATTTCTGGTTTCTGTTCATATGAGGAAACTAGGAACCTAAAGGAGGGCAACGAGCAAGCTAACATAATCGTGGGCCTTTCACACGAAAAAAAATGTGATCATGCGTGCTTTGCACTGGGGAGTCCCTCTCCAGCGCTAAACACTCCTCTCCTGGATTTGCTGATTATTTCAATATCAATGGAATCCAAGGGCATTTACGTCCATCTCTAGTCTTTATTACTCTTTTTCAATACTTTTTTAAGACTCCTTTTTAATGTTTCATCTAGAAATAACTCCAAACATTATTAAAAGACTATTATTCATGCATTTTACCAATTAATCCACTGTTTGGATAAAAAAATAAAATATTTTGAAAATTGATTTGGACAACTGCTTTGCGCTGACACTAAGACCCCAACACAAAGGAGTTGTCCTGGAAGGTGCTTTACGCCTGGCACTAACCCCCCAGCGCAAAGGAGTTATCTTCATCTTCTGCAGATTTTCAAGAGTTTGCATTCATTTCACTCATAACATGCATTTTTCTGTTCTATTTCATTCTTGTACATATTGTACACTCTAGCACATGCCTACACCGCACATTCAACTTGTTTTGTGTTTAAAAAGTTAAAATATAAGCAGTTTTCAAAATCCCACAAATATTTAGTAGAGACCGGTCCTCGTATCGGGCGAGAACGGTGCCGAACAAAAGCCTTCCCTTCTCATAACTTGGCTTCCGAATTCAAAATCTCTGGTTTATTTTTAAACTCAAATATCATTTTCAAGTTCCAGGTTTCTCGGGTGACAACCCATTTTACAAAAAAACCTGGGTGTTGATTCTTCAATTTTCAATAAATCCAAAAAAAAGAACACGTGGGGAGTCCTCTGAGAAGGCCTCTCGGGCTTTGGTAACCCACACCTTACAAGATGCACGATTCAAATTTTCCAAAAAAAATGCGCGAGGGGGCCCACACAGGGTTGTTCGAACAGCCCTCCTTGTCCGGTTGATCCGGAAAGAACTTTTTCTCATAGTATTTATGGGCTTGCCACTTTGCTTTTTCGAATTCAAACTTGGATGATTCTCCCTCTTCAATTTTGAACTGGGTAATTACTTGTCTTGAAATTTATGTTCGGACTAGGTAGTTACTTATCGAAGTGTCTTTTTTTTCCAACATCCTCGACTCGACTATCTTTGTCTTAATTCAAATCATCTATGTCCCTTATTCAACCTTTGTCACGTGTTCTTAACGGATCACCAAGTTATTGACGGTCCGAAGAAACTATCAAGTGTCCTTCACTCGACAGTCGACACAACTCTCTCAACTTCTCTCGACAGTTAAGAATTTCCCAAAATAGGTTGTAAACAGTACTTAATTGGTGAAGACATCATGGATGAGAACTTAAGTAGGCATTGGAAACATGATGCCTATTTAATTTTGTCTTCTTAAAAAACAGCAAAAGGAGGGCAAATTTCCAATTTTACCTCTTCAATTGAAGTAAATACTCAATTTTAATTGCAGGTAATTATGGGAAACATCCAATTTCGTAAAAAGTTGAATTTCCCAACAAAATGAGACGCAACGCGAATATGAAATGACTGATAAAAAAAAAAAAGTATATGAAATGAGAAGTGTTTTTCTCTTGCCCACAAAAGGCTAAGGAACGGTGCTACTGGTACGGCAGCTGCTACAGCTGCTGCGTACAGGTCCCTTTTACTCCCGTCTCGGGTCCCGCAAAGATGATTGGAGCCGCTCATTTTATTCAAAATATTTCGTTTAAGGTTTATGTAAAAAATCATCTCAATCCGATATCGAGAAGGGTGTTTACGAATCATCCAACTTTGCTTCAAAATTTAGATGATTCGTAAATACCCTTCTAGCTATCGGATTGAGTTGATTTTTTACAGAAACCTTCAACGAAGTATTTTGAACAAAATGAACGGCTCCGATCATCTTTGCGGGATCCGATACGGGCGCAAAAGGATCTGTACGCAGCTGCTGTACCAATAGCATTTTTGAAGGCTAAGTGACATTCACATGACTTCACCCCACTATAAAAGCATCCCAACTGGCGGGAATTTCATCTCTCTCTCTCTCTCTTTCTGCCATCAGCTGTCATGAACAACGGCAGCAGCAAGAAGCGGCCGTCACCGGCCTCCGCTCCTGCCACCCACCCACCACCACAGCAGCAGCATCAGAAGAAGCACCACCCCGCCATGGAAGAAGAAGAAGAGATGGACGAGGACGTCTTCCTCGACGAAACCCTACTCCACGACATGGAGGAGTCCTCCCAGCTCCTCCGCGACATGGAGGAGAGAGAAGCCCTCGCTTCCCGCCTCTCCAAATGGAAGCGCCCCGCTCTTTCCCCGGCCTACGTCGCTCACTCCAAAAACATCGGTAAAATTCACTCAAACTCAAAATTTGAGTAAAAACCCTTAAAATCCACTCGACTCAAATGAACTGAGATTTACTCAAAAATTAAGGGGAGACTCAAATTTTTACTTAAATTTTGTAGGGCTAGTTTTCTCTCCCGTATTTACTTCAATGCCATTAATGAAGCTTTTACTGAAGTTTGTGCGTAGATTTGGGTTTGCCCATTGCAGTGCTTTATACTAAACGAAGCTTTTACTGAGTGAAAATATGAGTAAGGTGCGGGAGATGCTCGAGCGTGGTCTTGAATTTTAGGGTTCTGGCGAATTTTAAATTTTTTTTTTTTTTTTGTTTTTGGTTCGTAGTATTTCAGCAACTGGAGATTGATTATGTAATCGGAGAGACTCATAAGGAATTGTTGCCAAATTCATCTGGTCAGGCTGCTATTATCAGGATCTTTGGGGTTACCAGAGAAGGTTTGCTGTTTCCTTCTCTCTATCCATCTACAGTTTCCATACTCATTTAGTGAACTTGACTTATGTACTTATCTGATTATATTTTTCAATACAACTGTATTTGTTGTAGTCAATACGGTTGTCTTCAGTCCTATGCCACTGCCTTCCTGCACCACTTGTGTCACCATGGCAGTTAAAAAAAGAGAAATAATTAAGTTGTAATTTTGACAAAAACCTTGTCTAAATAAAAACCGCCCTGCCATCAATTTCTTGGTGCAGACTGCAGAGTTGATTGGATTTGCAGTAGATTCTTTAGTTAATTTGTATGGACACTGATATATACAAGTTTACAACTATATCTTAGCAGTTAGCAGCCCCAAATTCATCACTGTGCTTCTTGCTGGACATTTTAACTTTTGTCAACAACACTTTTATGAGTCTTGGTATGGCTAAAATTGCTTTTTGTTGTGGTCTTTTTTTATTTGAATAATATTTCGTAATAAAAAACTTAATTCCTGACGAGTTTGTCGATTTCAGAATCTTATCCATTCAAACATGCATGAACTGTGAATAGTTGCTAAGGCAGGCTGTATCTATATAGAAGCACAGCAATGGCTTTTCTTTTGGTCTTAAACTATGTAGCATGGATAGGGACATGGACATGGCGGGGGACATGGACATGGCGGGGGACATGGACACAGATATAGGACATGGAACTTCTCAAGGTACAGGGACATGAACATGGCTGGCAACACATCATTTCTTGTAGATAATTTGCGTAGTTATGCAAACCTACAGTGTAGCCACTAAATATGTGGGATAGGAATCCTCGAAGGCATTATTGACCAAGGGTGTATGCCTATACACGAAACCATATGTTTTATAATACATCTTGGGTCCAATATTTTGGAAATTATAAATGTTAAAACATCTAACTCAAAACCAATTGGCAATGAGTGGAGAGGTCGCTCAGGCTCATATACTAGTTTTGGGGGAGATAATTAACCGATGTGGGACAAACTTCAACATAAATATTTTACCCCGGAAAGGCTTTTAAAATTTCTAATAATATCCATGTCCCTATGGGTGTCCCCATAGTGTTTCTTCATAAAAAAATATTAAAATTTGATGTACGCGCCACGCGGCGTGTCCTGTACACGTCCTCGCTTGTTGCAACTTGCAAGCGTGTCCCATGACCTCAAAGTGCGACACGAAGACGATGATCTCAAGAGTGTCGGTGCTTCATAGGTTAAGTTCTTAACACTTTAACCTGTTTCTTCAATTTATCAATTGCAGTGCGAGTTTTACTTGCTGTGTGGCAGTTCTATAATCTAGAATATTTCAAAGTTAAAACTGGTCTGGGCACATATTTCAACCTCACTTTTAATTTATAACTTTTGGCTATTTTTGTTGAAAATTACCATTGGAAAGCTATTTTCCGCATGTTTATCAATCTACAAGGGTAGGGAAAAGAGAAAAGTATAGGTTCTCACAATGAGTACTCTAGTTATGCCTGTGGAAAATGAATACTCTAGCCCTGGCATAGAGGAGAAGATCTTTCTTTACAAAGACAAGGTCAATTCAAGCAGTCCCATGTTTTCATTTGGGAACTTAATGGTGCTTTTCTGGGTCAAATCCATGTCTCATGTTATCCTAAGCAATTTCATATGATTATGGGCCAGGACATAGCGTTTGCTGCAATGTTCATGGATTTGAACCGTATTTCTATATCAGCTGCCCTCCAGGAATGGGTCCTGATGATATCTCCAATTTTCATCAAATTCTTGAGGTATTTTGTTTAACTACTTGGGTAATATGTTTTGTATATGTGATTTAGTATTTCTGAAAATATAGTTGTGTCAATTCAGTGGCTCTTTGTGTCTGGTGGTTATGTCAGGGAAGAATGAGGGAGATGAATAGAAACAACAAGGTTCCTAAGCTTGTTCGCCGTATAGAAATGGTGCAGAAAAGAAGCATCATGTACTATCAACAGCAGGGTTCTCATCCTTTTCTTAAACTTGTAGTCGCATTACCCACTATGGTTGCCAGCTGCCGTGGTAAGATAACTAATCACCGAATTTGAACTTGAGTTAGTTCCATATAACTAATCACATCCCTGGTTGGTTTTGCTGAACTGATATCCTAGAATTATCCTTTTTGCTTTTTGTGGAGACTTTGTGCATGTGATGCTCAAAGTGTAGTGATTTTTGGTGAGCTCATTCACTTGTCATACATTTCGTTGGCCTAGTAACTTCTGACCTTAACTTTTTAATGGGCATTGGGTGGATGGCTTGGTTTCACAAACGCCATGCCTGCATACTTCACATATGTACTTTTGGGTAGTCTTAATCCAGTTCACTCTTGTTCTATCTTTTCGCTAAATTGAAGTGAAATGGTGCGCAGGCATGTATGAAACCGTGTAATTGATGTGGCATACCACTGCACGCCATTTGTTTTTGGTATTATGAGGTCTGATTATTATAGCAATTTGTGTAGTGTTTGTGCTATCAGTTTAAATTTTTGGAAACATGGCAGGCATCCTTGATAGAGGCATACACATTGATGGTCTTGGTATGAAGAGCTTTATGACGTTCGAAAGTAATGTTCTTTTTGCTCTTCGATTCATGATTGACTGCAACATTGTTGGTGGAAATTGGATTGAAGTTCCTGCTGGAAAATATAAGAAGTCAGCGAAGAATCTGTCCCATTGCCAGTTAGAGTTTGATTGCCTGTATCCTCATGTAGAGAGCACATTACATCTTCTTTGCCGATTGGCTCCCTCTCTGTTCACTTGTTTCTTAGTATTTCCCTATAAGATTGAATTTGTTCCTTAGCATTATCTTTTAGCTATTCAGAATTGATCAGCCATGCCCCAGAAGGAGAGTTCTCAGAAATGGCTCCGTTTCGCATATTGAGCTTTGACATTGAGTGTGCTGGTCGTAAGGGTCTTTTTCCCGAGCCTACCCATGACCCTGTTATCCAGGTATAATTTCCATTTCTCTGTGCTCAATCTTTTAACTTAGAGTGAAATTCAACCAGTTGGAAACTAGTGGTTACTTTGCTGATGCAAAATTTCTCTGTGGTCTAGGTTGCAAATCTAGTAACATTGCAAGGACAGGACCAGCCATTTGTTCGGAATGTCATGACCCTTAAGTCATGCTCTCCGATAGTGGGAGTTGATGTAATGTCATTTGATACAGAAAGAGAAGTGTTGCTGGGTTGGCGGGTAATCCTATTCGTGTTTTTGTAGTTAAAGAGAAAAATGGTCAAAACCTCAATTATATTGAGTTTTCTGAATCTAAATCTAAACCAATGGTTTTAAATAACCACAAAGCAAAACACAACTTTTGGTGGGATTGGATGGAATAGTTAATATTGTTATTGTCTGCAAATTGCAATGACTGTGTAGTCTGTGTAATGTTTTTACTAACTAAACATGCATTTGTTAGCACAGTGATTAAATGTTAAGCTCTGGTAGTGTTCACTTCAGCCTTAAAGAACTCAGTTATTGGTAAAGATTGTGTCAAAGTGCAAATGAAATGAACTTTTCAGTATTGATATCATTATATTCTTTTCTGTTTTCCACTTAGAAAACATTGAACTTTATGAATGGGTAGAGGTGTTGTGCATTCTTTGCCTTACCTTGATCATGCATGGGTGTTGGTTATGATAAGGAAAATAGGAGTGCGTGTTTAAGTATCACACAAATGACCTTATGGCATGACACACCACCTTACACAACACGCACAAGCTGACCTGATGACTAATGTAAAATGAGAAAAGTCGGGGCATGTCAAAGTATATACTGTAATATTAAAGGATGTAAAATTACGTGCAGGGAAATTTATTATTCAAAAAGATTGACACTACAACACAACACTTGTTTATTAATAGAACCATATAACTTTACAAATCAATATATCATTCACATAACAATTGGATTCTATAAAAAATTGATCAAATAGACCATACTTCTTTTGAATTGTTTCATCAAACCTATAACAAACTAGAAGACAAACATAATCTCAAAAAAAAAAAAAAAGAAAAAAAAAGAAAAACCCTCGAATAGGGACGAAGCCAAGATTTTTTATTTGGTGTGGTTAAGGCAAGTGTAGCCATGAAAAAAGGAGGTTGGCTTGTAAGATATGATAATTTTGTTTATGACCCTTATGAAATTTATCTAACAATGAGAGCAGAAGCTTCTACATAATGCAAGAACAAGTAGAGTCATGCCAAGTTTTTGGGAAGAATGCTCATAACAGAGTGAAGGAATAAAAAAAATTTCCAAAAAATTGTGGCACCATTTTACAAGAATTTTTATAACTTAGGTGTAATATGATGAATAACATTTGTGTAATATGATGCTCATAAAGGGCATCCACGACCACCCCTGACCCCCCTCTATACCATTGTCCGTGATCTCAAGCAAAACTCCAAACCTTTAAATAATACTTTTTCCGTCCCACTTTGTTAGTCTCTTTTGACAGTTCCAACTTTGTAATTGAATGTGGAATTGCACTTAGCTCAAAATTTAAAGCATTAATTCCAACAATATGGCTTATTTTCATTTGCTAATATAATTATGACCACTTATGAAGGTTAGTTTTGGAAATGTAAATCTTAATATCTTTGGCTTGTTTTGAATGGACTCATGTTGTGGGACATCTTAAAATGGAATGAATTCCTTCATAGCCTTCATAGATAGAGTAGAGATAAATGGAAGTAAGCCTTTGGTATCCTGTTCTTATTGCTTGGTTCCTGTATATCTACCTGTCAAAATAGCCCCACTTTGAAGTGGAGAAAGATCGGTCCAGTATTTAGATCTATATTTGGAATATTCACATACATAACAAAAGAGGTGAAAAGACGAAGGACATGTAGTTACAAAACCATGTTGTCATATTGTATCATTGCATCCAAGTTAATTTTGTTTTCGGATATTGTTATGTGTTTCCAATCTCCAAGCGTCCAAAATGTGTTTGGTCTTAAAGTTGCAAATAGAACAATGAGACATTTGGATGAGTTTCTCCATCGCCTCACTTTCTTAGAAGTTTTCTTGCTTCTTTGTTATTGACATGGAAATTCAGCTAATGTTGTTTCACTATCTCCTTTATTCTAGTTCACCTATAGAGTTATATCAGTTTTAAATAAACTTCTTTTGACATTGCAAGAGAATCCTCCCCTATTGTTTTCGCACTTCTGTAGCTTATTTCATGCAAGGTTTGTTTGCAGGACCTTATTCGTGAAGTTGATCCAGATATTATAATTGGCTATAACATCTGCAAATTTGATTTGCCCTATCTCATTCAGGTTATTGGACGTTAGCTAAATTTACTTTGTGCTCTATCACAATCAAACTTCTTTACTTGGCTATATGTGCTTTGTGCGAAAATTAGCAATGCACAAGGTTTCCTCTTTGTGATCAGCCTGAGTTAAGTTCATTTGGACCATTCTTACTTCTGCAGAGAGCTGAGGTCTTGGGAATACCAGAATTTCCAATGCTTGGCCGCATCAGAAACAGCAGGGTTCGTGTCAAAGATACAACTTTTTCTTCAAGGTCACTTTTAGATTGTTCATCGCTAAAAATTACCAAAAACGGGTTAATAGTTGCTGGTAGCCTCTGGTGCAAATTTGACTTTGTATTTTTTACTCAAGAGAAAGATCTCTTAGAAAGTATATTGCAGTGGCAAGAAGTTTCTTTTTTGTCTAAATGTGGCAAGCAAACTTTTGGTGCGATATTTATGTTTTGTTCTTTCGTTGCTACCTAGTGGTAGTACATGAATCTGAGATCAAGCAGTCAGATTGTTGAGACTGGAACTGGACTTGTAGGGTTGGTTAGTTGAACAAGAGAGTGTAGCTCTTTTGAAGAAGTGTTGGGCTTGAAACTGACTACTGCCTTCCCGGGAGTACTCCTCCTACCCCGAAAGAACAGCAACAGGACTTTTCTGTAGTTCTCCCAGAGTTTCAATAAGGATAGAGTTAAGAGAATTGGTCATCTGTTGCCTGCAAGCAATGGTATATGTTCGATTTAGTGATAAGATAGTTCCGGATCAAATTGCTGAGTTGAAATTTGAGCAAGATTTTTCCTGGGTTAAAATAGGTGGATTGCTTTGCAGATTAATATCATTAATTTAGGAGTACTACCTATCTCAAAAACGAATATCGCTATCTGTATCAAAAGTTACAAGGGCTTCCACCATTATTCTTTTCCTCTTGGGCTCTGCTGGTAGTGATTTGTTTTTCTTTTTCCTTCTATCTCTCTGTCAATCACCTGCAGCAGTGTTTCTTGTTTTCTAGTGAAGAAATACAAATCTTTTTTAATGTGATGGACTGCTAACTTGTCATTGATTATAGGTGGGTCAGCTAGTTCATATGTTCTTTCATGAAGTATTAATTTTTGTTTTTGGACACAACTGGATTGCAAATTTCATGTGTATAAATCCTGGTGGTGGGTGATGAAGAATTGGTTTCTTACTCTTATTTGATTCGTGTCATCAAATGTTATTCTGAACCATTGTATTCTCAACTATTTTCCATTATGACAGCTCAATAGCTTGGCCACATTATGTGTCACGTATGCTGATATACGTGCAAAATTTAAATTGAATAAGGAGTCCTATTGTGTTTTAATAAAGAGCTTCGCCTGTTCTGTGTTTTTGCTTCTTCAAAACAGGGCTCTTTTGCTATTTTCATTTGTTGTTATAGGGTTCAAATCTCAGGTTCAGGGCTCCTTCTCGTGCTACTTCATGCTTGTGCTTGGATTCTATACAATGATTTGCCACCGCCCTAATTGTGTGGTTATGAATATTTGTAAATTCGGCATCAATTCAGCATTCCTTAATTATAAGAAAATAGCACAAGGGAGGACCTAGACATTGCTGTCCTGTTTCTAACATAAGGAGGGTTGGTCTTCCTGATACTAAGGTGTCAATGCGGTCGATCCTGACCTAACTAAAAGTAAATTAGATGTCTCTTCTCTGATAATATGTGGTGGGCCTTAGAGTTAGTTGTTGTATGGTACATGCATTTAAGGATTTACTTGCTGATAGCTTGTGCAAGTATTCATCTGATTGGTATCTTTGGTTTTACAGACAGTATGGAACAAGGGAAAGTAAAGAAGTTACCTTGGAAGGGAGAGTTCAATTTGATTTGCTTCAGGTTTTACTCTTTGTGATTTGGTTCTATACTTCATCTCAAATTACACTGGATATTCAGTTGAAAATCAGACATCTCTGCTAACCCTTTTTGTACGCAGGCTATGCAAAGGGAACATAAACTAAGTTCGTATTCGTTGAATTCCGTTTCAGCTCACTTTCTCAATGAGCAGGCAAGGTTTTATGCTTTCCTTCTTTATGTATATGGGGGTACCTAGTTCAAAATTTGTTCATTGTAGTCATTTGTTAGAGTTTGCACCACCTTTGTTAAGTATCATCTTCAAAACTAGTTTCTAAGCCTTTGCAGTCTCTCCTACGTGTTGCCAATCGGTTTTGAGTTAGGATGCTTAAACATTGTGTTAGAGCTAGGCTTTAGGAGGATTTTAGACGGACTCTTGTTGTTTTGTTTGTTCTTTAAGTGTACCTTGTTTCATTGTGACCTCTAGGTTTATGAATCCTTTGTTTACCTCTCCATGTGCTATTGGAAGTTGCACATGCAGGGGAGTGTTAGAGTTTTGTCTTGGTTAATAATTGTCCCCGGATCTTGTATGTCTACCTGCCGGTTTGGGCGACCTCTTCACTCATTGTGAATTGGTCTTGACTTGGATGCTTTAAACATAGTTGTTGACATGCCTTAAAGAAGAGCATGGTTATGCATTTCCCAGAGTGAAAACGGCTGTGGTTCTCTACTCGAGGCTGTGATTTATGTGCCGAATAACTACATCAATTACCACAACCACACATTTTCATGCGATTAAAATTCGTCTCTCAAGCGCACTGGAACTTCTTTATGTTGCAGTGATTATCTTTTCTGGTGCTGGTTTAAGGTACTGTTGTGTTCATTACTTTTTAGGTCCTATCACGTGTGACTTGGTTGTGTAATGCATTCTTTAAGGAAGTATTACTCAAATATAGACATACGCCCAGCACTAGAAATGGTTTTTAGCTTCCTAACCAACCATATTCTCTTCAGATCCAGAACACTCGAATTCTATCTTAGAACAAACATATCTTGGTGGGAATAATGGATGTTACTAGTATTTTTCAAGAAGACAGTTTACTATACTGCGAGAAATTGCTTCAGGGATATTTGATCTTCATGGCAGATTGGATTAATTGGGATTGTTACTTTTAGTGTGAACTCGCTAATTGGTTCTATGTAAAATGTGGGCTCAATATGAACGTCAAGTGTGACTTCAGCAACATGTTTCCATTGCCTTTTTTTTTTGGGTAAGTAGATTTCCTTTACCTTGGTTTTGCCCTTGTAGAATGTTGCGATTGTTTGGTGGATATGGACCTAACCTTTCTGATTATTTCACAGTTTGACTGCTTCTAGACTTTGAAAAACATTATGACACCAGCCAAACTGAGCATTACATATCTAAGAAACAAAAACACATGAAGATGCTTTGTTCTTGTAGGATGCCTTTCAGACTATAAGATTCATCAGACATGTCCTGACGTGTGTGGAACACACCTTTGAATATGTCCAGTTATTTCATTTTTTTTTGTATTAAGCATTGTTTTGGGACATGCAATGTTTAGAAAACTACTGAACAAAATTATTATTATTATTATTATTATTATTATTATTATTATTATTTCATTTTATTATTATTTTAAATTTTGTTTTGGTTGGGGGGGGGGGGGGGGGGGGGGGAGTTGGGGTGCATATGTAAGCCCTGAAAGTATTGTATATGGATGAACATTGCGATGTTTATTTGATGTGTGTCATTGCTGCGCTGTATGCTTATTTAATGAAAATTACCATGCTTGTCTCTGTCATAGTATTATACCTGTGTTTTGTGTCTGTATTGATGCTTCTTAGCTACATGCCGTTTCTGGGTTGTATGTTTTGGAAGGAATTTTGAGGATAAATTTGAAGATTTGTAGAAATTATGGGTGAGATATCTTATTGCATTTGGTATGGTTGTCCCTTTCTTTTAGTAGTTGAATACCTTTATGTTTGACTTTTAGAGATTGGAGAGCTGTTTGTGGCTTGTGATAATGTTTGTACTCTTTCTGAGTTAGTGGTTTGTTGTCCCCCCTTGTCATTCTTTTGTTTGTCTTTTCCAAAACCATGATTTTAGTTTCAGATCCAAAATGTTACCCTTCACTCACGGAATGAAGCATTAGGATTATGCATTCTACCCAAATGTTAGCACTCCAGGGATTCTAAAAATTATAACTATTGCCTTTATGCACAGATTTAGGCAGGGTTTATGTGATCTAGCGACTGGCTATAACTGATGAGTTGCTGCACACAATGAAGGTGGGACCGGGATGGATCGACAAAAGATCCGTGATACAATGCGATAGAAAGAAGAAAGACCAAAGAAGTGTAATGCTAATGAAAGAGATAACACACAATAAAAGACTAACACTGACCCCTTTTTTTTTTTTGATTAGCAAAGAAAGATAGAACGTAGACCCTATCTAACACTAAGAAACACAATGTGTAAAATACCCTTACTAATTTAGATAAATAGCAATATAACCCAAAGATACGATTTCGTTCAAAATCTAGAGCATTATAAGATTCCTGGTTCCACCACCTGTATAAGATGCGACTTCGACCAGCTGCGTCGATGGATGAATGGTGCTTTCTCTAATGGACTCCATTGGGATTACAATAACCGATCTGATGTATGCAGTCGGCGAAAGAGGAATGTCCCGACCAGTACCTGGCCCGCGAGTATGGGGGTGATAACAACTTGCACGGTTCACGTTGCCAATCTTGTAAATTGATATTTATCATAAACAAGAAATGGGATGCTTGATGTCTGCTCTATAACATGATTTCCATGAAAGGAACTTAAGTTAAATGTGATGTAACTTGATATGTTGCTCCACTATAACTTTGAAGGCCTATATGTTTGACTATGCACCAACAAGTTGCACAATCAACAGTTTAGTCTCACACTGGCTTTAGCAAAATGAGATATTAGTTTTACTTATGTTTTATTTTCTTATTCTTTTGGGTAGCAATGCTAGGGGAGGGGTAGACCTAAATTGACATTAGATATTGGGGAAAATTTCACGTAGGCACCCGACCTTTCACACAAATCACACATAAACACCTGACCTTTCTTAAATTTCATATAAACACCTGAACTTTCTAAAAACTCATCAATTCAACACCTGACCTTTATTAAATTTCATATAAACACCTGAACTTTCTAAAAACTTATCAATTTAACACCTGACCTTTATTAAATTTCATATAAACACCTGAGCTTTCTAAAAACTCATCAATTCAACATCTGCCATCACCATTTAGTCTAAAACCAAATGGAAAAAAAATTAAGTGCTTCGATTTTTTATTTGTTTGAAACAGTGCTAAGATCTTATTTTTCTGATTATTTTATCTTAAAGAATCATAATTAATTTTTAACTCTAAAGCTCTCATTAGTTAGCATTAAGAAAGACGTATAATCAAATATCTCTTAGGGCTAACTAACGAAAGCCTTAGAATCAAAAATTAATTATGATTCTTTAGAATAAAATGATCAGAAAAATAAAATCTTCGCACTGGTTTAAACGGATTGAAGATTGGAGTAAAAAGATATGGTTAAAAATATATTAAAAATATATGGTTAAAAAAATTAAGTGCTCCAATTTTCAATCTGTTTAAACCGGTGTGAAGATCTTATTTTTCTGATTATTTTATCTTAAAAAATCATAATTAATTTTTGACTCTAAAACTCTCGTTAGTCAGCCCTAAGAAAGTCGTAGAATCAAATATTTCTTAGGGTCAACTAACGAGAGCCAAATAAAATGATCAGAGAAATAAAATCGTCATATCGGTTCAAACGAATTGAAAATTAGAGCAATTAATTTTTCAACCATGTATAGATCGTTTATATATTAAAAAATATGGTTAAAAAATTAATTGCTCTAATTTTCAATCCGTTTAAACCGGTGCAAAAATCTTATTTCTCTGATCATTTTATCCTAAAAAATCATAATTAATTTTTGACTCTAAGGCTCTCGTTAGTTAGCCCTAAGAGATATTTGATTCTATGACTTTCTTAAAGCAAACTAACAAGAGCTTTAGAGTAAAAAATTAATTATGATTCTTTAAATAAAATGGTCAGAAAAATAAGATCTTCGCACTGGTTCAAACAAATAAAAAATTGGAGCACTTAACTTTTTTCCCGTTTGGTTTTAGACGAAATGGTGATGGTAGATGTTGAATTGATGAGTTTTTAGAAAGCTCAGGTGTTTATATGAAATTTAATAAAGGTCAGGTGTTGAATTGATGAGTTTTTAGAAAGCTCAGGTGTTTATATGAAATTTAATAAAGGTCAGGTGTTGAATTGATGAATTTTTAAAAAGTTCAGGTGTTTATATGAAATTTAAGAAAGGTCAGGTGCTTATGTGTGATTTGTGTGAAAGGTTGGGTGCCTACATGAAATTTTCCCTAGATATTGTTGTGCGCAAAGATATGAGTATAATGGGTTTGTGTGAACAAGTGGCCCTTGACAGAGCTCAATGGAGGAAAATGATTCATGTAGCCGACCCCAAGTGATTGGGACATAAGGCTCGGTTTGGTTTGGTATTCTTTTGAGATCTTCAATATGCTACTCATACTGGACTAAACACAAGATAACAGAACTATTCGGTTCTTTCTTGCTGCTATAGTGTCTGAATTATTTATTTGCACAATGACGGAATCAAGTTATGTGCTTAATTTATTACCTAATGCAGTAGTTGAATTAAAATTAATAAAATTGCTCCCCTTATTGGACTCAACAGTGTCTTTCCGACCATTGAGGAACTACTAGGTGGCATCTATTCACTCATTCATGATGAAACTATATTTTCAAAGTAGTTGCTAATGCTCTTGCTGTCAATTGTGTTTGTCAGTGTAGCCGTGGACTGTGATTTTCTTTTAGAGAAGTCTTGACGCATGTGTTGTTCTTTCTTTTTGTCCTTCCTGTTTGTCTTCTACGTCCTATAGCACTGAAATAAGTGACTCTTCTATCCCCCCTAAACGAATATATTATCTACGTACTTTTTTTCTTCAGCCCCATAGTTCTTTTGTGGAGTAAGCATTTGTTGCTGACAATTGCTGTGTTTTATGCACAGAAAGAGGATGTCCATCATTCGATTATATCTGACCTTCAGAATGGGAACTCAGAAACAAGGAGGCGGCTAGCCGTATACTGTTTGAAGGTGCATATAGTTTTTGTATTTTGGTGCACATTTTAGTATGATTGAATCCTTTCTCTTTATTTATTTATTATTTTTTATTATCAGCAATTGAATTGAATCCCTTCTTTCTCATATGTAATAGCAACTAATGGGTTGGATTAGTTCCACTTATTCAAAGTTTAAACCTCTACCCTCCTCTTTTTCCGTAATATAATTCCTTGCTTTTTTTGAGAAAAAGTAATGGTTTAACCACTAACCTTATGGGCGAAGTGGTGTCTGGCTGCTTTGTCAATAGTGATGCCAGCTTTAAGGGCACTTTGTCTTTCTGGTTGCTGAGAAAGGGGAAAAAATGCACAACCAGGAATGTTAATATGGTAGATAGATCTGAATGTTGACAGAGTATCTGCGTGCGCTGTTTTTGTAGTGACCGATGTCATTGCTTAGCAATACCTATTGGTTTTTTCTCATAAAAAATAGAGTTAAAAATAGCACCAGGATCCATATAGCGTCAACTAGGTTAGCTATTCTTCGTAGTTTAATACGATTAGACTCTTCAGTGTGCACCTAATTTTCAACACCTCCACTGTTAAATCAGGTGCCACCAGTCCTTGCACTAATGCCAACTCCTCAACGACTTTTTTTTTTCCTTATGGATATTTAGGCAGTTCAAACACCAACAAGGCTCATGAAAGGGGTCTTTTAAATAAATTGAGCCACTCTTTGTCCGGCAAATACTTAACAAGCCATATCGAAGTGATCCCTTTTATTTCCCGAATCAGGTCCTTGAATTATCGTATCTACCTTTGTATGTGCCAGAGATTGTTGTGCATGCAGGGGAGTGTTAGAGCTTGTCCCTCATTTATACTATTTCATGTCCCAAGTTAGTATATTAGACTTGAGGGCTCTCCCCTGGTTTCCATTTAGTTTTTAGTTGGCCACTTGAATAGATGTAACATGCATATTACACATATGTGTAGAAGATGTATAGGGGTTCTAGTCAGTTGATCTTCTGATATATATATATATATATATATATATATATATTGTGCCCAAGAGTCCACAATTTTACACAAGCTTCTCTCATTTGTAAGAACTTTTTATCAAAATTGGCATGTTTGGTAACTGATATGGGCAAGGTGTTTCGTATCGTTATTCACATTTTTATTTTGTAGTTGCACTTGTCACGCTATTCCATATCTTTGATCCCATAGACTTTTTGAGGAGTAGTAATTAAAAAGTTTGCACTTTACACCAATCTACTTGAGCACAAATTCAAAGATATAGCTCCATCTATTCTTTGAAAAGCATTCAAACTCATTGAGAAAGATAATGTTGTTAAATCATAAGCTAGGAAGCACAAAAACTTCTAAGGAGGAAGGAGCCATGTCCACGTTGGGTAAATGTCCCGATGTCGGACATTGATACTTCTTGGTTGCTCTAGGAAACGTGTTTGTCACTTATTGTAAGAAGTCTTCACTATAAACCTTGATCCAAAATGCAAATTACCAAAAAGCTTTCTGAATATCTACATGAAGCTAGAACTTCTGGTGTGTTCTTTGAGAATCCCACAGGCACTTCTGCTTGAATGACCGTTCCTCATGCTTCAAAAGAGTAGCTTAATTGCTAAAATTGTGCACCACAAGCGAAACTGAATGTCGTATTGTTGTTGTAGGATGCCTATCTCCCACAGAGGCTTTTGGACAAGTTGATGTTTATTTACAATTATGTAGAGATGGCTCGTGTCACAGGTGTCCCTATCTCATTTCTTCTCTCTAGAGGGCAGAGTATTAAGGTTGGAACCTTTTGTACCTTTCTTATTTATTGGTTGTGATTGAAGAGGAGTGGGAATACTGAATATATGAACTCAAACCACCATTTACTATAGGTGCTTTCTCAACTTCTTAGAAAAGCAAGACAAAAGAATCTTGTTATTCCAAACGTGAAACAGGCAGGATCTGAACAAGGAACTTATGAAGGTGCAACTGTAAGTTCATCATTTACTCTTGCTCTCTAGATTCAGTTTTTATGGGCAAGTATTGAACTATTTCAATTTCTGTTAGAAATTAGAAGATCGCTTTCATTATATTTGAGTATGTCATCAACTAAAGTTTTGAAGGAGATTTTATCTTTGGAGAAACAAATATTGCTATGAAGTTGAATGAAATCTGTCTCCATCTATGTAAGTGGTAGATAAAATGGCTTGCTCTTCTATTGGCAATGAGCAGTATACCAACTTGGCACAAGATAATTTAATGTTCTAAAAATGATGTTGTGACTTATGTCATAAATTCTATTGTTATAGTAAGGTAGTGTAACTCAGACATGTCAGGAAAACCCATAAAATATCTTCTGATATAAGAAACATTGAACTAGGTGTACGATAGTTGAATGTGGCTTATTTTCACGCTGGTTTTGTGGATGTTATGCAGCCATAAAGCAATGAAAGTGTTCAGTAGTCTTCTGTTTCAGAGGAGGACTAGTTCTAAGGGGTATTCTATGCAGAGACGTAGTGATGAATAAGAGAATTATATGCTTCTGGAAATTCACCAGTCATAGATCTTCATTAATGATTTATTGACTTCTGTAATGTTTGTGACCAGCACTTATTGGTTTTAATGGTTTGGCGGCTGTAGTGACGGTGTCATGCTAGATGTTTAACAAATGTTCTAACTACCTTAGAATAACGTATGGATTATATGAGGGGCCTAGCGCATCCTGGTCCTTTAGGGATGCCATCTTCTCAGCATGCTTGACAGTTTACTACATTATTCTCAAATATGTTTCCCCTCTTTTGGACATTCTCCTCTATTTCAAATTAGAAATGCAATGTCCCAACCTCTCTCTGACATCCTGGATTTTGTAAAATGCAGGTTTTGGAGGCCAGGGCAGGCTTCTATGAGAAGCCAATTGCGACATTGGATTTTGCATCTTTGTATCCATCAATCATGATGGCATATAATTTGTGTTACTGCACTCTGGTGAAATGCTTTCTCTACAGCTCTACTACGTGAAAATTATCTTGAATTGCTTCTTGAATCTAGAGTTGAATTTATTAGCTCTTTGGGCATGATAGTATCATCAAAGAAGCATGTGTGTTGAATCTGTTTAATCTCTTCGATGAAGGTAACACCCGAAGACGTTCGCAAACTCAATCTTCCACCAGAATGCATTAGCAAAACACCATCTGGAGAAACCTTTGTCAAATCAAACTTGCAGAAGGTTAAACCTTTTTATTGATGTAGTTTTTGGATATCTATAACGTACATGGGTGACAAGTTGTTATTTTTTTCAGGGAATACTTCCAGAAATTCTCGAAGAACTGTTAACTGCTCGTAAAAGAGCTAAGGCGGATTTAAAGGTGTTTATTTATTTTCCCTGTGTTAGTTCTTCATAATATATCTATGTCTTGCTGGCATTCATTGATATTAATTGGTTGATTCATCTTGTTGTTGCTGCTGGGGGTGTAACTTCTGTGTTTCATTGTCTTAGCCACAATGGTCCAACTCAAATAGTCAAATAAAACTGATTTAAAGTCCAGTTTGATTCATAAATCCAGAGCCATTACGAAAGGCTCCGACAAGCCAGTGCAAACTATCCTTGCTAAATTTCTCTTCCTCTGACAGTATTTTGAAGGGAAGAGATTCATATAAACAACAGAAAATTACCGCCAAGGATAGAAAAGTGCACTTAATTCCCATTAAGGATGAACTCAGTTTTTAATTACCTTCAAGTACAACCTTATGATAAAATTACCCTTTTACCCTTCAAATACTATTAAAATTCACTAAATGCAATTTTTCACTTCACTCCCCTCTCACCTCCGCCTAGCAACTACTTCCGGCCGGCAAACACCTCTGTCTGGCGACTTTTTCCGGCCGACGATTTTTCTGGCGACCACAAAAGTTAGTGAAATTCACTAACTTTGAGCTCATGAATTTCACTAGATTTTGAACTCGTAAATTTCACTACCTTTGAGCTCGTGAATTTCACTAGCTTTCAAACTCGTGAATTTCACTGGCTTTGAGCTCGTGAATTTCACTGATTCTGAAATTTTGAACTCATGAATATTATTAGCTTTGAGCTCGTGAATTTATTAGTTTCGAGCTTGTGAATTTTATTGGATTTCAAAACTCAACAATCACCTATTGAATTTCATTAGCTTCGACCAGTTCTTCAAGCAATGTTTGTTGACGGAATTAACTCCGGCGGTGTCAGTAGACTCGGCACAACCAACCGACTTGTGTGTCTGGCTACAAAATCTAACATAGAGAGAAAGGTGACCAAAGGAATCCAAATGGCGGTGCAAGATTCTATATCCCTAAACGACTACGGAATCACATCAGAGAGAGAGAGAGAGAGAGAGAGAGAGAGAGAGAGAGAGAGAGAGACATGCACTGCCCGTTAGTCGCGGCTCCAACAGTGAGTTTCGGGCGGCAGAGAGCAAAGAGGAGTTTCTCACCGCCATTAGTCGTGCACTACGTTGGCGCCAGATGCTGAAGGACGGCATTGAGAGGGTACTCTTGGTATAAATGGAAGCGCAATCCTTAGGGGTACATTTTCGGTGTTGGGCTGGAGTTGGGAGGGAAACAGAGCTAATATTTAGTACTGGCCCGTAAATTCCCCTATAAACAAACATCATCAATGACAAATATGACATCAATAAAATCGTTCTCTGGATTAATTCCTTTCGGATTAAGATCGGTCTTTGTATTTATTCCTTTTTGTGATAAATAGAAGCTGTCACCTACACCATAGAAGGGAACCCTTCTCAAGTTACTAAGGAAAGAATGACCTTGTTTAGAGACAAACGCTAGATGCTTCAAGCTGGTAGATTTTAGAAAGGCTTTTTCCCATATTTGTGTTCTTCACTTCAATTCTAGTGGAAGTGGTGCATGTGTGCATCATTTTCCAACTTGAGTTTTTGTTTTGCAAAGTAATATCTCTTCTTAGAATTCAATGCAATCAGTGTGAAGAAGCTATGCTGGATTCAGTGGATGATTGTGAGGGCATTGGATTTTCAGTTGAGCTAGGCTGGGTTTTTTGATGTTACTCTGATGAGTTTATTTGCTTGAGCAGCGTGTTTGATTTTATGGTCCAAGTAATTATGAAGGGCTGGAAGCACAGACAGAAGGAGCCACTTCTTGTCTCACTACTCTCGGATGCGGACATTTCTTGGACCTCTTTTGTGCATATCTGAGCACTCTTTGACCTGTCCATATATTTAAACAGTTCATAGTTCTGGACACTAGTCATACTTATTTGACTTGAAGAGCAGAAAGTGGCGATTGCATGTTGTAAGATAAGATGCCAACCTGTCGATTAAATAACCTGCTGATAGATGCTTTGATACTCCAGTATTTGCCATCAAAATCAAACCAGTTGAACTACATATCAGTGCTTTCTTTTGGGCACGTCATTCATTTAGCTCAGGCTTCATGACGAGAGACCTGTTGGGCTGCATCTATCTAATTGATTGAGAAAATCTGATTCCCGCCACATTGTAGAAACCTTTCCATTTTCGAAATTTATCCAATTCATTCGTTCATAGAGCTACTTACCAATGTTCTAAATGGTGCTTGGCGGTAGTCGGGCCCCACCTCCAAGTGCCAAGCCGCCTAGGCGGCGCCAAGCAATTCGGTGGATTTTATTTTATTTTTTTACATACCATTATCCTATCAAACTATATTCCATGTATCCATAATGCAAGTTCAAACATCAAAGTACAAACCCAAATGAAATTAAGTAGTAGCAACTAGCAAATAAGTTCTATATAATATATATGCTTCTATGCAATATGTGCATAATATAATACAAGTTATACAAGTATACTAATACAACACTGAACACAGTCACACTCGCACAATCTGTTTTTTTTATTATTAAATACATGGGGTTCTGCACACATAACGTTAGAACCATATGTACACTGTACACAACCAGAAATACAGAGGAGTAGAAGAGAGAGAGAGAGACGAGACATAACAGAGATACGAGAGAGAGAGAGAGAGAGAGAGAGAGAGAGAGAGAGAGAGAGAGAGAGAGAGAGAGAGAGAGACATACCAGCGGTCGACGATGATGGACGATGGGACCTCGTTCGCTACCGGGTTGGGGATAGGGCTCAGTTCTTCACTTCTTCGATCGACTGGAGTGGAGAATGGAGGTGGGAGTATTATGTAATTCTAATTGTAGCATATATATATATATACATATAGAATATATCCAATGATGGATCAAGCACGGCCTTACCGTGCAGGACTCCCCTTTCCCGATCGAATTGGGACGATCTGATCCGCTCAATATGTTCAAAATGTGATTTTAAGGGTACCCGCGAGAAATCAGAAAAAAAAAATGATCGGGAAGGGTTTTGATCTGAGTAGTTTTTTACTGAATCGTTCACTATAAAACTGTTCGGATCAAGCCCTACCCGATCATTTTTTTTGCTGATTTCTCGCGAGTACCTTTAAAATCACGTTCTGATCACTTTGAGCGGCTTGGATCGTCACAATTTGATCTGGAAAGGGGAGTCCTGCACGGTAAGGCCATGTGGGATCCCTTGGGAGATCCGGACTATATATATATATATATATATATATATATACACGGGACGGTTCAATGGACACCCTAAAAAAACACCTAAAAAAACACCCTAAATCTCAATCTCACAGTTCCTGATCAAATTTTTATGATCCGAACCGTTCAATGCGTGCAGAATGTGATTTTAAGTATACCCGCGTGAAATTAGCAAAAAAAATGACCGGAAAAGGCTTGATTTGAGCAGTTTTTATTTGAACCGTTTAATAAAAAACTGTATAAAACTGTTTGGATCAAGCCCTTCCCGGTCATTTTTTTTTGCTGATTTCTCACAAGTACCCTTAAAATCACGTTCTGATCACATTGAGCGGTTCGGATTGTCAAAATTTGATCGGGAACTATGAGGTGTTTTTTTAGGTGTTTTTTTAGGGTGTCCACGGAACCGCCCCGTATATATATATATATATATATATATATATATATATATATATATATATATATATATAGGGGACGGTTCAATGGACACCCTAAAAAAACACCTAAAAAAACACCCTAAATCTTAATCTCACAGTTCCCGATCAAATTTTTATGATCCAAACCGTTCAATGCGTGTAGAATGTGATTTTAAGTATACCCGCAAGAAATTAGCAAAAAAAATGACCGGAAAAGGCTTGATTTGAGCAGTTTTTATTTGAACCGTTCAATAAAAAACTGTTTGAAACTGTTTGGATCAAGCCCTTCCCGGTCATTTTTTTTGCTGATTTCTTGAGAGTATCCTTAAAATCACGTTCTGATCACATTGAGCGGCTCGGATCGTCAAAATTTGATCGGGAACTATGAGGTGTTTTTTTAGGTGTTTTTTTAGGGTGTCCATAGAACCGCCCTGATATATATATATATATATATATATATATATATATATATATATATATATATGAGTGCTGAACATACGTTGAACCATTACGGTACACAACAGTACTGGTAGAAGAAGAGGGATGAGTAGTTCAGTGTGATACTAGAGTGAAGAACAAGTGGAGATTAATGGAAAGTGGGAGAGAGAGCACATTCAGCTTTGGTCAATGATGAATGGGACTCGTTCTAACGGGTTGGGATAGGGCTTGTTCTTCACACTCTTCTGTTTTATAATATAGATATATATATATATATATAGATATATATATATATATAGTCCCCTCGTCCTAACTCCTAAGGACCACCTTAACTTAATAAAATGAGGACCTCCCTTTCTCGATAGAATTTCGATGATCCAAGCTCCTCAATTTGTTCAGAATGTGATTTTAGGGTACCCGCGAGAAATCAGCAAAAAAAAAAAAAAACCGGAAAGGCTTCATCCGAGCAATTTTTGTTTGTTTTTTATCGAATGGTTCAAATAAAATCTGATCGGATGAAGCCCTTCCCGGTCATTTTTTTTGCTGATTCCTCGCGGGCACTCTTAAAATCACATTCCGAACACATTGAGCGGCTTGGATCATCGAAATTCGAACGGAAAATGGGAGAAATGGAGAGGTCTTTATTTTAGTTAAAATAAGGACCTTCTCATTTGAAAATGACTGTATAGAGTCCCCTTCTCCTAAAAATCAACTTAACTTAATAAAACGAGGACCTCCCTTTCCCGATAGAATTTCGATGATCCAAGCTGCTCAATGTATTCAGAATGTGATTTTAAGGGTACCCGCGAGAAATCAGCAAAAAAAAGATCGGAAAGACTTCATCCGAGCAATTTTTGTTTGTTTTTTATTGAACGGTTCAAATAAAAATCTAGAAACCTCCGGATTTTTTTATCCCCGGGCTAAACAATCCGAACAATTGACGTTGTCATGAATTCCGAACGAAAAGGAAGAAGTTTATTTTAGTTAAATAGGAACCTTTAATTTGAAAATGATTTGAAGACCCTTGAGGTCTCAAAAATAAAAACATCTAAAAAAACCCCCCAAATCTCAATCTCATAGTTCCCGATCAAATTTTTATGATCCGAACCGTTTAATGATTGTAAAATATGATTTAAGGGTGCCTGCAAGAAATTAACAAAAAAAAAAAGACCGGGAAGTGCTTATTTTGAGTAGTTTTTAACTGAACCTTTCATTAAATCTAAGCTAAAAACTGCTCAGATCAAGACCTTCCCGGTCATTTTTTTTGCTAATTTCTCATGGGTACCCTTAAAATCACGTTCTGATCACATTGAGCGGCTCAGATTATCAAAATTTGATCGGGAACTATGAGGTGTTTTTTTTTTTAAGCCTAGTTACTGATGTTTCTGTTTTTGCTTGGGACTGATAAAATTATTTTGTTCCCAGGAAGCAAAGGATCCTCTGGTCAAGGCTGTGCTAGATGGTCGCCAGCTGGCTTTAAAGGTAAAGCAAGTCACTGTTAATCTGTCATCTTTTTAAACATCTGTTAGCTATCTATGCAGTTTGAATTGTATAATTAACGATTTGAATCAACGATCTGCATTGTACCATTCAAATACTCGGTCAGTAGTCCATTTGAACAGGTTGCATTAATAGTTGCAAGTGGTTGTCAATTATTATTGAATCATAGAATCAAGTCGGTGATTTGTGAATCGTGGTTGGTTCACATTAGAGTCACTAAATTCAGCTGTTGACCTTAGTCATATTTTTTGTTGAATAAGGGTCCAAACAATCCTTTTGAAGGTGTTTAGGGTAGTTCTTTCTTCCTCTCTCCTTGTTTACTTAAAGACTCAATCCTAGAGAAAAACTTTTCTTTGGGTACTTCTAGAAGGTAAAAAAAAAAACGTTCTTTCTCTCTACGACACTATAGGCTTCAATATTTACCTTATCAAAGTGATTGTGCTGGCAGAAGGAATCTGATGAACCTCAATTGATACTTTTGAAGTGGTTTTTCTAAGAGTGTAGTTATAAAAAGAGAAAATAAAAAATCTCAGTTGGTTATTGTAGCTCAGAAATTAAGAGTTTGGATTCACTTGCTTTCTTTACAACGAGTGGTCGATAAGAAAAATCTAAAAGGAAAAGAAAAAGGCAAAGTGGTCATCCTACAATGCTAACTTCTTTTCTTGAAAAGGTATGTTGTGCATTATCAGAAATCATAGCATATTCGATGAAGTGATATATGTCGATGGATGAAGGTGGGGCTCGTTTGTCACTTAGCATGGATGCAAGTGTCTTACCTTTGGACTACATAAAGCTTATTGAAAACAAGCTACTTCATTGATTTAGGTTAAGAGAAAGATATTACATGATATATAGGGATACATAACTGGATTGATAGATGTGTTATATTCTTAATGTGAATAAGAAATTATGACCGAATCTTTACAGTGCACGATCCAGAAAAAGGAAATTTCAATTCACGATTCGATCATGATTGGATAAAATTGCTATTTATTAATTTACTGACGGTTTGGTATTCTTACATTATTTATAAGCTGTTTTATTTGTTCTCAACATATTTGAGGTCATCATGTATCCACTGGTTTAAGCTCCATGCTGTCTGTTGCCTTACCAGATAAGTGCAAATTCTGTATACGGGTTCACAGGAGCTACTGTTGGTCAATTGCCATGTTTAGAGATCTCTTCTAGTGTTACAAGCTACGGTAATATATGTTCTTTGTATTTCTTCTTGTTAACATAGCCTGGAATGTCCCTAGAGATGGGGCTAAACAATTTTGTATTAAACAATTTGTAAGTGCTTCTATTGGAGTTTTGCTTCTGAATTGCCTCTCCTGTAAAGGTCGTCAGATGATCGAGCATACAAAGAAACTCTTGGAAGAGAAGTTTACAACTCTGGGGGGATATGAACACAATGCTGAGGTTAATAATCTGAATTCTTTCGTTTTGTTTGTATAAAATTCATTAGACAGGACTGCTGCAACCACAAGACACCATTACACACTATTCCCAGTTCACACCATGCATTGAATTATGGTGCTTTTTCTTTCTATGAAATTTATTCACTAGCTAAATAACAATCAGTTTGCTTTTCAAAATTTTTTTTTTTGTTTAATTCTCTACACTTAGCTTGAAGCTAATTAACCCAGAGAAACAACAGAGAACTTCAAGGCAACAGATAAGCAAGGCCAAGTAAAGAAGAACTAGTTTATTTATTTATTTGTTAAGGTGAATGTCACTTCCAAACAATATTAGTATGTTGCATCGCGCTATGTGAAATCTACCTTTCTAGTGGTGCTACTACCCATCAGCTTTATAAAGTTTTAAGTTCTTGGCGTCGGTTTGATGGTCTTCCTTATATTCTAAATCAAGAATGCCAAAGATTTGATGATGGAGTAAAACTTGTTGACGTTGAAGCGGCCAAAATTCTTTTGAATGCTTTTCTAAGTAGCACGGATACGGACGCAGGACACAAATATAACATGACAATACCCTATGGATGTGTTATTTTTTAAAAAGTAGGACACATGCACGTTGAGGATACATTGTCTATCACCACAAGTTTACGCCACAGATTAAATGATAGATATGGTGCAAGAATTTAAATCCTCAAAATAATTTGATAAAGGTGCCCTAAGTTTTGGCACATTGATTGACCCAGGACTCCGGAAATCGTTAAAAGAAAGCGCATGAACATGGCTAGGAAATGCTAAATCCTTTTCCTAATATTTTGTTTAATGTATCTTTGTTATTTCCCTACACATTTTGAGTGAACTTTAAATATGTCCCAACTTGTATAAGAAAGTGATGTCAAAATTCAAAATGTTCATTATTATACGTTAGCAATTTTTAAAAATTGTCAATTACACACCAATTTTTTTTTTTTGTCATGGACAACTAAGAACAGCACGACATGTTGCAAAAAGAGTGTCAGACCCGTGTCAGCATTAAGATTTTTATGCTTAATTATTTATGGAAACGATAAAAGAGAATGTCAGACACGGACACTTGTCCTTCTTTGAAGTGTCCGTACTTATTAGATGCTTGTCATGGTCTGGAAGGGGGTTCTCTCAAAATACGCAAATAAACATTTTTATGCTAATCATTGCTTTTGTACTTAACTTTATCAGACCTCTATTAGAGTTGACTAAATAACTACTTTGAGTGATTTGGAGTTATTTGGCTCAATTGGTAGTATTGCGTGGCAGAAGCTAGAAACGTAAATACGGAAGGGTCAGGTCTTTTATTGTTTCATATGTGGATCTAGATTTTCTTGTTGCAAAAGCATATTTGTTTTCTTTGCTGAGTTCATTAGGCTCCTTGTCTACATTGATCATCTTATCGCATACTTGACCTTTTTTTTCTCCATATATGTATAAGTTCGATTGAGTGCATCCTTTCCCTGCAGTCAATAGTACATGCTCAGCTATTTTTGGAAATTTTAAAATTGGGGCTGTTTCTCCATGAGACCTTACTATCTTACTTATCAGGTTATATATGGAGATACAGATTCTGTAATGGTACAATTTGGTGTGCCTACAGTTGAAGCAGCAATGAACTTCGGGAGGGAAGCTGCTGACTACATTAGTGGGACTTTCACAAAAGTAAGTATATGGTTGAGTTCTTTTGTTAGATTGGATATTATCTCTCCCAGTACTAATGTCCATCTTAGTTCCCTCTTTACTGTCATGGAAGTTGTAGATTCTACCATTGGTTACGATATTAGGCCACGAGGAACTGATGCAGTTATGACCATTTCAATTAGAAGACAATGTGGTTTTCGTATGCTATGGTAGTTGGCACGGGGCTGTTTTTCGCCTAGAAATTTGCCCATGATGGCACCAAGTTTGCCAGCAACTTGGTCTCAGCCAACTGGTGTTTACTCAAGCACCCGTTATGCTTTGAACGTCTAGAAACACACACAAGAGTTACGGGAACCGTCCCAACCTTTTATTGCACCAACAATACAAGGAAAATACTTAAGAGTCTAGATAGAAGAATCCTCTGCCTTAGGCTATGAAAATGGCTTGCCTAAATAGGCATACAATCATAAAAACGAGGCCACTAAGTACATGAGATCATGGGGCCAACCCATGATCTTGCAGTTGACACCCCCAACTGCCCTAGGATTGTGTTGGCTCGCCTAGAATCTGCCGGCACACTGAAATCTGAAACTGCCTGGCCGATAACTGCCCGTTTCTGCCTTGGACACCTGTCCCATGCTGCCAGCAACATGTGCAGCCCGTTTCTGCCTTGGACACTTGGCCCATGCTCCTAGCAACATGTGCAGAATGCTGTTTAACCGTCAATAACTATTTTGCTTGAGCCAACTCAAGTCTGCCTCTGTTTTGCCCGAGCCAACTCAAGGCTGCCTAGCCAATTTCGTGATCCAACCCTAGTTCCCTATACTTAGCCGTTTTTCTCGATTGCCTTGTTCCACAAGCCTGCTTCCCGTTTAGCATCCATGCCACGATATCATCGGGCCTTCACGTGCATCATGACTGCCACTTGCCTAAGGGACCAGTGCCAACACCAACTGACACCATTGGGTTACCTTGTAAAGACATGCCTGCCTCATGCCTTTGATTCCACCGGTTGGTTAGGGTGCAAGGTGCCACCGCTAGCCAAGCTTAGCAAGCCTTGACCATCAAGGTGCTAACAAACCACCCCCACCAGAGGAAGCCGACGTCCTCATCGGTAAGGCCCGTAAGTACTCCAACACTTGCTTCTTAGACTGCCACAAAGTTCCATCCGTTTCTTATGTAGCCTTTGAGTCTTGCCCATTTTCACACTTCGCCAAACAAGAGGTTCTCCCATTTGTCTCCCATTTGTCTCGCTCTGCCCTTTTGCCTTATCATCCAGAATCCCGTGCATCTGAACTGCGAGAGAAGCCCGTTGAGCTTGTTTTCTTCTAGCAACTACCAAGTCTGGAAAATTCTGCACTTGAATTGCCGATAGCCAGCCACCCGTTCCTTCCTTTGCCCGCTTGCCCTTTTCTGCCTTGGAACAACGCGGCACAAAGCAGGGCGTTTCTCATCAGCAATCAAAATCCCATCGAGATGTGGCATCATAGCCACTTTTGCAGCCACAAAGAACTCATTACCTAGTATAAGTTCAAAGTCGTCAAGTGGATACACCATCAAATCCACTAGCCCATTCCAGTCCCCGACCTTCAAAGCAACATTGCCAGTCCATGCCCCACCTGTTCATTGGAATTCACTCTCTTGATCCGACTGAAACTTTCCACAACTTTTAAACCAAGCGTTTGCACCAACCGTTTCGAAACAAAGTTGTGTGTGGCCCCAGTTTCCACCACGTACATCAAACTGGTTCTCTGTGAGGTTACTACCTTGTCTGCAAGAATCACGTTGAGCAATTGCATAGGGTTGACCCAAGCATGCACTTCCGAGTCTGAATCACCATCTTTTCCTTCATCCACGCAAATAGCTTAAGCTTTTCGCGCTTTGGGCAATCCTTTGCCCGATGAGGCCCATCGCAAATGAAACAACCCTTGCTGAAATTCCCTTTGCCTTGCCGTTTGTCCTCTGAAACCGATTCTGATTTCTTATCCTGGTCTTTCTGACTCTTATCCCATTTCTTTGAACCAGATTTTGACGTGCTGGATTCAAAAGAATTGGATTTGCCCGTCAGTTTGAAATTTGCCAACCAGTCGGCAGCGGCAACAGCTGATGGCAAGTCCTTGATTCCCAGCCTTCGTAGTTCCAATTGTGCCCAATTCTGCAAACCCGACATAAAATTGAAAACCATGTCCTCCTCCGACATGTTCTTGATATCCAGAATCAAAGAAATGAATTCCTTCACATAATCTAACACTGTCCCCGTGTGCTTCAATTGTTTCAGCGACTCCCTTGCAAGCCACGAAGAATTGCAAGGCAGGAGTTGATCCTTCAATTCTTTCTTCAGCGTTTCCCATTGCTCGATCTTTGGACGCCCGCTATCCTCACATCGAGTTCTCCACCAGAGTTTCGCATTGCCCTTGAGAAACATCGTGGTGATTGTCACCCGATCTCCCTCTGGAACACGAGCAGCAGAGAAGTATTGCTCCATATCCCACAGAAAGTTTTCCAACTCCTTGGCATTTTGGGCACCACCGAAAGTCTTTGGTTCAGGGATCTTTACACTAGTCTCAAATCCGTTTGAGCGACCAAGGAAGGCCCTCTTCACAACCAACAATTTTGACTCCAAGTTAGAAACCCGCTTGCTCATGACGTCTGAGAGTTTATTCATGTCCGCCAACATCTTTGTAAGCTTGGTTTCGGTCTGAACGACGTGTGTTTTGTGAGCCGTTTTCTGAGACTCAACCGAAGCCAACACGACGTCCAAGCGTTCAACCAAGGTAACGCCCTCATCAACTTCATCAGCACCAATGAGCTTTTATAACTGTGTAACTCTGACCCGTACCGCCTCGAGTGTAGCATTTGCAGCCATAACTCCAACCTAGAGCTCTGCAACTTTTGCTCGCAACCTTAGTCACGGGGCTGTTTTCTGCCTAGAAATTTGCCCATGATGGCACCGAGTTTGCCAGCAACTTGGGCTCAGCCAACTAGTGCTTACTCACACACCCGTTATGTTTTGAACGTCTAGAAACACACACTAGAGTTACGGGAACCGTCCCAACCTTTTATTGCACCAACAATACAAGGAAAACACTCAAGAGTCTAGACAGAACATCCCTTTGCCTTGGGCTAAAAAAATGCCTTGCCTAAATAGGCTTACAATCATAAAAATGTGGCCACTAAATACATGAGATCATGGGGCCAACCCATGATCTTGTAGTTGACACCCCCAACTGCCCTAGGGTTGTGCTGGCTTGCCTAGAATCTGCTATGACACTGAAATCTGAAACTGCCTGGCCGATAACTGTCGATAACTGGCTGTTTCTGCCGTGGACACCTATCCCATGCTGCCAGCAACATGTGCAGCCCATTTCTGCCTTGGACACCTGTCCCATGCTCCTAGCAACACGTGCAGAATGCTGTTTAACCGTCAATAACGGTTTTCTTGAGCCAACACAAGTCTGCCTCCGTTTTGCTCAAGCCAACTCAAGGCTGCCTGGCCAATTTCGTGATCCAACCCCAGCTCCCAATACTTAGCCGTTTTTCTCGATTGTCTTGTCCCACAAGCCTACTTCCCGTTTAGCATCCATGCTTCGATATCATCTGGCCTTCACGTGCAACACAACTACCACTTGCCTAAGGGACCAGTGCCAACACCAACCGACACCATCGGGTCACCTTGTAAAGACATGCCTGATTCATGCCTTTGATTCCACCGGTTGGCTAGGGTGCAAGGTGCCACTGCTAGCCAAGCTTAGCAAGCCTTGGCCATCAAGGTGCTAACAGTAGTCCTTTTGCTCAATGTCTGAATTGCCCACTTGAAACCTTGCAGCTCAATATATTTTTTGGGTGGCAATCGAGTATAAAAGAAAAAATTGTGGTCGGGAAGGGTCTAAACTTCATCAACTCGATATGCTGTATTTTTAATGTTTTCGAAATCACCGTTCCACCCAATTTTCACCCATTCATGAATTGATCTTCGTCGTTTGGATATGGTGTGGATTTTAATAATCTTTAATGTTGTCACATTTTATTACAGCTGTATTGCTTGTAATAGATACTTCCTCCGTCCCATTTTAAGTGTCCTGCTTCGTAACTCCAACTTATTAAAAAGACATCATCATTATACCTTTCACATTAACTTTTTCCTCCACTTTCCCTACTTACCCATCATCATTACACTTTTACTCACTTACTTTTCAAAATGGAATCTACTTTTATGGACAAAATAGACAATTCACCAACTTTTACCTACTAACTTTACAAAATGGACACTTAATAAGGGACAGCCCAAAATGGAATACCAGACTATGAATAAGGGACGGAGGGAGTAACTCTTTTTGGGAAAATTCAACCTACATTCTATTCGGCTGTTTTGGAGCACTGCATTTAGAAAACTCTCAGAGAGTCTTTCGTCACTCTGAACTTCGATTTGGATTCCTGTATGCTGGCAAACCATTATTCTCATCCTGTTTTGAATTGGAAGCTGCTCTGTTTGGCTTCTCAAAAAGTTAATTATTCTCCAAGTAAGTTTATGTTTTCTCTTATAATGCAGTCAGGCACAGGGTTATATTATTAAAAAGGTTACATAATCCACAGAAGCTTGGCCACCTAATTGAGTTCTAGATTAATAGGATTTATTTAAATTATTTCACTTGTTACTTGTTCTAATATTTTTTTTTAAGATTAAATCATTTCATTTATTTAAATTACTTGTTCTAATCCATTCTCTTGTTTTGTTTGTGGAATTTTCCATCTTGCAACTTAAGAGAGCATTTGCACGACCTTGTGTGAATACTTTACACTCTAGTTATTGTACACTAAAATTGCGAACCCTCACTACCTCGTTTTTGGTTGTTTTCCCTGATTCTTTTGGTGGTATGTCTATTTTGAAGCCCATAAAACTGGAGTTTGAGAAGGTTTATTATCCATATCTACTTATTAGCAAGAAGCGATATGCTGGTCTTCTATGGACAAAATCGGACAAGTTTGACAAAATGGACACTAAAGGTGAGGAATAGAGTTTTTCAGCTGTCTAAGCTTCAATATTCTGTTGACCTAATCTTGTAATTTATTGACAGGTATTGAAACTGTCAGAAGGGACAACTGTCTGTTAGTCAAAAACCTGGTAACTGAATGCCTTCATAAAATACTAATAGACAGGGACATTCCCGGTGCTGTTCAGTTTGTCAAAAATACCATCTCAGATCTTCTTATGAATCGAATGGATTTGTCTCTATTGGTTATTACTAAGGTATGAAAATGATTTTTGTCAGAAGTTTTCTCCTTTTCATTATATTATGTTTTGAAAGTGCTGGTGACACATGTTTCACACTTAACAATGTTGTTACTATGCCATACATTGCACTGACTACTTCAATTTAACAGGGTCTGACTAAAACAGGAGATGATTATGAAGTCAAGGCTGCACATGTTGAACTTGCTGAGAGGATGCGTAAGGTTGGTTTATTTCATCCCTCCATTAACTGGAAAATGCACTCATATTACTTTCAAAGATTACTGTGCAATGGCATGTATGACATAATTCTCCATTATTGTTACACATGCTTGAAGTATGCTCAGTGTGATGTTGGGCAGGTACCATGATTGAGGACTAAATAAACTTATTTTAGCTCGTCCTTTCTCCTTGTTGCAATATGGTGACACGATATGCTTTTTGTTTTTGTTTGCACTGACAGTATGGTTATCTCGCTCAGGTGACTCAAGCCATCATCATTTAGTCAGGGGTTTTGAAACTTCCTTGTTCTATCAGTATGTTGCAAATGAAGCCAAAGGGTCACAAGACTCACAACCTTTGTACAAATGCCATGCAAATTCAGAAAAGCTCAATCCAAAAATTATCTATCCTATAAATTATAATATCCAACAAGAACATGAAAGGTTCACAAAAAATCTACTACAACATTATCAATATCATTCAATGGACATCTTTTGAGTTTTTGATCCTCCCAACCTGCATCTTCAAATGTACTCTATTCCATTCTTTCCATAAGCACCACATGATATGCAAAGGCGCCACCTCTCAGTTATTTTGTTCCTTTTCACCTTGCATCACCCCAAACATCACCTACTGGATTTTAGAATATTGTGTAAAAGTAAACTCCATAGCTTAGTAGCAAGATCCTTCTAAAATGGGTGCGCTCCCTAGACGGGAGCTCGAATTGGCACTCCCAACATGGGAGCTTATCGGGCCGTTAAGGCGGTTATTCTCGTACTTCTAAGGAAGTTATGCCATTGTGGAAATAATAATATGAGAATCATATTAGTCAAGAAGTTTTGCAAATTGAGAATATATAACTTCCAATAATTACACTTTAAGATCGGAAAAAATTTCAGTATCACTTTTCCTTTAATGATTAAGTATTTAAAGATATTTTATATACATATTTTTATATAATCTATATACGCTCCTTCGGCGCTCCCAACCTTAGGAGCTTGTAGGTATCTCCGCTCCCCCGCGCCCCCTCCTGCTTCTGCTCCCGCCCCCGCTTTGTTCTACCAAGCTCATAGTCCATAGCTTCCTACTTTATCAAATTCTCATTGGCCAATGCCTCTCTTTAGCTAGTTATTTACAGTTAGGCTAGAGTGTCCAAATGAAAAAGGCGTCCTTGATTTGTTGGCAGTCTAATTTCTGAACTACTTTGGAGGGAAATGATTCCTTGCCCTTCAAATACTCAAATAATGATAGGCTGAGATATTGGAAAGGATATTAGTTCCCTTAGCTGTGCTTGACATGTGTGGGCAAATACACACACACACACATACACACACGCGCGCGCTATGTGCCATATTTCATCTTTCCCGATCAAATTTCGATGATCCGAGCCGCTCGATTTGTTCAGAACGTGATTTTAAGGTTACCCGTGAGAAATCAACAAAAAAAATGACTGGGAAGGGCTTGATTTGAGCAGTGTTTATTTGAACCCTTCGATAAAATACAAACAAAAATTGCTCCGATCAAGCCCTTTCCGGTCTTTTTTTTTTTTGTTGATTTCTCGCGGGTACCCTTAAAATCATGTTCTGAACATATTGAGCGGCTCGGATCATCGCAAATTGATCGGGAAAGGGACGTCCTTAATACGGTAAGGGCGCCTTTACTTGAAGTTTGGTGTGTATATATATACGCACACACGGGGTAGTTCCGCTGACAACTAATTAAACACCTAAAAAAACACCCCAAATCTCAATCTCATAGTTCCCGATGAAATTTTTATGATCCGAACCGTTTAGTGTGTGCAGAATGTGATTTTAAGGGTACCCGCGAGAAATTAGCAAAAAATATGACCGGGAAGTGCTTCGTTTGAGCAGTTTTTAATTGAACCGTTCATCAAATCTAAGCTAAAAACTGCTCAGATCAAGCCCTTCCCGGTCTTTTGTTTTGCTAATTTCTCTTAGGTACCCTTAAAATCACGTTCTGATCATATTGAGTTGCTCGGATCATTAAAATTTGATCGGGAACTACGAAGTGTTTTTTTAGGTGTTTAATTAGTTGTCCCCGGAACTGCCTCGATATATATATATATATATATTAATTAAACTTTTACTCCCGCCATTTCCCATTTAAAGGCCCTTTTGCGGCTTCCAACCAAATAAGGGGACAATCACTGCATTTTTGAACGCTTATTTTTCTCACTAAACCCTTCAATCATTTTCTTTTCTTACTTTGTTAGTAGTACAAATTTAAGAATGAAAGGGTAAAAGAGGAAATTCATTAACTATTGCCTATCTAGTTTTGAAATGGGACAATCTTTTTGGGAAAGTGCTAATTGGGACCGGTAAGGAGGGAGTAATTTTTTCTTGAATAAGTTAGGGATACGACAGGTCACGTGCATCCAAGTCACATCTTAGGATACTAACAGACATTACTTGTGTATCTGCATGTTCACAATTAGGATGTAAAGTCAGTTGTCGTAATATTGATAAGGGTTTGTGAGTTACTCTTTGTTGATTTAGTTTTGCCTTGTTATTCAGTTGCTCTATGTAAACATAGTTTTGTACTTTTCGCATTGAAAAGGATGTTCGATTTGTTATAAACCTATACCCTTAAATGAAAGGGGATGATTTTCACCGACCACCTTTTTTTTTAGTTAGAGTACACTCCTTTTTTATCTTCATCAGGCAAAGTTAGAAATATGCTGTTTGTTTCATAAGAGGCATTACCTAATTTATTTTTGCAGCAATGTCTCAACTCTGTAGACGGGCATTTTTGTAACATTGCCTATTGAAGATACAAAAGTAATTTATTCAGAAAGAAGTGGAGTGTGAAAATTGTTCCTAAGAAAAAGTGTATATTACCTCACATCCTTGCTGTGCCATGTTCATGTCATGTGTGAGTTTCTGCTTCTCGTAAACTCATCCATAGCCTACGACGTGTAACCAGATTCTCCTCCATAAGTGGGCTAACACGTATAAAATTTAATCATTAGGTAGGCGGTGAGGTTCGAACACAAGATCTATTGCCTGCTTGGATACCATATTAGATTGTTAGCCACCAACTCATCTAAAAGCTTAAGCTTATTGAGAGAGGCAATTTTATTATTTATATCTCAACAGTTTCCATTCCATCTTGAAGTTAGAAACAATATATTAGTCCGCCCAAGTTCCTTGTTAGCCACAATGCCATAAAGTTCCAGGAATGCCCTGATAAAGTAGCAGCTCAAGCCAAACTTCATGCCAAATCAGAATTATTCAATCCTCACCTAAAGCAAACCTCAAACCTCATATTTCTGAAAAAATATGACCAATCTCTCCAATCCTTTTCCTGTTCTTGGAACTTGAGCGTGAATATCGAAAATGACGCGCTTCCATCATCTTCGATGGGAGTGTACATCTATGGAGTTCACTCAGTAGATTTTCAATAGTTGGTCGGATATCTGTTGGCTTCCCCATCCTGCATTCCTGTTCTTGGAACTTTTTTCAACACCATTCCAAACTGCTGCAGCCTTGGATGATTGATCTCCAGAGGAAGACTCAAGTATGCCAAAGCGAGAGAGATGCTTTAAACTCCTTGTAGTCATCCAATCTTGCACATGGTTAACCTATTTATTGGGATAATAAGCTCACTTTTCTCCATGCTGACTTTCAGCATGGACATTGCCTGGAAAAAGCAAGGTAGGCGCTCCTTTTCTTTCTGAAAACAAGTTAGTGTCCTGCACATAAAGGATAAGCGAGAGACCTCCATTGCTTACTCTCCTCTTATGCTCACCTCAAATTTGATTTTTGTTTATCATTGCATCACATGCTTCAGCATTCTGATTATGCAAAGCTGATTGTTGTGGTCAACATCATGTATAATCTAATTTGAATGTTTCACTTAACAGAGAGATGCTGCCACTGCTCCAAATGTTGGGGATCGGGTGCCTTATGTAATTATTAAAGCTGCAAAAGGGGCCAAGGTAATCTGTTTCCTAGTTTGTCTTTTGACAGTGTTTGTGCTTCGTGCTCTTGGGTTGAACAGATTTATTATTTGATGACAACCAGGCTTACGAAAGGTCGGAGGATCCAATTTATGTGCTTGAAAATAACATACCTATAGACCCTCACTACTACCTGGAAAATCAAATTAGCAAGGTTAGTGATAGTATCTGATACTCGGCAACTGTGTTCAAGTTTAGTCTCATCAATAACATGCACTTGCAGCCCCTTTTGAGAATTTTTGAGCCCATTCTGAAGAATGCAAGTAAGGAACTTCTTCAAGGCAGTCACACAAGATCTATCTCCATCTCAACTCCTTCAAACAGTGGCATAATGAAATTTGCTAAGAAGCAACTTAGTTGCATTGGCTGCAAGGCTCTCATCAGGTAGACCTCAAGGGTTATCCCGTAATGACTAACAAACAGAAAATGTTCAAATTCCATGATCTTTCCATGTTTGTTTACTTTACGTGTCTATATCTTCCTAATGTTCTCTTGTATAGTTTTCATAATCTCTGTTTTTAGATTTATGTGATCACAGGAAAGTAATTTGAACGGAGAAAGACTGCAGCTATGCATTTTCTTGAAATTGTTTTATCGGTGTTTACTTCGTGTCCATTGTCGGTGTCAGTGCTACTTAGTTTATATGAGTAATATGATTCTAGTATAAGATACATATTAGTGATACATGTCAGAGTTGTAGACATAGGGATTCATGTGTATATGTGAACCATTGGAGATTGATAAATTACGTAGAACAAGCTAAAGTGTTGGTTGGATGCTATGGGCATCTTCCTATCTTTCATCATTTCTCTGTGCAAAATGTTCTCTTTGCTGGAGTGGTCCAATTGAAACTACTTTGAAGTGTAGAATGCCACTCCATACCTGTCTTCATGTAAAGAGAGAAGAAAAAGATGAGTCACATAACAAAGACTTTTTTGGTTGAAGCTTAGTTAGTTCAGTGGTTCAAACAAAGAGAATTGTTACATTTGGCGGACAAAATGGATGGCAAGGCCACCATCCCCTCTTCCATTAATCTACTTGGTGCATGAATTAGTTTTTCCTCTTGCTACTGTATTTCCATGAATTGTTTAGTAATAGCTGCATTTGTTTGGACCAGTGGTTCTGATCGAACTCTCTGTTCACACTGCAAAGGAAGAGAAGCTGAACTCTATTGCAAGACTGTAGCTAATGGTATGCAATACGTTTTGTTGATTTCATACGTTAACTCTAAAGGTCTACTGGAAGAACTAATCTGTCTTTTCCAAAAATAAGATTTTAATTAAATGAACTGGATTACTTGCAGTGTCCGAGTTAGAGAAACTTTTTGGGAGGCTGTGGACACAGTGCCAGGAGTGTCAAGGATCTCTTCACCAAGATGTTTTATGCACTAGGTGCTCCTTCACTTTTGCCTTTACTTCCTTTCCTTCTCCTATGGAATATTTTAACACAATTGTACGGGGATGAAATCGGCTCCTTCCAGAGCCTAGCATAGCATGTGAAGTACTATGCTAGTTCAATGATGTCCAATTGATGACCTCAGTAGTTGAACTTACAGTACTTGCTTTGTTCTACCATTGATGTGGTGATTGCCTTTTGCGTTGGCTGTCTGTTTTGTTAGTCGGGACTGTCCAATATTTTACCGGAGGAAAAAGGCACAAAAGGACATGGCAGAAGCGAAGGTCCAGTTAGATCGGTGGAGCTTCTAGCATTCTTTCGAGGCAGGTGTATAGTTTTGCCCAAATCCGATCTAATGAGTTGTAGCATTGCAGAGTTAGTAATAGTTCACGGAAGTTGTTCGATGAGAAGTTTTGCTTGTATTATAAGAAATTCTCATTGTTGTTTGAAAAGAACGAAATTTTTAATGTAAAATTTGGTTATTTTTCATTTGTACAAGAGTCCTGATCCCTCTCCCTCACTCCGAGGATTTCGAAGAGGAAAGTAAGGCTCTTGTAATCATCTTGTATTTGTAAGTAATGAATATATGTAGAGATCCACACCGAACCCCACTTTTCAATTATGATCACCTCTAGATAGAAGAGTGCATCCCTCTGCAAATGAAACCTAACCAAAACAATATGCAGTCCACCAATTATGTTCTAATGTCTGTTTTCTTAAATCGTCTGTACTACCAAATACCAACCAATCAACCAATCTCCCTTTGTTGCACTAAAATATTTTGGGGAAAATAACTCAGGAAGAAAAAAAAATTACTTTCCTAAATAAGTATCCAGCGCGCAAACATAAGCCTTACAAAAGATGCATGTTTTTTGTCAAAAAAAATTCAAATTTTTTTTCACATTCTAATAGAACTCATTGCCATTGATTTGTATCTTTCTAAAGGCTTAGATTTGTGTGCCAGACACTTATTTAGGGACAGAAGGAGTATCATATTTGGTTGCTATTTTAAACATCTGTTCTTAGACACTGCTGTGAGCTGGAGCCTCATTGGCGGCTAATTTGCACAAGGGAATTTGCTCTTTGTAGCTATATAGCATTTGCCTCTCCTCGTCACTTTATCTTTTTAGGAGTGAACAAGTTCAAATTTTTCTTAAGTTTTAAGTATCCCATTATTACTCCCTCCGTTCCCTTTTAAGAATCCCGTATTCTATTTTAAGTTGTTCTTTAATAAATATTCATTTTGTAAAAATAATAAGTAAAAATTGATAAAAAAATTTATTTTATCCTTAAAAGTAAATTTCATTTTGAAAAATTAGTAGGTGAGAGTATAATGATGATATCTTCATAGAGGATAATGTAAAAAGTTGTAACTTTTATAATATAATAATGACGATATTTCTATAAAAAATTGAATTTAAGAAATAAGACTTAATAAAAAGGGACAGAGGGAGAGAGTACATAAACAAGATGTGTAACATATTTTGGACCAAAAAAATGGGAGCCACAACCCATGGGTATATCCAGGGCCGAACCTGCATCCAAGAGAGAGAATCTGTCCTCTGACCTACTTATAGAAAAGCAACTCTACGAAGAACGGATCATGGCAATAACTCCAAATTACTTTCAAACATAGCATTGGAAAAATTCCAAACAAGTGCACTATCAAATTCTTGTTCCATTGTGATTTCCATACAGCAAACCTTGAATTACAACAAGAAATGGGACTTACAAACAGCAAATTAAACACAATGTACATAAACGCAAGGGCAACATTGTTACCCACCATAAATCTATAGATCATGAATACAGTCTAAGACGAGTTGTAATGGGCTTCCGGCACATGGGGCATTGCGAAATGGTCACACCACAATCCTTGCAAGTCTAAAATGAGAAAATTTTCAAAGAGCAAGAATGATAGTAAAAGATAAGAATGATAGGAACACATAGCAACAAAAATACTATTTCTAATGGTAAGAGCAAGAATGATAAGATCATACCTCGATAAATGTCCAATTAAATAACATAAAGTTTTTGCACAATGCAAAACCTTCGCAATGAGGAAAAATGAAGGATATTTTTGTAGTATTCTCTTTCCATGAATGTCTACAAGGAGGGGTGTTTTAAGAGCCATAAATAAGCATAGATATCTTATATCAGACAGTTATGCTACATTGTTTCTAGTAAGATCAATGGCAGTACATAATGTCACATAATTAGGTCGGTCTCTCTCTCTCTCTCTCTCTCTCTCTCTCTCTCTCTCTCTCTCTACGCTCAAATTGGATATTCTCTTGAACATAGAAGATCAATGGTGGTACATAATGTCACATAATTAGGACTGGATAGCCAGTGTAAACGTGTACCCCCTGAAATACCCGAACTACAATGGAGAAACGGGTAGCTAGTGTACAGTTGATTGGAATGAAGCTGGAATGGAAAGGTTATTCCCTTGGAATATTGTTTCCAAACACTCAGTTCATTAAAAAGGATGACGGAATGAACATCACAAATAGATGTTACCAATTTAGGTGAATGCTCATTCCATTGAGAGGTCAAGGAATGACCATTTCATTACTTGCCAAAACCATTCCAGCCAACCAAACACTACCTTAACCTAAAATCAAGTCTTTGTCCCTTCTTAGCAACTCCTGACCACATGGAGTCAACCAAACACTAACATGCGGCTGATTTGTCATAGGAAACTGTCTTCTAGGATTGGTTCTTGGGTGTGAATGCAGACACGGTGTGTTTCCTTATCATGGTGCTGAGGAAGCACATAATCACTCATTCTTTGGCTGTCAGTTCTCCTCACAATAATGGCAGGTGCTTCTAAGGAAATGTGGTCATGACAAGGTACGACGAGTTATGGACTCTGAGTTGGTGCGACCGTGTGGGCATGCCCACCAGGTTGGCAAAGGATAGGCTCTGCATAAAGCTGGTTTTCAGACTTGCTCTATCGGCCTCTAAAAGAAATGGAGAATTTTCCAACAAAAAGACAGGATGTGGAAGGAGTTATAGCAAGGATCAGAGCTGATCTAAGGGCCTGTATGTATGGTTGAAGCAGATTGCAGCCAGTAAGGATTATTCAGCTTTGGCAGGGTTTGGTGGAATTTCTCATTGGATTTTTGGTGGTTGATTGTCGTATGTTTCCCATTTCAGCTAGCTGATTGAGGTTAGGCTAGTTTGCTGCTTGTTTTTATGTTTGCTTTTTTAGTTGTAGTCTCTAGAGGCTGTGTGTGGAGTGTTTTGGGGGTAGATTTCAAGGGCATGCCATTGGTGTTTTCTTTGTGGTTATATAGTTCAAGGGCATGCCATCTTCCCTTTAGTTGATCCGGAAATCACTACAATGTAATTGTAAGTGTTGATGTTCAGACCAACAAAATAACTCAGAGTGAAATGCTTACCAGATGACCACATCCAAAAGCCATATCCTTGGAGTTTGTCAAGCATATGGGGCAGGCCTAGTAAAACACAACCAACACAATTTTTACAACCATGAGCACTACCTATTTTCCCCAAATGAAAACAATGAAGTTTACCTGTTCTACTGGTGTTTGATCATCTGACTCAAAGTTGCTCACGTGTGGAATTGCTTTAACCGCATTATCGTGGTCTATAACTTCACGCGGAGGAGGAAGAGGCTTTGTCCATCGAGCTCCTATATTTCTACAGAGTTCATGAAAGGCTAGCACTTAAGTAAATTCTTGGAATGATTTTAAATATTAACAAAAATAGTACAGCTTTCTCAGCCTTACTCAAAGTACTGCCGGCTTAGGGCAGCTCTGTACTGAAGTGGAATTTCCATTAGAGCAGCAAGAGCAAAAGCTGCTTCCTTTTTCGACACATCAGCATTCTCAGACATGATTTTTGTGAAATTCACAAACTGCAGGAGAGGGCACAAATTACACCGAGTATAAATAAAATACGCCGTCATCCTTTCCCAGTTTGTTCAGAAAGTTCAGCATGGAAAAGAACATTCACTTGCAAAATATCACTGCACCAATGTTTAATTGAATGTGGAAAAACAATGGAATACATGGAATTAAATAGACAAAGACACAAAAAAGAAAAGAGAAAAAAAGGAACGTAAGAAGCTCCCACTAAGAAAATAGAGGGTATATAGTTGTAAACAAAGCAGAAGGTCGATAGGGGCCCACAATGGAGTTCACACCCGCATCAGTGTAACACTGAGTGGACACACTGGCTTAATACTAAAGCTTTACTGGGGATCAGAGTTCAATTGTTCTGTAAAATGTATTGTAATGGTCAATCCGTAACCCTTTTTGAGGCAACAAATCCCGTCGCACATAATATCAGCAATATAGAACTTCACATGTGTGTCGGCCAATACCTATTGCCCGATACGGACTCATTCGACCTATACATACACCGTACAGACCGGTAAGACCATGACTTTATCAGAACCCTATTCTTTAAGCAACCACAGGTTGTGTCACAGCCCCTTGAGAATGATTTTCCTTCTTTCCGGGCTTATAGACACCACTAGTCATCCGAGCTCACCATAATTCTATTTACAAGTCTCCGACACCCTATCCGAGTAATGAATCACGAGTCACCACCACAACCTTCCAACTGAAAGCCTTGTGCCACGTCCTGGGGGTACTGAAGATTTGGGCTACAGTTTCATCGAGAAACCATGATGCATCCATGTGGGCTCCTGCTCTAATGATAGCCTCTTTGCGAGCCCACTAACGCTGGTGGCATGGAGAGTCTTCCCATAGATTATCACCATCACCTCAGGTATTGAGTTAACTTAACAATGTGAGGAAGGGAAAAGAGGAACCAGGAGAGAAGAGAGACACAATGAAGTCTAAGAGGGAGAGCATATTTAATTAGAATTCTCTCTGTTATTAGGGGTCATTGTACAAATGAGATTTACAGTACATAATACCCACATAACACAGGACGCAAAACACACAACATACACAGAATGAAATAAATTCAAAGAAGCAGCGGGATCTCCATAATTGATGCATGCACATATTCAAAGAAGAAGCCAAACAAACCTAATCTGATTTCGTATCAGATTAAAAAACTCCACAGTGAAAAAGGCAAAGGAATCCTACACATAACCTAGATCACAATCCAGACCATGAAAACTTGAGCTCTATCATTGTTTCATGTGCAAGAGTGCTTCATCATCTGAATGCATCCACTGCAAGCTCTAAGAACCCACCGTGGCGATGTACTTTTTCTGATCACCACCATGACATTGTATAAACTAGCACAATTGTTCGGCAAAGATCACCACATAGATACAAGAACTTATACATCATCAAAGACATAACAGACCTGAAAATTGTCAAATGCACGTTGAGGAATGTTATCATCAAATTGTTTCATAGCATCCCATGGTCCGTCTCCAACACCAACCAAGATGATTGAAAGAGGATATTGACTGTCATGATACTGCAACAAATTAACATTGAAGACATCAAGGTGAGTGAAGCTCATGAAATCTAATTCTTTTACCTTGCAGTAACAATGGAATTGACAGTGGCTTGTTCTTGAGGACTAAATCTTCCAGGTGGTGTATCAAGACTTGTAACCTGATTTCTTGTCACAAAATTTCAATCACATCAAAAAGCGCATATGAGTTTCATGATTCTGTTACTAATGAAACAATTTACACTTGAAAGCACGTAACAAACCTGTCCATCTGCAATGATGACGAGCACATGATATTGGCCATTGCTTTTCTCCACAATATCAATTGCAGCATCAATTACAGGTGCAAATGAGGTCGGACCTGCAATAAATTTGCGCAAGGACAACAAAACAGAGCCAAAGGCATAGTTTTTATTACTGAGGGAAAAAATTAGCCGAATTATATTTCATTGAAAGCTCAAGATATGAGTTGCAGATATCTGTATCAATGAGGAGCTGACAAGGCCTTTCCAAAAAAAAAAATTGAAGAGTCACGGCACAGCCCAATCATCTAGCAATACGCCAATACGTAAATCTAAAGGCCTACTTCATTTTTTTAACAAATCAAATCTCTAAAAAAATCATTTTGGAGATAAGCAGTCTGATTGTTCATGAGACACACCATTGCAAGGCTAGAATAGGTAAACTATGGTTTTGCCTAAGGTTTAAGGTGAATCTTAAAAGCATCAAGGCAAAATATAAAGTTTCTTGCCGAGTCCTCATTATGTTGTCACACTTAGTATTGGAATCTTATTTTCAGCCCTCATAATGAATCTTAGAGGTTACTGGTGATTCCTTCTCCCAAACCATAAGAAAGCATCATGTCCCAAACCCAATCGATTGGGTTCGGATGCAAGAATCCTTTTTTGCCTTCGCAGTCAAGGGAAACATGATCAATAGAATTTAAAAGTCATCTTGTTCTTTCTGGTTCCAACATCGCATGCTACTTTAGGTCTTCCCCTCTCCACGCATTTCCATTAATAATGGTCATATTAATAAATGTACCGTTGCGGTACTGCCATCGGTTTTCGATAAAGGCATTCATTACTAATACTATCTTCCTGTTGCTATTTATCAATAGTAGCATGCTTATCTCAGCTCAACACATTTTTCTTATGTGTTGTTTCTTAGTTTCCAAAAAGCTCGTCTCATAAAGCATCACTGAGCCATTGACCTTGTAAGCGGTGTTCTACCTGTTAGAATTAGGGATGGCAATTTCGGCCGATTCGACTCAACTCGAATCGTTCCCCTTCCCAAATGGGTAAGGAATTCGGGGATTATTTGGGAATAGGGTAAGGTACAGGGATTATTTTTTAAAAAAAGTGGGGAACGGGTAGGGGGTGGATATGAGTTAGTCCCCGTCCCGATCCCCGACCCATCCCCGCCCCACCCCAGTTAGAATAGTTAGTCTTTGTCCCACATCGGATAGTTGGAGTTATGTAATAAATCACTAAGTAATATAAATAAAAGCTCTCTCTTGCGTTAGGATTAATTTAACACCCTAAACACTTCTTTCTCATTCTCTAAACAACATGGTATCAAAGCCTGATCCTAACCCACCATAGATCCTAACCCTAGATCCCAAAGTCGACTACTGTAGCAATGAACAGTGTCGCGTATACTGTAGCAGTGAACAGTGATCGGGAAACCCTAGCCACCATAGCCCAGCCATAACCCAGTCACTGTGTGACCCTCGCCTGCCATCACCAGCCACTGGCGACCCTCGCCCGACTCCGGCGACCCTAAATCGACCCTCTATGACCCTCTAAATCCTTCAAAGTAACTGATCCAGTACTTGAAAACCATTAAAATCTCTTACCCAATTGAATTCATTCTCGTCGGTGCTCGTAAAGGTCTCCCGGCTACCGTCCAGCTCACACCAGCCATCGTCGGACATCGTACTGCCTGTTTCCGGTGTTTTACAGGTGTTTTATGGTTTTGCAGTCCGTATACCACATGTTGTGGCTTCTGTCCTTTTGGTTCGTAGTCCGTAGTACTCGATTTTCAACTCTGGTAATGGTTTTCTCACTTTGGTAAAAGATTTTCAATGCCTTGTCAGCCTTTGGTTTATGGTTTTCTCACTAGCATCAATTGGCATATGTTGATGATGTTACGGAGCTGTCGTGTTTGGTACTTGGTTGCTGATGCTGTTGACTTTGTTGGTTGAGTACGGGTTCTTGATTAGTTTTTTTTTTTTTGATGATTCTTATTGGTTGTTGCCTCTTCATTGTTTGGTAAAATGTCTGAGCAAAAGTCTGATTCTGGTTCTAATTCTACTATTACTAATGGTGTGGCTCGTTCTTCTCGGTTTCGGGAGAGGTTGTCTATTACCTCTACACTTTTGAATGGCAAAAATTATGCTGTTTGGGCCAACGCAGTTGAGGTCTATTATCTGGGTGAGACATTATATCATATTTTGACTAATGACCCCCCCGCAGCCACTGCTGCCACGTATGGGGCATGGGTGTCTGAGGATGCCCGGATTCGATCTGAGTTATGGAATAGTATGGAAGATCATATTTCTAGCACATTGGTCTTCTTACCTACGGCCAAACAAGTATGGACACAGGCTCAGGAGATGTATTCTGGTGTTAACAATCTCCATCGCACATATGATCTTCATCAGTCCTTCTTTTCTATCTCACAGGGTGATTTATCCTTAGAGGCTTATTATTCAAGTTTCGTGGTATCTGTGAGGAGCTCAATATTTGTGAGCCTATTTCTGCTGATGTTCAGGTTATGAAGCGCCAACGTGAGCGTATGCAGGTGACTCGGTTCATATCTGGTGTATCATCAACTACTTATGGTCCCGTCAGTGATTAGCTTTTGGGATCTCGAGATTTACCTTCTCTCAGTAAGGTTTTTAGTCGACTTTGTCAGTCTTCTGTATCTGTGCCTGTGCCATCTCCTGATTGTTCAGCATTAGCTTCCGCTGTATTTGGTGATTCTGGATTCAGTGGTCGTGGTCGTGATTCTGGAGATAGTGGTTGTGGTTTTGGTCGTGGTTTTATTGGTCGTGACTCTAGTTTTTGGTACTCGTGGGGGTCGCATATCAGGGGGAGGTGGCCGTGGTCGCGACCGTGATTCCAGGTTTTGTACTCATTGTCGGGGAACCAATCATACGGTGGAGTTCTGTTATGACCTTCACGGTTTCCATCAGGCTCATCAGGTTGTTATCTCTCAGGATGTTGGACAGCTTACTCATTCTTCTGCTGATAACGTGGTGAATATCTCTGTAGAGGAGTACCAGCGCCTTATGTCATTTCAGTCTCTAGCTGTGGGTTCTTCCTCCACTGCTACGCTTGCTCAGAAAGGTCCATCCGGTGCTTGTGTTACATCTTCCTTCACTTCTACTCCTTGGGTTATTGATTCTGGTGCCTCTGATCATATGACTGGTACTTCTGCTCTGTTTTCTCGCCGTCAGTCTGTTGGTAAACCATCTCATGTTACCTTAGCAGATGGTTCTACCACAGAACTTATTGGTTTGGGTTCTGTTCCTGTCACTTCATCTCTTACTTTGGACTCTGTGTTACACGTTCCTAGTTTTCCTTTTAATCTTATGTCTGTTAGTAAACTTACAAAGTCTTTAAACTGCTCCGTCACATTTCTTCCTCATGGTTATGTGTTTCAGGATCTAAAGACGAGGAGGAAGATTGGTGGGGGTACTGAACGTGGAGGCCTATATTACTTTGCCAATGATATCTATCCTGCGTCTGCTGCTCTTCGGTCATCAGTATCACCATATCAACAACATTGTCGTCTGGGTCATCCTTCTCTTTCAAATTTGAAGCGTCTAGTTCCATAATGTAGCAATATTAAGGATTTACAATGTGAGGTCTGTGAGTTTAGTAAACACCGTCGAGTGTCTTTTTATCCTAGGATTGAAAGTCGTGTGTCGCGTCCTTTTCAGTTAGTACATTCGGATATTTGGGGTCCTATTCATGTTCCCACTATCACTGGTTTTCAGTATTATGTTATTTTTGTAGACGATTTTTCTCGTGTTACATTTCTTTATCTTATGAAAACGAGATCAGAATTGTCTTCTATTTTCAAGTCATTTTATACAGAAATAAAGACTCAGTTTGATTCCAGCATCCGTATACTTCGTTCAGATAATGCACACCATGTTAATACAGATGCAGATGCAGATGCAGGTCCCTAAATCTTATTGGAGTGATGCTGTTCTTACAGCCTGTTACTTGATTAACCGTATGCCCTCCACCGTTCTTAATGGTCAGATCCCCTATAAAGTTTTATTTCCTGGTCGTCCTCTCCACTCATTACCCCCTCGAATATTCGGGTGCACATGTTATGTTCATATGCTTGATCCTGACCGAGACAAACTTGACCCCTGGTCGATCCGGTGTGTCTTTCTTGGTTATTCGCGCACTCAAAAAGGGTATAAGTGTTACCTTCTCTTCGTTGTCACTTTGTGTGTGCTGATGTCACTTTTAATGAGTCATTGCCCTTCTTCTCGGGTACACTTGAGTCTGAGTATGTACTTTCTGAATCTGAGTATGTTATTCCTGTCGATGTTCCTCCTATTCCTGTGCCACCCATGCAGGTATATGTTCATCGGCGACATGTATTAACAGCCCCACCGGTGCCTACCACCGCACCTCCTCCGTCCCAAGATCCGGTTCCTCCTCCACCACCACCACCACCACCACCTCCTATCGCTCTTCGCAAAGGTATTCGGTTTTGCACTTCTCATCCTATTGTTTCCTATGATCATCTGTCTCCATCCCTTCGTGCTTTTACTACTTCTGTTTCGTCCATTTTTGTTCCTCACACTGTTCAGGAGGCCTCATCTGTTTCTGAGTGGCGGACAGCTATGGAGGCTGAGATGTCTGCTTTTCATGACAATGGCACTTGGGACATGGTTCCTCTTCCGCCCGGGAAGTCCCCCGTTGGATGTCGGTGGGTCTTTACAGTCAAGTATAATCCAGATGGCACAGTTGAACGGTACAAGGCCCGTCTTGTGGCCAAAGGCTATACCCAAATGTATGGTGTTGATTATGCGGAGACTCTCTCTCCGGTGGCCAAAATTTCCTCTGTTCGGGTTCTTATTTCTATGGTCGCTAATCTTGGTTGGCCATTATTCCAGTTGGATGTCAAGAATGCGTTCCTACATGGTGATCTGCTCGAGGAGGTATATATGGAGCAACCTCCTAGATTTGTTGCTCAGGGGGAGTGTTCTCAGGTGTGTCGCCTTTGCAAAGCTCTTTATGGTCTTAAGCAATCACCTCGAGCTTGGTTTGGCAGGTTTAGTGATGCTGTGTTGCAATTTGGTATGCGTCGATCTCATTCTGATCATTCTGTCTTTTCTATTCAGTCCGACCGGGGAAAAGTAGTGTTGATTGTGTATGTGGATGATATCATTATTACTGGGGATGATCGAAAAGGTATTGATGAGCTAAAACACTTTGTACAACGTCAGTTTCACACCAAAGATTTGGGTAAGCTACGATATTTCTTGGGTATTGAGGTAGCAAGATCCAAGGAGGGAATTAGTCTGTCCCAAAGAAAGTATACGCTGGATATTTTAGAGGAGACTGGTTATTGGGAGCAAAACCTGTGGAAACTCCTATGGATCCAAACGTCAAATTGTGCGTCGATCAGGGGGAGATATTTCCTCATCCAGACCGTTATCGTCGCTTGGTAGGCAAATTGAATTATCTCACCAATACACGGCTTGATATCTCATTTGCTGTCAGTATGATAAGTCAGTTCATGTCAGCCCCTCGTCTTCCCCATTGCGAAGCTTGTCTTCGTATTGTGAAGTATCTCAAGGCTAATCCTGGACGTGGTCTATTCTATCGTTCAAATGGTCATTTGCGTGTTGAGGCCTTTACTGATGCTGATTGAGTAGGATCACCGTCTGATAGACGATCAACAATTGGATATTGTACTTTTGTTGGTGGAAATCTAGTTACCTGGGAGAGCAAGAAACAAACTGTTGTTGCTCGGTCTAGCGCTGAAGCAGAATATCGTGCTATGGCTCATACTACATGCGAGGTTGTATGGTTGAGAGCTTTGCTCGAGGAGTTGGGGTTTGGCGTATAGTTACCGATTCCTATGTATTGTGATAATCAGGTAGCAATACATATCGCTTCGAATCCAGTATTTCTTGAGAGAACCAAACATATCGAAGTAGATTGTCATATTGTTCGGGAGAAAATAGATAGTGGCGTGTTGGCTACCCCTTTTGTGTCTTACAGGAGCTCAGTTGGCAGATATCTTCACCAAACCATTATCTAAACCACGTTCAGAGTTATTATGTAACAAGCTGGGATTCTGTGATCTTTATTCTCCAGCTTGAGGGGGAGTGTTAGAATAGTTAGTCTTTGTCCCACATCGGATAGTTGGAGTTATGTAATAAATCACTAAGTAATATAAATGAAAGCTCTCTCTTGTGTTAGGGTTAATTTAACACCCTAAACACTTCTTTCTCATTCTCTAAACAACACTACCCATTCAGCTTGGCTGGTATTCAGCGATCGCAAAATATGATAGAACGATCACTCCACTTGACCAACCTACTTAGATTGTATGGGTCACATCATTTCTGACCTCTCCATTCTTATTAATAGAAGCTAGACAAAAGCTTCAGCATCTCTTGGTTTTTGATCTTCACATTTGAGTTGATTCCTCTTTTTGTTTCTTATACCAAGAAAATATCATCTTCCAAACATCACACTTAATTGACCATAAATTACTTCAATTACATTGCAAAAACACAAGGTCAAGGAGGACACAATCCAGACCTGATAACTTAAGGTATGGAACGATTTGTCTATAACGTGCAAGAGCTTCCTCAAATCCATGACAGTATCTATCCTGATAAAAGCTGAACACGTACTTATCGTGTGTTGATGCTACAACAAAAATAAGAGAAATACCAAGTTATTCAAACAGCAATGGGGAAGGCAGCAAACTGGTAATATAGTTGTGAACAAAGACTAACCATCACCAAATCCAAAACAAGGTATCAAGTTATCTTCATCAAAAGGAGACAATGTGCGGCCAATTATAGAGATCGCTTGTTCATAGGGGTTAGGTATGTTACCGATCGCATGGAGGCTTTTTCTGTTAAATGACTGCTTGCCTACAAGCATTAAAATGTCAAAAGATTTTCTAACCAATTAGAAGTTTCAAAATAAACACCACAGGTAATTATAAAATTACCTGTCCACTCATTGCTCTTTGTGAAGTCAATACCAAGTATCAGATTTGATGATTCAAGTCCAGCTTCTCTCAGTGCAGAGATTACCTATAAATACGAGTACACTATCAGTAAACCACGGGTACCACCTGAAGCATAATATATAAGAAAGAAAAAAATATCAATGGAACCTGGATACTTCAAAATTTGATTAGAATGGCGATATGTAGAACTTGATACCATTTATTACGGTAACTCACTCATTATGAATCTATGATGCTAATGACAGTTTCTTTTTCTCATGGCCATAAAATAAAAGAAGGTTTTGAGTACTAAGCAAACTCCATCCTAGGCCTCCTTCTAGTCTGACTTCCTAGGTGGGAACCTGGATACTTAAAAATTTGATTAGAATAGCGATTTGTAGAACTTGATACCATTTATTAAGGTAACTTATTATGATGCTAATGACACTTTCTTTTTCTCATTGCTATATGGTCTTCCTTGGCTTCTCAATAAGCCATGTTTTTCTATACAACACAACCATTCACCATTCTTCTTGCTTGATATAGCAACTAGCCTCCAAGTGCAACCAACTTCCACCTTGAACGGGAAAAGAAAAGCCAAGAATGCTGGCAATCATTATAGAAGTAAGAGGATGTTCATCAAGCCAAGTGACATTTGCCATATGTTGTGATGAGGATTGTAGTCAAATATCAGTAACCAATTCACTACATAAGCATAGATTGTGTATGTCTAAAACTGAACATTTGTCTACAGCTTAACTTTATTTGCTATCAGAACAACTGAAGAGATAACCAAAACAAACAAAGACCCTGGCAGAGTCAAGAACACCTACACATACACACTACTGAAATCTGAACAAAGACCTGCAAACTAACTCAGAATTTGCTATTAGAACAAATGAATAACTTCAATGCAGATGACATATGTTCTTTAAATTCACTTGAAAACTTATCTATTGTCCTCACACAAGTGAATCCTCTATTTCCCAAGAGCATTACTCAACACTTGGGGAAAAAATATCCTCATTGTCTTTCCTAAGTTTGACAATGGGCGGAATAGCCTCTCTGGCATCAAATGTCATGACAAACATATTAAATAAAGACTCCTCCACTGATGTTGTAAACAAAAAATCTTTAACAAAAATAAAAATATATAACCTACATATACAGAGTTCTGGAATAACTAAAACCTCATCCAAGGAGCTGTAATTATCAGCTATAAAGGGGACTTGACGCTTTCCTTGATGGTCAGGATCCACTGAACTTCTTGCATTTGAAGAGGGGTGACTTTCATGTTTTCTTTGATAGTGAGGATCCATCGAACTTCCTGCATATGAAGGGTGACAAGTATCTGCATAAGAAGAGGGTTGATATGGAGACTCGTCATGAGTATCATCCGGCACAGATTCACTGTTCCCCATTAGCTGGATTTATTTTCCACTTCTGTGATGAAATTGTACTGCATAGCGAGTATGACAAGACAAGGTCTCATATTATAGAGAGTTATATGGAAGAGTTGTATCAAATTAGAAACAACTACTTCATTGGATGTCGTGGTTCTCATAAGAATGACAAGACAAGGAATCTGTTTATGCTAGGAAATTTTTATACAAACTGAGACAGCAAACTCCTCTAAATGTGTAATAATAGCAAGAAAGTTTATAAAAGCTGAATGAGGGTGGTGGTGTCAAAAATAGGAAAGGAGTCTACTTCTCCAAAAAGTGACAAATAAATTTTAAAAAAGTTGATGTGGATATGGTATGGTAAGATCTACAATTGGGTTATTCAATCTCCCCACAAGGTAAATGCCATGTTACTCCACAACAACATCGAGAAAATGATTGAACAAGTATGATGGCAGCAAACATTGAAAAAATCTTGTCGTACCTATGACTTTCTCTTGCTCCGACAAGAAGGTAAGTTTTTAATGGATTACTTTTCTTCTAGGCCTTACTGTGCCAAATTAAAGATCTTTAATTACGGGAACAATGAATTTTAAGATAACGCAAGAATACCAAAGACCTTGAAACACATTGAGCTAGCATTGCTACTGTTTAAGTATTGATTCTTGGAAAAAAACTAATGAACAAAATTGAAGACCAGGGAATGCTGAAATAAATACTCGTACCCAGAGAATCTTATTTTATCGAGAGAGAGAGAGAGAGAGAGAGAGAGAGAGAGAGAGAGAGTTTTCAAGTGTTGGAACAACTAAGGTACTAAGTTTCAAAAATAAATGTTTCTACAGTGCTAGAACAGTTTAGGGAGAATTGGCACTTTCCAGTTCATGAAAGCGAGACATTACGTAGTTCGGCACAAATGTGCCTACACGTCTGCGGGCAAGATATATAAATTCCACTATGTTGATAGTGAAAGAGCACAAACCCACTCGGCCACTCCCTTCTCTCTACAAACTAACCCACTTTCTTGCCGAACAGGAAGGTATTACCCCGAGCATGTGCGTGACATGTGCGCCAATAAGGAACACCATGGGAGGGTACACGGTTGGGCCGATCATACACGAGAAGGTGTCCGGCGATGTTGCTAAACACTGGGTGCAGTTATACCATGGTGCAGAGAACCAAGGTGTACATCGTACAAACCCTAGCAGGACTGCCTTAAGCGGTATGGCGGTGGACGCATTCTGGAATGTTCTAGAAGGAGAGTCCAACGTGGTAGGCAAGTATCCCGTGAATAAGGGATAGAGATTGAGTTCCCATATGCGAGAGAATTCCATATGAGCTAGGTTTCATAATGTGAAAGGAAGGCTAGGCAGAGAAAGAGACTTAGGGAGCAAGTAAGCCTACATCTATAAATAAGAGGTAACACCCACAAGTAGAGGTACGCAGTTACTTAGTGTCATACTGATGTAGGACAGAATTGAAACAGGATGAAGATGATCAAAATACAAAGGAAAGGAGCTGTTTGGGACAATCAATAGTTATCCGTGAATAGTAATTTGTACAAAGGAGAGCAAGGGCAAGAGAAGAATAGACCTAGGCATCAAACCTAGAAAACTCAAGGCATCACACCTAGGGGCTCTTTAGCATCACACCAAAGAAAGGATTGCATCTCACAATTAAGAGCTTGAAGGCCACTCAATTTTTATTATTACTCATCATTCATTATAATGTCATTTGGCTCTACGTCGAAAAGCTTCGGAGGCAATTTGTTGCCCTCCAATGGTGTATTACTTTCTGAACCAGCAGCTGGTTGCTCAAGTTTGTTGGTCTCAAGAGAACAAGGAACACAAGATTCATGTGTTGCAACTCTCGCCACCTCAGCAACAATATTGGCGACCGCTTGCAAGTCTTTTACTTCATAAATTGGAGCATTTTCAGCCTTTTTCTTCCACCTTGGGCAGATTTAAGACATAATCAGTTTCTTGTAACATCAACCTTGTAGTGTTTGTCCTTTTGGTTTTGGAGTGACTTGCTAGTCACTAGCTTGTATTGGTTTTGGCAGTTTTGTAATGGGCTTACCACTGGTGTCAAGTGTAGCAATGTTTAGGAGTGAACTTTCCACGACTCTATTACCAATGTTAATGGCATGAAGTCCTTGCAAACACTCTTCAAACACATTGCGGACAAGTTTGGAATTAATGCACTACTCACAAACCTTTGCAAGACAGTCCTTTACATGATAATAGGAAGGCATATACCTCTCTTGGAGCTTAGCTTTCATCGCTTGCCATGTGTTTATCGGTGGCAATTCAATTCTTCTAATATGACTTTGAAGACCATACCACCACCTTTGTGCCAACCCAACAAGTTTAATCTTCGCGAATCTTATTCTTCGATCATCCATCATCTCATGGTATTCGAAAAAATCCTCAATTGATGCAAGCTGTTGTTTGGAGAGGAAAAGGTGTGTAAGGTGTTAATTAACCTTCACACATAACCATTTATTTATATAAGAAGATAGTTCGTTACACAATATGATTAAGCAATGTGGGACTAAACACAATATACTAGTAGACAAGTATACTAGTATTTCAACACTCCCCCCCAAGCTGGGAAATAGATATCACACAAACCCAGCTTGTCACATAACATCTCCAACCGGGGCTTAAACAATGACTTTGTGAATATGTCAGCCAATTGAACACTTGTAGACACGAAGGGAGTTGCTATAACACCATCAGTCAACTTCTCTCGCACCAGATGACAATCAACTTCGATATGCTTAGTCCGCTCATGAAATACAGGATTGGATGCAATGTGAATTGCTGCTTGGTTATCACAATACAAATTCATAGGCAATTGCACATTGAATCCTATCTCCTCAAGAAAAGATCGCACCCACACAATCTCACATGTGGTATGAGCCATGGCTCTATATTCTGCCTCTGCACTAGACCGTGCAACTACGGTCTGTTTCTTACTCTTCCAATTAACAAGATTGCCACCAAGAAAAACACAATATCCAGTGGTTGATCTCCTGTCAGATGGGCCTCCTGCCCAATCAGAATCAGTGAAGGCCTCAATATGCAAATGACCATTAGCTCTATAAAATAGACCACGTCCAGGATGAGACTTGAGATACTTGACAATTCTAAGAACGGCCTCCCAATGTGGCAGACGAGGAGCAGACATAAACTGACTCACAATACTCACTGCAAATGAAATATCAGGACGTGTAATAGTGAGATAATTCAGTTTACCAACCAAACGACGATATTGATCAGGACTAGACAGTGCCTCCCCCTGATCAATGCATAGTTTGACATTGGGATCCATAGGGGTATCGACAGGTTTCGCTCCCAACAAACCAGTCTCATCTAAGATATCCAGCACATATTTCCTCTGCGATAAACTAATACCATCTTTAGATCGTGCTACCTCGATACCTAAAAAGTATCGCAATCTACCCAAGTCTTTAGTATGAAATTGACTCTGCAGAAAGACCTTCAACGCATCAATACCTTTTTGGTCGTCACCCGTAATAATAATATCATCGACATACACAATCAATAACACTTTGCCTCGAGTAGATGTGAGAGAGAAAACAGAATGATCAGACGACATCGATTCATACCAAATTTCAAAACTGCATCACTGAACTTGCCAAACCAGGCCCTGGGAGACTGTTTAAGCCCGTAAAGAGCTTTACGAAGACGACATACCTGAGAACGCTCCCCCTGAGCAACAAACCCAGGTGGTTGCTCCATATAAACTTCCTCAAGAAGGTCGCCATGTAAGAAAGCATTCTTGACATCCAATTGAAATAAGGGCCAGCCAAGATTGGCTGCAAGAGAAACAAGAAGACGGACGGAACCAAGCTTCGCAACTGGGGAAAAGGTCTCAGCATAGTCAACACCATAAGTCTGGGTGTAGCCTTTAGCAACAAGGCGAGCTTTGTAACGCTCAACAGACCCATCAGGATGATATTTAACAGTGAATACCCAGCGGCACCCCACAGTGGATTTTCCAAAGGGTAGAGAAACCAACTCCCAAGTTCCATTATCATGGAGTGCAGAGATCTCCTCCTCCATAGCTGTCCGCCACTCAGAAATAGACAAGGCCTCCTGAACAGTTTTAGGAACAAAGATAGAGGAAACAGAGGCAGTAAAAGCACGAAGGGTGGGGGACAGATGATCATAAGATACAAATTTAGCAATAGGATGAGAGATAGTACACGTGCGAATACCTTTCCGAAGAGCAATGGGAGGAGAAGGTGGAGCAGTAGGGGCCAAAGGAGGTGGACTCGGATCTCGCAACGGAGGAGAAGGCTCAGCGGCAAGCGGAGGTGGCAGTGGTGCAGCTTTGGCACGGCGAACATATACCTGCATCGGGGGGTGCTGCTTTTGAGGTTGCCCAGAAGGCACCAAAATATGCATAAACTCAGACTGATATGCATGAGGTAAAGTCGGAAAATAGGGTAACGACTCATGAAACGTAACATCAGCACAGACAAACTCGCGATGCAGAGTTGGAGAATAACACTTATAACCTTTTTGAGTCCGAGAGTATCCCAGGAAGACACACTTGATAGAGCGTGGATCAAGTTTATCGCGGCCGGGATCAAGAGTATGAACATAATACGTGCACCCAAAAATTTTAAGAGGTAAAGAATATAAAGAACAATCAGGGTGTAAAATACTATAGGGAATCTGGCCCCCAAGAACGCGAGAGGGCATACGATTCACGAGATAGCCGGCAGTAAGGACATCGTCGCCCCAAAAGGATTTGGGAACCGCCCGCTAGATTAAAAGGGCTCGGGCAACCTCAGTCAAATGACGAATCTTGCGTTCGGCAACCCCATTCTGTTGGGGAGTGCGAGAACACGAAGATTGATGAAGAATACCATGCTCATCAAAAAAAGCAGACAAAACATTATAGAAATATTCACCAGCATTATCAGAACGAAAGATACGAAGAGAAACATCAAACTGAGTCTTTATTTCCATATAAAAAGATTTGAAAATGGAGTACAAGTCTGACCGATTTTTCATGAGATAAACATAAGTAAGCCTAGAATAGTCATCCACAAAAATAACAAAATACTGAAAACCACCACGTGATGAAACACGCACAGGACCCCAAATATCGAAGTGAACTAAATGAAAAGGACGAGACACACGACTCTCTACTCTAGGTGGAAAAGAAACACGATGGTGTTTACTGAACTCACAGACTTCACATGGCAAAGACTGAAGACTACGACACGACGGAACTAACTGTTTGAGAGTCTGAAGGGAGGGATGACCAAGACGGCAGTGATGTTCATAGGGAGATACGGAAGCCTGAAGAGCAACAGAGGCAGGAGGTTCGCCAGTGTCAAAATAGTATAGACCACCACGCTCAACACCGCCACCAATCTTCTTCCCCGTCTGGAGATCCTGAAATACACAATAACCAGGAAAGAATGTAACCGAACAATTTAAGGATTGGGTAAGTTTACTAACAGACATAAGACTATGGGGAAAATGAGGAACATGTAAAACAGAGTCTAAGGTAAGAGAAGAATGTAAAATAACAGAACCCAAACCAGCAATGTCAGAAGAGGAACCGTCAGCCAAGGCGACACGAGAGGGCTTTACAAGAGGACGAGAACCAGAGAGGTGGATGGAGTGGCCTGTCATATGATCGGTAGCACCAGAATCAATAACCCACGGAGAATTAGAGGCTAGGCCAGCAAAGGTGGAGCCTTTCTGAGCGAACGTAGCAGTGGAGGAGCATGGCACATGAGAAAGTGGCTCGGAAATCAGGCGATGATACTCATCCTCGAGAATAGTAACAACACGTGGGACGGGGCTAGGCACAGACACAGAGCCATCATCCTCAGAAACGGTAACCTGATGAGCAAATGGGCGGCCATGAAGAATCCAACAAAAATCAACTGTATGATTAGTACCGTGGCAATAGGTGCAGGAACGAGACCCACGACCACGGGCACGACTATTATTACTACCAGAATCACGGCTACCAACAGACTGCACCGGACCACTGCTACCAGAATTACAACCAAAGCCACGGCCAGGAGGGCCACGACTGCCGCCCCCAAAACCTCGACCGCCACGGTCAAAACCCCGATAAGAAGTACCACCACGAGGAACCGTGGTAACCAAAGCCGAGCGGGCAGCAGGGGTCAAATCAACAGCACTGGGGTCAGGAACAGAGGCCTGGCGGACGCGACTGAACACCTCACTGAGAGAAGGTAAATGTCTATCACCCAAAAGATTAGACCGGATAGAATCATAGGCCTGCGAAGGTAACCCAAACAGAAAATGAGCCACCTGCAAGCGCTCACGCTGACGCTCCATAACCTGAATATCGGAAGAAATGGGCTCACAAGTGTTGAGCTCCTCACAAACACCGCAGAACTTGGCATAATACTCCTCCAAGGAGAAGCTGCCCAGTTCAAGAGAAAAGAACTGTTGATGAAGAGCATAAGTCCGACGGAGATTATCAGCCCCAGAAAACATCTCCTTAACCTTCATCCATACTTTTTTTGCAGTAGATAAGAAAACCAGAGTATTCTTAATATTTTCCTCCATACTATTCCAAAGCTCAACACGAATCTTAGCATCTGCAGGAACCCAAGCACCATATGATGCGGCAGTCGCCGCGGGAGGGTCATCAGTAAGGTAATGGTATTCTGATTCTCCCACATAATAGACTTCAACAGCCTTAGCCCAAACAGCATAATTTCGACCATTCAACAAGGTGGAGGTAATAGATAACCTCTCACGAGACCGAGAAGAACGACTAACAGCGGAAGTTACAGTACTACCTGCAGATAGAGAACTAGAAACAGATTCGGTGCCGGAGCCCATGTCAAATATACCAAGTAACCAAACAAGAAATTGAAGCAGGCAACAAGAAACTAGGCCAAGAACACAGAGGCAGCCACGAACATCAACAAGTCACAATTACCAGCGAACAACAGTAAAAGAGCAAGACCAAGAGGGAATCATGAACCCGAAGTAGCCAATCAGCAGCAAACAAATAACCCACAATCGAGAAGAACTTAGAATACCATCAGCAAACAGAGGTGACATCAAAAGCTGATTGTAGAAACATAAGTGACATATCAGAGGTGCAAAAAACATTTCACCACAGACCATCGATGAACACCAATCCGCATCGAGAACAACTTGGCACAATCAAGGACGAAGAATGAACAGATTGTATCTTAGAAAATCACCTTAAATCATATCGCCAAGAGACAAGCAAATTAAATAGGGATTTCTGATCGAAAATGTTAAGATCGACGCCAACAATCGCGTGAACAGTACACGTGAACAGTGACGTGAACAGTTACGTGAACAGTCGCGTGAACAGTGGTGTTTTAGGGTTTTGATGAGTGTGGGTAAGTTGTTTTAGGATTCTAAACGGTTTGGGTAGGTCGTTTTAGGGTTTTTTTGTTGGTTGCCGAGAATGGGTGGCTAGGGTGGGAGGCGGCTATGTTGGTGGCTGTCTGAGGTGAGGGTTTAGGGTTTCAAGGGCGGTTTAAGAACCCGCTTTGATACCATGTTGTTTGGAGAGGAAAAGGTGTGTAAGGTGTTAATTAACCTTCACACATAACCATTTATTTATATAAGAAGATAGTTCGTTACACAATATGATTAAGCAATGTGGGACTAAACACAATATACTAGTAGACAAGTATACTAGTATTTCAACACAAGCCAATTAGAGAACACCCTACAATAACTTCTTCCATCAAAATCTGGAACTTCTATCTGATGGCCCAAGGCTTATTGTGGAGAAACTGTAAGCTCTGATACCAAATTGACGTAGGACGGGATTCAAATAAGGCTAATGAGAGAGTAGGGTGGAGACAATCAATGCATACTTGTAGATCCTTGACCACAACACTTAAAAGTCCCCCAAAGGACTGTGCAAGTGCATCTTGAATTACAGATTTAGTTTCTGTAAAGATCAAATTCCGGGGTCTTAATTGTATTGGCAATTCCGTTCGACAAAACACATATTTATATCAAGTTGTAATTTCATTATTTTTAATAAGCTAGCATGTCTATATAGGATTAGAGTGGAAGGAATCATTATTATTTGTAATTGAGAGTGAGCGTTTTGAATAGCAAAGAAGGTTGACTAAAACAAGACGGTTTTTTGCAACAGACGGATTGATAGAGGGATTGATCTGGTTATCAATTGGAAAAGGTAACGTGCAAATTGGTGCTCCAATTAAAAGGTCTAATTATGGACTTATGCTTCACCTCCTAGGTTTTGACCACATACCTATAAAAGGAAAAGGGGGCAAACCACATGTGGTAACTACTGTGATCGAAAAGAAATATAAAGGGGTGGCAGTAGCTTCTCTCGTGCGGCGGCAGCAGAAGAATACATGGAAGCAACAGGTTCTTTGTGAACCGTTTTCTGAAGGAAGATTTCCGTTAGTAATCGGAGGGCTTGTGGCGATCAAGATCACTAGGTGCGGTGTACGTGTAACTCGGCAGGTAGTACTTAGATCGTTGTGAGGATTTATATCGCTTGGATAGGTATATCTGTAACTGCACAATGATTATAGTGATTTGATTCCTTCCTGTGGTTTTTACCCATTCAGGGGTTTTCCACGTATATCTCTGCGTTGTGGGATTGTTTGCTTGCGTGGTTTTTGCTGGTAGAGTAACTTAGTGATTCGCATTCATACTTTTAGGGTTTTTTGCGAATTAATAGGGAACCCTATTTTTTCAGTCTCAATGAAAGAGAGGGTACCTCCGGGAATCTTAGAAATCGCGTGCATCAATGAGGCATCGTGATCCGTGCCAAATCCGAAAGCATGAACCGGGATCCTAAATCTACAAATGCCATTTCCGTGAATAGACAAAGGAAGGAGTGAACTATTTGGATTTCGATGGTGTCCACTTGAACCAAGGATAGTATAAGTGTCCTGTCCATCAGGCAATAGATTTATATTGATAACTGGATTCCATTCCCTACGATCTTCCATTATTTTGGCGCCCTTTCTTAACCCTTCGGAAATGCTCATCCCCCCATTCGCGACTAAGAGTTAATGGTTTGCAAAGCTTGGTGTTTTGCGGTGCCAGACATTCGACGGATGGAGAACAAGTGACAGGCTGTCGAAGAGAAAGCGATCACAGATAGTCAGTCATTCGGCCCAGATTCCGAATCACGAAACCCATGGCCCGCTTTAGTGATGCTAGTTTGGCCAATATGCTAAAGAGCCCCTAGGAGCGATGCCTTGGGTTTTCTAGGTGTGATGCCTAAGTCTATTCTTCAAGGATTACTATTCGTTGTCCAAAACAACCCCTTTCCTTTGTGTTTTGATCATCTTAATCCTCTTTCAATTCTGTTCTACATCAATTTGGTATCAAAGTGAGAGTAGCATCATGTCCACACAATTTGGCAAGCCTTTTAGAGGAAGATTAACCAAGTTCCAGCGTAACGAGCTTCTTTTTAAGATTGTGGAACAACTTTATAGTTTTAGTTATCGGCTTAAATCTTTTTAAGATTCATGGTCTATCCTTCTTTTTAAGATAATAGTATGATTGTGAAAAGTAAAACGAAGTTTGCTCCAACGTAAAACTTCATGACCAGATTTTGAAGAATGAAATGGCTCATATCGATGAGTCCAAAGAACCTCAACATTCATACATCATTGCTCTTGAAGAGGCTCAAATTAAAAGCATTGAAGGTAATGTTTCATGTGTTGCTGTTATGGGAGAAGTGAAGGAATCAGTTGCTGGCCCTGCATTTCCTATGTGCTTGGAGAATACCTGCTCAATATGTTTGGCAACATGAAACACAGAGATGTCCAAGCCATTTTCACTGCAGAATGCTCCCATTCTTTCAACTTTTCACTGTATCACTTCAAACGCGAAACATGGCAACCAAATCTGCCCCCTTTAGCAAAGTGGAATGAAATACCCTTGCAGACTCCCAGTTTGAATCTTCCATCTGATAGAGGACAAACCAATCTAGTAGATTGGGACCAAACTCACATTGCTAAAGCGGGCCATGGGTATCAAGATTCAGAATCTGGGGTCCAGTGACAGACTGTCTGTGATCGCTTTTCTTCAACCGTCAGTCGCCTCTTCCCTCTGCATCGAAGGTCTGACACCGGAAAACACCAAGCTTTGCAAGCTCCTAACTCTTTAGTCACGAATCAGGGGCCACACATTGCCTAAGGGTTTAGAAAGGGCATCAAAATAATGGAAGATCAAAGGAAAAAGAATCCAATTACCAGTATAATTTTGTTGTCTGATGGACAGGACACTTATACTGTCCATGGTTCAAATGGAAACCAGTGAAATCCAAATTATAGTCCGTTCCTTCCTTTGTCAATTCATAGAAAAGACATTTCCATATTAGGATCCTGGTTCATGCTTTCGGGTTTGGCACGGACCACAATGCACTCAATTTCCAATTCCAGAGGTACCTTCTCTTTCATCAAGACTGAATCTGTAATTCAAGATGCATTTGCACACTGCATTCGGGACTTTTGAGTGTTGTAGTAAAGGATCTACAAGTTTGCATTGGTTGTCTCCACCCTATGCTCTGCTTAGCCTTATTTGAATCCCGTCCTACATCACATATTCATTGTTAGCTAGGTTTCTGCTCAGTGCTAGACACTGACTTAGGCATCGAAGGGTCTTTGCCGACTACTCTTATGGTGGTTTCTCTTGCAGAGCTATGGTTCCGGTGAAGGGCACGTGCAACTGATCTCTAAGGGCGTTTACATTGACTACACTGATTTTCTCCCGGTACACCACTCTTTTTTTTGCGACACCTAGAACTCCAACAAGTTTCCTATTTTTAGGCAACCCACATAATCCTAGTTCCGGTACAATTGTTAAAATCCCTTTATGGTCTAGCATCGTGCAACCTTTTTGTTGGGTATGTCATCATGAGGTGTGGATTAGTTATTGTTAAAATTGGGAAGGAATGGGCCTAACCACGATACCATATTAAAGCATCTTACTAAAAACTAACTAGCAATGAGTGGAGAAGCCACCATGCAAGAAATGCGACCACGACTAGCAGTTTGCAACTGTGCGTTGGGTCCTAACAAAACATATGATAATTACCAAACTAATGATTTTAGCCATGCATGTACAATGCATGAGTCGATTTTAGGTCCCGGGGGCAAAAATGCCAATTATAGCTATAGGTGTAAGAAACTAAGACTTGGTCAGATTCTCGGCCAGCATGCAACTTAATGAGCATAGACCATAAAATGCCACCTAAGTGTATTAATAGTGACACATGGCCATGTCTATAAAAGAGCGCCAAACTGCAAGTGCTCATGGGGTGATTCCGTCGAGAAAATGGCATCTGCATATAAGCTTTCTGGGTTTTGAGCCCGAACAAAACTAAAAAACTCACTGTACACAAAAGTGAATAAAGGAAGAATTACCATGCAATTGGAATCAAGAGGAAAAACCCTAACCATTGGGCTGGTCTTAAAGATCTCGAGTCACTGAATGGACCAAAATGCTCCATCCTTCAATGGTCACTCTCCCAGACTATCATGAAACGTCTAGAAACATGCTCAATATTCATTCCAACTAGTTCATGTACAATTATCATCAAACCTTCTGTTAGAACCTTACTTTCTAAATGGGCATCCTTCTAAAATGATGGGTAATGTTACGGCCTAGCATTTTTCATTTATTTAATTAGTTATATTGCCATTATTAATTGGTGTTATGTTTGGGTCCCAATTAATTATTTTGCGAGCGCTATGAATATTGATGTCATGATTGTAATATTTGGGGTATGAGATTGGTTTTGGATAAAATAGTGGTACCGGATGGTAATTTTATAAATTGTGTTACGTTCCATACAAATCTAATTAACTAATGCGCTAAAATTTAGGGTGTAAAGTTGTTAGTGGGTGGTTTATAAGAGTTGTACTTAGACAGATATTCATAAGGTTAATTGATTAGGGTTACATTTAAGAGATCGTTGAGAAGGAAAGGGCAGCGCAGTCAAAGGTTTTGAGGTCGTACTCGTACTCGTCTTTGATCGTGGTAAATTTTGAATTGATCTTATTGTTTCACTACTCAGAGTTCGGTTCAATAGTAAGTTAATTGGGTGGAAATTATTTATGTTGATTTGGTGGGTGATGTCTGGAGAGAGAGAGAGAGAGAGAGAGAGAGAGAGAGGGAGAGAGAGCATGTGCCGTGTATGGCCGAGGTGGTGATTGGTGCAAGTGCGTGTGTGCTGTGAATTGGAGTGGTGAATACACATATTTTTGCTTATACTATATAGAATCTAGTTTGTATAGTATATTAATGTGGTGAGGACAGGGGGTTTGTGCGTGGGAAACACCAAGTGATGTGGTGTATGTGCACTTTGATTCGGTGTATGGAGTTTGGATTTTGTTGTTATGGTGGCTCGGGATCTATGAAGCACCGACACCTCTAAAAGTCGAGGTATCGCAGTGTCAGACACGGGGACACGGGGACACCACGAGATACGTACGGGACACGCCACGTGGCGTGTCCCCATAATTTAATTTGAATTTTTGACGGGGACACCGCGGGGACACGACAGGGGCCAAACTGTAATTTTTTAAAATTTTGTAGGGACCAAACTGTAATTTTTGAAAAAATTGGGGGTCAAATTGTAATTTTTTAAAATAAAAATTGGGGCCAAATATAAATTTTTTAAAATTTCTGGGTGCTAAACTATAATTATTTATTTATTTATATATATATATAATTAATTAATTATACACGTGGCGTGTCCCCCGCCGTGTCCGTGTCCGTGTCCCCATTTTTTTAGAATTCTCGTGTCCCGGTGTCGGTTTCGTGTCAGTGTCCGTGTCGGTGTCCGTGTCGGTGCATCATAGCTCGGGATGTTTTAGTGTAGGTTCTGTTCTATGTAGGTGGTCTTTATGGTTATGGAGAAGTTATACTTGTTTTATAGTCAGTGATTGTATCTGATTATTTTGTTCAAGTTAGCATCATTTTGTGTCATTCGATTGCATTAGCTTTGGACACAGGCGAGTAGTTAAATATGTTACGTATTTTTGAAAGATCCCAGCGTCCCTAAAAAGTATTTCCTTCAGAAATTTATATGAATGTTATTCAGAGACTCAAAACTGTTTAAAAGTTGTTCTATAAATTGGCATGCGATGAATTTTCTGAGATCAATTGTTAATATTCTTTTTGGTGAGAACTTGGTGGATATTAATGGGAACATTTATTTCGGAAGTCCAGGGAACTTATTCCTTCTCGTGTTGGTGACCCTGGCCATTAGGGAAAAGACCGTATTAGGCCGATGACCCTAATTATCAACGGTTTTCTTTCGCCGGATCGTCTTAGGGAAAAGTACCACGGGCTGCCAACCCTGGTGACTCTAAGTTCGATATTGGATCCAATTTTGATGAAATTTATTTTGGCCATGGTACTGTTTGATTGTAGTTCCCCATTGTTGATGGAGTTATTGTTGTGATCACCACCAAGAATATTTATTTGGTTAAATGCTTCATTGATTAATTTATTATTCTGTTGGACACCTCATATGCCAAATTGTATTTAATGGCAAATTATTTTCATTCCCATTTTCAACTTTATTTAATATACATACTTACTATTCACTAAGCTCGTCAGCTGACGGATTTATTCCAACTTCTTCTTCAGGCAGTTTGGGAAGTTAGGCAAGGACTCTGGCGGCATTTTGGGGATTTCGTTTGTTGACCTCCTTAGGGTGTCTCATCCTAGCTTAGTGTTTTATTTCATCGCTTCCGCATTCCCATTTAAAGTCAGGTTGGGATTAAGCTAGCACACAGGCAACCTTAACCCTACTCTTTTTAGGACGTTGCGCGCACAGTATTTCTAGAGTTGAATTTTGCCTGAAATGGAAAAGTACCCCAGAAGGTAGAGCCACGCCATGAAAAGTGACATCTTTTAGGATTCCAGCTTTATCCACTTCATCTAATTGACTTCTCTTATATGGTCATTACATGAATCAAAATGTCCTAGCTTTCATGTATTTGGAAGAATGAAGCCTCATCTTCTTCAAAAATATTGGAAAAGCTTTCTACTTAGCAACATGCATTCTGACATGGGAGAAAACAAATTTCAAATCTGATTTACTAAAATGTAGTATTGTACCGCGGTTTGTTATACTTTATCGAGTAATATCACTAAAAGGATGCATCTGTTTTTTTTTTTGTTGAACAAAATACAGAATTCGCTGACACCCCCACCCATAATTAAGTACATAAACATAACGGAGAGAAAACTATTATAGACTCGATCCTAATAACTTTTTCTTTATCCGAAAAATCAAAGCTTAAAAGGAAGAAATCGAGAGCAAAATATACTGCAGTAAGCGAGAATTACAATAGATTCAACAAGTTGAGAAACCACACTAAAAACAACTCACTCTCAACCAAGATCAATGAAATAATTCAGTAATTCGATGTAATTAGAACACTTACTGCCAATCTATACATGTATGCATATGAGAGAGAGAGAGAGAGAGAGAGAGAGAACCAGGTGGTAATAGAGAGATCCGGAGATTCGATCATCCAAAGTTAGATTCTACAGTTGGTTGAGCTTTCTGGTTTGACTACAGGCCAGTGGGTTGACGCCTAACTTTGTTGGATGGATTTCTAATTACTTCTGTGGCCTTTCTTCTTTGGAGTGTTCGTGTGTATATATATATATATACATAAAAGTAATTTCAAATGCGTGCACTCGTTGAACTCCCCACCTCGCATATCGTTTTCACGTGGGCACCTAACACGAGAGAACAATTGACCCGTTTGTGGGTATTTTTGGGGGTTGACTATGAGTCTGTGACTATCCAAATTATTCGTAGAGCTTATCCGGATATCGTTTGATACAATTTTGGAGTACATTTGTCTTAGGCTGCGTTTTAGAAACCAATTAAGAATTTATTTTTTGTTGAATAAGAAGGCTTGTTTCCAAAAAATAAGAAGGATGTGTTTATTTTTTAGAATTTATATAGGTACCAATGGGCAACGGAGAAGGAAATCGTACCGGCGGCCGCGACGGGCCGTCTCCGGCCACCGGACGGCCAATCCGAGCCGTCCAAAAATTCTATAAAAAAAAAAACCGAGGGGGCTCGCGCGGGAATCAACGGCATCCGAGGTGTGTAGGGTGTTTGATCCGAGCACCCATTTTCCGTGCCTTTTCCATGTATATATGATAATCATCATATATACACGGAAAATGGGTGCTCGGATCAAGCACCCTACACACCTCGGATGCCGTTGATTCCCACGTGCGCCCCCTCGGTTTTTTTTATAGAATTTTTGGACGGCTCGGATCGGCTATCCGGTCGCCGGAGACGGCCCGGCCGGCCACCGGTACGATTTCCCTCCGCCGACGTCCATTATCATAGCAACAGTCTTATTTTTTGTATAAGGCAACTTCAAACTCAAAAATCATGTGTTTATGCAAATAATTTTCCTACCACTATGGATCTTGTTTGATAGACCTCATTAAGATCTTTAATACGGTGCAAAAAAAATTGAATATTTTTTTTTCATTTACATTATTTTTGAGTTTGAAAACGTGAAAGGAACTTTTTATTTGGGTTTTCTGGAATAGCCTTTCTTATTTTTGAATGAGAAGTGGCAAAATAAGTACTTATTTTTTAAGAAGGTTTCCGGAACGGAGCCTTAGAACATAATAAGATTATAATAACACCAAATCGGAACCCATTCTACTATTTCTCTCCCAGACAAATGTACCTAAAAATTCTTTCAAGTGATATTCGATCAACGTATTTTTGATGTGATTGATATTATAGACGAGCCATTAGATAAACAGTTTGGACCATCAAAATAAGCTCGAAAACGGCCCACAAATGGGCCAACATGACGGTCTAGTCCAATTTTATGAACCTTAGAGGATCCTCTCCGAAAACTTAAAACCATTCCATTATTCTCGTTTCAATTCATAGGAGTAGAAGGAAAATTACAGATACACACCAACTGACCACACCCTTCTCACATATGTGTGGAATAATTATAGGGTCAGTGTCGGCCTTGATATTTCGGTTGCTCAAGTCTGACCACAAATTTGGTTGCCCACTTACTATAAAGTAACAAAAAATAAAAAGACATACAAGTCAAAAAAAATTCAAGGTTTTTTTTTTTGTCAATCAATAGAAGAGACATTTAATATCAGATATGAAATACATAGTACAAACCCAGGACACTAAATCAATTATGAGAGTTCACGAGACAACCAAGCCCAATAACTCCACCAATACAAGAAATAAGCTCACTATAGAGTAGAGACAAAGAAAGAACGGAAAATCCTTTAAGGGAAGAACACCCACATGCAAGTAGGGAGACTCGAACTCCTGATCTCCTAGTAAGATGTAAGAGTCCTGACCAACTGAACTAGCACAAATTGGTTTAAAAAACAAGAGGTTAACATTGTGCTTTTAGTTTGAATCACATCAAAAAAATAAAAATCAAAATGTAACCTCGATGATAGTACTTTATTTTTTTTTTTTGCTCGGCCATGATAGTACTTTATGATTAGCAAGATCTGATTCAAAGAAAATAACTTCTCATTGTATTTTTTAAAACAGATTCTTTAATAAGTCATTGTACTTTAATTTGTCCAAGTACTCATTCCATTTTAATTAAGATTAGATCATAGCCGATACTAAAGTACTGTAATAGGGTGGCTCATTCGGTAGCCAAATATGCCATATCGTTGGAGCTCCCTACAATCTGGAATGAGATTTTTCCTAATTGAGTTTGTAGAGAGGCTTCCATGGATATTTCTTATTTGCAGTGAGTGATAAATAATATGTCGACCGATTGATAAAAAAAAAAAAGTACTATAAGTCATATAGTCAACAAAATTTGATAAGATAAGCAACCCGTATAATTTGGAAAACAATCATCTTCTGAATACGAACAAAATTGTAAACTTTTGGTAGAGTATAAAACGGTAAAATTATTACCAAATGAATGCCTACATTGTCCGTAACTATTCTACAGAGGCCACAATTGAATTAAGTATTTTTATTTTCAAATGCATTTTTCTCCCCTCCAAATAAGCCAAATAAGCTATTGTATATAAATTAGAGCTCAATATAATCTGATTTTTTTGGATCAAATAATCTAAAAAGGTTAAATGAGTGATTATTCAAATTTTCAATTACCATCATTGATTAACTTTAAAAAAAAAAAACAAAATAAGCTAGATAAGTAGCTCCCAAAGAGCTTAAAAATGGGCTAGAGTCAAATGAAAAATGTAGATTCCTACAAAAAGCGATTATTCCATACACACTTTATTCGTCTTCTTTGTAGACTGATTAGTAAGATGCTACAACTCATGTACGAAAAAAATGTAGATACCTATAGAATTTTGAGGGTTAGTGAAAGAAAACAGAAGGGGAATATATCTAAGAGCCAATTTTTTTACAAATCAGGTGTCCGGGCTTACGCACACCTCAATTAAGTCGGGGGACCAATGGCACCATAAGTGACCGTTGGTGCAATTGTAATTTGTGTGAATAGATGCCAAAATGGAACATTTTTTTTTAGCGGATATTCCTCTTTTTCCTGTCTATTATTTTCTGCGAAATTCCATTTTGGGAATCTAGCAATTTTTAGAAATGGAATTGGTTGTTCCCCAAAGTCAATTCCTCTCTAAATTCCTTACAAGAGTTAGTTAGTAATGTGGAATATATATAGTTACACTTAATCACCCCCTTTACCGGTGGGAGCGAGTCCCTTGGACCAAACTTGTTAAAAATGATCCTAGCCCTTCGAATTCCACTTGATTTGCCTATTTTCATGCTTTTCATGCCATCTTCCCCATCCATATAAAACACAAATCATCCCAACAAACTCAAATGATTCTCAGACAGAGAGAAATGGAAGATGAGAGGCCTAAAAGTGGGCCAAATGGGGCCAATAGAGGTAGTCCTGAGAGCTCATGTTCAAAGAACAATAACAATGACAAGAACAACACCCACCACAACAAAGAACAAGACCGGTTTCTTCCTATAGCTAACGTGGGTCGGATCATGAAAAAGGTGATTCCTGGCAATGGAAAGATCTCTAAAGATGCAAAAGAGACGGTTCAAGAATGCGTGTCAGAGTTTATTAGCTTTGTTACCGGGGAAGCATCCGATAAATGCCAACGCGAGAAGAGGAAGACAATCAATGGAGAGGACATCATATGGGCTATCACCCTCCTGGGGTTTGAGGATTATGTCAACCCACTAAAACAATATCTCGCAAAATATAAAGAGTTGGAAGGAGAGAAGCTTCATTTTCCAAAACAACAACCACAACCACCAGCACCACCACAACAAGTACAACCCCACGAGCGCGAACAAAATATGCCATACAATAGTGTATATACTCCGGCAAATCTCATCTCTCAACCATCTTTTGTCACAACTGATCAATCGTTTTCGCTGCCTTTCCCACCATCTTCAATGCAGAAACAATTGCAACAACAAGAACAGATGGATTCGGTGGGACACTGGTGAAAACAGAATTTTGATTAAATCCTTCAATGTTGGATGTACATAGTACATTTTGTATATACGTATATAGTTAGTTTGCATGTAATGATATAATTAAAATTTTCTCAATTCCCCTTTTTTCGTGGCGATTTAATTTTTAGATAAACATATATAGTTCGAATTACAGTATGTAAATTCAACATGATACATATGATTTCATATGATTTAACTACTTTTGTTGTTTCAATTGCATTCCAAAAGCTCATAGTCAGATAACGTGCACACAATGTATATGTAAATGTGATTTAATTACGTTATCATGTTTCCAGAGTATTAAATCTATATCATCACCTTTCTGATACAAGAGTTTAAATACATAAATTGATAGATATTTGGGTTAGAACCAAACTCTGGCCATCATTCTTGATTGTCAATTCTTTAATTCACTAACTGTTTAAAATTGAATAACAATAGCATTGCCCATAATTTCTAGGACCATATATGTTTAATGGGAGTCTTGTGCCCTGACATACGGTTTATTTGGTTAATTTGTATATGCCTTAGTGTCTGTTTTCTTGGGGATTTGACATACTATTGTACTTTGGAACTTATATCCTGCTTGGTAGTTGTTGTTTTCGTTCATGTGAATACTGACTGTCAGGTTGAAGACATGTGTAGTACGTATGTGTTGATCCAAAGAGTGAACCGACCGACGAGGGGTTGAAATATTGAGTTCCTCGAATACTAAAATCAGAGTTAATAACTACGTACATGATTAGAATTAGTTCAAATATTGCAGAGAATAGCCAAATTGAGTCGACTCAAACAGATGGAGTTAACTTAACACAGATCAGGCAAAAATCAAGCTATGGTACTGCAGAGATAAAGCCAACTCAAAAGCGAATATGACAGAAAATTAATAAAGAGAAGAGAAATCAATTAAATACAGAGAAGAGAAAGAAATCAATTAAATACAGAAAATGTCAGTGTTCCATCTGCAACTCGCAGCCTATATCCACGCCCTAGATGTTCTCCTTGGATTTACTGCGCTATCTCCAATAATCGTTACAATCTTTTTATCTTCGCGAGTGCCAGACAATCTTATAAGGAACAATCTATCTCCAATCACTCTAACTAATTTTGACCCTGATGGTTATTAAACCTAGTCTTATTAGCTTTGGCTTGGCTACGGAACTAGCAACAGTTGATCTGCGTGTATATCCGGCTAAGAGGTATATCCCTCTCTTATATCCTTCTACCAAACGTGCCCCAAGTTGTGGTGGTGAGGGCGGAAGAATGATACAAGAATTCCTTATCTTCTTATGTGCTAAATGCAAGGTTGAATTTGATGTGGTTGACTTTACGTGGTACCTCCGAAATCCACTTCGCAAACTAATCCCCAAAAAAGATAGGAACACTCACATTAAAATTAAAGCCCAAATGGGTCGCCCCCCACAATCTTTTAGCAAAAGTACACTAAAAAACAAATGCTCTACCATCTCCACTTCCTCCTCACATAACGGACAACCCGATTCCACATTAATATTCCTCTTCAAAAGATCATCTTTAACCGCTAAAATTCGATGTAAGACCTTCCAAATGACCAATTTAAACTTAGGCAGAAGTCCCAAACCCCAAACCTTACCCCATTTTTCAAACCGAGGTTGGTTCTCACCAAGGCCTTGGCCCGAAATCTGAGACAGTTGGAGCAAGCAAGCAGTCTTCAATGAAAACACCCCGTTTTTGGTAAACTCCCAAAACATTTCGTCTTCCACATTACGAATAGGCAAATACAAGCTCCTAATCGTTTGAGCTACATCCCTCGGGAAAATAATAGAAATTAGAGGATCTCTCCACTGCTTCGAATGACCATCAAATTAATCCGCCACCCTTTAAACCAAACAAGATTTCACTAATCTAGTATTTACTTTTTGAATGATTCCATGCCCTTGAGTAGTATGAGGGATGGATGCCCTCATAAATATAAATCTTTATATTCAAAAATGGACAAATATCAACCATTATATTAAAACCACGCACAAAAACGAGGTGGTTTTATGATTTTTTTGCAAAAAAAAAAAAAATACAATTTTACTTACCACACAAGCTGGTTTTACACATCATTTACTATGATCACCATTACCACAATTACCACAATGTATGGCCACACTTACTATGAGAGGTGTTCAACCAATGGCTGAGATTAAAAAAAAGGAGATCCAACGGTTGAGGGAAAATGGGGGCATGGATGTTAAAGCTATATTTGAACCTTTTTTCCCTGTAGTAATGCGCAGTTTAATAAATAATCGTACAGGTGAAATTCTTCAGTGAACAACCTCTGGAAGTTAAATGCAAGCCCATGTCTTAAACCATACTTTAAATGAAATAAGTAATCCAAAGCATATCGAACTCAAAAAGAACAGTTTTACAAGTACCATACCAAAATAAGAATATCACATAGCAAGCATATCTTTCGATGGTTAATTAGTTCATGACCTGCTCCTTCATTAAGTACTGGAAGCTATCTAAGATAATTGCTAAATGCACTCCTATGCCCCTCCGAATTCTATGGATGTACTTCCCCTAGGGTCGACATGACATCTTTGCAATAAGAACTACAAAACTTACTGATAAGTAACAAGAACAACAAACTTACATACAAAGAAGATGCATCAATAATGTTCAAAACACATCAGATGGGTAACTAATGAGCAACTTTGTTCCAAATAAAAAATCTGTTCAACCAATAAAAATTAAGGTAAATTACTGTTTACCCATTTTAACTATGGGTCAGGAACACTTAACCTCCTCCAACTATTTTTTTAGCACTTAACCCCCTCTAAGTAATGAAAACCCTTATCCGTTTAACTTCCGTAGTAGAGAGGCGTTAAGTTACAAATTTGCCTTTCAAAAAACACCCCTCTGCATAGGGAAAAATTGGCGTTCAAAGGCAGGTTCTCCTCATGAAAGAAATCGAACCCATCGAGCCTAGAAGAATCGAATAGCCTCAATCGCTAGGCTCCAATTCCCTCAGTACCAGATTAAGAAGAAGGTCAAATATCCACTGAAACTGATCTGCCACGGTGGGAGCAGGCGTTGGAGCGAAGAGCGAAGGCGGGGTAATTCAGACCAGACGAGCAGATATGTCGTGGAAGTGTAAGGCTTTCTCACCGGAGTTCTTCTCTCCATTGTTTGACTAAACCAAATTGTCGGAATTAAGAAAACAAATTGAGAAACAGAGCGAAGAATCCAGATACATGTACTGTTAGTTTTATATTCATTAATTGTGGCTCACATGCCTTGTCATTTTATTATTGTATTTATGTGTTATGTTTATTAAAACTTGAATATTATATTTAAGTTAATTACCCATATAATGGTGCCTTTTATGAATAGTTGCCTAATATTTTCTTGATGGAAGGAAGTCTAAAGGGGCATGAATATTGGAAAGGGTGTGACTCTTGGGAAAAAGTCACATATTGGGTTGTGACTATTGGGAAATGGTCTTTGTCTATTTATATTAAGGCCTGTGATTACCATCCAGTTAAGGGATTAACGTGATATAGAATAGACTGGAAATCCTACCATTTCTCTCTAAACAAATCAGTGAGAGTTGTGAGTGTTAGACAATTTGGTTCAAGTTCATTTCTCAAGATTTAAACACCATGGCAGAAGATAAGTATTTTTCCGCTGCGTATTTATTTTGATTCTCCCACATAGGTTTATCATGTACAACTCTCTCTCTCTCTCTCTCTCTCTCTCTCTCTCTCTCAAATGTGAGATTTGTTTGTTGCTTATGTTGCTAGCGATGACGTCGCCACCGCTGCGTGTTCTTCGTCTTTGGGTTTTGGTTCAGCGGTTAGTCGAAAGAAGAATCCACTTCTCAGATGATCGGCTTTTGTTTTCGATCCCGGTGGGGCTGGACCGGTGGTTCATTTGTGGGTTTGAGTAATTCAGTGGTAGTTCACCAGATAATGGACGAAGTTGGTGCTAATTCATCAAATTTCGCAGATGGGGCAGCTCAAAATGATAGCTTGACAGTAAATAACCTTGAATCCTCAATTGGATTGTTCAACCACAAGGGTTTTGTAACCCACTGCAAGTTCTTTGGAGAAGCTTTCTAATCTATTGAGGTTATCTCCAATTGGATGATGGAGGTGCATGGAAGGTAACGTGGATGTGCACAGAGGTAAGGCTTGGCTCGGTTTGTGGTCTAGAAGGTGGGTTTGGTTTGAACTTGAGGAAGGAGACAACAAGAGGAGGGCAATAACGTCTGTAACTTTTAAATGGGAGGGCATGTGACTTGCACGTGACATTTACCATCCAATTTCTAACAAAATGCAAACGGAAGAAGGGTTTCCATTAGTTAGAGGGGGTTAAGTGCTAAAAAAATAGTTATGGTTAAAGTGTTCCCGACCCATAGTTAAAGGGGGTAAACAGTAATTTACCCTAAAAATTATGGTTTCCCAAGCAATAATAACATCAAAACTTACAACAAGGAAGATGCATCAATCAAGTTCGACACAAATCAGATGGAAAGCTAGCAAATGATTCTATTGTTTTAATCTTTAGCAATGTGCTTCAAGCTGTACCATGATACAAATATCGGCTATGGTCAATTACTTAATGGAGTCATGGTGACTCCTGAAGGTGAAGTAAAATTGCTCAATAAAAAATTTGTTGATAAGGGTAATAATTAGTTTCTTTTTTACTGAAATATAAAGAACTTCATTAATTAGTTGAATTGTTATTTTTTTGTACAAAATTGAACATTCGATTAATTCAATTCCATGTTCTATAGTGTTTTTTGCACTGATACTGGATGATCTGCGTGACTTTGAAAACCTTGTTGAAACTACATTTGGCAACAAAGATTGAAGTTAGATGGCATAACCATAAATGTGCATGATCATCCAAGAGTTCAATCCTTTTTGTTGTTGAACAACAATTTTCCCATTCACAGATGTAAACAAGAAATTGATCATGCACGTTTCTTTTCTAAATAGGTTATCATGTTGCATGTATCTTTCAAAGGTTTAATTGCTTTGACTTTTTATTTACTATAGCAAATTAGACCTTTACGTGAGGAACAATCATCTCATTTTGGACACAAAAGAGAGTTATTTGTTCCTCAAGAAGTATGTAGATTTTAGTGAGTATGATACAAGGGCTTTCGACAAAACAATGGACCTTCGGGTTTTAGAAACTTCTGTAAGAGATTGGGCCAACTCACTAAAGCAAGTTCCAGTAAAAAAGGTGTTCTAAGAACAACCAAAAAATGTTGTAGCGTGGAATACCGTCCCTTAAGGTACTGTATATTTCGTTCGTAATGCTTTTAAAGCATGCGAATGAGATGGCATACCATATGCGCTTAAATATCTTTATTTTAATTTCTTGATAATTTGGTGTATATAATATGACATTTTGCCCTCACCTTTGTAATAGCACAGTGGATGCTGGCATGATAATTGATAACAAATATGTTTCTTGAAGACCTGCCTTTTCTGCATCCACGGTGGTGGTTAGTGTAAATTAGGGGACTTGGTGACGATTCTTATATATGTCGAAATATATGTCAGTAAGTAGTAATCTCCGTAATGTTTCTTCAAAGTACGAGTAAATTTTAACAATATTTGTTGAAAAACATTTCTCTCTATTTTATGGGAAAATAGTTGATTGATTTGTTGAGAAAGCAGCCCTCATTAATGGACTAGTAGTGTCTCGTGCTTTTAAGGAACATTACGGAGATGACTACTTACCGACATATTTTGACATATATAAGGATCGTCACCGAGTCCCCTAATTAATGCCAACCACTACCGTGGAAGCAGAAAAGGCAGGTCTTCAAGAAGCATATTTGTTATCAATAATCATGCCAGCATCCAATGTGGGTTCCTATTAAAAAGGTGAGGACAAAACGTCATATTATATACAACAAATTATCTACAAATTAAAATAAAAACATTTAAGCACATACGGGCATGCCTTCTAGTTCGCATGCTTTAAAAGCATTGCAAATGAAATATGCAGCACCTTCAGGAACACTACACCTCGCTGCTACATTTTTTGATTGGAACACATATTTTATTGAAACTTGCTTTTAGTGATTTGTCCCAATCTCTTAAAGCAATTTCTAAAGCCCGAAAGTCCATTGCTTTGTCAAAAGTCCTTGTATCATACTCACTCAAATCTACATACTTCTTGAGGAACATATAACTCTCTTTTGTGTCAAAAAATAGAGGATTGTTCCTCACGTCAAAGTCTAATTTGCTACGGAAAAAAAAATTGTCAAAGCAATAAAACCTTTGAAAGATACATGCAACATGATAAGCATACATGAGTTTGTCCTGGTTACATCTATGAATGAGAAAATTGTTGTACAACAACTTAAATGCTTGAACTCCTGGATGATAATGAGCATTTATGTTTATGCCATCTACCGACAACTTTTGTCCAACAATGTCAAATGCAGTTTCAAAAAGGTCTTCAAAGTCGCGCAATTCATCCTGTAAGAGTGTAAAAACACATTGGAATAAAAAATTGAATTTATCGAATGTTCAATTTTGTACAAACAAATTACAATTTGACTTATTAATGAAGTTATTTATATTTTAGTAAAAAAGAAACTAATTACTACCCTTGTCCACAAATTTTCATTGAAAAATTTTACTTCGCCTTAAGGAGTACTCATCATGCCTCCATTAAGCTACCATGGCCGATATTTGCATTATTGTACAGCTTTAAAGCTTGAATCATGTTGCTGAAGATAGAAACAATTGCAGATTAGTTATGATGACACACCATTGAAAATCCTAAATTATAAAAAACACAAATGTTTCAAAAGTCTCTCGAATGTCTCCATAAATATAAAGAGTTCACATTCTACACGGAGGGGCCCTTCACGATTGGTTGTGCGGAAAACCAATTGATGGAGGCTCTCTCTCTCTCTCTCTCTCTCTCTCTCTCTCTCTCTCTCTCTCACCATTTCCTTCTATCTGATTCAATTTGATTTTTGAATTCAAATATTGGGCAATCAAACCTAGGAAACTTTCAAACTAATTGGCCGATTGAGAGCTTAATCTAACTTATAAAGGCGGAGTACACAAAGACCTAGAACCTAGAAAAATTTCAAGAAGTTTCAAAGCGATTCCAAGTACAATAATGATCTCAAGACCATAAGAAGCAAGAAATTTGAAAGCTAACTTTGGTTTAAGAATACACTCGTATCAAACAAAAAAAGGAGGAATTTATAGCCAAAAATGGAAATCCAGAATTTTCAAATCCAAATTTCTCGGTTGTCTTGTAAGGGAAAGGATGATTTTGTTTTGGAATAGTTCACTACACGATTGGGTGCTGGATTTTTCTAGGGGTTTAGATCAAGTGCTTCACCATTTTCCTTCTGTTTGATTCAATTGCATGGCAAGTTGGGGTTTTCTCTTCCACCGACGAAATCTAAAAGATTGAAAATAGGATCTGACAAAAGAAGCCACCAATAAAAAATGAACCAATTTGAAAAGGAGAAAGCATGCTTAGAGACTTATGTTGACATACATCCAGTACAGTATCTTGTAGATTATTCTCCAGATATCTCCATTTTTGTAGGTGTATAACCAATTACAAGAACAAGGTGAATATTCGTTAGATCACAAGTTAAGATTGCAACCAAATTAAACAAAATAATCAAGTATTGCGACTAGGTCCAATGAAAGCGCTGCCAAATTCGACATGGACCTTTGAAATTTTTCATCAGCTTTTGCCAACAGAGAAAACCAACAATTTGGTCTCATTGAGAGGACAATGCAAGGAGGCGAGAGAGAGAGAGATAGAGTCATGGCGCAAATAAAAAAGGGAAAAGACAAAGACTATGCGCTTGACTGCCCCACAATTTAGGTGATGTGGCTGTTATCTATTAGTTTTCCGCACACAACCCATCCGTGTGGAATTGAAACTCAAAAGAGAAATGATCTAAATGCTACATGCAATTTATTTAGTTTGTTAATAGGTATGTGTGAGTATTGATAAATAAATATGGTCATATTAAAGAAGCGGAAACTTTTTTAGAGGTTAATTGTGGAAAAATTAGGTTTGTTTAGTTTCCTGTATGCTGCGTACATGATTAATGGAAAGTGTACCACAATTTAAAGCCCCAATTTCTTACAAATTTGGCAAACAAATTGGGCCTAGTAAAGGTAGTATGACAATGGCGACAGAGTGTGCCTCATCGTTTTTGACTTTACTGAGGAAGCTGAAAAAAGTTGTTGCCTTTAGGTTAGATAAGGTTGACGAGTGCTATGAGCTCACATCTCAGTCAGAGAGTTTAGATTGGTCTTATTTTGTTAGACTGAGATTTTCAACCTAGCAAAGGACATTATTTCATGTCGGGGAAAACTCGAGAGTCCAAGTTTCTTTCAATGATTGGTGCAACAAGAACTATGTCAATTTTTGGGACTTATCTAAAAATGTTCATGAGAATTACACCATCATATCTTTAAGCAAATTTGCGAAGAAGTCGTTTCGATGAGAACTTTTCAGGTAAACAGTATACATTATTTCTGAACTACTTTTGAAAAAGATTACAACATATACTGTTTACACGAAAAATACTCAGCAAAACAACTTTTTTGCAACTTTGCTTAAAGATATATGGTGTAATTCCCATGAGCATCCTTAGATAAGTCTCCAACTTGGCATAGTTCTTCATGCACCAATCATTGAAAGAAACTTGCACTCTTGAGTTTCCCACGACATGAAATAATGTGCTTTCCTGGGTTGAAAATCTCGGTCTAACAAAATAAGACGAATCTAGCCTCTCCAACCAAGACATGAGCTCATAGCCCTCATCAGCATTATCCAACTTAAAGGTAATAACTTTTTTCAGCACACTCGGTAAAGTAAAAAATGATGAGGCACACTTTATCGTCATTATTGTACCGCCCTTACTTGGCCCATTTTGTTTGCCAAGGTTTGTAAGAAATTGGGGATTCAAACTGTGGTACACTTCCCATTTAATCACATACGCGGCACACAAGAAACTGAACAAACCTAATTTTTCCACGATTAATCTAGAAGATTTACAAAAATCGGTTTATAATGAGAAATGTGAAGTTTCCATGGGTAAGTTGTAATAACTATGCAGTTTATAATAAGATGAAAGTACATAAACACCCTCTCAACTATCTCTTTTTCTCATAAACACCCCCTCACATTTAAAAACACCCATGAAGACCCCCTCAACTACTAAAAATGAAAAAAAGACAAATTCCGTTAACGGAATGGATGAATTAACGAATATACCCTTATTATATTATACAGTGAAATACGATTCCTCTCTCATTCTCCACTTCAGTTGATCAGAAAACACTCGGACACCCCATGGTGATTCTCTCTCTCTTCCTCTCCCACTCGTCACTTTAATCTGCTCTGTGTAGTGAATCGACAGAAACCCTTTGTAATATCCATATTTTTATAAATATTTTTCCCGTTTGAGTAAGGCGGTTGCTTCACTAAATAAGAGATTTTAGTGTAAATATAAGATTTTGCATGAAAAGCCATAGGTGGTGGTTTTGTGGAGGGTGGGCACGTGAAAGTGGTGGGCTGGCTGTGTGCATGGGTGATGTGTAGAAGATAATTAGTGTGAGAAAAAAGATAGGAAGACAAAAAGGAATGAAGGGTGGAGATATGTCATCTGGATGTCCATGTTTTGGGAGGGGAAGCTGGTAAGCTCGGGAGAGTTTTTCCCTCCAAGGAAAGAAAGGAAAAATCATGGGGAGAAATAGGGGAGGACTGAGGAGAGGCGTTGGTTTGGAGGAAAGGTAAAAAAGAGTATTTAAGGAAATGAATGATAAAATGAGAGAGAGGGAGAAAAGTAAGTTGATGAGGTAAGGGTAAGTGCTGGGAGGCGTATACGAGAATTTATGTGTAATGTTTTAAGGAAGTGGGGTGGCTTATCAATAATTGATGTTTGCTGTATATATTGAGGTTGTAGCGTAAGGCAATAGATCACGTGGTGCTTGAGGATCTGGGTTGTTACACCCTTGAAGAAGATGCAGGCTTTGATCGTGGCAAAGAAAGAACTGTAGATCGTGGCGAACTTGAAACCCTAGTTTCAAGATATGTGTTGTACTAAAAAAAACCCTAGATGTCTATGAGACAAAGGCACGAATGTTGATGTATTTTGATGTAGTATATGATATACGAGTATGGGTAAATTACACGGAGACCACCTCGTCTATATATTTTGAACACGAACACCCACTAACCTTTGAAAATGCCTAAACGCATCCCTCATATATTACCGTTACCCAAGTGACAACCTTCCATTTCAGAACCATTTGTTGTAAAGGCACATGTCACTAGTTTTGGCATTCATTAGACAAAAATGCCCTTAACACCAACATATACACCAATTGTGATTCTCTCTCTCTTGATACTCGCCCACACCCACCATTGATCGTGGAACCTCACCCTCAACCCAAAGCGCCATTAACAACCAACTCTCGCCGACCATGACACCATCACAACGGCAACCATCAATCACCAGTGATGCCACCCCTTCTCTCTCCCAAACTTCTCTCTCTGCCAGCGACATCCATTTTGAGCCAACCCAACAACCGAAGCCGGCAACCACCAGTCACACCACCCTCCATTGAAGCCATTCTTCTCAATCTGCGACTCCTATCGTACCCCCTTTCTCTACAATTGGTAAATCACTAACATTTTCCTTATCTTCCTTCTTCTTTTTTCCTTCCTGCCATTTGTTTCACTCTGCCCTAATTTTCCAAAACCCCCAAATCTGAAAATAGGGTTCTCTAAATTTAGGACTTTTATAAAATTAGGGCTTTGGGGAACATATACATGAATCAAAGTTCTCAAAGTGCATTTTAGGGGTTCGTTCAAAGTCCTTAAAGAAGCAGTAGTACCAATTTCCACATTCTTGGAATGAAGCATTAGAGTCAAAGGGTTTTCAAATAAGTAGGAGTAAAATTGAGTATATGGTGTGCAAATTAAGTGGTACCAGCAGTGCGCATGAAGAAAGAGTGATGATCCAAGACCAGGAGATACCTAAGAGTGATCGTTTTAGGTACTTAGGCTCAATTATTAGTAGAGATAGAGAGATTACCAATGATGTGACCCATAGGATCCAAGTGGGGTGGCTCAAATGGAGGAGCGCTACTAGTGTACTGTGTGACAAGAGGGTACCCATAAAATTGAAGGAAAAATTCTATGGAACCGCCATCAGACCAGCGATACTTTACGAGATATAATGTTGGCCTATTAAGAAACAACAGGTGAAAAAGATGAGTGTAACGGAAATAAGAATGTTGAGGTGCATGTGTGGTAATACTAGACGAGACATGATTAGAAATGAAACGGTTCGTGAGATAGTGGATGTAGCACCTATAGAAGAGAAGTTGAGGGAAAATAGGCTAAGGTGAATTGGGCATGTCTATTGTAGATCAGGAGATGTAGTAGTTAAGAGAGCATATAAAATAGTTTTGGGTAGCAATGCTACGGGGAGGGGTAGACCTCAACTGACATTAGATGTTGTGGTGCGCAACGATATGAGTATAGTAGGTTTGTGTGAACAAGTGGCTATTGACAGAGCTCAACGGAGGAAAATGATTCTTGTAGCCGACCCCAAGTGATTGGGACAGAAGGCTCGGTTTGGTTTATAGATTTGTTTGATGGAAGTGAGTTACGGCCGCCGAAACTAATAGAGGTTATAAAATCTTGGTGGAGTGGTAATGGAGGGTTTTGGAGGTGTTGTAGTTGTGAGCTGTTTTGGTGGTAATGGAGACCGGGTCAAGGAGGTAGAGTGGTGGCGAGGGAGGCCGGTCTTTAGCATGGAGTTGGTGGCTGAAATAAAAAGTAAATATGTCCTTCTCTTTTATCAATTTGTTTTGTATTTTGCTTTGTGTAATATAAAATCAAGCATGTTTGTGATTTCATTCATTCTGTTTACGGCGTTGACGATTTTTTCATTTTCAATAGATGATTAGGTGTTTGGGCGTTTTTAAAGGTTATGAGGTGTTTGTGTCCAAAACGTATAGATGAAGGGGTCTCTGTGTAATTTCACCACTAGTATGTTATGAATTCTGTATTGGATTATTAGGATTATTGGAAGTAGTATTATATGTATACCTGGATAAAAAATTGGGGTTTTGACTTGGTTATGAATTAAAAATTGGGGCTTTTGTTATTTTGCGTTTGGTATGGCCTTTTACACTACTAGTCCTCCCCTTTATGCAATACTCATCTCATTTGATCCCCATTGTCTGTCTTTGTTCGAACAAATAAAAAATTGGGGTTTTGACTTGGTTATGAAAAAAAAAATTGGGGCTTTTGTTGTTTTGCATTTGGTATGGCATTTTAATGGCTTTTGTATGCTACTGGTCCCCTCGATTATGCAAAACTCATCCCATTTGGGTCCTATGTCTGTCTCTGTCTGAACAAAGGCAATTATTGACCCTTGTTTTTTGTTTTTACCTTTCAGTTTAAAATGGGCTTTCTAATAGTAACACTTCTCTTTTACCATGGAGGATATATATCTGAGGGACCCCAAAAAATATATGTTGGTGGGAATGTGACCCCACTTGACATTGACCCTAACCTGATGTCATACATTAATTTAAGGGTTGTTGTTAAGGAATTAGATAAGATATCTATGAGATGTACCAAAAGGGTCCACATCAAACTATGGGTGATGGGTTGGTGAGTCTAACTTCTGACAAAAGTATGTTAGACATGTTTGCAATGCACAAGGACAATAACTCTAAAGTGATTGATATTTATATCCATAACTCAATATTGGTGCAAAACAAAACTAGTGGTGAAGATTTGCTTTGACTAGGGCTGACCCTACTGTGCAAGGTGATGACTTAGTTGACTTTGATGACATATTTGACCTTGATAAGATAGTTCAGCTTGATGAAGGAGTAATACCAACTGGTCCACTGGAGGATGATGAAGATGATGATTCTGATAGAGGGTGGGAATGTGGTGATGAGGGGAGTGATGATGACAATTTTGGTGGTTTTTATGAGTCATCTAAAGATGATGAGGAGGTTGAACAAATGCTTTCCATTAAGATTAGAAATGAGGAAGAAGAACTTAGTGATCAGAGTGATGACCAAGGGTGTTTGTCAAATCCAGAGGATGAGAGTGATGACGGTGGCCACATGAGCAAGCACAAGTTAGTTAAGTTTAATAAGGACAAGGATATGAAGAACCCCCAAGCTTTTAGAGGGCATGGTTTTCCCGAATGTTCATGCCTTCAGAGCTCTCCTCAAAGAGTTCCATATTAAGGAAGAGTGTGAATACACCTACTTGAAGAATGAAGCTACTAGGGTGCCTGTTATTTGCAAAGAGAAGTGTGGTTTTAGGTTACATGCATCACCAATGCATGCTGAGAAATCATTCCAAATTAAGAAAATCAATGCTGACCATTGTTGTACCAGGAAATACATCAACAAGTATGCAACAGCCTGGCAAGTACATTGAGAACTTGACTGGTGAACCAAATAAAAATGTCAAGACACTAAAATGATGTTAGGAGGGAGTGGATGTTGGATGTGTCTCGTAAGAAGGTTTACAGGTCAAAGAGAGATGCTCTAGACAAAATCCAGGGGAATCATGAAGAACAATACTTGAGAATAAGGGATTATTGTCAAATTTTGATCAACAAAATTATGAGACAAGGAATGGTAAGGTATGTGAAAAGACTTGAATACAGTAAGAAGTTCAAGGATAGGTTGTGCCCAAATATTAGTAAGAGTGTTAAGAGGAAAAATGTGAATGCAAGAACACTACATGTGATTTACTCAGGAGGGACATTATTTGAGGTGACTAGTGTAGACAAAACCTTTATGGTTGATATTGGGGAGCACACCTGCACTTGTAGAAGGTGGGATCTGATTGGAATTCCTTGCATTCATGGATGTGCAGCCATCATAGCTCATAAGACACAACCTAAAGATTATGACAATGAGGCTTACACAACTGATACATTTGTTAGGACTTACAGCCATAGGATCAAACCAATACCAGATAAAAGCTTGTGGCCACAAACTCAATGTGATCCAATAATGCCTCCACCTTTAAGAGTATCAATTGGGAGGCCAAAGAAGGCTAGAAGAAAAGGAGAGGATGAGCCCAATAATTCTTTCAAGACTAGGAAGCATAGTACTACTACCATGTGCAGACAATGTGGGCAATTTGGGCACAATGTAGGGACTTGTAAAACACCACAAAACAGTTGGGTTAAACATATGGGCAAGTACTATGGAAAATAGAAGGCTAGGTTTGGAGGTGGTGTGCCACCATGTAAGCCAAAGGAAAGTGGAAGTGGGTCTGTTGGTAGAAGAAAGGGAAGGGGAAGAGGAACTAGGACTAGGACCGTGGCAGTTGACAACGGCAATGGCAGAGGAACTGTGGCAATTGATGGAACTGTGGCAAGTGCTAAAAGGAAGGCAATTCACCAACCACAACAGAACCAGGTGTGTATGACTTATGTGGTACCTTTGTGTGTATTTTGTGATATTGCTGTGTGTTTGTTATGCTTTCAATTACTTAACTTAATTGTGTGCATGAGTCACCTTCAATTTACTATACTAATGCCTATGACTTATGTGGTACTTATGTGTGTATTTTGTTAGGGTTCCAAGAGATTGAAAAAAGTTGGTGAAGGTTGATTTTTCAGTCAACAATCAAGTACTTCACCATTAAAGTTTGCACCAGGACCTCGCCTCACTAGGAATGGAAAAGTTGTAACTACTATTTCCTCTCAAGCCTCAAAATGACTTGTAAGTGACTGAAGTAGCTAGATAGCCTGTTTTTTTTTTGTAATGCCTTTTGAATGGCTAATGGCTTTTTGTAATGCCTTTTGAATGGCTAAAGGCTTTTTGTAATGCTTCAAAATCAAGTACTTTATTTTGCCAAAGCCTTTGTGTAAGGCATAAGACTTTAGGGTTATTTACCTAGACACCCCTCCAACTTTATCCGTTTTTTACGGTCACCCCCTCCCTCGAATTTCGCTACGGCCAGACCCCCTCATTAATGTTTTTGTTTGGGGGGCCTAACGCCGTTGGATGGAATGACTGAAAAGACTATTTTGCCCTTAGATATATATGCACATTACACAGCAAATTTTTCCCCAAATCCCAAACCCATTCACGACCCCTCTCTCTCTCTCTTCTCTCTCTCAACTACAAATCGCAGCCGCCAACGCCGTCGTCCGATCATCTCCCTCAAACCGCAGTCGTCGCCGACCATCCTCCATCCCTAGCTGCTGCAAATACGATTAAAGGTTATTGTTTTCCCCCTCGCTGTCATCGTCATTCTGTTCAGGGTCGTCGACTTCGGACTGTCGGCGAAATTGCTTCAATGGAACACCCGTACGTTTACTTTGATTTTCAAATCTGAAACAACAAAAACTGAGAACATCTCTCTCTCTCTCTCTCTCTCTGAACCAAGGTCCGTAGATTTAGGGGTTTTTTAAATGCTCTTAATCTACATTCTATGGTTATATCTGACGAGAACAAACCCTCTGTTATTAGACCCACAAACTTAAACTAACAATTGGGATTTTTTTTACACGTTTTGAGTTTGAAAGACCCAGTTTCGAAAGTGGGTTTTTTGAAAGCCCACTGATTTCTTGATTTTTTTTTAATAAAAGGACTCAAATCAGTTGGAAAACCCCAAAATTCTAGATTGGGATTTCTGATTTTCTTTTTCTTTTTTGATTTGTAATAAAAGGAGAGTCAGAGATTGGTAGCCGAAAGTTCAGGATGGAGATTTGGCGGATTGGGTGTGGTTGATGAGGGATTTCGGTGAACTGGGTTAGGGTTACGGTGGTGTTCAGTGGACAAAGTGGTTGTGTAGGTGAATGGTGCAAGGGTGAAATGGGTTATCTCTCTCTAAACTGCCAGTGGAATGGGTTCTCTCTGTGTAGACTGCCGGTCATTGGGTGATGTGGTGGTGGACCAGTTATGCTCCAGGTGGTGGGTGGTGGTGCGTGGTGGTGGACCAGAAATGCGTTGAGGAAAGGGGAGCGGAGGACGCCGAGGAGGCAGCGGGTGTGGTGGTCGATGAGAATGCCAAGGAAGGACGAGTTGGGGGTAGGGAGCGGTGGTCTCCGGGGGAGGAGGGTGGTGGCGACAGAGGCGTTGGAGATGGAGAGGAAGGTGGGGGCAGAGGGAGAGGAAACATGGTTGAGGGTAATATTGGAACATTTTATTACTTTTGAAATAATTTTAGTAAAAAAATTAACAGAACTGGACGGAACTCTAACGGAAGGGGTGTACGGGTAAAGTAGAGATAACGGAGGGGGTCTAGCTGTAGCGAATTTCGGGGGAGGGGGTGACCGTGAAAAACGGATAACGTTGGAGGGGTGTCTCGGTAAATAACCCTAAGACTTTATTCTGGTAATGTTTTTGTGGAAGGCTTATTTTGTATTGCCTTTTTCGCAAAGATTATGATTTGTGCTTTTGTAATGCCTTTGTGTAAGGCTTATTTTGGTATGGCTAGTGACTTTGTTTGTAAGCCATTGATGGTAATGGAATGTTTATTTTGGTAATGCCTCCGTGGAAGGCTTATTTTGTATTGCTTTTGTGCAACATTATAGGAATACATGCTCATTGAAATACAAACCACATATTTCATTGCATTGCATTAGTGTACAAAAGTTCAATGCATTCCCAAAAGTTCATGGCAGGTACAACATCCTCCCAGAGGTGGGTTTCCAATTAGCCAATCAAACTATCAAGAGTAAACCTATAGTCACCATACACAGTACATTGCATTTTCACATCATTTCATTTTTCTTCTTCAATTCATGGTTCATTCTCCACAGTGTAGAGACCCAAATTTTTTTGGTTCGTATTTTTTTTGTGTGGAATATTATAATTATCGAGTAAATGCATAAATTGCAGAAATGCTTTAAGATTATGGGGTCAATGTGATATTATTGCAAATGCAGGGGTGCAAGTGTGATAAGTATTTATACACACACACACACACACCAAACTTTTAGGGCGCGACTATTCGCAGCCCTTTATTTTCTCCCATAGCCCATTATATTTAGGTAAGTGGTTGTTGAAAATCATAAATAACATTTTAGTAAATAGCTGTTGAAAACAAGATTATATTTCGGTAACTACATGTCGAAAATATGTTCAACTTTCGGTAAACAACTGCCGAACATACATTTTCGGTAAACAGTTGTTGAAAAAATATTATATTTCGGTAATTGGATGCTGAAAATATATCTCAATTTCGGTAACTAACTGTCGAGTATAATTAAAAATTTTTAACGGGCTATGGGAGAAAATAAAGGGCTACGAATAGCAGCGCCCAACTTTTAATAAGGGCACCCTTACCGTATTACGGCAAGGACGTCCCTTTTCCGACCAATTTGCGATGATCCGAGCCGCTTAATGTGTTCAGAATGTGATTTTAAGGGTATTCGTGAGAAATTAGCAACAAAAAAAAGACTGAAAAGGGCTTGATCCGAGCAGTTTTTGTTTGTATTTTATCGAACGGTTCAAATAAAAACTGCTCAAATCAAGCCATTTCCGGTCATTTTTTTTGCTGATTTCTCGCGGTTACCCTTAAAATCACGTTCTGAACACATTGAGCGGCTCGGATCATCAAATTTGGTCGGGAAAGAGGAGAAAAGGAGAAGGTAAGGGCTTCCTTATTAGAAGCTTACTGTAAAAATAAATAAATAAATACATATATATATATATGTATATATATTTATATGGACGTACATGGAAAAAACCATTTTTCCCTTTTCCACTTTTTTCCCTCTCTTTTTCTTTCTCCTCTCCGCTCTCTAGTCTCTCCCTCCGAAACTCTCCCTCAACTTCTCTCCTCGATTTCATCTACTTAGGGTGTAATTTTGGACAAAGTCCAATAATTAAAGTTGTTCTACGGAACGCTGGCTTCCTGTCTATCCAAGAGAATCCACAATCGGATCACGCTGGAGTTTCGGTTTTGCTCGGATCTTTGGGGTTTTGCTCAAAACCCATGAGGTAGAGATTTCTTACTCTTGTTATGTGTTTATATGGTGTTTATGTACCTAAATCGTGTCTTGTTTCGTTGTTTGAGACTATTTCTTTCAATCTTGAAATCTGCAGAATAAGGTCTTAGTTTTTGGGGGTTTTCGTCTTCTTAAAACTTAGAATTGAATTTTGGTTCCTTCATATGAAATAGAGTAGACTTAAAGCTCGTTCTAATGCTGCAAGAATCACCCAAAACCGTTAGAATTGAATTAATGGTGGATTTTAGAAAATTGGTCTGCAATTCGTCACGTTGCTGTGTGACAGATTCGTGTAGCTACTGAAAATGCCTATTTCCCTCTTTGGAGTGCAGATTTGACTAGGGTTCCTTCGCATCTTTTAAACTTTGTTCAATCGCGCAACATTTACGACTAGAATTGCTCAAAAATATTAAGAACTCGATTTATAGTGATTTTTAAAAGATTGCCCTGTAATCTAAAAATCTGGGCAGCTTACAGAGCAGTGTTTTTCTTCGTTTAGCTATGGTTAAACGACCCTATTGGTTATGGGTCCTTATGAATTTTAAAGATTGGTAAGTTGGTGATATTTTGGCGTTGGAATCATTGAACAATATTAAGTATGTGATTTTTAATGAATTTTCGAACACGGACTGCTTTGTTGAAAACACTACAAGAAATTTGGAATCTCCCAACGTTTTTTTTAGTAATGCATGGAAAAACCGTCGGTATAGATGGTGTATAGCGACGGTTTGCAAAATGTTAAAAGAAACAGGATTATAGCGACGGTTATCATGCAACCGTTACTAGATTACAAGACTATAGCGACGGTTTTTAATAACCGTTACTAAAAAATTGGATTAAGAAAAATCCGGTTAATATAGTATAAATATTAGTAGGTGCTTCATTTTACACAAGTGCTGTGCTAGCCCAGCTGGTTCGCGCGCGTGCGCAAGAACGCGAGGTCCTAGGTTCGATTCCCAGAAGGAGCAAAATTTGTTGCACGCTATCATGCGGGCGCCATGTACGCGTCATGTGGGCGACACGGGGTTGACATGTCAGCACCACGCGGGTGACATGTGGGTGCCACGTTAGCACCACGTGGAGGACATGTGGCCATTACGTCCCACAACGGTGATTTTTCAAATAAAAATAAAAATTTGTCTTTAGCAATGGTTATAAGCGCCGCTAAAGAAACCGTTACTAAAAAAAATCTGTATCAACGCTCGTCAAAACCTTCGCTATACCTCTACAGCGACGGATATATTGCGACGGTTTGGCCAACAGTTGGCGAACCGTTGGTGTAGCCTTTAGCGACGCCTTTTGTATTCTTTAGTGACGCTTTTGACCGTTGCTAGATCCCGATTTTCTTGTAGTGAAATCAAGATATGCTCATGTGTCGATTTTAGATGATTACGGTACCCGTTCGTTGTCTAGGTATTCGGGTGATTACGCGGGCATTGTGGCATGTTGTGATGAATGTTATGAACTTGTTATGTGTCGAGTATGATGTTATTAAGTAACGTGAGATAAAACATAATTGAGACGATAGAATGAATACAAAGAAAGCCACGGATCCACCATACGGTGTGATGCCGGAAATGGGACGCACGAGGTCCCAAATACCCAAAATTGAATGGAAAGATGTTTGTGAACGCACGGGGTCCCAAATGCCCGGAATTGTATTAAAAATTAAATTGGCTAATACTTGAGAAATACAAGACAAATTGATTATGTTCAAAAGGGAAATTCGGTGATATGTTTGTATTGTTCTGCTGATAGATATACTCATTGTCATTAGCATCTTGGGGTAAGTTGTACATATATAATGTTGCTCACATATTACTGTTGGTGCGTGATCATCACATATACGTATAGATCGGGGTAGAACGGAGTAATTGTGCAGAGATGGACAAGTCAAGTTGTGGTCTAATTAGAATAATTCAAGTCGATTTTTGCTTCTAATTTCACGTGTGAGCTATTAGGAATATCCTTATGAAATCATGATCCCCTGGTTGTAGCATGCTTGTTTGTGATGGAAGAGCCATGTTTCTTTGTGGTATCTCGTCGTATTCACTCATTCTAGGTGCATGATTCATCGCATTTTCATATATTTTATGTATAGATTTCCTTACTGAGCTAGTGTAGCTCACCTTATCATTTTCAGGTATGATTCAAGGAGCTTGGCATGGCATACATATTGTGCTTGTTGATTCTGTCTTTCAAAGGTTTACAAGAAGCGATTATTTGAAGTTGAACCAAAAGAAATATTTTGGAAAGACATTTGTTACAACTGTAAAATATTATTTTTTTCGGATATTGGCATTTCGATAACTTGGGGCCATTGAGCCAAAAATGTAATATTTGAATCTGAATTGAGATCAGTGAACAGAAAAGGTCTTTTGGGGTATTATTTGTATAACAACGAGGAATTTATTTATTAAAAGTGTTTATTATTTATGCTAAAAATCGAGGGCGTGACACACAGCTTATCCATCTTCGTCATCATCTTTTCCTTGTCCATTTCTGCAACTTCATTCAATCTCTTCAAATCCTCCTCTTTCTACAGCTCTTTGACCTTGTTCTGCAAATTTCTATCATACTCTAGTCCTCTATGACAAGTAGGAGGATCAATCCATATGAAAAAATTGCACGCATTCTCCTCCTACAAACCCATTATAAAACTAAAAATTAGGGTAAAGATTTCAGAAAAAAATGAAATTAGGGCAACGAATTCAGAATTTTTTTTGATTGTTGTATGGATTAACCCACCTCATAGTTCACACAGCCCAAGAATCTCCTTTCAGGGTTGGCATTTAATTTTGATGTCCTCCAGGGGGCTTTTTCTCCAAAAAAACAGACTTTTAGGCTTTATCTTAGATATTTCTAAAACTATTAAGAAAAAAGTAATTTTTTTTTAATTTTTTGATTCTTCTCGTCGAAACATATCCATAGTCCACAAAAGTTTGCGCATGAAACTAACAAACACATATTTTTTAATAAAGACAATGCCTAAAAAATAAACCAAAAAGCTTAGCGGAACTTAGGGAAACTATGAAGAAAGCACTACTGTATGTTTCTTTCTCTTGTTTGGCTCTAGAAAGAAAATGAGAGGAAAGTAAGGGAGAAAAGGACTTTGGCTCCGTTCTGCTAAGATTCTTATCTTTTAAGTATTTACTTCCTGTTTCACAAGATAGATTATTCTCTCACAATACATCATTTTTAATTTAAAAAATAAGTACTTATTTTTGTTAGTAGAACGGGGCTACTTTCATGATGAAAGAAATCTGCCATTTTGTTAATTTTAACTTTGGCCTCTTTCCGCTAAACTTTCTTAGAAAATAAGTTTAAAAATTATTTTTAAGTTTTCGATAAGCCTTCACAATATATCATTTTTAATTTTTGTAAATACATTATTTTGAAGTTTAAAAATTATAAATAAATACTTATTTTTTAAGAAGGCTTCGCAGATAAAAGTAAATTGTTTTAAGTACGAATTGGGGGTGGGTTTTATTTAGACTAGTAAATTATGGGTTGCATATAGAACCGGCGTAACTGGAAATTTGACTAATCACTCATTTAACTTTTTTTAGCTTCTTTGATCCAAAAATATAAGATTATAGTGATCTCTTATAGTAGTAGTACTAACTTATTTGGCTTGATGGGGCTATAGGGTTGATGGGGGCGGGTTCAGCTCCCGTCCAGTAAGGCCTACTGTCCAGTACCGGCTAGTCAGTCATTTTTTGGTGAACGTCGGTTTTGTTCGATGATCTAATCCGTTCATATTGTAAATCTCATCGAGACGCATAATTATGTCAAAAATCATGTCCATCGGATATCATTTAATACACTATTGTCATCCAATTATTTTTGAAAAAAATACATACCCACACTGGATTGGAACCCCTTTCATCCATTTGTGCAAAATAAATGTGTTCCGATCGTGTAGTGAATTATATCTGATGGACATGATTTTTGACATGGTTATGCATATGCGTCTTGACGAGATCTACAATATGAATGGATCCAATCATCAAACAAAACTGACGTTAGCCGAAAAATGGCCGACTGGCCGGGACTGGATAGTAAGCCTTACTGGACGGGAGTTGAACCTTGTTTGGGTGGTTTTGTTTGAGCTAATTGTAATATCTGGGTTTTTTTAGGACCATTGGGGTTTGGGCTTCGGCCCTTTTAGGTGGGTTTTGGGCCAAGGGTGTCCTTGATTGGCTTCTTACCAATTGTAGGTTTTGGGTCTCGAATTGGCAAATGATTGTTCCTTAAGTATGATTTTATTTCCTTGCTCTTGTAACATTTTCAAGATTAATGAATTTTTTTGCTGTTAAAAAAAAAAAACCTAACCTATTTGGCTTAGTTGGACTGTTGGAGCAGAGAAAACACATTTGAAAAAAAAAAGTACTTAATTCAACTGTACTTCTATAGAATAGTTACGAACAATGTAGCCATTCAGTTGATAGTAAGTTATTCTACAACTTATATTCTTTACCAAAGAGTTTAAAATTTTATTCTCACTTTTGAAAAAGTTACAGCAAACATATCAATAACTTCTTTTAAAGTAAATAACCACAAAATCAAAATTAAAAGATATTTGTAAGGAATTAATAATTTGCATTAGAGGCCTGACTTTTTTCATATGGTTTTATCTTCTTCCTTTTTTGTTGGAAGAAAAACTAGTCAACTGACAGATGGAGTATTGCAAGTTTGTTTTTTTAATCCAAGAAAATCCTAGTCTATACTAGAAAAAGGAGAGTGGGGATTGGTACATGGGATTTGAACCCTCACCAAATGAAGAGCCCATTATCTACTCTACCAAAGTACTCAACTCAACGTCATCTTTCGGTGCTAAGTTGAAAGAACTTTTGCCCATCCGATTAGGACACGTTTTTATACTTTCGCGTATTGGTGTCCTGTTATTAATCTTGTAGGAATAAGAAGAATGCGAAATCCATGAAATGGTTTGGATATACTTTTGGTAAGCAATATGCGGTCAAGTGGAAAATCTTAAAGCTTTGGTCAGTTTGTGGATTAAAGCCAGACAGCACCTCAAAATGAAAATAAGGGTATTGGTCCTATTGGATGCCAAACATGGAAATTAATCACAATTGAAAACTAAAATGTCCAATCAGAAAAAATGACGCTGATGTAACCAGAGAACTAGAATTGGCTCACATATATATATTGGTAATGCAAGGTGTTCCGGGTCAGCTTGCGCATCTCGGACTAATCCCTACAATCCCTCCTCCCACAACCGTTTCACATGCTTATGTGTGGGTAGCTTTAGGAATTGTTAGTAAGGAGAATCGAACGTGAAACACCAAGTCCCAGGCCAAGGCCACTTGGCTAACCCCTTGGCTAACATATTGTTGTGACTTGCATATCAAAATTATATACAGAAATTCAACTTTTATACTGGACTCGAAATAGTCTACCTACCCCAACACTGAAGCTGACAACTCATGTTAATAAGTACATGGAATGGAACTTAGAAGCCCATATAAACCAACTAATTGAATGAAATACATAAATGATCAAAAGGGTACATACCTTAATTTTTTGTCCCAAACCCTGAATTCTCAGTTTTATTCTACAATCTAGAGTACATCAATACTTATAACCACTGGACTTTTCCCTCAATAAATAAACAATTCAAAATTACAATGAATATCCCAACCTCCACCTCCAACCGGGAAACAAAAACCATAAAATGAACTGGTGGAAGCGTTGATTATGCTGATAGAAATGACACATAGCTAATTACTAAAATTACAGGTTACCATGATCAGAAATTGGTAACAAAAACAAACAAGAATGCCTATTCCCCGTGGCATTAAGGCCTCGAGATGCTTAACCAATGGCGTAAGCGATTGTCTCCACCTCTGTGGGGCGCCAAAGGGTCTTCTGAGCACAAAGTAATCCTTCGTTGTCCTTAGAGTATTTGAAGGGGATCTCCCAATGCATACTTTTCAGCAAGCTCTCCAGCTCATTAATGGTCTCAACTTTATCGCGAACAATAAGTCTTCCCTCAGGTCTTAGAATCCGATCAGCTTCAGCAACTACAGCCATTAAATTGCACCTGATGTACACATTACATCAGTAACATGAGTGGCAAGTATTTGAAACAAAGGAATAAAGGTTTTTCACTTGAGAAAGGAAAATTGAGAATTGGCAAAACGCACTTCTTTTGAATCTTGGAGAAGAGATGATCCGCATGCAGAAGATCATAAGATCTTGGATAGGTGCTAAATGATTCGCACCAATCGTGGTAAATTCCAAATAGACCTCGTTCATAAATTATGGGCAGTGTATCTGGAGAGTCTACTGGGACCACGTTCATGACCCACACATTAAGTTTTTTCAGAGCAGCAGCAAATCTGCAACGATTATCCACTTTATCAGAACAATAGACAAGACATGAAATGAAACTAGGACATTGACAAAGGAGTAGTAGCAAGTTAGCAACGGACAGTGGAGATTATGCATTCATGGACTGAAAACCTAAGCAATAGCTTCCAAAACCAAGCCCACACTGGAAGTATGAAGCATAGAAAAATTTCATGGAAAATTATGCCACAGAAAGCATTTCATTTATAAAATAGGAGATTAGAGCGCCCCCGTAGTGAATGCAAGTTATTAATTTGATCGCGCCTTCGAGGAATATTAGTTTCTCCGTCCCACTATGTTGGTCCTATATGAGGTTACCGAATTTTTAAGAGATACAATTAATGATCTCAAAAATTCAAATTTTAGAAGCATTTATGCCCAATGTTACCCTTTGATCATAAGTACTCTTAAAGGGTAATTTTAGAAATCTTACTAGGAGGGAAGTAGGGAGTACCAGAGAAAATGACACGACTTTGAAAGAAAACCATGCAATTAATAAGTCACATTTCCGATTCTTTATAAAGCATGAGTACTTAGCCGGAAGAACCGCACCAGTGTCAGATACTTCTCAAACACTGACAATCTTGAGACAGTCACCAGACACGTGTCTGACACTCGAAGTAGAAATGTCCCATACATTTTTGATCTGTTCACTAGGACACTACGAAAACACTCACAGACACTCACGGGGCACATCATGGGTGTCAAATGAAATGGCGGTATAGCTAAAACACTCTTTTTGTTGAAATACTGTTCTAATATTTTGAGTTACCTTTGTGAAATTGATTTTTTAACATGTAACTAAAGTTTTGGGTCCTCGTTTTCTTGGAAACTTAAGGAGAGTGTTGTCTCCGGGTCGTGCCTTGTGTACGTGTCAGTGCTACTTAGCTGACTGTAACACTTGGTAACCATAAATTACTTCGCTTACCCTCCATAGATGGAATTCATGTCCATGACATTCCTCACTTTAGACCAGTTAATCTCCATTTCAGTAAGATATGACTTAGTCACCACACGATTCCAGTGTTCGTAGTCTGAACTGAAATCCTCAGGGGCTGCCTTGCCATAAACTCCAACCTGTGAACTCAGCAACCAATAAGGAGGTTTCTCCAATCTCGCTGACCATTGTTCTGGCCACTGGGACCCACGTTCAGATGCATCAACTGGCACTCTGTGCATGCATGCTTGCAATGGGACATTCCTTCACACATCAAATGAATCAAAATAATTGTTTTTAGGTGTATCAAAGATTCAAAAATTAGCAGCAGAGGAAATGTTTCTGGAACGAAATAAGGAATGCATATAAAAACATACGCCAGTTCCAGAAAACCCAACAATGTTCTCCAAATGCAACACAAACTCCCACTCTTATTTTGCATTAATATAACAAATAGTAAGACAAAATTAAGCACTTCTCAAAATTGAGCATTTCTCCAATTGTGCAACAGCACCACCTATTCCAGGGAAGCCAAACAAATTAAGAAACGAGAAGAAAAAGATTGTGAATAAAAAGAAAATGTACCAGGCTGCATTCGGATCATCAGACTCTTGGCAGAGAGGCGGTTCATGTTGTGATCTTTTCTCATAACATTCATTTGATGTGGGTTTCTGATATATTGCTATTCCTACTTTATTCACTTTATCCTTGGTTATTTTCACAACGTTCCAGCACATTGACTTTGTTAGTTCCTTCATGGCTGCCAACAATCCCAAAAAAATTGGACACTTTGTCAGTAAAAACCAATCCACCCACTTCAGGAAAACAAACAAAGGTGAGAGCGTAAGAAATCATCTACCTTGCCAAATCCCAGCATCTTCAGCGCCTGTCTGGTAAACAGGCGTGGCAGACCAGATGAAGAAACCGCCAGGTCGCAGTACACGATTTAGCTCTAATAGCAGTTTACCGCCTGCAGTTTTTAGCACCAGATGAATGTCCAAAAACAAAGAAGAAAATAAGGAAACTTGACAATATAATTTTTCCTAGGTCTAGATCGTAAGAATCAAAAAATCACTACCATAAAGGACACCGCCACATATGCCCTAGTAACATATATGTCAGCCTTGGCTATTCAACTCTGCAATTGAATTCCCATGACACTTCACTCTAAACTATGAACACCAAGTACAATTTACAATTTAGATGACTAGATTAATTTAAGCATATATGACTTGAACAACTTATTTGCTCATATATCTATCCACATAATTTAATTTAATAGGTAATTTGCACATTCATTGAACAACTTATTTGCTCATATATCTATCTGCATAATTTTATTTCATAGGTAATTTGCACATTCATAACTCAAAAAATTCTTGTTGACATGTTTTTTGTTGAAACACTATTCTCATGTGTTGAAGTTTGTTTGTTATTTGTTAAAAACATACAATGGATATCAACATAAATAATTTGAGTACATATAACTTATTCAAGGTAATTCAGTAGTTATATGAATACCCTCCAAAATATATCTGGAGCTGCCACCAGTAATGGAGTTGCTGAAAATGCAGCAGCCAATGAACAAAACACCACACCAACAAATAAATAAATAAGCATAAACAATTAATCTTTCAGATTCAAAATTTTCCTGCATGTCTTCAGCTTGGATTAGCTCAAGGTTGTCTAAGCGGCAATCTAAAAAACTAACAATCTCAAAAACTAAGTAATCAGCTAAGAAGCACGGACACAGCCACCAGTACGGATAGGAATACAGATATGGGACATGGTAATCCTAAAAAATGGGAGTAGGGACACGGCATGGGACAGAGAGAAACAATATGTGTATCTAATCTGAATTTAGTTCTGTCATATACAAGCAAAAAGAAACACACACACACACAAAAATCAATACTCTAATTTAAGCGAGGGTTTTAACAGGCTGAAATTTTTTGACTTTGTAATCTTTATCTTGATTCTTAAATATCATAATTGAACCCGGAATAAGTATTCTAAATTATAAATTGACCCCTGCTATGCTGCCCGACGTGTCACCTACTAAAAACTAATAACACTAATAGGCCACGCCACTTGGCATATCCCATGAGCGTATCTGGTGTGCCACCAATCCCGGCGTAACCAGACGAATAGGGCAATGAGCTAGGTGTGTTTTTGGTGCTTTAGTCTGACAAAAATACCTTCAATATGCCAGGGGACCCGACACCGGGCACAATGCACAACATCGAAGACTCTGCCTGGGAACAGAAGCCTCTTAGTGCCCATCACAGCAGATATTGCAGGAATTCCCCTTTCAAGTGCAAATTGAACTTGAGCTTCATGTTCATCCTTTGGTGCCAATGACATGGTGAGAACATTTCTATCAAAGAGATAGCCTCCAAAGCTAGCAACGCCACATCCCACATCCAATACCACACGGGATCGCTTTCCCCAGGCAATATCAGGCACAGACTGCAGAAACAAGAACCAATTAATTTAAAAACGGCAGATTATGGTAAGCTGCGCTCATAAGAACTCCATCTTAAGTATTCATCACTATAAGGGAACCATGAAAGGTATTAAGACGATTGAACCCTAAGAATCAAACACTATGGAAAATTCCAATATGATCGTGACTTCTAGAATACTACAAATGATACATTCAATTCCCCATGGACTCGATGAGAAATATATGCTCAAATCATCACAAGTGAAAATATAAAACGTGTTTCTTTACTGAAAAGGAAATAGAGATATTCACAATATTTCCTCCGCATGATGCATTTACCCTCTTCCTCTTTTTCACTGGCCTCCTCACACTAAAAAGTAGACCAAACCAGTTTCACAATGGACCCTCAGCTTCTAAATTTCCTGGATGCTCAAGATTCCTGAATGCGGAGGAGGGCTCTGATGCAGATCAGACGGCTGAGACGAAACAATTGATTTAGGGCTGGGATGGTGGGGGCCGTGATGAGATTTGGTGTTGAGCCAAGTGACAGAGGGCGGCGAAGGGGGTACGGAGAGGGAGGGAGGGAAGGTGGAGAGAGGAATTTTTGCGTAGGGATTCGTCTATAGAAGTGTTCTGTTTGTAGGTTCTTGCTATTTTTACAAATTCTGTTAACGGACTCCGCAGCCTCACTTTAGTTGAAAGTTTAGGGGGTGTAAGTATCCGATAACAAAATTGCTATGGGTACAGCATTAGGTGTACACCAAATGTACACCGCCTTCTATAGGACCAACTTAGAGATCTCACACAAATGATCGGTGCCGCTCAACTTTTTCAAAACATATTTTTAAACATCCTTGTAAAAAATCAACTCTGTTTGATATCGGTAAATGCTTGATCGATTCTACGCCCGATATGCTGACAATAAATTGGGTGTAGAATCGATGAAGTCTTTACCGATATTTGACGGGGCTGAATTTTTACAAGACTACTTAAAAAATTGTTTTAAAAATATTGAGCGGATCCGATCATGTGAGTGGGACCCCTAAGTGGGTCCCATAGAAGGCGGTGTACACTTGGTGTACACCAAATGGTGTACCCATAGCAGGTCTCATCCAATAATGAAGTACAAGGGGTGTATTTTAAAAATGATCTAAATATAGAGAGTGCACGTAAAACTTCCCCTATCATATATTGCAGTATTTGCAGTATTTCGATTTTTTTTTTTTTAACAGCTTTGTAGTATTTCAATACATAGGCATATTTATACTTAGTATACACATAGTAAATTCATAATTAGATACAAATTCATATTCATTTTATATCATATAACATTGGTAATCAAATACATTTCTAAACTTATATACGAATTATATTCATTTATATTGTACATATTTGTTCATATGTTAGCACATTGTGCAAAAAAATGGCACGAATAAATAATATGCATATGAATACTTATTTCAATATTATCTAAATTCCAATTTATTCATTCACACCCATATTAACATACATATATAGAACATGTAGAAGACAATAATATCTTGGGGAAATTACAGTAAGCCCCCTTTAACTATACCTCGGTAACGAGTTGCCCCCTTCATCGTTTAACTCGGACACTTAACCCCTTCATCTTTTATGGCGTGACACTTAACCCCCTGCCGTTAGTGAGCCGTTAACGGAATTGCTGAAATTACCAATTTACCCTCTTTAGGCTATTTTTGTTTCGCTCATAACTTTTCGTAGGAAACTCTGTTTCAGCCCGTTCTTTTTTCAGAACTCTTGTTTTTTCCTCTATTTTATGGGCCTATAATAATTTTAGTATGGTTACTTTACGCTTTCTAAGGTTAGGTTGTATCTCGAGTCTAACCTCAAATTCTCCCAACTGTCATGAAAAGTGTCATCTAGCAGCCTTTTACTTTTTTTTATTCTCTTTTTCTGTGAACCTATGGGACACTAGCTGCCATATTTTTGAAAATGTCAATTTTAACCCGCGTGGGCCGAAAAATATCCCAACCTATTTTCTTGTTATTTTTTCGTTATTTAATTACTACTAATGTTTATATTCGGTATCTTTTTTCTTTCTTATTTATTTAAAATTATTTTAGTGTTCCAATTTTCAATCCTTCGTCGTAATTAAATTTTAACTCTGTGGCCCACTTTTAGACTGCATCTCATCAATTCCTTCGTCGTAAAATCAAGTTCCGCTTTAAATCAATTTTTTTTTTTTACGTATATTAGTTTTGCGCCTTACTTTTTGAGTTGTTTAATTCGTCCCGTCAAGAAAAATTAGAAAAGTAAAAAATTATAGCTTTTACCAATTTTTTTAAAAAAATATCAAGATAAAGACAGTTTTTTTGACCTTTATCTAGAATATTTTCAAAAAAAATATGATAAATGTCATAATTTTTTACTTTAATAATTCGTCTTGACAAAACGAAATGAAAAACCAAAAAAGTGAAGCGCAAATCAAACAAATGCAAAAAAAATTGAATAAAGATAAAAATAAGTAAAAGTCCAAAAACTGTAAAAAGTGCTTAGTGGAATGCCACTTAATCCCTCTCAAGGCCTCATGGGCCATGACACAATTTAAGTTTTCATTCAGAATTTAGGATCTTAAATTTTGACTCTAGAACCCTCGTTGAATAGCCTTAAGAAAGTCTTAGAATCAAATATCTATTAGGGCTAATCAATGAGAGCCACAGAGATAAAATTTAATTATGATCATTTAGGATAAAATAATCAAAAAATTAAAATCTTTCCACCGATTCAAATGGATTGAAATTTGGAACACTTAATTTTTTTAACCTTTTCAAACAGTTTATATATTTAAAAATATAGTTAAAAAATTAAGTGTTCTAAATTTCAATCCGTTTGAACCAGTGGAAAGATTTTAGTTTCCTTATCATTCTATTCTAAAAGACCATAATTAAATTTTGACTTTAGAGCTTTCGTTGATTAGCCCTAAGAGAGATTTGATTCTACGAGTTCAAAAATTCATTATGTCCATTAAAGATAAAATGATAAAGAAAACAAGATCTTTCCACCAATTCAACCGGATTGAAAATTGAAACACTAAAATAATTTTAAATAAATAAGAAAGAAAAAAGATACCGAATATAAACATTAGTATTAATTAAATAACGAAAAAATAACAAGAAAATAGGTTGGGATATTTTTCGGCCCACGGGGGTTAAAATTGACATTTTCAGAAATATGGCAGCTAGTGTCCCATAGGTTCACAGAAAAAGAGAATAAAAAAAAGTAAAAGGCTGGTAGATGGCACTTTTCGTGACAGTTGGGAGAATTTGAGGTTAGACTCGAGATACAACCTAACCTTAGAAAGCGTAAAGTAACCATACTAAAATTATTATAGACCCATAAAATAGAGGAAAAAACAAGAGTTCTGAAAAAAGAACGAACTGAAATAGAGTTTCCTACGAAAAGTTATGAACGAAACAAAAATAGCCTAAAGAGGGTAAATTGGTAATTTCAGCAATTCCGTTAACGGCTCACAAACGGCAGGGGGTTAAGTGTCACGCCATAAAAGATGAAGTGGGTTAAGTGTCCGAGTTAAACGATGAAGGGGGTAACTCGTTACCGAGGTATAGTTGAAGGGGGCTTACTGTAATTTCCCCTAATATCTTTTGTGATATTAGTAGGTTATTACTTCAGCGCCAATTTTAACATAGTTACATTTTAATATACACTAAATGAGTTGAATACATTATAATATGCATAATATCTGTATTTATACTAAGAGACATATTAGACCGAGTTTTTTTAAAGGTCAACAATGTTATGTTCATAACTAGTAAAAAATTAAGCGCATTATGGTCAGATGTGCACCCACAATCTAGTAGTATAATTGTACCACCAAACACTACTTAGATGCATAGTGTATGTTCTACACATGTACCAAACACTTTCACAGATTCTGATTACAAGTTTTTCATAATCCAAAATCTTCATCAATAGTCTAGAATCTTTAATCTACCAAAATAATCTACGCCAAACACCCTCTTAGGATAGCACCTACAATAGTTTTGAGTTATCTAATGTAAGAGGTCACCCAGTAAAATCATTTTCCAACACAGTACTATTGGTGCTTCATTGACTATTATTAACCTATAAAAACATATCAAAACACAACGCCGAAAGACATTATCTATTTTCCTTCAATGGAAACCTTTATAATACAATTGAAAAGGTAGTAGAGTAAACCTGTTGTATAACATCAATGTAATGAAGAGCACCATGCTTAAACTGCGTCCCACCGCCGGGAAATGTAAGGTAATCGCCGCTAACTTTGACCCAATTTTGATGCCCTTTGACTTGTGCGAGTTTGGTATGGGGAACGTTATGGTACCATATCTGCATACAAATATGCAAGACCTATGCGTAAGAAAGGATGGAGGAAAAAATTAGGAAGTGAACAGAACATAGATTGTAGAGAAAAGCACTATACCTTTTCCCTGCTAGTTGGCCACTCAATTGGGCGTTGGTATCCTTCGGGTAGAGGAACAAGGCAAGTAGGAGGTTCCTCCGGACAGTGCCTCTCCCTATGTTCATAGTGCTTAGTTGTTCTAAGGTTCCTAATTGCTTGCAAATTATCAAGGCACGGGATGTAATCTGGCCCAGCAGTGACATTGCAAAGTTTCCAATTGTATACAGCTTCTTGATTAGGTTCTGAAGACTTCTGTGCTTCCTTTTCATTCTTTGACTCGACTGCCTGACTTGACCATGCCCCATTTTGAGTTGTAGTTTCATTCAGAAGCTCTGACTTTGCCCCAGAAGGAAACACCTCGTTCGGAACCAAATCTTTAGCCTCACCATCTACTTCTATTTGACCATCCACTTCATCCCCATCTTTTTTGATACCAGTATTCTCCTCTGATTTCTTCTCGGTCTCATCTGAATCAAATTTCTTGTCAATTTCAGTGTTCGGTTCACTACCAGAGTTATTGATACTGTCTGTTCTCGTCTCCCCAGCTTCAGAATCTCTGTCCACCATCTTAGAGTCCCCATCTTCAGTTTTCTCCTCTCCATTTTCTATTTCTGTTTTAGAAGCATCTTCAGACTTAGGCTTATTTTCAGGATTCTCTTCTTGGTTTCTCTCTGCAGCATTGTCACTTGTGTTTTCAGGAGTGTTTGAGTTTTGGGAAGTACTATTCTCCTCCTGTGCTTTTTCATTGCTGTCCCCTTTTGTTGCATCCTCGGGTAAATCCCCAGGGTTATCCTCAAACTGCTTAGGAATGCTCTCATTATTCTCACTGCTGGGGTTGCTCTCATTGCTCTCACTCACTTGTTCCTTCACCTCATTTTTGCTATTCTGAGAGGATATGTCTACATTTTGAACAGGAATTACAGATGATGAAGTCATCATCCATACTCCAACTAAGCAAAGGGCCACGAACACAACAAGAGTCACTGTTGAACAGTAACTTGATGGAGACTTTTTACCGTCAACCCTAGAGTATTTACCTAATGCCATGTTTATTACTGCCAATTTTTCATAAGATGTTTACACCTGCAGTAAACAAACAATCAGATGCATCTCACGCCAATTAGAATCCGAATGGAAAACGATTCTAGAAAATAGAGCAGTAGGATTTAAGTCCAAACAAATTAAGCAGATTGTCACATTATAACAGCACAAATATGGATCCACATTAACATTAGGCATGAGAGAAGTTAGTCATCAAATTCTCATCCTTGAACATGACAAACTAGTTGTCATCTATTGTACTGCCGAATAGCATCATCTATTAAGTATCAAATTTCCAATGCACAACTTCTCTTTCTGCTTAAGAATACTTGGGAAACGTTTTCCAATGAACCTATGAAAGCCGAATCATCAACAAATTAATATTAAATACATTTCTAGACCATTTAGACACCAATTACAAAGTTGTTCTCCCGAAGGTATTCTTGAAATTCAATCATCAAACTGAAGAACCATGCAGAGTAGAATACAATGCCTTACTAGCCTAAGCCCTCCTTTATCTTCTGGACAGATTGTTTAATGCCCTTTTTAACCGTGGATGACCGGCAAATGCAACCGTAAGAAAAAGTGATAGGATTACTGTTAATGAAAATTATACGGCAAGGAAATATCTTAATTGTAAAGGCAAGGTGGTAAAAAACTATGTGAACTCGTTCAATTAACTGTGAGTCTGTCAGGCTTGTGGACTTATTATGGCCCTTGACAAAGCAAAATGGCTGAAACTGATCCATCCAGTGAAACCCAATTGATTGAGAGTTGATACACAAGCCTTAGTTTGGCACTAAAATATGCCTCATTCAGTAATCTATCCATTGTAAGAGCTAGGGTGAGTTCATGCAATCATCAAAACACTTTTTTTGGTATTTTCGGTATTTTAGTCCAAAAATGCCACTACTCAAGACAACTCATTTTCCTTTACTTTGTTTTGGTTTTTTCAGCGGAAACAAATGGTATTTTGAAGTCTATCCAAAGATAAAAAAAAATATATAGCGTGAACTCACCCTTAGTCTAGTCTAGAGATTGTCATGTCAAGAGGATTAGGAAAGAATGGAAGGCGGCCCCTGTGTGTCTTATGTGGAGCCATTAGAGAGAGCGCAATCACTGTACCTTCGAGAATGCCAATCCAGGAACCATTCACTAAAATCGGCATTTTTGTTTCTTTTTCATTTTGGGTTACAATGGGAACCTTTTGTGATTCCTCTTGGAGACTTATCCTTTTTGAATGCCCCAATAGCTACAGCATGGCATAAATCATGTCGGGTCAGGTCGTTTACTTCCCAAAAAGAGGCCAAACCGAACGGGGTTTCATGACATCTACCCACCTCAATTTCAGTCGAATCAACACAACCAAACAGAACATTGTAGATTCCCACAAACCCATCTGCATAGCTTTCTTAGGCAAATTAAATAATAATAATAATAAAAAGACAAGAAAACAAAAATCAGTGGCCTATTTTTAGCTCAAAATCATTTTGTAAGATAGAAATCAAATTTAACAACAGGAAGCAAATAAACAATGTAAAACATCAGATATGCATCAAATTACGGAATAAATAAGTGCTAATCGAAACCAATTGAAACGAATCGACAACAAATAAATGATGATAGATCTAGTCTACAGATGACAATGAGCTGAAGTTACCTCTGTTCTATGATAGGATACGATAGATCTGAGAGGAGGAGAAGGGTTATCGGTCCATTTTGAACCTGGGAAAATGTCAGAGAAAGAGAGGGAGAGGGAATTGAGAGTGGAAACAGATAGGCAGCAAAGAAGAGGATTAAGGTTTCTGTATACTTGTATCAGAAGGGATTCCTGTTGTTGCGTATTTATGTCAGAATCTGATACCGGAGTAGTATTTTGAGTTCCTATTTGGGAGAGAAGGTATTTTATTACCCTGAGAATGCGTGTGTTGGTGTGAGAGAGAGAGAAATGCTACCATGAGAACGCCGTGTATTAGGTGGAGATGGTTCGGAGAGAGTTTATACAATGATCCCAGAGCATTTGGGACTACTTTTTTGGTGTTCATTTTGGCGCCCTTGGAGCAAGTTTATCAGCAAAGCTAAACTAGCTTTATAGCTATTTTAGCTTACAAAAAGGGGAAAAATATCCCTAAGCAAAGTAGGTAAATATAGAGATAAAATATATTTAGTGCTTCTCCATTTTTACCTCTCAACTGTTCATCAGGCATGTATGTAAATTAAAAAATTATTTTCTCTCTCCTCTCTCCATCCCTCTCTCTTTCTCTTTCTTCTTTTTTTAAAAAACTGTACTTTGGTGCACTTTTGGAGAAAGAAAGAAAATATATTTTAATAGAAGATATATTAAATAGTTAGTGTTGATGTAGTATGGAAAGAAATGTAAGTATGTAAATAAAAAATGTGAACTGTTCACAAGTTTTTTTTACCCAATTACTGATAATTTGCTCTTATTTTTTGTTTTCTCTTAGTAATTTAATAGATTTTGATTTTGATGTAACTCGACGAAAAGAATCGAAACAAATATAAAAATATAACCCATAATTAAAAAACGGTAATTCTAAAGAAACCGACATTGGCCACAGACCAGGCATACAGATGGCTAGGCCTGTGCAAAAAACCTGCTCACCCGCAAACCCGACCCGATTTCAGGCGGGGCCGATCATGTGGTTCGGACTGGTACGGGTTCAATTTCTGTTAAAAATTAGATTTCGGTTCGGTGTTCAGGGTGCTGTGTTTCTTACCCAACCTGATCTGACCAAAATCGCTCAATTCATGAAGATCAATTCGGTTTTTGATCGGACCCGACCCGACCCGACGAATTGGTTTCACGGACGGTTCCTATCCCTATTCGGTTCGGTTTGCGGGTCTAAAAAAATTTGTAACGACCCTGATTTTTAGTCGGTAAAAATTTCGTTAAATACTTGAATTTTATTTTAATACTATTGTGGTTTGTCAAAATTACGTTTTTACCCTTCAAATTTCGTTCTTGCGCTTTTGTCCTATTTAGCAGGCCTAGTTAGCTTCTAACCATCCGGTTGGAGAAACTAAACTAGAAAGCCATCTAGTCACCATGAATGGACCGTTTTGCCCTCATTGGACCTTTTGAACCCTAGACAAAGTATTGAATATTCTTTTTCTTTTAATTATTTTGGTTTTACTCTTTGTCCATTGGACAAAGATTGCTAGGGCAACTATTATCCATTGGATAATAGAAACCCCAATTGTTTATATTAAAAGTATACTTGGTTAAAGTACTAGTTTTATTAAAAAAAATTGACTTTTTAAGTACTCTTTGGATTAATTTAGTATATAAATTACCTAATAATTATTATCTATTGGATAATAGATGTTAGGGGAAATTTTAACCATTGGATAAATGAGTTGGTCTTTCAAGTACCATGGTGGTTGATTAGCTTAATATTTCCTTTTAAATCACATGTGAAAGTATGACATATTTTAATTAGCAAGGTACATGGTACTAAGATTCCTATGTACCCTTAAACTATTTTTCTATTGGGATTCTTGATCTTCCTAAGTACTTGTGTATCTAAGTAAATATTATTCTTGTACTTTGAAGGTTAAAGTATTAGCCTAAGTACCATGTGTTAAATTTATTAGATTAATAGGAAATCTAGTCCTAAAAGTATACTTTTGATTCTAGGTACAAAAGTAACTAGTTTTTTATTTGTTTACTTGCATATAATATATATATATATATATGTACCTTGAGGAAGCAAAGGAAGAGAGGGAGAGAGAGAGAGGGCCGGTTGGAGAGAGAGGAGGGGAGAGAGATTTGCTTGTACAATGCCATTGAACTTCCATTGTACCACAATATTCTTGGGTGGTTGATTTTCCAAGCAAAACTTAACTTCCAATGTCCTTTTTGTACACTTTAACATTTGTTTAAGCTTAAGAATCTTGTACCACTCCCTTTGCCACCACAAAATTGTTCAAGCTTGAATCTTTGGTACACCATAGCCATACAAACCTAGGGATTTCCTTGATCTTTCTAGGATTCTTTGACAAGTGTCAAAGGTTGAGGTAGAGTGAGAGAGGGGGGGCCGGCCTTAAGGGAGAGGGAGAGGGCATGCCTTGGCCTATAAATAGAGCCATTCTCTTGCCATTTGAACACACACCTTCTCATTTGCTCTTCCTTCTCTCTAGAAACCATTTCTGGGCAGCCTACTGTCCCTTTGAAAATCCTCAGTTTTCTCTTGCTTAAGTTAGTTTTTAGAACCAACTTTCTTCTGGGAAGTTGTAGAGAATTTCGAGAGCTTCAAGTTAGGCTCAAGAACCACCCCAATCGGTCAAGAAATGACAAAGATATTGTCATCCGAAGTTCAGTGAAATTCTCAGATTTCCATTTCCAGACAGCTTACTGTCTTTCCTTCATCACCATTTTTCTCCTACCTAAAATCGTTTCTAGGATCAACTTTCTTCACGAAAGTTGTAGGGAATTTCTTGAGCTTCGATTTGGACCCAAGAAAAAGCACATTCGGCCAAAGATTGACCGAGTTACTGCCGTCCAAAGTTCGGGCCAGATTCGCGAGTTTCCATCACCCGTGGATTTTCCAAATAGCTTACTCGGCCCCGACTAGTTTCGGATCAAGGTAGGATACCCTTACTTCCATCCCTATGTTTAAGTAGGTTATCTTGAATTAATTTTCATCTCAGTATTCGTATTTTGATCTTTAAAGATGGTTATGAGCATGCTTATATGAATTGCTTGTATTACTTGTGACACGATAAAGCATAAGTGATTTATCACTCCAAGGGCGTCCGAACATGTGGCGTTATGCTTTAAGCGTTGATTTGAGTATGCTAAGTAGTATGGAGTTGAATGATGTTGTTAGTTTAAAGATTTCAATGAATGTCGTATGATTGTTTATGTGGAAAAGTCCTACCACGAAGTCTTGCATGTAAACGAGACACAAGAACCGAGAAAGTAGAAACATGGCACCTAGGGGTGGGGTTAATGAAAGGAAATGTTTTCCGAGGAAGAAATGTGTTTTTCCGAAAAAGAAGATATCTTAGAAACTATAAAATGACCATTTCAAGGGTATTATGTATGTGTGTGTGTGTTCCAATGGGAATCCGGAATAGCGGAACCATTGTGAGGTTGTGTGCGTTCCCATGGGAAACCGGACCGGCGGAACCATGGTGAGGTATAGCTTGGTTATCCGCGGAGAGGAGTCAATGCAATGTGTGCCAATGGGAACCCGGCGCGGCGGAACCATTGTGAGGATACTCGGGAACCCGGCCCGGCGGAACCGAGGTTGGGTGTGTAAGGCTTGGTTATCCGCGGTATGGAGCCAATGTCAAATGATTTTGAAAGGCTTGGTTATCCGCAGTACGGAGCCAATGCGAATGATTTGAAAAGGTTGATTTGTAAATGTGAAAATGATTGATACGGTCTACGACGAGTTGCATAGGAGAAACGCAGTAAAACTTGGACACCAACGTTAGATAGTGAATGTGGATGTGTTATCGTCATTTATTTGATTTCTATGATCCTTTGTTTGTAAGTTAAGGGTTAGTGGGTAGGGTTACTCTATTGAGCTTTCGTAGCTCACGATGTTACCTTTTGGTGACCCTGGCATATTATATGGGTGGCGACGCCGGTATAATGTGTCAGACCTCCTAGACGAACAGGGCGAGATCTTCACCTTGGAGGCCTTTGGAGCTGAAGGGCTGGCTAGGATGGAGGAGCAGGCAGAGGTGTAGTTAGGAACCCCAGTATTCCTTCCTTTTGTAATGAAAGTACTCGTATGAGAGTTATGTTGTAATAAAGAGCTAGACTCTATTTTGAAATTTCAATAAAATTGTTTATTTAACGTACCCAAAAATCGGGGCGTTACAAAATTGTTACCCGACATGTCGAGTTCGGGGTCAAACCCAACCCGTGCACACCCTTATCGATGGCCATGCGGGACCTACTCTGCTCCCCACACGGATGATCCGAGTCATTCAATAATTTTAAAATAAAAAATCGAGTGGGCCCACGAGAAATCAGCTCCACCCGACATGTGTGCGTACTTGATTCAATTTTTTCATTTTTGAAAAATCAAAATTTTTTTGGGAAGATTGGATTAAAAAATAGAAAGATTGAATCAATGCACCTACACATATTGGATGGAGCTGTCTAACGAGCCCACTATTTTTTATTTTAAAATTATTGAACAGCTCGAATCATCCGTGCGGGGCTCAGAGTGGGCCCCGCGTGGCCACTGGTATGCCTAGCCGGTGGCCGACGTCGATTTCTATAGTAGCGTCCATTAAAAAAAGAGAATTGATATTCATACTTCTTTTAAATCCCTATTCTATTTTTTGTCTATTAGTAAAAAAAAAACGTACACTTTCAATATTGAAATACAAAAAAAGGGAGTATGAATATCAAAAAGAGGAATGTGAAAATCACCATCCTTAAAAAAAATATTAAAAGACCAACGTTTCCAAAGGTAGAGTCATTTTTTTATCCAATTAATTTATAACTCCACACACAAAATACACAAACTCCTCTCACATGAGGAGTACTCCTCATGTGAGAGGAGTTTGTGTGTGGTTATAGAAGAGTTATTTTCTTATCTTATATTTTATCATTATGTTTTTTCTATTCTTCTCATTAACCAAAACAATGTGGTGTAGAAATCATACCCAAATCTAGTAAATGAGAAAAACTCCAAAAGGGGTTTCAGTTTACGTCGTATGTGCGTTTTTTCTGACTCAATTCAATGATCACAATTGTTCAAATTTTAGAATTTGTCGAGATCATTAACAATTTCAAAAAATTACAACGATCAGATGTTGATTAATATTCTTTCAAACTACATTTATCTCGAAAAATAAATAGTGGATCGAGAGCTATTTATCTCAAACATAAATGTGTTTCGAATTCATACTAACCCTTATTATTGAATATAAGTTTTAGCATGATTGATGTTCTTAACAATCTCATAATAGTAAACAATTTTTAATTGGTAACATATGTCTGAAAAAAGCCCAAAATTGTTTAAATTGAGGTACTTACCTAAATTCAATACTTAAAACTGAATCAATTACGTAATAAGTGATTCAATAAGTTTAATAACGATATTTTACATTACTTAACAAATTAAGTATTACTTAAAATGTAGGCTAAAAAGTTGAAAAAAATTAAGTAGCTTTGAGTTATTTAATTTTGATTGAATTCTTGTGTACTTGCATTTAACCATCATACCATCACTACCGCTTCACCACCATTACCATCAATCCACCACTACCACCACTACTCTGCCTTGTAATAGTCTGAATTTTCGATAATAATAATAATAATAATAATTGTTTTGACTTCCATAAATATTAATAAAAAGTGTGTATATATACATACATACATATACATGCATGCACACCTCTCTCTCCCCCCAAGATCTCTTTCTCTCTCACCTCTCTCTCCCCCTTTCTCTCTCACCCATGGCTGTTATTCTTCGCCACCAAGAAACTACCACCTCCCCCTCCACCAAGAAACTACCACCTCCGCCTCCACCAATCACGTCCTGCCACCATAGCAACCCTATCCCAGACTCAAGAGCCACCTTCCTCCCTTTTTCCTTCTTTCTCTCCGAAATCTTTCTCTTTCCTCCTCTCCATAACCGTTGTAACGCCCCAAATTTTTGGGAACATTATTTATAACTATTTTATTCAAACTATAACATTTAATAAATAAAAGTAGAATAATAAGTCATTACATCCCAAATTATTCTCAAATCATGATTACATTTATTTAACGATAATGAGGGATACTACGGGAAATTTCTACTCTTCAAGGTGGTTGTCTTCTTCAGCAATATTCTGCTCAGCTCCATACTGCTCCAGATTATAATACATCTCATGTTCACCTTCTAAGTCTGGCATAAGATGTCAGGGTCACAAAAGTAACACCGTGAGCTTTTAAGCTCAACAGTTAATTCCTACCCCCATGTCCTATACAATATCAAAAATAGCAAGTACTTTACAAGGCATCATCCAAAACTTTAAATAAATCAATTATTAGAAATAACGTACGAGTGAAAGCATCAAGTGTCAGGTTCGTAATAGTGTATCGCATCTCGTGTCAAAATATCAATTTCTCTTTTATTGACTCTTTCCTTTAGCACTTGTAGAGACCTGAAAATTTATTTAAATATTGAAATGTTTGTAAAGGGCAAATTTGGAAAATATGATTTAATTGGTGATTATTTGATTTGAGGACCGAAGTGAAAGAAGTGAGTCTTGAGGAAGTGTTTGTGTGATTTGAAAATGTAGGAGTATAAATAGTGGGTGTGTGAGCGTAGGGGATTATTTCATCCCCAAATATCTCTCTCTCATCTGTTCTCCCTCTCTCACTAGCCGGCCTCCTTTCTCTCTCCTCTCATCTCACACAAAACTCCACTCCATCTCACAAGATCTTCAAGAATCAACCTCCATCTGGCCTTGTAATCTCGTTCCTAAGCTTGAAAATCCTTGGGTTTCACTGGGTAAGGCTTGAATCGAAGTTTCGAAGTTCAAGGAGGCTAGGGCTTGCTCAAATCTTGTAGATCTTGGTTATCGTCACGAGGTAGGGACTTCTTTTCCTCTTTTACATGTTTATATGATGATTTGATGCAAGAATCGAGCTTGGTTTGTCTCCCTTGGTGTAGAGACCCGTAAATTCATAGAATTTATTTAAATGTTTTATAAGGAACAAAAAGAAGGAAATTGATTCGGAATATTGAGATTGGGGTTAATGTGAAAGAGTGTTACATTTAAGGGGTGAAAATGTGAGGTGTGTGTAGTGTGTATATGACTTGTGTTTGTGGGACGCAGGGAAACAATTTTCCCCAATTCTCACTCTCTCACTCTCCCGTTCTCTTCTCTCTCTCGGCTCTCCCACTCCCTCACTCCCTCTTACCAAATTTCACCCAAAACCTTCACAAAACAGCCTTCATCCCTTCGTTCATTTGCGTATTGCGGCCCGTATTGCACCGGTGTGAGCTCAGTGGAGGTGTATTTCATTCGGTTCCAAGATTTGAGGCTAGGGCTTGGAGAATTTCTTGAATTCGTTCTCCAATCTTTGAGGTAGGGAATTCTAACTTTCAATATATGTTTATGACTTGTTTCTTGTATGTGATCGTTGTTGTTGTTGTTGATATTGTTGCTGCTGAGAAACCCATGAGAATTTGCAGAAAATCTGCTCGAAGGTCATTGTTATCGATAACATTTTCTTTGTTATCGATAACATTTTGTTCCAAAACCCAGAAAACCTATTGTTATCGATACCCTTAGCTTTGTTATCGATACCTCTGCATTCTAAAAGCCAGAAATCCACTTGTTATCGATACCATTTTCCATTGTTATCGATACCCTTGCGTCTGGGATCCATTTTGGCCAAATGGTATCGATACCATTTTTATTGGTATCGATACCTATTGCTTATCTCCAGTTTTCACTGTTTTCTTCATTTTTCACCGTTTTGATTTTCGATCGCTTCTAACTCATCCAAACCCCTCCCAAATGATTCATAACTTGATTACTCGTACCTAATGACTTCGTTGGGTGTATCCATGACCTTAATGCCCATTTGAACATGATTTTACGAAAATCGTTTTAAAAACCAAAGCTGGAATTGAATGCTACGAACTTGTTTGAAAGAGGATTTTGAGACTTTACGAATACGATGAGAACATATTAGGACATTCCGAAAGGGTAAAGAGCCTGGCAGAGGACATTGTGGTCCTTTAATTGGCCCAGGGTGAGCTATATGCTCTTATTTGATACTTCAGGACATCCCGAAAGGGTAAAGAGCCTGGCAGAGGACATTGGGGTCCTTTAATTGGCCCAGTAAGAATTTCGGCTCATGACACATGTACGAGACACGTTTTGGATATTTGGTGGTTTCAAAGTTTGATCCGTGAAACACACGAATGGTTTTGAAACGAAAGGTTGGAATTAAATCGTTATTGTTGCCTTCCGTTTGATGTTGTAGCCATTGTTCCTCTTATCATCGATTCCTCATTTCATATGCATACATTGTTAGATTAGAGCTTTCTGCTGGGCTAGTGTAACTCAAACCTTACTTTATTTCAGGTACTAACCCTGGGCAGTAGTCATGATTGGAGTGCATGGATGTGGACACACTTTTGAAGGCTAACATAGAAGAAGTTACTCTGTCATCTTTGTAAATCACTTTTTGGAAGATGTAATTGTAACTTCATTTGTTATTACTTGATATGAGGATATTGTAAATCTTAACTCTTGAACACTGGGTACCTTTATTGATTTTGGGGCTGTTGAGCCGATGATGTTTTAACTAGAAATCCTTTGAACTTGGAAATGTTAAACCATTTGGGGTATTGTACGGACTGAGGTGAGGTTTTATTTATGAAAATCTCTTTATATTTATGTTTAAAATCGAGGGCGTGACACTTTGTTCACTTCAAAAGCTGTCGAAATCTGCAGAAAATTGCCCAAAATCATGTAGGAATCGATCCCTAAACTTGGGGGATCGATCTGCCTTTTCATTTCTGGTCCAGTAAGCTCAAGGATCAATCCCTGGTGATGGGGGGATCGATCCCTCCTCTCTCTGGAAATTCTGCTCATCATCTGGGTTTCAGCCCAACTTCAAACGGCCATAACTTCTTCGTCTAATGTCTGTTTCATACAAATTGTATATCGATACGAATGTCTTGAAGTCAGCTTTCCATTGCCACCAAAATCACCTAAAAACTCTAAGTACACAAAAAGTTATGACTATTAGAGTGAGGGTGTATTAATCTCCCAACCTCATTTGGCTACTCCTATGATTCTTGTTTTGCCATTATGACTTCCTCTCACTAGTGGATGTTATTTTTGACCCGTTGGCCTTCTGTTAGTAAAGATGCATGATAGTTTACTTGATTAAAATGTCAATAAGATGCAACTTACGAATGAATGATTGCTTGTGAACGTTTGTGGCACATTTGTGATATTGTTGGCATGTTGTGATGTATTTCATGAATGTATGAGGTTTGGAGAAAGCTTTAACTTGTATGTTGAGTGAGGATATAGTTGTTTGGGTCAGTGGTCGAATTAAGAAGTCTCGTAACGCAAGGGGTGGTAATACGAAGACTTATATGGTCTCGTAACACAAGGGGTGGTAATACGGTGACTCTCGTGGTATTATACGGCAACGCAAGGGGTGGAAATGTCGATGGTGGTGATAATGGATAGTGAGTCATGTCAAAGTTGTTATTTGCATGAGTATTGTGAACTTTATGGCATAATGTGATTATAACATGACTTAGAATGATCGCCTTGAATGTTTGACACATCGTTGAGTTGATTGTATTTCGTTGTTTAAGCTTTACCTTCCTGTTTTCCGTCATTGCACTTATCATGTTTTCATATAAAGTTGGTAAAGATTTTCCTATTGGGCTAGTATAGCTCAACCTAATCCTTCTTTTCAGGTTCAAACGTTGGGCAATAGCTCGCATGCATTGTGTGCTTGGAAGTGAAAGATTTTTTGGAAGTTATTTGTGATGAGTTACTTAATCATCTTTGTAATTGACTTCCTTTTGATGAAGATGGGTTTGTAACTATTCTTTGAAGAATTTCCTTTGACTAAATTGTTTGTAACTTAACAATTGGTACGTACTTGTTTTAAGCTTATTTGGGCTGGAGTGTCAATGTTGTATTTTCCTTAAATTTGGGGACATGTTTGTAAAATTAAATAGGTGGGGACTATTTTTGGATATTATTCATGTTATGCGAGGACCTTTTATTAAATAAATATCTATTTATGTTGAAAATCGAGGGCATGACAGCACTGGATCCGTTTACTCCCTCTTTCAGAATGACGGTCGACCATGCATTTACAAACTTTGGTTCGGCCGATCCGGTCTCCCAGGTTTTGTAACGCCCCAATTTTAGGTACGTTAAAAGGACAATTTTATTGAAAACTTAAATGGAGTCACTGCTCAATATTACATCATAATACTCAAAAGAGTACTTTTATTCAACAAAAGGAGGGGAAACTAGGATTTCTAACTACTGCTCCACTTGTTCTTCCATCCTAGCAAGTTCTTCGGCTCCGAAGGCCTCCAAGGTAAAGAGTTCGCCCTGTTTATCTATAAGATCTGACACATTATACCAACATCGCCACCCATATAATATGTCAGGGTCACTAAGGTAACACCATGACCTACAAAAGCTTAATAGAATAAACCCTACCCACGAACCCTTAACTTATAAACAATAGACATGGTTTCCACATTGAATATGCAAAATAATTAACAATAACACATCCATATTCGTTATACAACCCGTTGATGTCCATGGTTTTTTGAGTTTCTCCTACGCGACTCGTCGTAGACCGTGTCATCATTTTCTCCTTTCTTTTACCAAATCAATATTTCCAAAATCGTTTCTTAACACACCCAACCTCGGTTCCGCCATTCTGGATTCCCGAGTATCCTCACAATGGTTCTGTTGTCCCGAGTTCCCAATGGCACACAAAACTTTGCATTGGCTCCTCTCCGCGGATAACCAAGCTACACACCCAACCTCGGTTCTGCCATTCCGGATTTTCGAGTATCCTCACAATAGTTCTGCCGTCCCGGGTTCCCATTGGCACACACACACACACATCTCAAATACTGCCATCAAAATCGGTCATTATGTAGTTTCAAAATATTTTCTTCTTTGAAACACATTTTTCTTGTTAACCATACCCTAGGTGCCATGTTTCTAACTTTCTTGATTTTAGTGTCTCGTTTTCATGCAAGACTCCGCGGTAGGACTTTCCACATAAAAGATCATAAATCATTCATGGAAATCTAGCAAGATCATCCAACTCTATATTAGTTAACATGCTCATACATACTTTAGCAAGCTAAATTTAATAACCATCTTTCATGCTTTTCAATGTTTTATGCAAACAACAACTTTATGTATACTGAGAGAAAATAAGTAGGGGTATTAAATGCATACAAACTGTGTGGCCCGTGATCCTCGTTCAGCTTCCTTCCTCTGCTGGTCTGGTGGTTGCCTAGCCCGCTCCGCCTAGTCTGCACAATGAGCGCACGTCTAAGACCAGGCCGGGGGTTACCCGGCAAGGTCCTCCGGCGTGAGGATGAGTATGTGCAGAGAGAGAGAGGGGAGAGACTAGGGTTTTGAGTAAGCGCGTTTATGAGTGCGTACCTCTACAGGGGCGCTATCCTTTGGTATTTATAGAGCCTCCCTGACTTGCTCCCCAAGCACGGACACGTGCCTTGCGCAGGCCAAGCGGCGTCATTGTGACGTCACCGGACAGATCTGGTAACCGCTTCAGGGGGGTGAGCTGGCATGACCCATGTGCGCTCATGATTATCCTACAGGCATAACCGTCTTCGCACGTGGGTGGCCACGTGGCCGCGCACGCGGCCGAACCCAGTAGATGAAGAGGTGAGCCGAGCACAGAGGAGTGGCCGAGCCCGGACGGAGTCAGGCTAGGTGAGCGTCGCCAGTGGAGCCACCCGCGGGTGGTGGCCGAGCACAGGCGTAGATCTTTGCAGATGCCGAGATCTAGGCGGAGCCGACGACAGGAACGATACGACTCTGGCCGAGCACAGGCGGCACAGCCCATCTGTCCCTACGGTAGCCGATGGTGACAAAGGAGTGGAGGTGGTCGGGTGTGGGACCATGGTTGAGCTCGGACCGCTACAATAGCCCCTCAATTTCTGCCGTCGCCGTACGCACGGCTGATATTGATGTTTAAGCTTTGGCCGAGCGTCCATCACGCCGAACACACATGTGATTGCTCGAATGAATTCGGTCAAATATTCTGAATGCCGAACGTGACACGGGCGCAGCTGTTGATTACAACCCACTTTCCCACTGAACGTCTTCAACGTCGGACATGCGATACGGTCGATAGGCAGGATTCCGCCGAGCCCAAGCCCTTTTCAACAAACCGCCATAGAAGTCCAATAAAGGTACGCCAGGTGTTCCTCTGGCTGGGTACGGCTGTTAGGACGACGGGTGGCAAGCGTACGGTCCTGCAAGTCTGACCTGCCATTGCCACGTGCCATGCTCTTACCGGTGTGGCCACCAGTGTTTGGCGGTGCAATGATTTGGGCGGGCAAAGACTCGAGTTTGCCAAAGCGCCTAGCCTTTACTAGTAAAGGGGCGGTGAGGGGAGAGAGAGAGGCTACAACTTTCTCTCTCTCTAAAACTCCATAGCCAGAGCTCTGTTCAACGTCTGCATCTCTCAGCCTCGATTTCCAGTGGAATCAGCATCAAATCTCGTCAGAATTCCCAGGTAAACGCTCGAATCTTGCTTCTCGTTGCTTTTCTGCGTCTTTTACGTCTCTTTCGTCGTTTTTCCTGGGTTCAAGGGGGGTTTCTTGCTCCGAGTGAACAGTACGACGCTGGAGATGGACGACTGTTCGTCTCCGTCTTCAACCTGTTCATCTTCGTCTTCAACCTGTTCTTCCGAGCCCCAGCAAAGACGCTGGTTGGCTTGTAAGGCGTTGAGGTACGCCGAGCATGTCGCAGCCGAGCACGACCCCACAGTTGTTAGGGTTTGGCTGACACCAAACCAGGTAGTTAGCCTTAGACTTCTCCCGAGCTTGAGTCTCTATAGGATGAAGACAGGGTGGGCCAGTAGTCTAGCCGAGCGTAGGAGATCCTCATCTGTCGCCGACGATAAGGTTTCTCATTGTTTGTTTTGTGTTTTCGATAGGGGGTTCTGGCTCAACCCGAATGCCTAGTTATCTCTTCTCGACTCTGAAAGCTCGGGGACTGATTCTGCGAGCCTCGCTAATGTCGCTGAATGCGTGGAGAGATACACAAGCCGACACCAGAACTCTTCCATTGCTTCAAACATGTCCGACACCAACGTGTACTCGAATCGCCCGAGCTGCGTCTACGAGATATGGGGACGACGAGTTCATTACCGAGCCTGAGGTCTCTCTGACGCCGTCGACAGTTCCATTCCTGTTTTATGCCGAGCCACCATACTTGGGCCAGAGGCCGGGTTCTAGGTTGTATCCTCCATGCCGCCGGTACTTCCGCCGAGCACAGACGTCAGGCTCAAATCCGAGAACAATGAGGTCGCTGACCTTTATGAGAAGGGACAGGTTTGCCCACACGCCCACTACTTCAGTGGAGACCCAAGGGAGTACCAGAAGTTTTGCCGAGACTACGATATTCCCGACGACGTTGTTGTTAGTCAAGTGGCTAGCAACAGAATAAAGGACAGGAGGGAGCACCATCCCGAGCATATCACTGTACCCCTGATGGCGATATGTGAGGCTGGGTTAAGGTTCCCCCTCCATCCATTCTTGAGGGAGGTTCTTGCCCGGTTCAGCATCGTTCCTCACTACTTCGCCGTCAACAGCTATAGGATAGTGATGTCAGTGATAAAGCTGAAGGAGCTCCATGACTTGGAGTTCACCGTCGCCGAGCTCTTTCATACGTACATCATGTCCAGGCACGGCCAAACCGAGCGTAGATACTTATCGACGCGCGGCAAGAAGCAACCGTTGGTAGACGGCCTGCCCGACACCGACAAGTGGGCCAACTTTTATGTCGAAGTTAGTGGTAATTTTGAGTTCGGTAATCAGTCAAACCGTAAATTCAGCGTACCAAAAATAAAAGATTTCCGAGGTAGCCTGTCAACTTTGTTTCCTGCCGAGCATAGGGAATTTGCATGATTTCTTCTAACGTTGAGTATTTTATGTTTTCTTTCGCAGATCACCGAGCCATTACCAAGACCCAACAATCTCTATCTGTCGAAGCACACGTCGACGTTCTTCTTTCTCAATCTTGTAGAGACGCGCCAACCTTGCTCTGTTACGAGCCGTCCTACAAGGGCAAACTGAGGAGAAGAGGAAAGGAAGCTTTGCCGAGCACAGAGGGGCAAGGGCGAGGGAAGAAGGTGACAACGACTGGGGGGAGTAAACCGCCGAGGGTGAAGCTGCCAACCTTCTGGAAACCAGCCGAGTTCTGGTTCGGAGAGGGTGATCTGACCGAGCACCCAGAAGCTAACATTCCCCAACGGACACTCGTTCCCGAGCACACCAGCGACATGGGCCGACGCAACGTCGTTCGAGTCAACATCCGGGATGGGAAAGCCGTCCAAAAAGAATCGGTGTTGGCCATGCCTGCTGAGAAGAGGCAGAAGGTCACCCACGACCTATTCCCGACAAAGCCGCCGCCGACGTGCCCGGGACCACTTGAGCGGACTGAATCGTCGGCTGCTGGTGGCTCCAGACCTGCCCCCCTGTCCTTGGGTTCGGCTGACGCCGTCGCTGCTCAGGAGTTTGCTCCTTCCTTTGCCCTTACCGACGGCAGGGTGGTCACCGTCGAGGATTCCGTCAAGGTCGAGCCTCAGTTGGCTGCTGCAATGCTCCAGGGCCTCGCCTTGCCGAAGGACATGCAGAAGATTCCTGAGGGGCTGCAGCCGAGCCTAATCCACGCTGCTGCTCACCTTGTTCAAGTACGGTCCGTGCCCCAAATGTTCTTCCCTTGATCAGTTTTTTCCAAAATTGCATGCTGATGCTCTCTCTGCTCAACAGGCTGGCCAGGCTTTGCTTCGCTCCTCCAAAGATGCCGAGCTCGTTGTGGCCGAGCGTGCTCGCTTCCATGAGGACCTGAAGGTGGAGCGGGAGAAGGTAAGAAGCTACAGAGGTAGCTTGAAGATGGCCAAGGCTCAGATAGCCGAGCTCGAGAAGGAGAGGGATGAAATGGAGGACAAGCTGAAGAAGGCCAAGCAGGAGGTTGCCAAGGTGCTGAGGAGGGAGAAGAGGAAGATGAAGGAGGTCGACGGGGCGGCGTACCAAGCTGGATTTGACCGAGCGGGTGCCGAGTACATACGCGACGCTCGGTCGATGGTCAATGATGCCATACTGATGAGGGTCCCCATCGCCTACAGGACGGGGTACAAGGATGGCGTGAAGGCCGTTTGCGGTGTAGTGCAGCCGGGGGCCGAAGCTGACTTAATGAAGTCGATACCAGCACCAGAAACTCCCGAGCTTGTCCTTCCGTATACCGAGGAGGAGTGCGCGCCTCTCCCTCCGGAGGAGTTTCCTGAGAGCGAGGACGAGGTTGAGGACCTCGCTCTAGCCGATGCCGACGACGATGCTGGTGGTGGCAAAGACGCTGAAAAGACTGCTGAAGTTGCCGACCCCAATTCTACTCAGGCCGAAGGTGATCCGATGAACGTTGATAAGGACGCCGAAGCCGAGGCCAATGCCAGTGCTCCACAAGTTGACGCAACTTTGGCCGAGGCTGGAGCAAATGTAGATGGGGCTGCTTAAGGGTGAGGAGCATGGTCGCAGGTACCGGTTTTCGGGTGGCCGGTTACCGTAGTCAATCACCCTTTCCTTTTCGTACTTTCCTGTGTTTCTTCTACTTTTGGACTGGACGGATCCGAGTGTGGATTTTGCCGTACCAGATGTAAATGACGTTGGTTGTAAACTTTTTGCCGAACCCGAATGATGTTTTTTCTTCTTGATGGATGGCTATATTTTTGCACTCTTCTTTCCTTAGTGTTGGTTGTTTTGCAACGTTTCACTGCCTTGCCGAGCTTGATTTTCTTGCTTGTCTGAAGTTTGTATGTATTTATAGCCCCCACTTTGGTTTAGACTTGGCGTAGTAGTTGTATGGTGGCCGAGCCTTGACCAAAGTAGAGTACATGACATTTGGGGTGACGGGCCGATCATGTTGATGTGCTCGGCAAAATTGAGAGATTAGTTTGAGACGCCTATTTGAAACGCCGAGGATTGTGTACTACTTGGAACCGTAACCTGGGCTTGGCAAAATGGCAGCCCCTAGGCGAGGTTCAGGCGATGTGTTGTTTGTGGGTGGCTTGCTCACCAAAATGTGAGTGTAGCCGGGCTGTGGCCGACCTTACTGTCTTGCCACGCCGAACCGGAGCCCAAAGTCCAGCCAAATTGTGGTGCCCTGGGCTCGGTGGACCGAACGTCCATTCTGCTTCTTTGGGCGATAAAAGTGGCCGAAGCAGGTGGCATAAGAGCCGTTTGTGGTTGTGACCGAGGTCAACGTTTGTGGTTGGCAAAGTGAGCCAAAGGGAAATAAAAATAAAAGGAAGTTGCCGAAATAAAGAGTGTCCTTTCATTTAACGAACATGAAGTACAAGTGGAAAAGGAAAAAACTCAGGCCAAAGCCAACACAGAAGACAAGATGGGTAGTGCCGACGCTGAACATGAGGCACTCCGTTGTGGTTCCTTTACATGTACGCCTTCTTGAGGTTCTGTGCATTCCATGGGTTGGTAAGAACCTTTCCAGTCATGTCCTCAAGCACGTAGGCACCCTCACCAGCAATTTTGACAATACGAAAAGGCCCCTCCCAATTGGGTTTGAATTTCGTTTTCTTGCCAGCTTGCACAACTTTTCGCCAGACCAAATCGTCTGGCTTGAACTTCTTGACTCTCACGCTCCTGTTGTACCCCCTGGCCACTTGTTGCTGGTACTCGGCGAGTTTCAGACGAGCGTCATCACGCTTTTCTTCGGCCAAGATCAGCTCTTGTGCTACAGCATCATCATTTGTGGCTGGTTCAAATGTCTCTGTCCTGAGCGTGGGGAACTTGGATTCCAATGGGATCACAGCTTCCATGCCGAATGCCATTGAGAATGGTGTCTGGCCGGTGGAACGCCTTGGCGTGGAACGGTAGGCCCATAGGATGCGGGGCAACTCTTCAGCCCATTTCCCTCTTTTGGAATTCAACCGACGCTTGTTGCCGGCGCAAACAGTCTTATTCGTGGCTTCGGCCTAGCCGTTGCCTTGGGGATATGCGGGTGTGGAATTGAAGAAGCGTATGCCAAACTCTGCACAGAGGCTGGTGAGGTCCTTTCCGACGAACTGAGTGCCGTTGTCAGAGACGATGGCATAAGGTACACCGAACCTGGTGACAATGTTACGCCAGACGAATCGGCGGACGTCTGCTTCAGTTGTCGTGACGAGAGGTTCGGCTTCAACCCATTTGGAGAAGTAATCTGTTGCAGTGATCAGAAACTTGAAGCCCCCGGGAGCCGTCAGCAGCTTGCCCACAATATCGAGCCCCCATTGGGCGAAGGGCCAAGGACTGGTGATTGGAGAGAGATTCTGGGCCGGCTGTTTCGGGATTGGGGAAAAGAGTTGGCACGGTCGGCATCGGCGGACGGCCTCTTCGCAATCTTTCTTCATGTTCTTCCAGAAGTAGCCTTGGCTTATGGCGCGTTGGCAAAGGGAGCGGCCGCCAGAGTGGCAGCCGCAGCTGCCGGAGTGGAGTTCGGCAACAATTTCAGGTACTTGAGTGGGATGGACGACGAGGAGATAGGGCCCAGTGATGGATTTCCTGTAGAGTTGGCCGCTATCAGAAAGCCAGTAGTAGGCGGCCTTGTTTCGCACACGGAAAGCCTCCTTCTTGTCTTCGGGCAGGACGTCGTGCCTGAGGAACGCGACGATTTCATCCATCCAGCTGGGGCCAAGTTCAACATTGAGGACCGCTGGGGCGGGCTCGAAAGATGGTTGGGAGATGCTGCCGAAGTTGATGGTTCGGAATTCTGATGCCCTAGATGCCGAGGCGAGCCCAGCAAGTGCATCAGCGTGGGCGTTGTGCTCGCGGTTAATCTGTTCGATACTGAATTGACTGAATTGGGAGATGAGTTCGGCGGCGGCTGCTTGGTACTTCAACATTCGAGGGTCCCGAGCTTCATAGTCACCGAGTACTTGATTGACGATGAGTTGGGAGTCACAAAGGACAATGAGGCTAGTAGCCTTCATCGCGATGGCGGAACGTAGGCCGGCGAGGAGCGCTTCATACTCGGCTTCATTGTTGGTGGCGGGGAAGTCGATGGTGATAGAGCTTTCATGAAGTGCTCCACAAGGAGAAACCAAGACTACCCCCGCGTCGGCGCCGTTGCTGTTGGAAGCCCCGTCGACGTTCAGCCGCCAAGTCTCGCCTTGAAAAAGGTTCCAGGGTTTGTCGGCGGATCTGGGCTCGGCTACGGCCGTTGGCGATGCGTTGAGTACCGCCGTGTCTTCTGGTGTGAGTTCCGCAATGAAATCGGCCAAAACTTGGCCTTTGATTGCCGTACGTGGCTCGAAGCGAATGTCAAAGTTCGCCAATTCAACGGCCCACTTGGAGACACGGTTGGAGAGATCCGCCTTCCGGAAGAGAGCTTTGAGAGGGTGCTCGGTTAGCACAGTAATCGTATGGGCTTGGAAGTATGGCAGCAGTTTGCGGGCGGCTGAGACCAAGGCTAGGGCGAGTTTCTCCAGGGGAAGATAACGTGTTTGGGCGGGAAGAAGTGTTTTGCTGGTGAAATAAATGGGCAAGTCGTTGGCCGCTTCTCGCCGAACAAGTGCCGAGCTGACGGCGTGGGAGGAGACGGCAAGATACAGATAAAGGGTCTCGAACTCTTTCGGCTTCACCAGCAGCGGAGCCGAGCTTAAGTACGATTTGAGGTCGGCCAAAGCAATGGCGCAATCTGGAGTCCATTCAAAACTGCGTCGGCTTTTGCCCTTCAGAGCATGGAAAAATGCATGGCACTTGTCGGATGATTTGCTGATGAAGCGGTTGAGAGCGGCCGCCATCCCTGTGAGCCGTTGCACTTCCTTAATTGTTCGTGGTGGCCGAAGGTCGTTGACTGCTTTGATTTGGGTGGGGTCGGCTTCGATGCCTCGCCGCGTGACCAAGTGTCCGAGAAATTTCCCTGCGCTCACGCCAAACGCACACTTCTCGGGGTTTAGGCGGAGCTTGTGGAATTTGAGAATGTCGAACACTTCCTTCAATTCCCGAAGGTGGTTGGACGCCTGCTGGCTTTTGACGACGAGGTCGTCAATGTAAGCTTCCACTGTGTGGCCGATTTGTTCGCTCAGCATCTTGAATATGGCGCGGTTGAACGTGGCGCCGGAGTTTTTGAGGCCGAATGGCATAACTCGGTAACAGAAAATACCATAGGGGGTGATGAAGGCCGTTTTTTCCATGTCGTCTGGGTCCATGGCTATCTGGTGATAGCCACGGTAAGCATCGAGGAAGCTTAGCCGGGCGTGCCCCGCCGTTGCGTCAACCAGCTGGTCAATCTTCGGAAGTGGGAACCAATCCTTTGGACAAGCGTCGTTGAGATTGGTGTAGTCCACGCAGACTCGCCACTTTCCATTCTTCTTCTTTACGACTACCGTGTTGGACAGCCAAGTTGGGTATTGAACCTCTTGGATGGCATTGGCTTCCAGCAACCGTTTCACTTCTTCAACGACAGCGTCGGCATGTTCTGTGGCCGATCGCCGCGCTTTCTGAACCACAGGCTTTGCATCCTTCTTGACGTTGAGTGAGTGGCAAATGAAGTTAGGGTCGACCCCTGGCATTTCGTTGGGAGTCCACGCAAAGACTTCCATGTTTTCCTTCAGATACTCGAACATTTCTGCTCGGTCGGTGTCGCTGAGGGAGGAACTGAGCAAGAAGAAGCGGGAGCCATCCTCATTGATGGCCATGGGGATGAGCTCCTCTTCGGCTTTGTCCTCAGCTCTTTGGCCGACGTCGTCAATCACGGCCATGTCCGGGACTTCAACCCATTGTACTTGTTTTGCCGAGCTCGTCCGTCCGCGTCCGCTTTGTGTCCTTTTCCCTTTCCGAGGTTTTCTCGCGGACTCGGCTGCGCAGCTTGTCCCGTAGGTCTGTCTGTGCCCGATGGGGGTGGCCAACCGATTTTTCTCCGTCGCCGCAGGCTTTGTTTTCGTTCTCCGCCCCATCAATTCGTACACCCTTCCCATTCCGCCGAACGCGGTTTTCAGTTTCCAAATTTTCTGGTGGGATCTCCCCAAGTCGTTCAGACACGTGGCGCCGGGTCTCGACGGAATCTCGACTGCGGCGCGAGGCCGTTGTGCGAGAGAACTCCGCACGACCAGTCGAGTACGTGCTCGTGAAAGACTCAGTGTCCCGCTCGCGGTGGGCCTTCGAGCGATGCGTGCCAGATGTGGTGGGTTGTTTGTAGAGGATTAGCTCTCTGGCGTCGCCCGCCTCTGGAGTAAGTCCAAGGCGGTCCTTCGCGGAGACGCGGTGGCCCGCGTCGTAGGGTTGCTCTCGTGGTGGTGGGGGAGGGGGTGGAGGGGGCGCGTGAGAAGAGTTTCTTTGTCTCCGCCTTCCACCTCCGGTGGATCCAGAGGCTGCCGGCGACGCAACTTGCAGATGTTGTTTCATCTGGGCCACCTCCGCTCTCAACGCCGCCAGTTCATTATCCCTTTCATCGTCCCTTCGTTGCAGAAGGCGGATGTAGGCCGCCGTTACGTCCTCCGTGGCTGGAGACAGCCCGGAGCTGGGGGGAAGCGAGATGGACATGTGCCTCTCCAAAAACGGTGGGAGAATCACGTTCCCGCTGGCGTCTTTGGCCCCCGAAACGGTAACGTCTTGTGGATCTCCGCCCATCGTGGTTGAGTTTGTCGTCTGTCTTTGGGAGAGGAAGGTGGTTTGGAGGATGGTTTGAGCCGCTTGGATCAGAGGCTGTGAAGGTTTCACGTCGGGTTCACCAATTGTGTGGCCCGTGATCCTCGTTCAGCTTCCTTCCTCCGCTGGTCTGGTGGTTGCCTAGCCCGCTCCGCCTAGTCTGCACAATGAGCGCACGTCTAAGACCAGGCCGGGGGTTACCCGGCAAGGTCCTCCGGCGTGAGGATGAGTATGTGCAGAGAGAGAGAGGGGAGAGACTAGGGTTTTGAGTAAGCGCGTTTATGAGTGCGTACCTCTATAGGGGCTGTAACGACCCTGATTTTCGGTCGTTAAAAATTTCGTTAAATATTTGAATTTTATTGTAATTGCTATTAATTTCCAAAGTTTGTCAAAATTACATTTTTTGCCCTTAAACTTTCGTTTATTTGCGCTTTGGCCTACTTAGCAAGCCTAACTAGCTTTTGACCATCTAGTTGGAGTAACCGAGCTAGCAAGCTATCTAGTTACTTTTCCCTAACCACAAAATGACCGTTTTGCCCCCCCTTGGACACTTTGAACCTTTTGAACCCTAGAATTGGAATTTTAATATTCTTTTTCTTTTAATCAAATTGGTTATATTCTTTGTCCATTGGACAATAATGGTTAGGGAAGCTATTACCCATTGGATAATAGCATCCTATTTGTTTATATTAATAAGTATACTTACTTTAAAGTACTTTTCCATTATTTTAATATTAAAAGTGACCTAAATATCTAATATCCATTGGATAATAGATGTTAGGGAAAATTTTACCCATTGGACAATAAACTTAGTCTTTCAAAGTACCATGGTGTCCCATTAAAAGTATACTTTCTTTAAGCCATGTGTGAAAGTATTCCATTTTCTTTTATTTGAATGGTACAAGGTACTAAGATTCTAAAGTACTATTTAACAATTCTTTATTTGGGGTTTTGATCTCCTTAAGTACTTGTGTATCTAGCTATATTATATTCTAGTACTTTGAAAGGATAAAATATATGCCTAAGTACCATGTGTCTATTTGATGTATACAAAAAGAATCCTAGCCTTTTAAGGCTACTTTTGATCTTATGTACCAAAGTACTACTTTTTTATTGGTTTTCTTTCATTTTTTGTACCTTGGCAAGAGAATGAGAGGGAGAGAGAGAGAGGACCAGCCGGCCAAAGGGAGGGGGAGAGAGAGAGAGAGAGAGGAAGGAAGGAAGGAAAGAAGAAGGAAAGTTGGTTGTACCATCCTTGATCTTTCATTGTACTTAAAATCCTTGGTGTATCTTCCTTCCTAGCTAAGAAACCACCTCTATTGTCCTTCATTGTACAATTCCCATTTGTTTAATCTTGTTCACACCTCCTTGGTCACCAAGTCTTGCAAGAATCACAATCTAGCCATGCAAGCCTAAGGTTAGGCCTTGATCTTTCTAGTTGGCATGCCAAGTGTCAATTGAGGGAAGGAGAGAGAGAGGGGGGCCGGCCATTGAGAAGAAGAGAGAGGGCCAATGTGTTGCCTATAAATAGAAGCCATTCCAAGCTTCAAAACTCACCCCTTCACTTCTTTGCTCTTCCTTCTCTCTAGAAATCTCGGATTCCAGTTCCAGGCAGCCTACTGCCCTTTGGAAATCCCCCGTTTTCTCCTGCTTAGAGTAGTTTTTAGGATCAACTTTCTTCTGGAAAGTTGTAGAGCACTTCGAAACCTTGAAGTTAGGCTCAAGAACCACCCCAATCGGTCAAGAAATGACCAAGTTATTGGCATCCGAAGTTCAGTAAAATCTCGGATTCCCAATTTCTGGACAGCTTACTGTCTCTTGCTTTACCCCCATTTTTCTCCTACCTAAAGTCGTTTTTAGGATTAACTTCCTTCACGAGAGTTGTAGAGGGTTTCGAGATCTTCGATTTCAACCCAAGAACAATCGTATTCGGCCAAAGATTGACCGAGTTACTGCCGTCTGAAGTTCGGTCCAGATTTGGAGTATTCACCACCCGTAGGATCTTCCAACTTGCTTATTCGGCCCCGACTAGTTTCGGATCAAGGTAGGATATTCTTACTCCTATTCCTAAGTATAAGTAGATTATTTCAAAAGATAGAACGTATCGTTTGTCTATAAGTATTGTACCTTGGTCTTTAAAATGATTATGAGCATGCTTATATGAATTGCTTGCATTACTTGTGACACGATAAAGCATAAGTGGTTTATCACTCCAAGGGCGTCCGAACATGTGGCGTTATGCTTTAAGCGTTGATTTGAGTTTGAATGTTTATGTGAAAAGTCCTACCTCGGAGTCTATGTATGATAACGAGACACGAGAACCGAGAAAGTAGAAACATGGCACCTAGGGTGTGTTTGACAAAGAACGATGAGTTTTTCGAGGAAAAAGATATTTTAGAAACTACATAATGACCATTTCGAGGGCATTATGTGTGTGTGTGTTCCAATGGAAATCCGGAATAGCGGAACCATTGTGAGGTTGTGTGTGCGCGTTCCCATGGGATCCCGGACCGGCGGAACCATGGTGAGGTATAGCTTGGTTATCCGCGGAGAGGAGCCAATGCAATTGTGTGCCAACGGGAACCTGGCGCGGCGGAACCGTTGTGAGGATACTCGGGAACCCGGCGCGGCGGAACCGAGGTTGGGTGTGTGGCTTGGTTATCCACGGTACGGAGCCAATGTCAAAAGATTTTGAAAGGATGGGTGTGTAGCTTGGTTATCCGCGGTACGGAGCCAATGCAAAGGATTTTAAAAAATGGTTTTGTAAGTGGAAAACGTTGACACGGTCTACGACGAGTCGCGTAGGAGAAATCGGGAAATCTTGGACACCAACGTTAGATAGTGAATGTGGACGTATTATCGTCATTTATGTGCTTTCTATGATCGTTTGTTGGTAAGCTATGGGTTAGCGGGTAAGGATTTCCTATTGAGCGTTGTAGCTCACGGTGTTGCCTTTTGGTGACCCTGGCATATTATATTGGTGGCGACGCCGGTATAATGTGTCAGACTTCATAGATGAGCAGGGCGAGATCTTCAGCTTGGAGGCGTGCGGAGCCGAGGAGCTGGCTAGGATGGAGAAGCAAGAGGAGCTGTAGAGTAGGACCCTTAGTTCCCTCTTTGTCATCCTATTTTGTATTTCAAATGCTCTTACGAGAGTTATGATGTAATAACGAGCTAGTCTCGCTTCGTTTTTATAATAAAATGTTTTATTTAACGTACCCAAAATTCGGGGCGTTACAGGGGCGCTATCCTTTGGTATTTATAGAGCCTCCCTGACTTGCTCCCCAAGCACGGACACGTGCCTTGCGCAGGCCAAGCGGCGTCATTGTGACGTCACCGGACAGATCTGGTAACCGCTTCAGGGGGGTGAGCTGGCATGACCCATGTGCGCTCATGATTATCCTACAGGCATAACCGTCTTCGCACGTGGGTGGCCACGTGGCCGCGCACGCGGCCGAACCCAGTAGATGAAGAGGTGAGCCGAGCACAGAGGAGTGGCCGAGCCCGGACGGAGTCAGGCTAGGTGAGCGTCGCCAGTGGAGCCACCCGCGGGTGGTGGCCGAGCACAGGCGTAGATCTTTGCAGACGCCGAGATCTAGGCGGAGCCGACGACAGGAACGATACGACTCTGGCCGAGCACAGGCGGCACAACCCATCTGTCCCTACGGTAGCCGATGGTGACAAAGGAGTGGAGGTGGTCGGTTGTGGGACCATGGTTGAGCTCGGACCGCTACAAGAACTTTATACTTATAGAGAGTGGTTAGGAGTATTCTACTGTGCTTTTTGGCGGTAGTGACGGCTATGGAAAGTGAGTCGGTGATCGAGCGGAGTAACGTCCTACGGTGGTCTCCCGGTAGCTTCGACAGAGAAAGGGTTCTCTCGAAACTTGGTCTTGACTAAGCACTACTAAGTTTTGGATCGAAAGGGTGGTCGAGTGGCGGTTTTGTAGCGGTCTAGGATGAATTTCTTGAATAACTTGGGAAGAACTTCAAGAATACTCAAGAACAAGGAAAATAAAGTAAGAACACAAGGATTTTTCTAGAGAGAAGTTGGAAAAATTGAAGGTGTGAGTTCAAGGCAAGAGTGGGGTGCTCTATATAGCAAAAATTTGGGCTCCCCCTCCCCTCCATTGGCCGGCCCTCTCTCTCTCTCTCTCTCTCTCTCTCTCTCTCATGGATTTGCTCCATTGTTTGGTCAAATCAAGCCTTTAACCAAAATCCTAGTCTTCCCTCACTTGTCATTTCTTCTTTAAGCCATAACCTAACTCATCATGAAGGGTTTTTGGTCAAGTTTAGTCCTAGAAAGAGTTTGCTTGTAAGAAAGAACAAAATCATTGCCTAACATTGTACTTTGAAAGACTATAAATGGGTTGTAAAGTTGTTCTTGGCTTTGAGTGTGAGAATGGCCAAAAGAGATGACTTGATTGAGTGACCAAACACATGCACACACTCACAGTCTCTCCCTCTCTCTCCCTCTCTCTCCCTCTCGGCTCTCTCTCTCTCTCTCTCTCTCTCTCTCTCTCTCTCTCCTTGGTACACATATACATATATATATATATATGCTTATGGTATATAAGTATGAGTATACCAAGTATAAAGTAGTCTTATTAGGTCTATTGGAAGATGACATGATTGTGCTAAGGCTTTCAATGACAAGAACATTGTCCAATGGTTATGGTTTTTCCTAGAAAGTGCATATATATATATATATATATAACCATGTATAGGCATGCTTATAATAGGCTATGAGGTGTATATACCTATATATAAGCATATATATGTCCTTAGAGAATCTAGGAAAGTAACTTTGGTGGGTAATTTAGGGTTAGACCTGTTAGTTTTAGGCTTATAAGTATGGCAAGACTAAGGTTGCTTCTTTTGGAAGTAAAATGATGGGATTCTTTGTATGACTAGTCTAATCAAGGCTTTATTGGCAACCTACTATCTATTGTCCAATGGTCAAAAATTCCCCTAGCATTTATGGACCAATGGGTAAAGAATATTGGTGATAATTAGAGAATAAAATGATTACTCTCTTTGATATGACTTGTCTAATCAACCATATATTGGCAAGAAATGTCTATTATCCAATGGATAATATTTTCCCTAACATTTATGGACCAATGGGTAAAGGAATATTTGATATAATTAGGGTTTGAAATGACTAGTCAAGCCTAATATTTATTATCCAATGGACAATATTCCTCCTAACATTTATTATCCTATGGATAAATGAATTAGGGTTTGGAGGGGTTTATAAGGCTCAAAAATGGTCAAAAGGGGCCAACTAGGGTTAGAAAAGTGTAATTAGAAGAAATGGTAGTCCGGTTCCTCCAATTAATCGGTTAGAATCCACTTCGTTTGCCAATTGGGGCTTCTAGTCAAGAAATACGATTTTTAAGGACTAAAATCTAATTATAACGGATTATTAGAAATTAAAAAGAAAATTTAAGAGAAATCCAAGTAATTAAAATAATAAATTCTAATATTAAATGAATTTTTATTTATCGAAATTCAGAGTTATTACAGGTTTACTCACACATTTCCAAACACTGGTTCCGCCGTTCCGGTCTCCCAGGTTTACTCACACACACCCAAACTCTGGTTCCACCGTTCCGGTCTCCCAGGTTTACACATGTCAAAATTTCTCTTTTTCTCTTTTCGTTTTTAAATATTGTTTTCTCGATTCTCGTGTCTCGTATACATGCATTATTTTCTTGCGAACACATTATTCTTTCAAGGCTTGCTAAGATCATGCGCTACTAAGTAAATCATATTCTCGGGCCTTTCTACATTTAAATCCGGGTTCGTAACAACACTTAGTTCCGGTTCAATATTTCACTGTTAAACATGCTTGAGTTATTCACTACAAATTAATCTTATAAGAATAGTTAAAATTAATAAATCCTAAGTCATGCTTTTCTAGGAAGAAAGCAGTAGCTTCGAAATATAAGGGCAACATTTCCTTTATTCACTTAATTAAGTTTATTATTACATGCATGTCATCGTTTTCTTTACTACGTTACTGTCAAGATTTCCTTGTATTATTCTACTTTCATGCTTTCCTAAGTCAACAAGAAAACTAACAGCTCATCACTAACGTGGCAACATTCTCTAGATCAACCATGATTTTCATTTCCATTTCCAAATTTCCAGTTAACTTACTTTGACACATTTGTTTCTTTCTTTCTTTTTTTTTTTTCTACTAGCAATTATCGTAGAAGCCGATTTTCAACATTTATCAAAAATTATAATGGTGTTATACTTAGGTAAGTAGATAGGAGGTTTCTACCTTACTTCTTGGTGGTAGTGGGTTGACTACGATAGCGTTGGATCGGGTCGCAAACAGTACGTCTCCATTAGGCCTTAGTTTGACTAAACACTTAGCTTTTCCTTCTTAGGAAAATGAAAAGTAAAAAGAAAATGGAGTGGACTAACTGGAGAGTGGTTTCTAAGTGTTGAATATGCAACCCAACTATTTCGGTTCTCTCTCTGTCTATTACTCCAAGAATTTTCCAAAATAGGAAAGGATGAAGAAGTTGGTGGTGCCCCCAAATGGAAAGAAAAGAAGGGTATTTATAAGGTTGCCCACCCCCCCCCCGGTCTCCCTCTCTTAGACTTAATAGCTATATATTTACATATAGGTTGTCATAGGTTAATAGTCCTGACTGATCAGAAATGAGATAAAAAATCCCAACTTTTCCTCCTCATCCGGTCTCCCATTCACTCACTCTCTCTCTCTCTCTCTCCACAGTACACACACACTCCCATTTTTCCAAGTCTTAAATTTCTAGCCCTGGAAAGCTACTTCTATGTAGGTTTAATAGGGTGGCATGATGGTGCAAGTGGGGAGGAAAGTCTGCTGAAAAATCTAATCTCTTTCTCCCTCTCCTCTCTCGGCAAATCTCTCCCTCCACTATCTCTTCTTAATAGCTATTTATATATACACACACACACACACACATTATAGGCTGTCATAGGGATGACTGATGGGTGTTTAGATAGGAGCCCCGACTTCTCCTCCTCTCTCCTCTTCGGCAATCTCTCTCTCTCTCTCTCTCTCTCTCTCTCTCTCTCTTCACGGCACACACCCTCACCTCCTCCTACTTTAATCCCTTTTTTTTTTCTTTTAGCCTGGCAAAGCTATTCTCAATAGATTTTTTTTTTAGGTGTGATATGGTGGTGTAGGAGGAAAATCTAGTGGGATTCCTGTCTTACTCTCCCTCTTTCATTTGATTTGATGGAAAGAGATAAGAGTTGTAAGAGGGGTTTCTAAGTGTTGAATATGCAACCCAACTATTTCGGTTCTCTCTCTGTCTATTTCTCCCAGAATTTTCCAAAATAGGAAAGGATGAAGAAGTTGGTGGTGCCCCCAAATGGAAAGAAAAGAAGGGTATTTATAAGGTTGTGCGCCCCCCCCCCCCCGGTCTCCCTCTCTTAGACTTAATAGCTATATATTTACATATAGGTTGTCATAGGCTAATAGTCCTGACTGATCAAAAATGAGAGAAAAATCCCAACTTTTCCTCCTCATCCAGTCTCCCACTCACTCTCACTCACTCACTCTCTCTCCACAGTACACACACACTCCCATTTTTCCAAGTCTTAAATTTCTAGCCCTGGAAAGCTACTTCTATGTAGGTTTAATAGGGTGGCATGATGGTGCAAGTGGGGAGGAAAGTCTGCTGAAAAATCTAATCTCTTTCTCCCTCTCCTCTCTCGACAAATCTCTCCCTCCACTATTTCTTCTTAATAGCTATATATATACACACACACACACACACACATTATAGGCTGTCATGGGCATGACTGATGGGTGTTTAGATAGGAACCCCAACTTTTCCTCCTCTCTCCTCTTCGGCAATCTCTCTCCCTCTCTCTCTTTCTTTCTCTCTCTCTCTCTCTCTCTCTCTCTCTCTCTCTCTCTCTCTCTTCACGGCACACACCCTCACCTCCTCCTACTTTAATCCCTTTTTTTTTCTTTTAGCCTGGCAAAGCTATTCTCAATAGATTTTTTTTTTTTAGGTGTGATATGGTGGTCCAGGAGGAAAATCTAGTGGGATTCCTGTCTTACTCTCCCTCTTTCATTTGATTTGATGGGAAGAGATAAGAGGTGTAAGAGGGGTTTTGAGTGATGCAGTGATATGATAGGTTCTTTGGATAGAAATCCCATTTGGCTCTCTCTCCATGTATGTGTATGTATATTTATTAAGGCTTCCAAATCCAAATTTTATAATTTAGGATTGTTTAATAAAAATCAACACTCAAGTAAATAAAGGACAATCGAGTAATGGAAATTTTATTAAACTTATAATTTTATTGATAAAAATTAAGGTCGTTACAACCGTTTTCTTTCTCTCTAAGAAATCACCACCTCTCCTCCCTCCAATCAACTCTGGCCACCTCTTGCTTACCTCTACAACCCCTACCCCGACTACCTTACTTCGTCCCTTGGACGCCCTAAAACTCCCCCGCCATTAATGCCACCTTATTTCCTCCTCTCCAAAATTCCCCATAAACCCCCACTCCCCCCCGTCGTTCCAACACATACCCAACTTCCCCACCTCCCACCATTGCCAAAAGTAAAAGGAATTAAAACGAGAGAGCTCCAATTCCATGAAGTTCTAAAGAGAGAGAAAGAGAAAAATGGGTTTATACCTTAAACTCGTTTGAAACCCTAATTGAAATCCAACCCCCCCCCCCCCCCCCCCCCGCCCCGCCCGAAGCATCACCAAACAAGCCTCAATTCAATCCCAAGGTTCCCCAATCATCAAATATGAAGTCATCTTTCCCAATTCTCAAAGTTTCAATTTCAATCCATTTCGGCAAATTCAAGGTATTATATTCCTTTCGATCTCTTCTCTAAGTATCTTTATGTGTTTTTAAGCTTAACCCATAGTCCCACATAGTTCCATGCATCAAAACCGTGGTGAAACAAGAAAAATACAAAAATCGGGTTCAACCTTGCAGCTGCAACCTTCGAGCTGCAAGGACTAGCCACAAGCTTCAGCTGTCACCGCAAATTTTGACATGGTCATACCTTGTGGGCCACAAGGTCAACCCTTTGGACCGTGCGGTTTGAGCAGAAATCGTCCGGAACTGAATTTCGACCCTCCGAACAATGTTTTTGATACTTGAACATGATTATCAAGACTATTAAGGCCCCTAACGATATTATGTGACCAATTCTAATAATTTTTTATAAATTAAATCAAATTAAATGTATACACTATTAAATCCTCTCTATTATTATTAAAAAAAACTCATTATTTAAACTAACCCTTTTCTTTTAAGCTACAATAAATAGAAGTACAACGAATAGAACCTTAGCGACATAACATAACATAAATAAATGATGATCAAATAAAATATTAATAATATTTTATAGTAATGATAAGTTTTTTTCCCCTACTAATGGTTCTACTTTATTGTTTTCGCAACTTAAATGTTATATTATAGTAAAGATAATTGTCTTACCCTTATGTGTATATATACTTAAGAAAATAACAATCAAACTTGTAAAATCTAATATTTGTTCACATACAAGATTAAGGACAACGGTCCATTCATAAAACGTTACATGATTTACTGTCAATAGCATTATGTTTGTTGTTTCAATAATTCGCATCTTATTGATTATTGTTTGGTTAATGAACCTACGTGTGTAGACACCCCAATTTGGCCTAACGAGTATTTCAAGTCCCACCTTGGGGACCATCCTGATGATGAATATAATAAAGTGATTGTTGATTGACTTCTCGTAAACTTGAGGACTTTTGTGAGTACTTCTAGCCACTTAGAGGACCCAATCTAGAGCCAAAAAGCCTTTCAAGAAAAAAGTAAAGTACTTGAGGAAAATACATTTGTTGGCCGCAAGATCGATCTCACGGCCCTTACTTCTTTCTTTCACTCGTGTATGGTGTTTGAAAATCTCCAAGAGACATCGTTTTCTCGCCCGCGAGATGCATTCCTCGACCGCCAGATCGTTTTACTCAGCATTCTGGAATGTTCTGTCTTCGTTTGATCCAAGCTCGAACCCTAGAAGCCACGAAGCGAGACTTGGGGGCAACGAAAATACTTCCCATACAGAGGTCTTGTTGCCCTATAATTCCATGTTGACTCATGCATTGATTGACCGGAGTGAGTCACCCATAGCCTATATAAAGGGGCTTTAGGGTTCCAAAATTGATATAGAATTTCTCCATCTCATATCTCCAAACTCTGCAATAATCATCTCTCATATCCTCTCTACAAAAAAATCTAACCTCCTGTGAGTAGCCGCAATTCGAATGATCAAACCCCGAAGTACCCACCTTAATTCTTAGAGTTTTGAGAAGCAATCCAATCAATCACCCTCAATCCAAAGCAATCAAGCTACTGAGGATTAAGGTGCTGAGGCCCAAGGGCCTATGGTTTGATTTAATTTTTTGTACTTTAATCATAGTTTTTTGCTTTCTGTTCGTTTTTGCTGTGAGGAAGAACATCAGCTAGGACTTCGTTTAGCCAGCCGATATATTAATCTAGTGGGATTCCTTAGCCACGTAATCCATTCATCGATCAAGGAATCCATCTGTTGGGACAAATTCTGTTTTTTATTTATCTTGTTGCATGTCGCTTTCTTACTGTCCTGAATCACCTATTAACTATTTAAAGGTTAACAATCAGTTAAAATAAAGCAAATATTAAATCTATGTTGAATAATTATGGGCCGAACTCACAACCAGGCGAAGAGGGGTGCTTAACACCTTCCCTTCATCGTACTTTTAGCTTCCGTACCCGGAATCTCTACCTGTTTTTCTTAGTTTTAATAAACTAAGTGGTGACTCTATTCAGTGGTACTCATTCTCATGTGGCGATGTTCCTAGCCATGAGAATATCAACGATTTTGAGTTTATGAAAAGGAAGCTTGTAGCGAGGATATATCTGTGCGGTGATGCCCCCTTCGGGGTGGTGTCCACAGTTTTGGCGACTCCACTGGGGACTTGAGAGCTATAACCAGAAAGTTCAACATGAAATTAATATTTGTTTTATTTAATCTTTTTTCATGTGCACTGAGTGGGCAACGCATGTTGAGTTCACCTACTATCCCGACATGTCACGGGCTATGTTAGGGGTTTTAGCAAACTCCTATCGGAGCACCCTTTGAGACTAGCTGAACCTTGCGTATTGTAGAAAGCCATAGAACCCTTTCCAAACTAGGACGTGAAATCCCAAATAGGTTGGGAGTATGTGTTGCATTATATCTCAAACTCTTGCTTGATTAAATGATTATCACTCTTTAGAGTTTTAATGCTGTAGAAGATGAATTTCATTTTATTACGAGTTTGTGATAGAGTATATCTCTCTTGAAATAAACAAAAGTTCTTGCTCTATCTCTGTTTGAGATAAATTTTGACTTGTAAGAGATCGTCATAGTCCTCAATTGTTAGGAGTTCTAAAAAAAGGATTCTTCTTTTTCCTCTAGGTTTTATAAATATCTTTATTTATTTCTTTTTAATCCTTACTAGGATCTTTTCAAAAAAAGTAGAATATTTCTTTTTTCTAGATTTTATTTCTTTCTAATCCTTGCTAGGATTTTTTTTAAAAAAAAGAGTCTTTCTTTTTTCCTCTAGATTTATGAATTTGTTTCTTTCTTTATTTTTAATTTTTTCTAGGATTTTTAAAAAAAGAAAAAAAAGAAAAGAAAAAATGGGAATTTTATCAATCTTGTATCTTACATGGCACATTGTATATATGATCTCTTGATCACATAATTGCTACATGATTGCTTGCTGTATTGCATTGTTACCTAATCACATAATTTCACCGTACTAGTACACATCGTTCAACCACTTGGTTGCATACATGGTACATGGGTCATCATATTAAGGGGTAATAGGCATTGGTGCACTGCACGATCACTTGATTTGGGATTCTCAACATGAATGTAATCAGGCTTTTGCTTATCTTAGGTTTGCATTTGAACTTAGTTGTGACAATTGTGGCCGCCAATATCTCAGAAATTCAACACACTTTCCATCACCCAAAGAAGAAATCCAAACAGTTGATAGCGCCGTAATCATAATGGAAAACCGTGAGCTCGCCCAAAAAGTCAAGGACATTAGAATTACCTTGGCTCATTCACAAGGAGAACAAGTCCTCAATTTCAATGGCCTTTGCCTATTTCCTACTGCACAGCTGCCTGAGAAGTTCAAAATACCCAACATTGAGAAGTTTAATGGCACAAGTAACCCCACAAGTCATGTCCCCACAAGCCATGTCTGCCAAATCATCAACACTCTCAAACCCATGGGCTTAAGTGATGAGCTCATTGCCCAAATTTTTCAGCAAACCCTCACAGGGCAATGCGCTTGATTGGTTCCTCTCTCTGGACTTCACTCATTACAAGACTTGGCAGGAGATTGCCACTGTCTTTGTTAAGCAGTATGCTTATAATGTCCAAATTGAGGTAACTAACCGAGTTTTGGAGATGCTCAAATAAAAGCCAAATGAGAGCATTGCCGATTTTCTTGGTAGATGGAGAAAGAAAGCTACACAGATGAAAACTCATCCCTTAGAAAAGGACCAAGTCAAGATGGTGGTAAGGAACTTATAGCCTCAGAACCTAAGGCACCTGTACCCCTAAGCAATTTCTACTTTTAAGCACCTCTATGCTACTGGATTGCAAGTTGAAGATGGCTTTAATCAAGGACTACTTGACAATGGAGAAGCTAGCCACAAGGTGAAGACAAGCACAAATACCAACAATGATAGTGGGTATTGATATGGTGAGATCTCATCACAAGTGTAAGAGGGATTTTGTTCCTCTTGGAATGAACTTAGAAGATGCGTTCCACATTCTAGAAGAAAAAGGTGATCTGAAACAGTTGCAACCAATCTTGCACAGAAGAGTGGAAAGTATGGCAAGTATCACCAAGTGACTGGTCATCAAAGAATGTGGGGCTCTCAAGAATGCAGTCCAAGATCTCATCAATCAAGAGAAAGTTGATCCAACCAAGTTGGATGATTGAGAAGCGGCGGCCAAAGTTTGTCATGTGTCAGTTTTTCTTTTATGAGTAGCTAGTCTTTGGGCATTTCTTGTGGCCCTTATTTGCTTCTTTTTAGGGTTTGAGTCTTGATTTTGTTCTCTTTTAGAATTTGAATCTTGAGTTTATTTTCTCTTGAAATTATAGTTGTAGACACCCCAATCTGATTTCCCAATCATTTTATTTCTTTTTCAGTTTCTTGATCCCCCGATGATGAATCAGGTCGCGAACAGTATTGAAAGAATGAAATGGCTTGAGTTTGGTGTATATGGAACCCATCCTTAACCCTGAAACCCTCGGGCCCAAACCTTGACTAAGGGTTTGACTCTCGCGCGACTCACTGAGTCATTCACGCGATGCTCTACTTGCCAGGTGGTGGTCAAAGTCAAACTTTGACTGATTGACCGTCGCGGGGAAGCTAGAATCCTCGCGCGACGGTCTCCATCCATCGCGCAATGGTCGACACCTGTCATATCCAGCTGGATTTTGTGATGATGAGGCATCTGCAGGTCTATGTGACCCCGTTCCATTGACTGAACGGCGTTTGCAGGGCCAGCCTTGCACCACCTAACCCCCCACTCTCCCATCAACTCTTGCACCCTCTTCTCCACCAAGTAAGTGCAGCCAGCATTGTTGGCTGGTTGCATTGCCTTGCATCACCACCAACCAAGCCCCCTCTTTCTATAAAACCCCCCCTTTGTTCTCTTTCAAAGGGTTACCAAAAAAAATCTAAAAAAGAAGAGCAAGAACTACCATCTTGATCTCTTCTCTCGTTCAAATCCCTACCACTTACTCACTTGTCAAAGCCATACCACCTCACTCAAGCCATATTCAAAGCATTCAAGCAAAGGTATAATCTTTATCCTTTACTGTTTTGATCCCTGAGGGGGGCTGACAGGGCCAAAGCTGGTAATCAATATCAGTCTTGGTCCCAAAACCAGCAAATTTACAAGTCACTGCGGATGGCAAACCCACGCGCGAGGAACCCATTCCATCGCGCGATGCTTCTAGCTCGTGTGATATGGTTCTCGCGGGGATGGGATCCTTGCCCTGTTGTAAATATATGGTTTCATGTTTTCTTACTTAGTGATATTCGATATATTTCATTGTTTTGCATGCTAAAATCAATAGTTTAGCTTAGTTTACTTTCCTGTTCATGTTGGGATGCCCCTGGGTAGCTTCTGAATATGTATCAGAACCCAGGCATGCAAAGCAATTCTTGGAAGTCCAGTCAGAACATCGCGTGGTGATGTGACTCCATCGCGCGATGGTTTTTTCTTTTCCAGTAATTGCCCTTGCATGGGCAGCTAGGCTCTCAGCCTCTGTTTTAATACCCTCACTGTTTAAGGATTGCATTTTATTCTAATCGTGTTAATTTGTAAATAATGGTTTACTTTCAGTACATATAAACTTCTTGGTTTGACCCTGGGTGTGCCCTAGTCCTTCCAGAGCCCAGAAGGAGATAAAATTTAACCTAATGGTGAGATGTCGACACTCGCGCGATGGTTTGAGTGTATCGCGTGATGGTTGGCTTGCATGTATAACTTCTGTCCATGCAAGTTGACCACTGTTCGTAATAAACTTAAAGCCATCGCGCTGTTCTGGCATCCCGAAATCAGTGTTAAATATTATCTCATTTATTCTTTACCATTTCATGTATCCATGTCAAACATCTATCACATCCTGCAAATTGCTACAGTTTTAATCCCCGATTAACTGTTCCCCTGCCCTAATTGGCTAAAAAAAATTGATTAATAAAACGGAATCGCAAAACAAACATCTTTCGCAAAAGCTTTAGTAGAGACCGATCTCCGAATTGGGCGAGAGGGGTGCCATAAAACCCTTCCCCTCTTGTAACCTGGCTCCCGAACCCAGATATGGTTATGACGGATTGGTTCCTTAACTTTTTCAAATCAAAAAGCGCGGCAAGTGCTTCGAAATACGGTTCCTTGGGTGTCAGACCTTCAAACCCAAGTGGCAACTCTGTATTTTCGCGAGCGCTTGTCGTCCAGCTAAAAGCGCTCCCGCGAACCGGCAGCATCTTTTCTCTCTCAAGAGATGGGGGAACGAAATCCCTTCATCGAGGAAAGAAAGAGGAAGGATCGGGCAAGATAGCATTGCCCACAGTGGCGACTCTGCTGGGGATCGAACTAATATTAATCCATCTTTGAAGTTTAAAACATCTTTGAACAAATCCTTAAAAGTCTGTCACAACGGTGAGTTTCGCGCTGCCGAAGGTTAGGATGGTGATTTAACAGGACCCCGTGTCCGGCCAATCTAATATGGGACTTTTCCATTTGTTCAAATTCTGTTGTTTCTTTCAAAAATGGACCAAATAAAAGTGAGCTAAATTTGAAAAAGTATTTGCGAATTTGCGATTCTATTTTATTAAATCAACTTTCTAGCATCTTCATTTGCATCGATGTGGTATAAGCCCTGTTGGATTGTTTTGGCAAGCCAGCACGGTTTACTAGAGCCCGGGGACCCCGACTGACCGACAACCTTCGACGATGATGAGTCATTCTACCGTTCGACTGTTGCTCTGCGATTATGCGGGCAGCGGGAGGTATATCTTGGCTCTAGTCCGAGGAACCTGTTTCAAGCCAAAACCAGCCTTTGCATATACAAAGCACTAGCACTCTCCAAACTAGGATAGGTACCTACATGGTAAGATTACTTGCATCTAACCCCCATATACTGTCAACATGTTACTGCTTTCCCTATCGCATGCAATGTTCATACATACATACCGTTCCTGCGTAGAAGCATGTTTAGGGCGTCTCCTAGGTTCTCTCTCCTTCAAGTCTGTCTTATGTTTATTAGGACCTTACCGTGGCCCGATGAGGAGTCGTGCATCTCAATGGTGCGCGTTGTCAATTCTAAAGTTCCTTAGATCAACCAGACTTTGGGAAATCAAGACTTTCTAAAGCCTTTGGCTAATTACCCAATCGAGGTTTCAAACAGAAAACGAGGAACAAAACTGGGAAAATACCCCGATGCTTACACCACTTTGGTTATCATGCGAAGCATGTACACCATCTAGGCTACGGCACTGTGCTGCCTACGCCACCCCGGTTATAGCAT